>CM059425.1:135966508-136566508 GCA_030390025.1 Squalus acanthias | reverse complement strand
GCTTGTCTAGAGGCACAGCTAGTTCTGGAGCACAAGTCTTCAGCACAACAGCTGGGATGTTGTCAAGGCCCATCGCCTTTGCTGTATCCAGTGCGCTCAGCCGTTTCTTGACATCATGTAAAGTGAATCGAATTGGCTGAAGACTGGCTTCTGTGATGGTGGGGACCTCAGGAGTAGGCCAATATGGATCATCCACTCGGCACTTCTGCCTAAAGATTGTTGCAACGCTTTGGCCTTGTCTTTTGCACTCACGTGCTGGGCTCCACCATCATTGAGGATGGGGATATTCATGGAGCCTCCTCCTCCCGTTAGTTATTTAATGGCCCACCATCAACACAACGGGATGTGGCAGGACTGCAGCGCTTTGATCTGATCCGTTGATTGTGGGATTGCTTAGCCCTGTCTATAGCATGCTGCTTCTGCTTTTTAGAATGCATGTAGTCCTGTGTTGCAGCTTCCCCAGGTTGGCAACTCATTTTTAGGTCTGCCTGGGGCTGTTCCTGGCATGCTCTTCTACACTCCTTATTGAACCAGGGTTGGTCCCCTGGCTTGATGGTAATGGTAGAGTGAGGGATATGCCAGGCCATGAGGTCACAGATTTTGGCGGAATTCAATTCTGCTGCTGCCCCACAGCGCCTCATGGATGGCCAGTTTTGAGCTGCTAGATCTGTTCTGAATCTATCCCATTTAGCACAGTGGTATTACATAGAAACATAGAAGATAAGAGCAGGAGTAGGCAATTCAGCCCCTCGAGCCTGCTCCGCCATTTAATGAGATCATGGCTGATCATCCAAATTCAGCACCCTGTCCCTGCTTTCTCCCCATATCCCTTGATCCCTTTAGCCTGAAGAAATATATCTATCGCCTTCTTGAATATATTTAATGAATTGGCCTCAACTGCCTTCTGTGGTAGAGAATTCCACAGGTTCACTACTCTCTGGGTGAAGAAATTCCTCCTCATCTCAGCCCTAAATGGCTTACCCCTTATCCTTAGACTGTGACCTCTGGTTCTGGACTCCCCCGCCATCGGGAACATCCTTCCTGCATCTAGTCTGTCTAGTCCTGTTAGAATTTTATAAGTTTCAATGAGATCTCCTCTCATTCTTCGAAACTCTCGCGAATATAAGCCTAATCGACCCAATCTCTCTTCATACGTCATTCCTGCCATCCCAGGTATCAGTCTGGTAAATCTTCGCTGCACTCCCTCCATGGCAAGAACATCCTTCCTCAGATAAGGCGACCAAAACTGCACACAATACTCAAGGTGTGGTCTCACCAAGGCCTTGTACAACTGCAGCAAGACATCCTTGCTCCTGTACTCGAATCCTCTCGCTATGAAGGCCAACATACCATTTGCCTTCTTAACCGCCTGCTGCACCTGCATGCTTACCTTCAGCGACTGGTGCACAAGGACTCCCAGATCTCGTTGCACTTCCCCTTTTCCCAATCTATTGCCATTCAGATAATAATCTGTCTTCCTGTTTTTGCCACCAAAGTGGATAACCTCGCATTTATCCACATTATACTGCATCTGCCATGCATCTGCCCAATCACCCAACTTGTCCAAATCATACTGGAGTTTCTCTGCATCCTCCTCACAGCACACACGCCCACCCAGCTTTGTGCCGTCTGCAAACTTAGAGATATTACATCTAGTTCCCTCGTCTAGATCATTAATATATATTGTGAATAGCTGGGGTCCTAGCACCGATCCCTGTGGTACCCCACTAGTCACTGCCTGCCACTCGGAAAAAGACCCGTTTATTCCAACTCTTTGCTTCCTGTCTGCCAAACAGTTCTCTATCCAAATCAGTACCTTACCCCCAATCCCATGTGCTTTAACTTTGCACGCTAATCTCTTATGCGGGACCTTATTGAAAGCCTTCTGAAAGTCCAAATACACCACATCCACTGGTTCTCCCTTATCTATTCTACCAGTTACATCCTCAAAAAAAATCCAAGTAGATTAGTCAGGCATGATTTATCTTTTGTAAATCCATGTTGACTTTGTCCGATCCTGTCACTGTTTTCTAAGTGCTCTGCTATTACATCTTTTATAATGGACTCTGGCATTTTTCCCACTACCGATGTCGGTCTATAATTCCCCGTTTTCTCTCTACCACCTTTTTTAAATAGTGGGGTTACATTAGCTACCCTCCAATCCATGGGAACTGTTCCAGAGTCTATAGAATTTTGAAAGATGACCAGCAATGCATCTACTATTTCTAGGGCCACTTCCTTAAGTACCCTAGGATGTAGATTATCAGGCCCTGGGGATTTATCGGCCTTCAATCCCGTCAATCTCCCTAACACCATTTCCCTACAAATACTGATTTCATTCAATTCCTCCCTCTCATTAGACCCTATGTTCCCCAACATCTCTGGGAGTTTATTTGTGTCCTCCTTTGTGAAGACAGAACCAAATTATGTATTTAATTGGTCTGCCATTTCTTTGTTCCCCATTATAAATTCCGCTGATTCTGACTGCAAGGGACCTAGGCTTGACTTCACCAATCTTTTTCTCTTCACTTATCTATAGAAGCTTTTACAGTCAGTTTTTATGTTCCCTGAAAGCTTACTCTCATATTCTATTTCCCCCCTCCTAATTAATCCCTTAGTCCTCCTTTGCTGAATCCGAAACTGCTCCCAATCCTCAGGTTTGCTGCTTTTTCTGGCCAATTTATATGTCCTCTTCTTGGATCTTATGCTATCCCTAATTTCCCTTGTTAGCCACGGTTGAGTCACCTTTTTTGTTTTATTTTTATGCCAAACAGGGATGAACAAATTCTGTAGTTCATCCATGTGGTCTTTAAATGTTTGCCATTGCCTATCCACTGTCAACCCTTTAAGTAACGCTCCCCAATCCATCCTAGCCAACTCGCGCCTCATACCATCATAGTTTCCTTTATTTAAATTCAGTACCCTCGTCTCTGAGTCAACTACTTCACTCTCCATCTTAATGAAGAATTCTATCATCTTATGATCGCTCCTCCCCAAGGGGCCTCGCACAACAAGATTGCTAATTAATCCTTTCTCATTACATAATACCCAGTCTAAAATGGCCTAATCTCTAGTTGGTTCCTCAACATATTGGTCCAGGAAACCATCCCGTATACACTCTCGGAATTCCTCCTCCACAGTATTGTTACAAATTTGGTTAGCCCAATCTATATGTAGATTAAAGTCACCCATGATAACTGCTGTGCCCTTATTGCACGCGTCTCTAATTTCCCGTTTAATGCCATCCCTAACCTCAGCATTACTCTTTGAGGGTCTGTATACAACTCCCACTAACGTTTTCTGCCCCTTGGTATTTCTCAGCTCTACCCATACAGATTCCACATCATCAGAGCTAATATCCTTCCTTACTATTGTGTTAATCTCCTCTTTAACCAGCAATGCTACCCCACCTCCTTTTCCTTTTTGTCTGTCCTTCCTGAATATTGAATTCCCAGCCTTGGTCACCCTGGAGCCATGTCTCCGTAATCCCAATTATATCATATCCGTTTACATCTATTTGCACAGCTAATTCATCCACCTTATTACAAATGCTCCTCGCATTAAGACACAAAGCCTTCAGGCTTTATTTTTTTAACACTCTTAGTCCTTTTAGAATTATTATTTACTGTAGCCCTGTTTGATTTACACCCTTGATTTCTCTGCCTTCCACTTTTGCTTCTATCCTTGCTTCCCTTTCCTCTGTTTCCCTGCACAGGTTCCCAACCCCCTGCCATTTTAGTTTAAACCCTCCCCAACAGCACTAGCAAACACTCCCCCTAGGACATCAGTCCCGGTCCTGCCCAGGTGCAAACCATTCAGTTTGTATTGGTCCCACCTCCCCCAGAACCGGTTCCAATGTCCCAGGAATTTGAATCCCTCCCCCTTGCACCATTCCTCTAGCCACGTATTCATCTGAAATATTCTTCTATTTCTACTCTGACTAGCACGTGGCACTGGTAGCAATCCTGAGATTACTACCTTTGAGGTCCTATTTTTTTAATTTACCTCCTAACTCCCTATATTCAGCTTTTAGGACCTCATCCCGTTTTTTACCGATATCGTTGGTACCTATATGCACCACGACAACTGGCTGTTCACTCTCCCCCTCCAGAATGCCCTGCAGGCGCTCCGAGACATCCTTGACCCTTGCACCAGGGAGGCAACATACCATCCTGGAGTCTCATTTGCGGCCGCAGAAACACCGATCTATTCCCCTTACAATAGAATCCCCTATCACTATAGCTCTCAATGATGTGGACTCCCAGGGCCACTCCTTCCCAACTGTATACCACTATGCCGCCACCCCTGGTGGGTCTGTCCTGCCGGTGGGACAGGACATACGTAGGGATGGTGATGGAGGAGTTTGGGACGTTGGCTGAAAGGTATATTTCTGTGAGTATGACTATGTCAGGCTGTTGCTTGACTAGTCTGTGGGACAGCTCCCCCAATTTTAGCACAAGTCTCCAGATGTTGGTGAGGAGGACTTTGCAGGATCGGCATGCCGTTGTTGTGTCCATAGCCGGAGCCGGCGATGGGACAGTCTGTACGCTTTTATTGTTATTGGTATTGGTTTTTTTCATAGTGGTTAAGAGTCATAAAGTCATTGCTGTGGTTCTGGAGTCACATAGGACATTAAAGGTTTTTTACAACAATCCAATAGATGGTCACCATTACTGATACTAGCTTTTTATTCCAGATTTTATTTAATTAACTGAATTTAAATTCCCCAGCTGCCGTGGTGGGATTTGAACTCACGTCTCCGGATCATTAGTTCAGGCTTACGGGATTACTAGCCCAGTGACATTACCACTATGCTACCATTCCCATTCCAAAGAATTTCCAAATATTCACCACCCTCTGAGCGAAGAAATTTCTCCTCATCTCAGTCCTTAATTGACGACCCCTTAATCTGAGACTGTGACCACTGGTGCTAGAATACCAGACAGGGGAAACATCCCCCCTGCATCTACCCTGTCAAGCCCTGTAAGAATTTTGTATGTTTCAATGAGATCACCTCTCATTCTTCTAAACTTCAGAGAACAAAAGCCTAGTCTACTCAATCTCTCCTCATAGGACAATCCCCCCATCCCAGGAATCAGTCTGGTGAACCTTCCTTGCACTCCCTCTATGGCAAGTATATCCTTCCTTTGAAATTCCTGCCCACATTTATAATGGAAACTGCCTATGTAAATTTGTCACTGTAATTATACTATCCCACCAGTGGAGGCATTGGAAGTATAAAAATTAGTAAAGGATGTATGGGGGAGAAATTCATTAGCACCTAGAAATGGGCACTAATGAATCTCACTGCATGCTAAATTAAGTATTAGCGCTCAAAGGACTGGAGCGCTAAATCAAGCGCTAACTGCCTAGCTCAGTGGCGTTAGATTCAAAGCGCTAAGCAATTTCAGGTGCAGTCTAATTGCTGGTCATCATTGCCACAGGCTCTTTGCAGTTCTTAAAGGGGAGGTTCATTCATGCTGCAGAACCTCATTCTCAGCATTGCTGGTTCTGCAGCTGTCTCAGCAAGCAGCAGAAGGCCCAGGAGAAGGAACCGGGCCACTGAAGGAGGTCATGATGCGGAGATGCCGGTGTTGGACTGGGGTGGACAAAAATGAGAAGTCGCACAACACCAGGTTATAGTCCAACAGTTTTATTTAAAATTACGAGCTTTCGGAGCTGCTGCTCCTTCGTCAGGTACAAGTACAGTGAGGGAATACAAATCGGCAGTATATATACACAGAGAGCAATTTGTCTGCAGAGATACAATCTGTTAGGAAGGCATTACATCAAAGACACCTCAGAGTACAGCGAAGACAATGAGGTGGGTCACAGGGGGTCCAACGTGTCAAATGTTGCCGTCTGCAGTTGAGCTTTTAACTTTTTTGGGGGGTTTTTTTGGTTGTTTTTTTTTAAAACTGGAAAGACAGACAACGATGTCGAGTCACGTTCTGTAGCGTGACATGAACCCGAGATCCCTATTGAGGCCGTCCTCATGGGTGCGAAACTTGGCTATCAGCTTCTGCTCGATGATTTTGCGTTGTCGTGTGTCTCAAAGGCCGCCTTGGAGAACGCTAACCCGCAGGAGGTGTCATTATGGCAGATTAACGGCCCAGGGAGAGAGCTCGCAGATTCTGCGACCAAGTATTGGAGGTGTTGGTCCTCGCTTGGAGAGACGGTGCTCTACCCGGCAAGTGGCAGGAGGCCCTCACCGCAAGTCTTCCACGCCATGTGGAGGGAGGTAGCCCAGCAGGTCTCGGGCAGCACTGTGGTCCCCAGGACCCACACACAGTGCAGGAAGAAATTGAACGACCTGACTCGGGTGGTCAGGGTGAGTCAATGCTTCAATAAATGCTACGTACCACCATCTGAACCTCAGTCTGCACACACTGGCCAAAGCACCACACCCCCAGCACTCACCCACCAACAATCTCCACCTACCAACACTCACAACCACATCTCATACCTTGCACACAATGACAGCTATTCCACTATGGCAGGCACATCTCCCAAACATTGCTCCACACTCACTAACACACTTTCCTTTCTCTTGCAGGGCAAGGTGGCTCACAACAGGAGGGAGCAGGAGTGCACAGGCGGGGGAAAAGCCGACACCCAACCACTGTCTGCGCTGGAAAATAGAGTGCTGCAGTTTATTGGGCGCCAGGTGGTGGGCGCTGTGGCCACCGCCAATGTTGACCCCCTGGGGGACAGCAACGGTATGTTCATCCTTACTCCTTCTTCTTATACCCCACTTCCTCCTCACCCTAAAAGTCTTTCCCACTCTCCAGCTAAACATGCTGTATGCATGCCTTTCTCCTTCCTGGCCCCTCCCTGCACCTTAGTCTGACTCTTGTGCCTTTATGGTTTCAAATAATGAGCAAGCAGCTGAGCAGCCTGTCCCTGAGGGTACCATAGAGAGTGAGGCGGAAGAAGAACACACCGCGTCACTGCATGTCTCACCTGCAGGCAACAGCTCAGATACTGGCACTACGTGTTCTTTAGAGGCTAGTATAGTAGCGGGATCTGCACAGGGTGATGCACCGGGGATGAGCGGGCTGCAGCAAGGCCAGGGGGAAAGGGTAGCTCGGGAGTCAGCTCCCCAGAGGGCGAGTTCGCGTGTGAGTTCAGCTGCGGACCTTGATGGGGAGGCCTTTAGAAGAAGGGTGATGGGCATGTGCACGGAGATGATAGGTGCAATGGCAAGGGTGCCTGAGAGCCTCTTGGCAATGGTAAGGAGCTTGGAGGAGTCCGCCTCCAACATTGCACAGAGCTCTGCGTACACCATGGAGCCCATCATTTGCAGTCTGCAAAGGATTTTGGACTCCCAGAGAGCCAGTGGCAACTCAGACCTCATGCCGCGTGTGATGGGCGATGTCGCAGCTTCCATTACAGCACAGGCGGAAGCCACGCAACGTCTTAGTGATGTAATGCAGTCTATGCTTGGTGCCCTCGATTCTCAGACTGCTCTCATGCAGTCTCAGCTTGATGCAATGCAAGCTCTGACTGCTGCCATCGTGGTTGGGTCGACCACCGTCAACCGGGGCTTTCATGGTGTTGCAGCAGGCCAGCAATCTGTGCTCCAGCAGATTGGTAGTGATGCTGAGGTGCTTCCCTGGGGGGAGTGGCAGTGGGTCAATGGAGCAGGAAGCTGCTGTCCTCTCTCAGGATGGCAGCATTCCTGCTCCCACCACTGGCACTCTGCCATTGCCCACCAGCCCTGGTGGGTCTGTCCTGCCCGTGGGACAGGACTTATCCAGGGATAGTGATGGATGAGTCTGGGATGTTGGCTGAAAGGTATGATTCTGTGAGTATGACTATGTCAGGCTGCTGCTTGACTAGTCTGTGGGACAGGTCTCCCAATTTGGCACAAGTCCCCAAATGTTAGTGAGGAGGACTTTGCACGGTGTGCCTTTGCCATGTCCGAATCCGGTGCCTAGGTTGACCCTATGTCCGTCCGGTTTTATTGTTATTGTTTTTTCTAGCAGCTTGATACAACTGAGTGACTTGCTAGGCCATTTCAGAGGGTAGTTAAGGGTCAACCACATTGCTGTGGGTCTGGAGTCACATATAGGCCAGACCAGGTAAGGACAGCAGATTTCCTTCCCTGAAGGACGTTTGTGAACCAGATGGGTTTTTACAACAATCTGGTAGTTTCAGCATAGCTTTTTATTCCTGATTTATTTACTTAACTGAATTTAAATTCTACAGTTGCCATGGGGGGATTTGAACTCATGTCTCTGGATCATTAGTCCAAGCCCTCTGGATTACTAGTCCAGTAACCTACCCACTGTGACCCCTGGTTCTAGTTTTCCCTACCATTGGGAACATTCTGCCCGCATCTAATTTGTCTAAACCAGTCAGGATTTTAAATGTCTCTATAAGATCCCCCCCTCATTCTTCTGAACTCCAGAGGATACAAGTTCAGTTGACCCAATCTTTCTTGATATGTCAGTCCGGCCATCCCAGGAATCAATCTAGTGAACCTTCGCTGCACTCCCTCAATAGCAAGAATGTCCTTCCTTAAGTTAGGAGACCAAAACTGCGCACAATACTCCAGGTGTGGCCTCACCAAGGCCCTGTACAACTGTAGCATCACCTCCCTACTCCTGTACTCAAATCCCCTTGCTATGAAGGCCATCATTCCGTTTGCTTTCTTGACTGCCTGCTGCACTTGCATTCCCACCTTCAGTGACTGATGTACCATGACGCCCAGGTCTCGTTGCACGTCCCCTTTCCCTAATCTGCCACCATTCAGGTAATAGTCCGCCTCTCTATTTTTACCACCAAAGTGGATAACCTCACATTTATCCACATTGTACTTCATCTGCCATACATTTGCCCATTCACCCAACCTGTCCAAGTCACTCTGTAGCCTCCTAGCATCCTCCTCATTGTTCACACTGCCTCCCAATTTAGTGTCATCCGCAAATTTGGAGATATTACATTTAATCCCTTCGTCCAAATCATTAATATATAATGTAAACAGCTGGGGTCCCAGCACCGAACCCTGCGGTACCCCGCTGGTCACTGCCTGCCATTCTGAAAAGTACCCATGCTACCATTTCCGGCATGCTGCTATGCTACTGCTCCTATTTCTTATTTGGTTATGGGGGAAAAATTCGGTTGCTTTGCACCTCCCGTTAGAGCCCTAAGAGGGCGTTAATTGGCGCGCAAAGCAACTAGCGCCCGGGCGCGGTGATTTTTGCGCCGCTCGCGAAATTGACCAGACATTTTGCGGCGGCGCTAAACACTACCGCCGCAATCTCCTGTGCCCGCAGATCGTGACGTCAGTCGAGTGCGCAACGCTCCGGTAGCATCCCGGACCGGATATTGAGTGGCGCCCCCTGCCTTACTGCCTGCCGCTAGCAATGACAGGTTGAGGGGAGCGTTTTGCAGTCGGGAAGGGACGGGGGAGCGCTATTTAAAGGCGACCGCTTCCTGCCTTTTTTTGTCAGCGACATTTTTGCGCCACAAATTCTGAGAGAGAGAATTCTGGAGAGATTCAACGCTGTGTGAAGGAGTTTTGGGTACTGAGCAGCACTTTGCAGTTTCATTTTGATTTGACCTTCCTTGCATCGATTTAGAAGAGATAATGGGGGCTACACTCTGAGCTCTTTCCCTGGGCCTCTCCATTGTTCTTTCCAGCAGAATTGATGTACAGGTTTCTCCAGGCTGAGATTGAAGGCCGCAATGAGTAGGGTGTGGATGGAGAGTAAGATCGACCCTCCCCGTTACGAACTGGCCGGCGCCATTGTGTCTGTGTTCCATTGCTGACTGACATCACATGAGCTTTGCCAGCGCTCTGAGGTAGCGCCTCGCTCCTCAGCGTTAGTGCCTTAAGAGAGGTGTGTAGCGCCTGATTTACCGCTCCAATCACCTTCAGGGGTGATAGAAGCCAAGTTTGCAGTTGGAGGCGATAATTAGCACCAGGCGCTAAACTTTGCGCCCGGCCGATAATTGCACCCCAAACGGGGCGATACTGAATTTCTCCTCCAATAACTTCCTTATTCACAGTATTTGCTCTAAATTTTGGAGGAAGACAATTTGTATTTCACTTTATTGCACACAAACTAACTTTGTCCTAGAGGTTTTAGACCATTATACTGTTTTTTAGCCTTAATGATTTGTCCTTTTAAGGTGTCACTATAGGTTTAGCTTTTTATAAATCCAATTCTTCTATTTTTTTTTACAAAGAATTACATAGAATCTGCAGCATAAAAATCAGGCTATTTGGCCCAATGGTCTATGGCGTTGTCCAGTTGGGCCTCTTTCCACCCCTCTTCATCTAACCCTATCAGCATATCCTCCCTTTTGCTGCTCACACATTACCTCTTTATACTTGGCAGCATATCTTAAACCAGCAGTGCTCTATGCTGTCCTGCAATTACATTTTTCTGACACATAGGCAGGAGGTGAGGATGCCTACCTGTTAAAATGTTCTTACGAGCACCATCTGTTCTAAAGATATTCATGTTTTCACAGCAGAGTTCAATATCAGAGACACCATTTTGTGTACTTAGACAGCTGACCTGTGCTCTTTAACTCAACCAGCATCCCACTCCCCTTTGCCTGTATTCCTGCCAATCATAGAGCTGGTGCTCAGGGTCAGGACTGGAGGTCAGCACTTTGCTGAATATGATCACTCCTACAAAAATGTGAAGATCTTCATAATGGATGCTGATAGGAAGCCTTTTTATTTGAACAGGTTTTCAGCATCAACCTATACATCAGGGACACTTCAAATCACATGGCAGCTGCAGCTTTAACAACCCCAGGACTGCAATGAAATTCTGAGATCACCAAATGTATTTCCTGAGATACCCATCCCTTCTCGGTTCTCTTTTCATGCTCAATGTTTAGAAGCCATTGAAGTTCTGTAAATAATTTACAATATGGGCAGTAATTTGAATTTATTTCCCTTCTTACCAGCCTTACTGAACAAAATGCATCCACAAGGCTTGAACACTGAGACTGTATTTTACATTGACGTTTTAAGGGCCTTGATTGTTTACAAATAAAAATCCCATCATTTTGTACAGTCATCATTAACCATTTCTGTTGACTAATCAAAATTTAAAATTGAACAGCCAACAGCTATGCCAAATCAGAGCCTCAAATCTTAGTGAGGTCTTGTCTAAACTGTGACCACGTTACAGATTTCTTGGTATTTTAATGGTGCAACGTATCAGTTAAAGAAAGAACTATATTTCTTTCTTTTATCAGTTAAAGATGAATTAGCTGGACATACAGATCCAAAATACATTCATTTTAAATGTTATCCTTGGTACTCGGTTGCATCTGCAAAGCAGCAAATTACAAATGAGAACCTATTAAACTGACACTGGTGAGGCCTGACCTGGAGCCTGATGTGCAATCTTGGTCACTCAACCCCAAAAAAGGTTATAGATACATTAGAAAGGGTTCAGAGAAGAGTGGTCAGGAATGCAGGCACTAAGTTGTGAAGAAAAACTCAAGCAACTAAATTTATTTGTGCTGGAGGAAAGAAGTCCGAGGAGAGACATGTTACAGGTCTTCAAAATAATGATGGGTGGAAGTAAGAAAACGACTTAACTTGAACAATGAGCATAGTACTAGAAGGCACAAATAGAAAATTTACAAGCCTCAAGTGAGGTGAGGTATCCAATGGCTGCCAGCACCTGTGGAACTGTACCTTAGCATGAATCACATGAAGCAAAGATTACAAGGACACATATATATATATATATCTTTGTACGTATATTACTTCTGGTAAGAGACCATTTCTTGGATTATACATGATGAATTATCTTCCACAGATTTGTCTTCTGTGATGTGTAGAAATTCAGCCAGGATCTTCTCACTCACTGTCTCAAATGTACCAATCAATTGGATTAAAGCACAAACCAAATTGTGCACCTGCCACACATACACAGACACATAAGCCTAGAAATTTGTGTTTGTACTATTAGCTGATGAACATTTAAATCATTCATGTCTGTTATTTTAGTAGAGGTGTTAACCCATACACAATAAGTGAGAGAAGGTGGTCACACAAATGCATTAAGTGGTCATCCAGCAATATCGGCAACAGTAATTTCTTCGGTATCAGTAGATGATAATATGGGTACCAGCACATTGTAAAGGTTGACACATGATTATGCACCATTTCTTTACATTAATCTTTCTTTTTGGCATTTTCAGATTATCCGCAAATACTTCAGCACCAAAGCTGAGAAGCCACTTAATGTGGACTAATGATACCCTGATGAGGGCAGTGAGAAAACTTGTCTGTGTAAGATAACTTCATTCCAAGAGTGACCACTGTAGCTAGCTATTAGTCAAACAATGTTCCTTTGGGGAAACCATGTGAGTTACCCCATGCCAGTGAAACATAGTTCAAAGTAACCTACCTACATGGCTGGTGATTGGTACAATTAAGGACCATTCAGCACAAAGAAAATTCTCCCTTCAAGCTAATAATATGAATATATTTAACAAGTGACCCTTTGTTTAATGACCAGCTTATGGAACATTTTATTTCCACAGGGATGAACAACTGAGCAGTTTTTTTTGCAACAGGATTTTGCTGCTCCCTTGAAATTAATAATTGTATAATCAGAAAAAATTACAGCTAGGAAAATATAATTACAGTCAGTATATTTTGCTGCAGTCACTGATTTGTCCAAATAACATGATCTCTCTTTCTCTCTTTAAAATTTTCCTCTTCAAAATAGGTCACAGAACACAAGCGGTGCATGCATGCCGGGCTGCAATAGTGACTGTCAAAGAATTTCCAACTTTAAGTACACCTGCCCCACGATTAAGCAGAATTGTATCTCCAGTAAAACATAACTCCTCAATTCACCAAGGAAATACACATATGGCAGAAATGAGCAGGAGGGAGAGACAGGTAGTATGACTGGATGCCAGCTTGATATGACAGGTTTACTGTACTCTGGCAGACTTGACAGCCAGCACAGAGCTGTAAATCTGCAATCCCCCATGTAAACATTTGATGCTGAAGTATTTACGGATAATCTGAAAACGCCAAAAAGAAAGATTAATGTAAAGAAATGATGCATAATCATGTGTCAACCTTTACAATGTGCGGGTGCCCACATTACCATCTACTGATATGAAAGAGGACGGCAGTTGCATTGTCAATCAACTGAAGGCGGTCTGTCCGGGATTGCATAAATTGGTACCATTTTGATGCCCAATGCCTTTTCTTTTTTTGATGAACAGTACTCTAATCCTTTCTCTTGGTTGTTATTTACCAAGTGGAACCTCACTGTCCAAAATACCTGGGAATATTACCTTTACTCATAGAATCATAGAAAGTTACAGCACGGAAGGAGGCCATTTCAGCCCATCGTGTCCGCGCCGGTCAACAAAGAGCTATCCAGCCTAATCCCACTTCCCAGCTCTTGGTCCGTAGCCCTGCAGGTTAGAGCATCCCAAGTGCACATCCAACTACTTTTTAAATGTGGTTAGGGTTCCTACCTCTACCATCCTTTCAAGCAGCGAGTTCCAGACCCTCACAACCCTCTGGGTGAAGAAATTTCCCAAACTGTTGGTAAAAATTGAAGAACTGCGACACTACAGCCGTCAATGGGATGCCGTGGCTCCCAGAACAGGAATGACTCTGCTGAGCTGTCATCACATACACCGTTCCCACTTATACTGGACAGCTGCCTACATCGGGCAACTGCCCCTAACCATTTGCCATTACCATAGGCGTCAATTACAAAGGGGTTGCTTAAACGGTATTAAACGCGGCAACTATTTTGGGCATGTTCAAGCAGCTGTTCGTACATCGTTAAAGTGCAATTACCTGCCATTAATTCTTTCATGGCCCTGCTGCCTACAGTCACCCTCACCCGCTCCCCGTCCCCCCCCCACCCCCTCGTGGCCTCTAGAACTCCCATGATCGCTGCTTGCAAACAAGTAACAAGGATGAAAGATACCTTCCGTCACAGCCTGCTGAAACTCAAGCTGCATTTGCAGTACCTGCTGTAGTGGTGAAAGTGACCAGAGGTGAAGCTGACCAGACCACTGCATACTTCAGCCCCATAGATGACGATTCCCTCCGTGCTTTTTAAAAATGGATTTGTTACACCGTCCACTGCGTATAGCGGGCAAATTGCATTGACACTGACGTTCCCACTATAAGTGATGGGGACTGTACCACATTGCAAGGGTGCAACAGCAGTTACAGGATCTTGCATGAAAGGGGCACTAGAAGTTACTTATGTCTGATGGTGGCAGTTCCTTCTCATTCAGGAGAGCTAATATAACCACCCCGCCCATTTTTCCCCATCTCCAATATTTTTATAACTAAGAAACAAAGGTATTTAAAAAAAATAGGTATATATTTTTTAATGCCCCCTATGATTTTTCTCCTAGGTTGGTCACAGCAGTGTCCAGGAGATTCATCTTCAATTGCTGGAGATTCCAGGGCAATCCTGGAGGGTTGGCAACCCAAGGTCTCACACCCATTCCCTGGCAAATTGTAATGACCTTATCCCAATGGCGTTTGTAATGAGATTTTATACCCAGCTCTCCTGATGCTGTTCATATAGTCACTGCAAATTGGTTCTTCATTAGACAATCACTTACAGTTGCTCTGTATAAAAGCAGCCATATACTGAAACCTTTTTTGTGGTAAACACACTAAGGGAGTAAACTCAGCCTTGGTGTTACATTTAATGACTACATAAACAGTTGTAGAGTGGAGCAATGTGTGCAAAGAGCACTAATGGAGCATTCATCCATGTGATGTGCTTTTCCCTCAACTCCCTGTTTTTGAAAGAGTCTCTGGGAATTTCCCCAGGGGCTCTCCTGATCAGCCACTGTAGCATCAGCAGAAGTTCAGCAGGAACCCCAGATAGATGCGTAAATGGGATTTCCAGACGATGGGGAGAATCCCTGAGGAAGTTAACAGCGAGCATTTGAAAATACCATCTGCTGCTTGTTATACAACTACTTATACAGCCGATTACAAAGTTGGATCTTTTCTACCTCTCTTATTCCAGATTATTCAATATTAAAAGTATTTTAGTTCATTCTCATGGGTGAGGCCCATTCCTTTGAGAGTCTCCACCCAGCCTATAGTTATGGAAGGTTTTTGTAACATGCCCAGGATGATAAAACAGAAAACCCGGGCTGCTATTATTTGAACCTACTATCAATTGCCTCCATCGTATCTCTCCAGTCTTCAAAACCTGTACAGCATCACATTCAACCACATGTTAAGTAAATTTACTAAACAATGAACAAGCAGATAACTAAGTAATATAGTACAATTATATACTTGCAACACAAAGTCTATTATTTAACTGCTTGCATAGAAAAATGATTAAAAAGTCATAATATAATGTTAACAGACATCAGCTCCATTGATACAACCTTGCTATTGACTCAGAAGGTTGTGTCTTCAAGACCCACTCCAGAGGCTTTTGTACATAGTCTAAGGCTGATATGTCAGGGCAGTACTGAGGGAGTACATGTCCTTCAGATGATACATTAAACTGAGGCCCCGGCTACCCCCTCAAGAGGATGTAAAAGATTCCATGGCCACTATTTGTTCGGGAGTTATTCAGTGTCTTTATCAACATTTATCCTTCAGCCAACACCACTGAAACAGATTGGGAGTAAAATTCAACTTTGGTGGGGTGCAGAAAGCAATAGAAAGGAAAATCGGGTGGTGTGTACAACAGGCAGTCGATCCGCTATCACCTGTTTTGTGCCATTGCCAAAGTTGAACTTTTCCTCTTTTATCTGGTCATTTACCTCATTGCTATTTGCGGGATCTTGCTATGCTTAAATTGGCTGCAATGCTTCCCTGCATTACAACGGTGGCTATACTTCAAAAAGTATAGCTCGTTTCCCAAAGGCAGTGAATTTCTTGAGTGTAATGGAGACAGTTTTCTGGAACAATGTGTTCTTGAACCAACAAGAAAACAGACCATCTTAGATGTAGTGATAAGTAATGAGCCTGAATTAATCAGAAATCTAACTGTAAGGGAACACCTAGCTAACAGTGACCAGAATATGATAGAATTCGATATTAGGTTTGAGAGGGAGAAGGGAGAGTCATGAAACAAGGTTTTAAATTTAGGTAAGGTTGACTTTGGAGGAATGAGGCAGAAATTGACCACAACAGACCGGGCAGAATTATTAATAAATAAATCCACGGATGAACAGTAGGAGGTGTTCAAAAATTATTTGGTAGAAGACAAAACCTGTGAAGCCTTTGGGATATTCTGAGGTCACGAAAGCACTATAGAAGTGCAAATTCAGCTTAAAGGTTATGACGTCGTGGCCATCATTGAGACCTGGCTACAAGCTGGGCATGAGTGGGAGATAAATATTCCAGGTTATAAGGTCTTTAGAAAGGACAGGAAAATTCAAAAAGGAGGAGGAATAGCAATATTGATAAAGGACAGTATTACAACATTAGAAAGAGGGAAGATAATTATGGGTGTGCAGGCAATAGAAATGCTATGGGGAGAATTGAGGAATAGAAAAGGATGCAAGATTTTGGTGGGAGTTGTTTATAGACCTGCACTTAGCAGTGATAAAGTAGTGGGATACATAAACACAGAGATCAGAGAAGCTTGTTGCAAAAACAGAGTAGTTGTAATGGGAGACTTCAATTTTCACACTGACTTGGCGGGGGTGAGCAGAACAGCTCGTTTCCCAAAGGCAGTTAATTTCTTGAGTGTAATGGAGACAGTTTTCTGGAACAATGTGTTCTTGAACCAACAAGAAAACAGACCATCTTAGATGTAGTGATAAGTAATGAGCCTGAATTAATCAGAAATCTAACTGTAAGGGAACACCTAGCTAACAGTGACCAGAATATGATAGAATTCGATATTAGGTTTGAGAGGGAGAAGGGAGAGTCATGAAACAAGGTTTTAAATTTTGGTAAGGCTGACTTTGGAGGAATGAGGCAGAAATTGACCACAACAGACCGGGCAGAATTATTAATAAATAAATCCACGGATGAACAGTAGGAGGTGTTCAAAAATTATTTGGTAGAATACAAAACCTGTGCATACCCCTAAAGGGCAAGAGCTCTACTTGTGTAATTAAACAACCTTGGTCAACAAGGGAAGTGAGAGATAGTATAAAACTGAAAGAAAGGGCTTATAAAAAGGCAAAGAACAGTACAGATCCCATGTACTGGGAGAGATATAAAGAATATCAAAGGAACGGAAAGAAAGTTGTTAGAACTGCAATAAGGGAATACTCGCGAGGGATATCAAGAACAACACTAAGGGCTAAAAATTGAGTAGCACCCCCTTTGGGTCGCTAACTTCGCCGGGGCGCTAAATTAGCGCCCCACGACGGAAATTGAGTGGTAGTGACCCAAGAGGGAAGCGGGGCGCTACTGGAAGCGCCCCGCCTCCCTCTTGGGGCGCTGCGAGGGAATATCGCGGCACTATGTGCTGCAAGGGCCACGGGCTGCGGCACGTCACACCGCGGTATTGCAGGCCTTCCTCCCCTTCTTAAAGGGGAGGGGCCTTGTGCAGCGTGACCCAGGGTCCAGCTAGGCCCCCAGGGATCGGGAGTGCCGGCAAAAGAGCCCGGCACTCAAGAGAAGTGGGGGGGGGGGGGGCGGGTAAGGAGGTTGGGGACGGGAGTGGAGGCAGGTGCTGGCAGCTGGCCAGCACCACAAATGGCCGCCCCGCACCTCGCCTTTAAATAGTGCCTCCCTGGCCGCAGGTAGGCCCCCCTGACCCCGTCAGACATAGCGTCCGACGATAAGTCAGGGGGCGCTCCCGAAGATCGCGGCCGGGGCGCTGCGCATGGCGATGCCGTCATCGCCGGCGGCGCAACGCCGCGGGGCGCTACTGTTTACCACCGCCGCTAACCTCCCGCTGAATTTCGCTAACGGGAGGCGCAAAGCAGCCGAAGTTTTCCCCCTAAAGGTTTTTACACATATATTAAAAGAAAGAGGGTGGCTAAGAGTAATGTGGGAGCCTAAATGACAGACACAGGAGATATTGTAATTGGAAATCAAGAAAAGGCAGACTTACTACAAGGAAAACTAAAAATAATTCAAGGGGAGGAATTAACTAGATTCAATGTAAGTAAAAACATGGTGATGGAGAAACTAATGAGATTAAAGATAGACAAATCTCCAGGGCCCGAGGAAATTTTTGGTGTGTTAATCATGATCTTCCAAAACTCTCTCGATTCAGAAATTCTTCCATTGGATTGGAAAACTGCCAATGTCACTCCATTATTTAAGAAGTGTAGGAGAGATAAAGTAGAAAAATATAGGCCTTGTAGTCTAACGTCAGTTGTGGGAAGTTACTAAAATCTATTAGGGACAGAGTGACTGAGCATTTGGACAAATATGAGCTGATCAGGGAGAGCCAGTATGGATTTGTAAAGGGTAAGTCATGTGTAGCAAACCTAGTTGAATTTTTTGAGGAGGTCACTAACGTGGTAGATATGGGAGTATCTATGGATGTTATTTATATTGGCTTCCAGAAGGCATATGACAAGGTTCGACATAAGAAATTGTTAACAAAACTGAGCTTGCATGGAATTGGAGGCAACTTATTGGCTTGGATAGGGAATTGGTTATGAGGTAGGAGACTGAGTGTAGGGATAATGGATATGTACTCAAATTGGCAGGATGTGACTAGTGGTGTCCCCCAGGGATCTATACTAGGGCCTCAGCATTACAAATGACTTGAATGCAGGAATCGAGAGCCGTATATCTAAGTTTGCTGATGACACTAAGTTAGGTGACACAGTAAATAGTGTAGATGGGAGGAGAAAGTTGCAAAGGGACATTGATAGATTCGGTGAGTGGGCAAATCTGTGGCAGATGGAGTTCAATGTGGGAAAATGTGCAGTCATCCACCTTAGACCTAGGAAAGATAGATCAGAGTATTTTTTAAATGGTGAGAAGCTAGGAACAGTGGATGAGCAGAGAGATTTAGGGATCCAAGTACAGAAGTCACTGAAAGCTAATGGACAGGTACAAAAAATAATTAAAAAGACTAATGGAATGTTGGCCTTTACCTCAAGGAGGCTGGACTACAAAGGGGTAGAACTTATGTTACAGTTCTATAAAGTTCTGGTTAGACTCCATTTAGAGTACTGATTCAGTTCTGGGCACCAAACCTCAGGAAGGATATATTGGCCTTGGATGAGGTGCAGCGCAGATTCACCAGAATGATACTGGGGCTGAAAGGGTTAAATTATGAGGACAGATTGTACAGACTAGCCTTGTACTCCCTTGATTATAGAAGATTAAGGGGTGATCTAATTGAGGTATTTAAGATGATCAAAGGAGTTGATAGGGTAGATAGAGAGAAAACTATTTCCTGTGGTGGGGGAGGCCAGAACAAGGGGTGATGTTAGGAAGCACTTCTTCACACAAACGGTAGTGGAGCTGTTGAGGCTGGGGATCAATTGAAAATTTCAAAACTGAGATTGATAGATTTTTCTTAGGCATGGGTATTAAGGGGTACAGAACCAAGACAGGTAGATGGATTTAAGATATAGTTCAGCCATGAACTAATTGAATTTAGGAACAGGCACGAGGGACTGAACGGCCTACTCCTGTTCCTAAATGCAGGTTCTTTATTCATCTGTTCTCTTTTCTTTTAATCTTTTCTAACTACAGGAGCTCGTTGATCTACTTAATCATTTCCTGTAAAGATTCCAATCACTTTTACTAACACCCACTCAATAGAACCTGTGGGGCATCGACAGCCGGCAGCTGCCCACGGAGTCGGGATGCCTGCGTTTGGTAGCCTGGAGTTGTGGGGGATGGGGGATCTTGGGTCGGGCATCTTGGGGCCAGGAGATTGGGGTTGGGAGTTGGGGGGAGGGTGGTCGGGAATCTTGAGGGTGGGGGGGGGAGATCAGGGGTCAGGGAACTCAGGGCTGGGAGCAGCAGCACTCAGGTGGGTTCTTTAATCTATTCCTCCCGGCTCCACATTCAGGTAAAAAAACAACTTACCTTTTTTGTTGCAGGTGTTCTGTAGGGCTGGTTTCCTTGAGTGTAGCCTGCGATGGTGCTGGCTGCTTCAGGGCAAACCAATCTTGCATCGGGTTCTCAACCAGGCATTATGCCCATAATTTGCATATGCAAAGGGCCCAACGCCTGCTTCAGGTATGGGTATAGGACAACTCTTGTTTGCTTTTACCCTATATGGCAGTAGGTGCACTTCTGGTCAGAAGTGTGTGTGTGCTTCCTGTCCAACATTTTGGAGACTTAAGAGGCCACTTACGCCTGAAAAACGGATGCTACGCAGCCCAATTTCTGGGCCTCTATGTTTGTTCAAAAGTAGATTGATTTCTGCCCTCAAGCCGTGGGCATAAAAACCAATTTCAACTGTATAATGTATTATCACATGGTTTGTCACATGGCTTAGTATGAGCATGCGCAGTTCGCTCTGGCCTAGTAAACAAGCACCTTGACTAGCAACTCATCGTGTCACTGTCCTTCATTTGTTCTACCCACATTTATTACATTATCGCAATGAGGATGGGATCCCAAAGCTATTTTTAGGGATCATGGAAGGACACAGTGTTAAACCTTCGAGTGGAAAACTTTAAGGTGAATTTGTGACACCTAAACTGAATTTCTTGCAATGTTTTACTGTTAATGCTGATGCAGAATTGTCTGTGCTTCGCCTTCGCGTGTATGTATACACAGCAACAGCGGCGATGATTCTCACAAGTACACAGGTAGCGTGCTGAGTCACTGTTCAATGGGATCAGGACAATCATGGCTGCGTCTATGGGATTCATCGGAAGCCTCGGCATGTATGACCGAGCTCGCGAACCATTCAATTCTTACAAAGGTAGTAACCTCTGGATTACTCCCGATCCCTCGCGCGAGTGAGTATAGAAATAGGCGGAGAGAGCAGATGAATGCATGGCTGGAGAGATGGTGCAGGAGGGAGGGAGGGCTTCAGATTCCTGGGGCATTGGGGCTGCTTTTGGGACCTGGACAGGCCGGACGGGTTGCAACTCAACAGAGCCGGTACCAATGTCCTCGCGGGAGGTTTGCTAGTGCTGTTGGGGAGGGTTTAAACTAAGTTGTCAGGGGGATGCGCACCAGGATATAGCATTAGAAAGGAGAAACAAAGGGCACAAAGGATTGGGAGAGACGGATAGCACTAAAGTAATAAATAGTAAGGTATTGGGTGGGGTCAGACTAAGAGAGAACACAGGATGGTCTAAGATACGTTTACAGTGTATGTATGTGAACGCACAAAGCATAGTAAGCAAGGTTGGTGAGCTGCAGGTGCAAATAGCCACATGGGAATATGAAGTTGTGGCAATAACGGAGACCTGGCTCAAAAAAGGGCAGGATTGGGTATTAAATATTCCTGGATATAAAGGGCTGGATTTTGATACTGGGGCGGGTTGGGGTCGTGACATCCACTTTTCGTGTTATCCACCCGACTGCAATTGGATGTGGGAGATTGATGCGATTTTCACCTAATTGGGCAATTGAGTTCCAGCATGTGGGAACCCATGAACCAATTAATGTTTTCAGTCTGAAAGTTGCCTCTGATGATGTCATCATTGCTGCTGCATTGAAGGTCTGCAAAGACTGCCTGGCCTTTGCTGTGAGAGGCTCTGATTGCAAAATGAGCAGTAGCAGCCCCAAGTCTGCTCCCAGATATTTTTGCACCACCACTCCCAGATATGTCTCATCCATCCATCACCACCACTCCCAGATATGTCTCATCCATCCATCACCACCACGCCCAGATATGTCTCATCCATCCATCACCACCACTCCCAGATATGTCTCATCCATCCATCACCACCACTCCCAGATATGTCTCATCCATCCATCACCACCACTCCCAGATATGTCCCAGCCAGCCAGCCAAATGTGCTCCCGCCAGGTTCAGAACAGGCGTGCTTCCTGTAGAAAAAGGGTTAAAATCACAAAGGCCTTTCAAAATGGCATAATAGAGGCAATTTAGTGCTTGTTAAGGGCCTTAACAGCCTATCCCACCTCTTAGAGGCGGGATGGAGTCGGGACCAGCTGACACGATTTAATGAAAATTGTGTGGAGGTGGGATGGAGGCGGGCTTGTGCCCGCCCGCCAGTTTCCGCAATTTTAACCCCCCACACGCCTCCAAACCCACCTCCCACGGGTCAATGAAAATCCAGCCCAAAGTGTTCAGGAAAGATAGGGAAGGAAAGATAGGAGGTGGTGTGGCAGTATTGGTTGAGGAGAATGTTACCGTGCTGGAGAAAGAGGATGTCCTGGAGGGGTCAAGGACAGAATCTATATGGCTAGAGTTAAGAAACAATAGAGGTGCCATTACACTACTAGATGTATTCTATATGTCACCAAATAGTGGGAAAGATATGGAGGAGCAAATTTGCAGAGAAATTACAGAGAGATGCAAGAACTATAGAGTAGTGATAATGGGGGACTTCAACTATCCTAATATAGACTGGGATAGTAATAATGTAAAAGGCAGAGAGGGGGAAGAATTTCTGAAGTGTGCTCAGAAGAACTTTCTGGATCAGTATGTTTCTGACCTAACGAGGAAGGAGGCATTGCTGCATCAGATTCTGGGGAATGAGGTAGGTCAAGTGGAGCAAGTGTCAGTAGGTGAACATTTAGGGTACAGTGATCATAAGGTTTAGATTAGCTATGGAAAAGGACAGGGGGCAATCTAGAGTAAAAATACTTAATTGGAGGAAGGCCAATTTCAGTGGGATAAGAACGGATCTGGTTCGGGTAAATTGGAATCAAAGATTGGCAGGCAAAACTGTAATAGAACAATGGGCTGCCTTTAAAAAGGAAATAGTTCGGGTACAGTCGAGGTACATTCCCACTAGGGGGAAAGGTAGGGCAACTAAAGACAGAGCTCCCTGGATGACGAAAGAGATAGAGAGTAAGATGAAGCAGAAAAAGAGCACATATGACAGATGTCAGGTCGAGAATACATCTGCGAATCAGACTAAATATAGAAAGTTCAGAGGAGAAGTGAAAAAGAAAATAAGAGGGGCAAAGAGAGGGTATGAGAATAAAATGGCAGCTAACATAAAAGGTAATCTAAAAGTCTTCTATAGGCATATAAATAGTAAACAGGTAATAAGAGGAGGGGTGGGGCCGATTAGGGTCCAAAAAAGAGACCTACGCATGAAGGCAGAGGGTATGATTGATGTGCTAAATGAGTACTTTGCATCTGTCTTCACCAAGGAAGAAGATGCTGCCATTGATATAGTGAAGGAGGAGGTACGGATGGGATAAAAATTGATAAAGAGGTGGTAATAGAAAGACTGGCTGCACTTAAAGTAGATAAGTCACCAGGATAGGATAAGTCACCAGGACCAGATGAGATGCATCCTATGACGCTGAGGGAAGTGAAGGAAGAAATCACGGAGGTACTGGCCATAATCTTCCAATCCTCCTTAGAAATGGGGGTGGTGCCAGAGGACTGGAGAATTGCAAATGCTACACCCTTGTTCAAAAAGGGGTGTAAAGATAAACCCAGCAACTATAGGCCAGTCAGTTTAACCTCATTAGTGGGGAAGCTTTTAGAAACAATAATCAGGGACAAAATTAACAGTCACTTGGACAAGTGTGGATTAATTAAGGAAAGCCAGCACAGATTTGTTAAAGGCAAATCGTGTTTAACCAACTTGATTGAGTTCTTTGATGAGGTAACAGAGAGGGTTGATGAGGGTAATGCGGTTGACGTGGTGTACATGGATTTCTAAAAGGCGTTTGACAAAGTGCCACATAATAGGCTTGCCAACAAAGTTGAAGCCCATGGAAAAAAAGGGACAGTGGCAGCATGGATACAAAATTGGCTAAGTGACAGGAAACAGAGTAGTGGTGAATAGTTGTTTATCGGACTGGAGGAAGGTATACAGTGGTGTTCCCCAGGGGTCAGTTCTAGGACCACTGCTGTTCTTGATATATATTAATGACTTGGATGTGGGTGTACAGGGCACAATTTCAAAATTTGCAGAAGACACAAAACTTGGAAGTATAGTGAACAGTGAGGAGGATAGTGAGAGACTTCAAGAGGACATAGACAGGCTGGTGGAATGGGCAGACACGTGGCAGATGAAATTTAACGCAGAAAAGTAGGAAGTGATACATTTTGGTAGAAAGAATGAGGAGAGGACATATAAACTAAATGGTACAATCCTAAAGTGGGTGCATGAACAGAGAGACCTAGGGGTATATGTGCACAAATCGTTAAAGGTGGCAGGGCAGGTTGAGAAAGCAGTTAAAAAAGCTTACAGGATCCTGGACTCCATGAATAGAGGTATAGAGTACAAAAGTGTGGAAATTATGATGAACCTGTATAAAACACTGGTTCGGCCTCAACTGGAGTATTGTGTCCAATTCTGGGCACCGCACTTTAGGAAGGATGTGAAAGCCTTAGAGAGGGTGCAGAAAAGATTTATGAGCTTGATTCCAAGGATGAGGGACTTCAGTTATGTGGATAGACTGGAGAAGCTGGGGTTGTTCTACTTAGAGCAGAGAAGAGTGAGAGAAGATTTGATAGAGGTGTTCAAAATCATGAGGGGTCTGGACAGAGTAGATAGAGAGTAACTGTTCCCATTGGCAGAAGGGTCGAGAACCAGAGGACACAGATTTAAGATGATTGGCAAAACAACCAAAGGCGACATAAGAAAAAACCTTTTTACGCAGTGAGTGGTTAGGATCTGGAATGCACTGCCTGAAAGGGTGGACTCAATCACGGCTTTCAAAAGGGAGTTGGATAAGTACCTGAAGGAAAAAAATTTGCAGGGCTATGGAGAAAGGGTGGGGGAGTGGGACTAGCTTAAGTGCTCTTGCAGAGAGCTGATGGGCTGAATGGCCTTCTTCCGTGTTGTAACCATTCTATGATTCTATGGTACATTGAGCGGATGGAGATTTTTTTTGAAGGCGAATTACATTATTGAGACCGAAGGTGAAAATGAGAATGTTCAAGCTCAAAATAAAGTAATTTGTTAATGGTAAAAAGCAATTTTTCTAACAGAGATCGGGCCAGATGTCTACGGAACATTGACAAACCTACTCGTGCCAGGGAAAGCGACGGATGTGTCGTTTGAAGACATTGTCGAGAAACTCGAGGACCATTTCAATCTAAAGCCCTTAGAAATAGCAGAGATCTATAAGTTTGGTACCAGAAACCAAAAACAAAGTGACACCATCAGTTAGTACATTGTAGCTCTTAAGAACCTGTCTTTGCATTGTAACTTCGGCACATTTTTGGATTGTGCGTTGCGAGATAAGTTTGTGTGTGGACTGGTGGATGTGCGCACACACTCCAAATTACTGAACACTCCGAACCTAACATTTGACATAGCATGCAAAATTGCCCTATCTATGGAGATGGCATCTAAGATGCTAGGGACCTCCATCCAACTCAAGTGACTAGTGCAGCTGAGGTCTACAGTCACAAAGCCACCACCAAACCTAAAGTTGTGAGACCAAGTCAAAAGCATGTCGGTGAGAACAGTCCAGTGAATTGTTATTGCTGCAATGGAAATCACTTACCACAGTCCTGCCAATAAAGGAACGCTAAGTGTTTTCACTGCCACAAGCAAGGCCATATTTCAATAGCTTGCAGAGCTAGATCTAAAGCAGAAAGTAAGAACCATTGTAGTGGCAAAGCAAAGAAGCGACAACAAAAGGGAGGAATTCACAATAATGAAGTAAACACACCTGATGTTGAAGATCTAGGCATTTACAGTGTCTATGCCACTAGTGGCAACACCAGCAGTTGTGAGAAAGACTTCTGTACAAAACTTTTGATCAGCGAGCAATATATTGATATGTGTATCGACACGGCGACAGACTGCTCCATCATGAGTAAGGACACGAGATTAATTTAATCAAATGCCACTTACAAAGAGTACTGTTGAAGAGATCGCAAAGTCTCTGTTTGAAGAATGGACTCAGTCGAGAATATTTTGTGGACTTTATGGGATTTTTCTGGGGTATTTTCTCTGTGATGGGATCACCCTGTGCAGATATGTGAAAAACTGGTTTGTTAAAACTCCAGAGAACGCATGGCAGTTGGCTGTGACAAAAGAACTGTCAGTCATCCACAATGTATAGGTTCGCCCGACAGTCCTGGAAAAGGGAAGGGGGCCATTGACCCGTTGAACTTGAACTTTTTAGAAAGCCACTCTAATATGCAAAAGCACTTCTCACCTCCATCTCGGAAGAGAAGCAGAACAATGAACCCACTGGCCTAGCCAGCTGGAGAAGAGCCAGTTTTTCCCAACACAAAGACCGAGATGTCCCAGACTTAGGGCCATTAGTCCAATCACGGAATACTCATGGGTCTGAGGATGACCCATCACTGATTAAGCACCGGAGTGCTTAGAAACAAAAGGATTTTAAAGATTGGCGGGAAAGATAGGGGTAGCGAGACTCCTATAAAGATAGACCCTTTCCCACCATTCTCTCTCTCTCGCTCTCGCTGCACCAAGATCGACCTAACAAGAAGTACCAGAGGAAGAAGCAGCTGTAAGGGGTGGTGTTTCATGTCAGCTTCACCTCTGACTTCTGAGCAGTTCGAATCGCTCCCACTCCCTTGGTTCTAGACCCTGGACTTATTTGGGGATTGTGATACAAAAGGTGCAGCAGACAACTGAGTTTGATGAAAGAACTTCGATCTTTATTCAAGAAAGTAAAACACAACACAAACACTCTTAACACTCTAAAGGTGGGGAACACTTCGGTACAAGCGAGGGAAATAACATTAGAAGAATACTTCACCCCTCCCAATCCCACTTCACTAGTTAGGTTGGACTCTGGAGAACCAGGGATAATGCTCACCAAACGAATCCTTGACAGTTGAGAGTTAGGGTTTAGAGTCTTTTGAGTAAAAAGTTTCGTAAGGCCCTTGTTGCCGCGAGGTGTCCGATGGTCACTGAGGCGGTCGCTCTGGTTTCTTCTTGCGTGTCGGCCTGCTTCTGGAGCTGTTGGCCTTCTTTGTTGAACTGTTTCTGTTGAACTCTGCCTCTGTTTAAACTGTCTTCTTCAGAGCTGTGGAACTGCCTTCTTGCAGAACTGTAACTGTCTTCTGTTGAACTTGAACTGTTGTTACTGCTGAACTGCTTGATGGACCTTCAATTATACTAAATTGAAGTGGCCTTATCTACCCCAAATCAAATCCCGGTCATTGTAAGACCTCGTTAACAGTAACAAATTTGCTAGCGTGTTAACTGGTTTTGTAAATGTGTGAAGTGGTTTCAGGATAGCTCCATCCTGTCGCTCTGTTGCTTAATCAGAGTTTGAATTGTCCTCATGTTTTGGGTTTCTTGACTGGGCCTAGGACTTCTTTAGAGTATTTGCTTTATACATGTCTTTAATGTGTTCTGTAAACGGTTTGATGGGGCCTGTTATTTTGGGTGGGACTGTCTTCTCCCAGGGTCTATTGTCAAAATGTTAATGCTTGCTGGGGCTTTGAGTGAGGTCATCCAGATTCCCCAGACATTGCAATTAACTGCAATACCCCAAACTGCTTTTACAGAGGTAGATCCCAACTTCCTTCACAGCCTTTTCTCCCTTTACAGGCCCAGACATGTTTTTAAAATGCCCAAACTTGTTTTTTTGTCTTAAATTCCTTAGGTTAGGGCCAAATGCATATTTATCACTCTGAGGTGGTTCCAAAGTCCTTTTTCCTTAGGTTTTGGGGATCTGCAAATTTTGGAAACCTTACACAGCTAAGCGGAGCGATCGAGACCGACTGTGTGTGGTGGTAAGCATGGTCTCGAGTGTCCCAAGCCGGTAACCAGAGGGCTCAGAGTTTTTCTCAGAAGTGAAGCTTTTGGGCTATTCCGGGGTGGGAGCTTCGTTTGGTTCAGCCAGGCGAAGGGGCTTATGTGACTGGGTAATTCGTTGGTAGGGGTGGAATTAGAGTCCACCATAGCAACAAGGGAATTACTGCTTGTCATAGTCCCCAGTTGGGTACTGTATGTATGTTGTTTGTAACCTGGATTTTTATTCTCCACAGAGACAGTGATTTTGTTTAGTAGTGCATGTTTTAGCCAGTGTATGTTCGACCAAATAAATATAAGTACGATTTTTCACCGAAGCATTCCTGTCCGTGACTTATTTCATTTACACTCTGAATAATAATTCCCGGGTATTGAACTTTCGTAAGGCGGGGGCGATTCGAACCGTCTGTCGAGCAATTGGGCTAGGATCAAAACCACTTACACTGTAGAGTTAAAAACCTACTCTGGAGAAATCTAGAGACATGTGGACAAATGGAATGTACCGTTTAGCACAATGGTCAGTCAGTAAAGCTGCCTATTATTGTAGCGAGCTACAACAGGCCAACCCTCATGGACAAAGACTAGTTGAGAAAGTTAAAACTAGACTGGAAAAACATCTTCAGTGTAGATGCTTCAAAGAAGCGACTCGACACAATGCTGAACAAGTACTAAAGGCATGTTCTCAGACAGTTATGAGGGCATCACTGGGTATGATGCGCAGATCCGCATCAAGTCCAACGTGAAGCCTGTCTATTGTAAGGCAAGGCCGGTCCCCTATGCGTTGAAAAGTCAGGTGGAGGAAGAGCTAGCGAAGCTCAGAAAGAATGGAGTGCTAGTAAAAAGTGACAAAAGTGAATGGGCTACCCCGATCATGGTAGTGCCCAAAGCCAACAAAACTGTACGCTTGTGCGGTGACTACAAAGTTACTATCAACCAAGCAGTTGACGATGAGCAGTACCCGTTACCTGCATCACATGATTTGTATGCAGCACTCTCTGGGTTAAAGACTTTCTCCAAGTTTGACCTGTCGCATGCTTACGCTCAGCTGAATGTTGACAAAGAGAGTCAACAGTATCTCATTATCAACATACACAAGGGACTGTACTCATACACTAAGCTGCTATATGGTGTAAAGTCCTCCCCCAAAATCTTCCAGGCTACGATGGATAAGACTTTGCAAGGAATTCCAAATTGATTGTGCAATCAGGACCATGTGGTGATCGCAACAAGCAGCGAGGAAGAAAATCTAGAAGTTTTAGATTTAGTGCTTCAAAGGTTGAATTCCCACAATGTCAAATTGAAAAGGAGCAAATGTGTTTTTGTGCAGGCCAAGGTGGTGTACCTTGGTCTGAAAGTTGATGCAAATGGCTTGCAACCAGTTAAGGAAAAGGTTGACATGTCTGAGTTAAGATATTTCCTTGGAATGGTCCAGTACTATGCACGTTTCTTACCTGAGTTAGTGACCATGTTAGCTCCATTGCACGAATTCCTCAAGAAGGATGTCCGGTGGAAGTGGACAAAAGCGCAACAGGAAGCTTGTAATAGAAGTCTCTCTAGCGATGTTCTACTTGTGCACTACGACACAGAGCATAAGCTTAAATTAGCGTGTGATGCTTCCAGCTATGGTGTGGGAGCTGTCATAAGCCATGTAATGGATGATGGCCAAGAGAAACCAATCGCATTCGCATTTCGAACCCTCACAAAGAGCGAAAGAAACTACGCGCAAATTGAAAAGGAAGCACTCGCCAAAGTGGTTGGAATCAAAAAATTCCAACAGTTCCTGATCGGCAGAAAGTTTACCCTGATAACCGATCACAAACCGCCCCTAGCAATATTGGGGCTCAAATCTGCCATCCCTGCAATGGCCACATCAAGAATGCAACGTTGGGCAGTGTTATCACACTTCAAAGCAAACCACAATCGCAGATGCCTTGTCCAGGTTGCCACATGAGGACTCATGTGTTGGGAGTGAAGGTGAGATTTTCACACTAGGTGCGGTTGACAAAGACTTTCCCGTGAATGCAACTTAGATTGCAGGTGAGACTGAAAAAGACTCAGTACTGAAAAGAGTGTATGAAAACACCTTGAATGGATGGACTGATCAGTGTCTGGACACAGAATTGAAACCATTCCATAACCGTCATACTGAATTGTCTTGTGAGCAAGGTTGTATCAAGTGGGGAAACAGAGTGGTGGTACCTACTTCTTTGCGTTCGGAACCAGAACGAAAAAGCCCGAAAATTGGTTCAGCACCAAAACCTTCTTTAAGGAGATCAGGAAGGCTCTGCAAACCTGTTATTGAACTGGATTTTGGTAGTTCATTTGTAGGATTTGTAGTTCATTTAAAAGAAAAAAAGCCAGGAGTTTTTTTTATGTGATACATGTAATGCTAGGAAAAGTGGGACCATAGTTTTGTTGTATTGAGAGGGGAATACATACATTTTCTTTTAAGGGGAAAGCAGTGTAATGTATTATCACATGGCTTAGTATGAGCATGCTCAGTTCGCTTTGGCCTAGTAAACAAGCACCTTGACTAGCAACTCATCCTGTCTCTGTCCTTCATTTGTTCTACCCACATATATTACAAACTGACCTCAACATTTGTATCTTATATCGGAGCTGGCTTTAAGCTGCTTGTGAATTGTGCCTAGATTTAAAGGGACAGCCACCAAGCCAAAATCTTACAGGTGAGAATAGCATTTTTTGGCCAGTCAACAAATCTAATCCCAGGTCTGATTTTGATACTTTAGTATCCATCTATCTTTATGCATAGCAGCTGTTAGTAATGATTTCAATAGGAACTGGTTTTCACTGGCTATGTAAACAGCATCAGGACATCCTTGTCAGCGGCCTTGTGCAGAATATTTCTGCCTTGGACCACACTTGGCAAAGTGATATAATCTCCACTGCTTACAGCTGGCGATAGAGCACAGGATGGAATTGGAAGATGAACTATAACAGTGAAAAACACCATATGGGAATGTGGGGAAGCAAGCGGCATAGAAAGTGGAGAAAACGCCACACTATTGTGATGGTGTTTGTGGCACATGGAGAACTTTCCCATGTGGCTAGGGCATGTGTTACTATTAATGCCAAGTCCATCAGTTATGCTTCTGTGGTACAGTAAATTTTCACATACAAAGGCAGAATTGAACCACAGCGCTATGCTGCAAATATGTTGTGAAAGCTTATATACACGGGGTCAACAGGTCTGTCGCCATTTACTACAACAACTTGCATTTATATAGCGTAGTAATCGGAGCGTTATCAAACATAATTTGACACCGAACCACATAAAGAAATAACAGGACAGGTGACCAAAGAGGTAGGTTTTAAGGAGTGTCTTAAGGGAGGAGCTAGAGAGGTGGCGAGGTTCAGGGAGGGAACTTAGGGCCTAGTTAAAGGCACAGCCGCCACTGGTGGGGCAATGGAAATCGAAGATGCACAAGAGATCAGAATTGGAGAAGTGCAGAGACCTCCGAGGGTTGTAGAGTTGAAGAGGTTGTAGAGATAGGGAGGGGTGAGGCCACGGACAGATTTGAACACAAGGATGAGAATTTGAAATTTGAGGCATTTTCGGGCAGGGATCCATGATAGGTCAGCACAGGGGTGATGGGTGAGCGGGACTTGGTGCGAGTTAGGATACGGGCAGCAGGGTTTTGGACGAGCTGAAGTTTACGGAGGGTGCAAGGTGGAAGGCCGGCCAGGGGAGCATTGGAATAATTGAGTCTTGAGGTGACATAAAGCATGGATGAGGGTTTCAGCAGCCGACTGGCTGAGGTAGGGTCGGAGGCGGGCAATATTACGGAGGTGGAATTAGGCGGTCTTGGTGATGGAGAGTTTATGGGGTCGGAATCGCAGCTCAGGGTCAAATAGGATGCTGATGTTGCGAACAGCCTAGTTCAGCCTCAGACAGTGGCCAAGAAGCAGGATAGAGTCGTTGGCTAGGGAACAGAGTTTGTGATGGAGACTGAAGACAATGGGAGGAATTTTAACCCAAAAAGCTGAGTGGGTTGGGGTCGGGTGGGAAGTTAAAAAAGTGTTGAGAGTCTGAATCCCGAACCCAACCCACCCTCTTCCGGTTTTAACGGAGGTGGGACAGTCGGGTTTTGCAGACCTCGTGAAACCCGCCAGCTAATGGAAGGGGAGGACTGCTGGATCCAGGAGATAAGTGCCTTTACACTCCCCCCCGCCCCCTCCCCTCCACCCCCCCCCCCCTCCTCTGGCCACCCCCTGGCCCCCACGCAGTCCCTCACTCCCTCCTCTAGTGCCGCAGGCCTACTTGTCCCCAGCCAGCCAGCCTCTCAATGTGGCTGGTTGCAGGTGGGAAACAGAGGTTTCCCCATGCAAATCAGGCCCTGCTGTTAAGTTCAGCAGGGCCTGTGGGAAACCCATTCTCCCGGGTTTCCGGACTGCTCTTGAGCCCCCTACACTCCCAACCTGCCTCCTGATTAAAATTCAGCCCAATGACTTTGGTCTTCCCAATATTTAATTGGAGGAAATTTCTGCTCATTAAATGTATTTACAGGTTTTGATAAGTCAAATAGTGAACAGGAGTTGGCTGCTGCTACTTTAAGGGGTTGGCCATTTAGGACTGAGATGAGGAGAAATTTCTTCACTCAAAGGGTTATGAATCTTTGGAATGCGCTACCCCAGAGAGCTGTGGATGCTCAGTTGTTGAGTATATTCAAGACAGAGAGTGATAGAGTAATGGATACTAAGGGAATCGAGGGATATGGGGACAGTGTGGGAAGATGGATTTGAGGTAGAAGATCTACCATGATCTTATTGAATGTTGGAGCAGGCTCGAAGGGCCGAATGGTCTACTCCTGCTCCTATTTCTAATGTTCTTATGTAACTAGCTTCACACCTGTAACTATAACAGCAAAGAGTTCAATGTTTAAAAAAATGTATTCGTTCATGGGATGTGGGCATCGCTGGCAGAGCCAGCATTTATTGCCCATCTCAATTGCCCTATAGAAGGGGGTTGTGAGCTCCCTTCTTGAACCACTGCAGTCCATGTGGTGAAGGTGTTACAAAACATGTCGGGTTTTGAACTATTTGACTTGCATTTTTTTTTTAAATCGAGATCCTAGGAAATGGAGAGATCGATAAAGTGAGCTTTAAGAGTGCACAAAATTTTGCAAGTATTTTGAAATAATCATAACAAAAAGTATGAAGCACCAATGGATGGATGATGGTTACAATTCAACATTGCAATGATGCAGTTTGCAATTTGAGTGTTGAGATGTGGTTGAAACTATACATTCAAGTACTGTTACCAATGTCTAAACTGACAAAGATAGAATCTGGAATGCTGCAAGAAAATGGAGGATTCAGTTAATGCTGAAAACATTAAGCTCAAGACAATTGCGGCATCCACCAAACAGCATTGCTTTGGGTTCTGCCAGGCTTTTGTGACTTATTAATGAGATGCTGAGTTTATGCAAAAATTGTGGCAAAGTCGGACATTTGGTGGCAGTGTGCCCAGAAAGTAAGTGTAGAAAATATGGGCAACCATAATAAGAAAGACTGTACTGAATTTAAAGGTGCAATTTATGCGGATAGGTGGAACATATGTTCAAAGACTGATGATATTCCAGGAGGACCAAGGTAAGGGTGAGCAGTGAGTCTCTGGAATACATTGCCGACTGGTGTGGTGGGTGCTGACTCTCTAAGCCTTCAAGCTGGAGCTGGACCAGTTCTTAACTGGGGCAGAGCTCATATCATATACAAGGTAAGTGTCTTTATAGATAAACTTGGTCCATGCGATCGCCTGGACTGGTTTTGGTCGTCTGAGGCGGTTGGGGAGGAATTTTCCAGTTATTTGCCTGGGTTTTTTTCCGCCTCTCTGAGGAGATTACATGGCTGCGGGGGTGGGGGAAGGTGAAGGGGAAGAAGTGTTCAGTCATGATGGTCTCGCCATTATGGTGTGGGGCAGGCTATCTGAGATTCTTACACCAGGAGATAAACGGAGACAAGTAAAGGTAATAGCAAAAATGGATGCTGTAACAATACTTTGGTTGCGACTACCCATCAGAGTAATTTATATCACTTTTTGGGGAAGTGTGTTGATTCAATATGAAAGTTAGTAAAAGTGACGCTTTGATTTTGGAAGACAGGAAGAGATCACCAATGCACTTCACTTAGGTTAGATGGGGTTAAAATACTTGGAAGTTATTTTTATACAGCAATAAACTTTACGGAGATGTTACCTAGAATTAAAGTAAAGATCACAGCACAGAAGGAGAGGTATCTCACCTGGACTAGAAGACTATTAATAATCAAGGTAGAGATTGTACCTTCAGTGCTGCATATCATGAAAACTTTTCTTCTAAGCAACAACCCACAAGTCAATATTGAAATCTCTATGGCTGCACGTGGTAAATGTTAATGAAAAGTAGTTTTGGTTAAGAAGGAGATTCTTGCCACATATTTGGTCTAACTGGCTGCTTGTGTGGGCCAGGTTTGAACAAAATCAAAAGGAATTTGTCTTTGATAGATCTTGGTTTGGAAGGGTTTACAAAGTCTAGAGTTAGTGAAAAAGGACACATGGAGCCCACTGTTCAATTAAAAGAGATTAAAGAAATTTCATATTAAAATATAATTTGGAGTCCTTGGCTTTCAGAATTGAAATCATCAGAGATAAGAAAAATTGCCAAGTTTTCAAAGGAAAAGATTTAGAGCAATGTGTGTTGTCATAGTTTAACAAGTGAACAAAAGGACATTCTAGTACAAGGCTTATTTCTTTGCCAAATTTGATGTCAAGTATGATTTAAAAAGGTGTATTAGAGAGAGGTGAAATGATGAAAAAAGATGTGGGACGTGTATTTTTCAAGGTTTTATTTTTGCGAAGAAAGAATGGCAGAGAGTGCTGAACCTTTTCAATAATTTAAAAGATGAATCTGCTATGACAAAAGGAGAAATAATTCATGATCAAATTTGTGAATTAAAAGATGAAGACTCTCAGGATGCTTGATACAAATTCAATAAAACAGGCCTTTGAGTGGGCAAGGATGCAAGTTTGGAATGATATAGAAATGACACAGTACAGTATGAGAAGTAATCAGGATTATATTTCCTAAATAGAGGAAACACAGGTGTTGTAGAATTGGCTTCATTTGCAGATTTTTCTTGTAAGGATGAGTGTGGAGTGAATAAGATCAAACAAATTCTCTTGATCTAATGAATTGATTGTTGCATAAAGATGCATTGTCACGGTGTGAAGAGTCAAATATATATATATTTTTTTCCCATTTAGGAATCATAGAATTATAAAATTATAGAATGATACACCACTGAAGGAGACCATTCGGCCCATCGTGTCTATGCCTGTTCTTTGGTAGAGTTATCCAATTAGTCCCACTCCCCCGCTCTTTCCCCATAGCCCTGCAAATTTTTCCACTTCAGGTATTTATCCAATTCCCTTTTGAAAGTTACTATTGAATCTGCTTCCACCGTCCTTTCAGGCAGTGCATTCCAGATTGTAACAACTTGCTGCATAGTTTTTTTTCTTCATGTTGTCTCTGGTTCTTTTGCCAGTACAGAGGCAGGGAAAGGGGAGAGCGGAAAAAAGAACTAAAGTTCTGTGATAGGGTGGAAGGCAGGGTGGAAGGCAGGAGTGATTAAATGACAAAAGTGATGATGGGGCAAGACAAAAGGGTATGGTAATGGAACAAGTAAAGAAACAAAAGTTGTGTCCAGAGTAAGTGTAAATGGCAATAGCAGAATCAATACCAATAGCTGCCGTCCAAAAGAATGGGAGCAGTGATTATGATCTGAAATAGTTGAACTCGATGTTGAATCCAGAAGACTGTAAAGTGCCTAATTGAAAGATGAGGTGTTGTTCCTCGAGCTCCCATTGAGCTTTATTAGAACAGTGCAGGAAGCCAAGGACGGAGAAGTCAGAGAGGTCAGAGGAGGAGTGGGACAGAGAATTAAAATGGCAAGCAACTGAAAGCTCAGGGTCATGCTTGCGGACAGAATGGAGGTGTTCTGCAAAGTGATCACCCAATCTGTGTTTGGTCACCTCAATGTAGAGGAGATCTCACTGTGAGCAGCGAGTACCATATACTAAATTGAAAGAAGTACAAGTAAATTGCTGTTCACCTGGAAGAATTCATTGGGACTCTGGATGGTAGGAAGGGAGGAGGTAAAAGGGCAGGTGTTGCATCTCCTGAGCTTGCATGGGAAGGTGCCGTTGGAAGGGGAGGGGGTGTTGGGGGGTGATTGAAGAGTGGACCAGGGTGTCACTGAGGGAATGGTGCCTTCGGAATGCTGAAAGGGGAGGGGAAGATGTGTTTGATGGTGATATCACCCAGGATGTGGCTAAAATGGTGGAGGATGATCTGTTGAATGTGGAGGCTGGTGGGGTGAAAGGTGAGGACAAGAGGAACCCTATCATAGTTCAGGAGGGAGGGGAAGGGGTGAGAACAGAAGTGCGGGAAATGGGACGGACAGAGTCGAGGGCCATGTCAACCATGGTGGAGGGGAATCCTCGGCTAAGGGAAAAGGAAGATGTATGGAAGCGCTGGTATGGAAGGTGGCATCGTCAGGACAGATGAGGTGGAGAAATTGGGAGAATGGAATAGAGTCCTTATAGGAAGCGAGGTGGGAGGAAGCTAATGATGCTTGACAATTTAAGAGAAGGTCGTGAAGATGTGGATCATCTCATACTACTCGTATAAGACAGGCCTTCCAGTAGTGCCCCGCTTCCCTCTTAGGGCGTTACAAATGAATTTCGGCCACGGGGGTGCTAATTTTTTCGGGGCGCTGACGAAGTTAGCACCCCAAAGGGGGCGCGACTCAATTTTTCCCCCATGGTGTAGTTAAAGAAGTCTTAATTGGACAGGTATCTCTTATCATTTTATCAGTTTGTCTCCCATGGCACATGGAGGATAATGAACCAAGCTGTCTTCAATCTAACAAGCTAAAATAGTCACCTGCCAGTTCAGAACTCTAAAGTCATGGGGAAAAGATATCATTGCTCTCGCATACTGCTGATAGATATTAAAAAGAAAGAATTTGCTTTTATATAACACCTTTCATGACATAGGACATCTCAAAGTGCTTCACAGCCAATGATATACTTTAAGTGTAGTCACTGTTGTAATGTAGGGAAATGTGGCAGCCAATTTGAGCACAGCAAGAGCTCACAAACAGCAATGAGATAATGACCAGATAATGGGGTATCAATTCATCATGAGCGGAAGCGCAAAATGGGCAATGGTGAATCAGCAGCACGTTTTGTGCTTCCAGCCAAGACCAATTTATACTGCAATCTGTTTTTTTGGTGGTGATGGTTGATAGATAAATGTTTGCCAGGATACTAAGAGAACTGCCCTGCTTTTCTTCAAATAGTGGCATGGGATTTTTTCTTCCACCTGAAGGAGCAGACATCTCACTTGAAAGACTCCAACAGTCATTTGACTAGAAGACGAGAGTGATACCAATGATCCAAGACTGATACTTAGCAGTAACATTAGCAGTAAGAAAATACATTTTCACTTAATTCTTTCTCCATTCGTGCCCAAGACAGATACCCTGCGACATAGGGCACATGTTAATAAGAATTACTACTGGTTGGGTTTTGCTTTTGGAAAGTCCAATTTCTTGGGTTTCTTTAACCAGAGGATAGGTCACCACTGGACTACCAACCATAAATGCATGACCTTTGTACACACTGCTGCTAGGCTGGCGCCATCCCCAAATTAGACTACCAGAGATCATCTGCACCGTTAGACTATCAAGATATGAATGCATTAGTCTTGCACCCAATTTATCGCCTGATGCAAACATACTACAGGTTGGTACACTTTATTAGACTTCTGAGCATCAAGGCATGCTTTCGTAGTGTATGAAATGGCAGCATAATGGTACACCAAACCTATATCACACATGCATCAAAGGACATTTTATGTGTAGTGCCATTTTGCTAAAGTAGGAACTGCTCCAGAACCCAAAATTACCCATTTATAGTTCTTTGTTTTTCCAGTTTAAAGATGCTATATAAGTGTTTGCTGTTGTTGTCCAACATACACATAATGACTGCATGTAAGATCAAGCTGAGTGGCTAATTTGTCACACTGCACTTTTTTTCCCTTTATGGTCATGGCATCAGAGACTTAAGGAGTGAATGAAAAATTAAAAATAGACATAAATAATTAGCAAAGACACGATAATGAAGCAAAAGAAACAACAAAGAGACAGCAGAGAGGCACAGATTTTTTTTTTAGTGCTGATGGTTGATGGATAAATGTTGGTCAGGACACCAAGTTAGATCCCATTTAGAGTACTGTGTTCAGTTCTGGGCACCTCAGGAAGGATATATTGGCCTTGGAGGGGCTAAAGGGGTAAAATTATGAGGACAGGTTGCATGTTCCCTGGAATATGGAAGATTAAGGGGTAATTTAATTGAGGTGTTTAAGATGGTTAAACGATTTGATAGCTTTTCACTATTTACCCTATTTCCTCTGGTGGAGGAGTCCAGAACAAGGGGGCATAACCTTAAAATTAGAGCTAGGCCGTTCAGGAAGCGCTTCTTCACACCAAGGGTAGTGGAAATCTGGAATGCGCTCCCCCAAAGGTCTGTTGAGGCTAGCTCAATTGAAAATGTCAAAACTGAGATTTATAAATTTTTGTTCTGTAAGGGTATTAAGGGTTACGGAAAAAGGTGGGCAGATAGAGTTAAGATACAAATTAGCCATGAACTAATTGAATGGCGGAACAGGCTCGAGGGGCTGAATGGCCTACTCCTGTTCCTATGCTCCTAAAAAAGAACAGCAACGAGACAACAAAACTCAACATAACAGAAAACATATGGAAAGCAAGAAGTAAAACAGAGAAGACAAAGAAAAATATCACCAGGAAGAAAAAGAGAAGCAATGAGACTGAAGAGAGAAACATATTGTGACTGATTTACCTCTTTGAGCATCTGCATAGGGGACCTGAGGTGTGTTTTTGTCGAGAACGGGAGGGGAGTGTTCAGCATTTCTGTCCCAGACGTTTGCATGACCCAGGTGCACTCCCAGTGCAAGCCTGTCTCCCTGGGAGGACCTTGCGCTGGGATCTGGGGAAGAAACAGGACAACAGCTTCGGGCCTGAGAGGCATGGGAGAAAATATGGAAGAGCTGCATTCTGCTGTTTACAAAGTAACGCAGAAAAACGTTAAACCCACATAAATAAAATAATTGGAAACAACAGCCTTTAATTTGTAAAATATAGTATAAACAGAATTTATTGTAAAGAGCATGGAATATGACTTAATCCCACATGTCCCACTAACCATAACTCATTTACCTCTTCGTTCTTCATGATTAACCAATTGTCCAATTGTCCAAGGTACAATTTAAGGGGGAAAAATTTGTCCCTTAGCGCCTCACGTTAGCGCTAGTAGATAGCGATAATGGAGTGCTAGACCAGTATTGCCAGGGCGAGGTGAATCCAGCGCCGCACACCAAATTCCTCCGCACCCCCCCCCCCGCCGTAGTGCCACCAGTAAGAGGTATCGCCGGGAACGACAATGCCAGGTGGATTGTGATGTCAGTGAGTGTGCAACGCTCACTGACCGCCCGATCTGCTAAATTGATTCTCGCTGCGTACTTTAGCGCCTGCAGTAAACACTGACAGGGAGAGCTGGCATGAAGCACTAGGAAGCCGGCTCCAGGGGCGTTATTTAAAAGGGTCATCAGTAATCACTCGCAGCTGTCAGGTTAGTGCAGTTTCAGTGGATTCTTGTCAGTTTCACATACTGCAACAGTTTTGTTCAGTAATTTCAAGGTTCTTTTGTATCAGGAGTCTTGTGGCAACTAAAAAGTAGCTACATTTATTCTTCAAAGATTCAAACATTATTCTTCATTACATTAATGGGCGCTATACTGGCAGTCGACCTCGCCCTCCAGGATCTACGGCAGAAGGAGCAGAGGCAGCAAGAAAGACTGGAACATGTGCCCAGAGGGAGGTGAAGGGCCATCAGGCCTCTCAACAGGAGGCTTTACCCTCCAAGGGTATTCCGAGAGCACTTCTCCTACCTCCAATTAAGCGAGGAGCAGTGTATTAGAAGGCTCCACTTCACCAAGGAGGTAGTCACAGAACTCTGCCACCTCCTGCAACCAGACCTCAAGCCTCAGACCAGGGCGACCATGGCTCGCTCAGTGGCAGTCAAGGTCACCGTCGCCCTCAATTTCTTTGCCAGCAGATTCTTCCAGTCTGCAACAGGAGACATAGCTAACATCTCGCAATTCACGATCCATCGCTGCATCTGGGTGGTTGCAGAGGCTCTCTATAGTAGGAGAAGGGATTACATTTTCTTCCCCATCACCAGAGAGGAGCAGGACGAGCGTGCATGTGGCTTTGCCAGGATATCGGGATTCCCCATGGTGCAGGGCACCGCATAACAGTCCTGAGATCTTCCGTAACCACAAAGGCTACCATTCACTTAAGGTGCAGTTGGTGTGCGACCATGCACAGCAAATCCTCACCGTCAGTGCCCGCTATCCTGGCAGCAGCCACGATGCCTTCGTCCTGCGCCAGACCGGCGTGTCAGCATTCTTTCAGCCACCACGTCAAGCTCGGGGCTGGCTGGTCAGAGACAAGGACTATCTGCTCTCCACCTGGCTCATGACTCCCCTCTGCAATCCCAACACTCCTGCCCAGCACTCATATAATGAGAGCCATGCTGCCACCAGGAACATCATCGAGCAGACCATTGGGCTACTGAAGCAATGGTTTCGCTGCCTTGACCACTCGGGAGGAGCCCACCAGTACTCGGCTGAGCGGGTGTCCCATTTTGTGGTGGTCTGCTGCATGCTCCACAACTTGGCCATCATGAGGGCCCAGCCCTTGCCACCAGGGATTGTGGGACCACCTCAGGAGGAGGAAGAGTGAGAGAAGGAGGACGAGGAGGTAGAGGACGACAAGGAGGAGGAGGAATGGACCGAGGGAGGAGGCAGCCACTCAATCGGCCTTCCAGAAGGGCGGTCCGTGAACACCTCATCAGACTGCGGTTTGAATGAATTAAACCCCAGATCCCCATTGCTCACAACATCCCCATCATTCCATTCCTGACACATGACAAAAGAATCCAAACTGAATGAATAAATTTATCAAAAAACAGAACACATATTTACACCAAAAAATATTAGCTATTAACCTTGTACAATCCCTTAGTGCCTGTCGTTACTGTGCCTTTGCCTAATCTAGTGCTCCTATGAAGTGTTGGTCCAGTGGCAGCAGCATGGCTGGTGGAAGGCTGCTGAGTGTCCGTGCGGGAGACTTCAGAGGCCTTGCAGGATGCCCTCGACCAGCTCTGGACCTGGAAGGCCCAGTTGTAGACTGCACCACCTCAGCATGGGCGGCAGCAGTCTGGGCTGGCTGGATGACAGGCAGCGACAAGGGCAATGGCGGTGTGGCAATGGTGAGACCAGGAATGCTGTCATCCTGAGAGAGGACAGCAGGGTCCTGCTCCACTGACCCACTGCCACTCCCCAGGGGCAGCACCTCAGCATCCCTAGCAATCTGTTGTCACACAAATTGCTGGCCTGCTGCGACACCGCGAAAGCCCGGTGGACGGCGGTAGACCCAGTCACGATGGCAGCAGTCAGAGCTTGCGTGGCATCAAGCTGAGACGGCATGAGAGCCGTCTGAGATTGGATGCCACCAAGCATAGACTGCATTACAGCAAGACGTTGCGTCGCTTCCGCCTGTGCTGCAATGGAAGCTGCCAGATCGCCCATCACACGCGGCATCAGGTCTGGGTTGCCACGGTCTCTCTGGGAGTCTACCATCCATTCCAGACTGGAAATGATGGGCTCCATGGTGTGCATAGATCCTTGTGCAATGTTGGAAGCGGACTCCTCCACGCTCCTCATCATTGCCGAGAGGCTCTCGGGCACCCTTGCCATTGCACCTATCATCTCCGTGTGCATACCCATCACCTTTCTTCTAAACGTCTCCCCATCGAGGTCCACATCTGAATCCTGTGCAGCAGAACTCACGTGCGAACTCCCCCTCCGGGGAGCTGGCCCCCGAGCTACCCTTTGCCCCTGGCCTTGCTGCAGTCCACTCGTCCCCGGTGTATCACCCTGTGCAGATCCCGCTACTATACAAGCCTCTAAAGAACGTGTAGTGCCAGTATCTGAGCTGGTGTCTGTGGGTGAGAGATGCAATGACGCGGTTTGTTCTTCCTCCTCCCCTTCTCCCACCTCGCTCTCTACCGTGCCCTCAGGGACAGGCTGCTCAGGTGCTTGCTGATTATCTGAAAGCATAAAGGCACAAGAGTCGGGTTAAGGTGAGGGGAGGGGGGCAGGCCTATATTCTCTAGAGTTTAGAAGAATGAGAGGTGATCTCATTGAAACATACAAAATTCTTACAGGGCTTGACAGGGTAGATGCAGGGAGGATGTTTCCCCTGGCTGGGGAGTCTAGAACCAGGGGTCACAGTCTCAGAATAGGGGTCGGCCATTCAGGACTGAGATGAGGAGAAATGTCTTCACTCAGAGGGTGGTGAATCTTTGGAATTCTCTACCCCAGAGGGCTGTGGAGGCTCAGTCGTTGAGTATATTCAAGACAGAGATCAATAGATTTTTGAATATTAAGGGAATCAAGGGATATGGGGATAGTGCAGGAAAGTGGAGATGAGGTAGAAGATCAGCCATGATCTTATTGAATGGCGGAGCAGGCTTGAATGGCCAAATGGCCTACTCCTGCTCCTATTTTTTATGTTCTTATGAAGGGAGAAATGCATGCATACAGCATGATTAGCTGGAAAGAGCAAAACGCTCGTGGGGTGAGGTGGGGGGGAAGTGGGATGTGAGAAGGAGTAGGGATGAACATACCATTGTTGTCCCCAAGGGATCAACGTCGCCGGTGGCCACAGCGCCCACCACCTGGCACCCAATAATCTGCAGCACTCGATTCTCCAGCGCAGACAATGGTTGGATGTCGGCTTGTCCCCCGCCTGTGCACACCTGCTCCCTACTGTTGTGAGCAAACTTGGCCTGCAAGAGAAAGGAAATTGTGTGTGAGTGAGTATGGAGCTATGTGCTTGGGTGATGTGCCTGCCATGGTTGAAACGCTCTCATTGTGTGCAAGGTGTGAGATGTGGGTGTGAGTGTTGGCAGGTAGAGATTGTTGGTGGATGAGTGCTGGGGTTGTGGTGCTTTGGGCAGTGTGTGAGGATTGTGGCTCAGATGGTGGTACGTAGCATTTGTTGAAGCATTCACTCACCCTGACCACCCAAGTGAGGTCGGTACATTTCTTCCTGCACTGTGTGGGTCCTGCAGACCACAGTGCTGCCCAAGACATGGTGCAGAAGACTTGTGGTGAGGGCCTCCTGCCACTTGCCAGGTGGAGCACTGCCGTCCGTATCTCCACAGCAAAAACCAATGCCTCCAATGCTTCATCGCAGAATCTGCGGGCTCGCTCCCTGGGACGTGGATCTGTCATGAGCACACCTGGTTCAGTCCTCCGGCTCCTTCTCCTTGTCCTGCTTCTGCTTACTGAGACAGCTGCACAGCCAGCAATGCTGAGAATGAGGCGTTGCAGCATCAATGAACCTCCCCTTTAAGTAGTGAAAAAAGCCTGTGGCAACCATGACTTGCGATTAGACTGCGCCTGATATTGGTCCACCCTTTGAGTGTAATGCCAATGAGCTTGAATTAGGACGCCAATCATTTTTTTGAGCAGTGAGCACAAATTTTGCGTGCTGTCTAAAGCATTAGTGCCTGGCGCTAATTCTCCAACTTTTCTACTGACACCGCCCATTCCTTGGCTGTAACAAATTTCTAGCTGTGGGTGTTTATCATTGTTGTCCAATATGCTCCTACCCCAGCGCTCTTTATTGTGTATTCTATGTAGAAAAAACATTGGAATGTAGAGAGCAACATCATGAACCATGAATGTAAATTCATAATACATTTTGAGGCTGGATTAGGAACATAAGAACATTAGGAACAGGAGTAAGCCATTCGGCCCCTCGGGTCTGCTCCGCCATTTAATTAGATCATGGCTGATCTGCACCTCAACTCCATTTTTACAGCCTTGAAAGAAAGAACACACAGTTATGTAACATCTTTCACATTGTCAGTTGGCCTTAAAATGCTTTATAATAATGGATTGCTTTTGAACTGCAGTCACTGTTTTGTAGGCAAATGTGGCAGCCAATTTACACAGAGCAAGGTCCCTCAAGCATCAAATGAATGACCAGATAAAGGCCACAAAGTTCTTTGGTTGGGGAAGGGTGCTTCCCAGTATAAATACCGAGATATGCCTGCCCCAAACTATACCACTGACCCTGCTGAAGCTCGCAGGTACAGGGTTGGTCCATCAATTACATCCATCAGGAACAATTAAACAGGCTGGGGCTCTTCTCTCTAGAAAAGAGAAGTCCGAGGGGGTGACAAGATAGAGGTCTTCAAGATTATGAAAGGGTTTGATAGGATAGACGTAGAGAAGATGTTTCCACTTGCGGGCGAGACCAGAACTAGCGGCCATAAATATAAATAGTCACTAATAAATCCAATGGGGAATTCAGGAGAAACATCTTTACCCGGAGAGTGGTTAGAACGTGGAACTCGCTACCACAGGGATGGTGTTGAGGCAAATAGCATAGGTGCATTCAAAGGGAAGCTAAATAAGCACATGAGGGAGAAAGGAATAGAAGTATATGTTGATGGGGTTAGATAAAGAGGGGTAGGAGGAGGCTCACATGGAGCATAAACACCAGCATGGACCTGTTGGGCAGAATGGCCTGTTTCTGTGCTGTAAATACTTTGTCACTTTGTAATACTTTACAATTACACCACTAGGAGCACATCTAGGCCACCTATGTGGGCGGAGCCATAGGTGCCAGGCAAACAAATGCCAGGCTGTAGGAAGGGAGCTCAGGTGTTGGGTTCCCCCTCCCACTTTAAAATTACGTTTCTTTGGGAGGGATCTAGGCCAAGATTGGCATCTGGACCCAGAGGTCATTCCCACATCCACCATACACAAGGTCCAACTGACAGCTGGAATGCCGGAATTCCCAACTTCTACACCAATGCGGTGCAGTTTGGTGCAGGGGCGGCTCTGGCTCAAAAGGCCATTGCAGAATCCCCAGCTTAAGGCCAGGGCCCAGCATATCAGAGTCCTGGCCTAGTTCCTGGCTATTCCAGCATTCTCCCATAAAAATTCCAGAATGGCCATGTATTTTCATGGCCAATCTGTTTTGGACAGTTTTGGTTGAGTGAAGACTGTAGGGGAGGACACTGAGGGAACTGTTCCATTGCTATTTTTCCAGTGGTGCCATGGGACCTTTTATGTCCACCTGAACTGACAGATGGGGCATCAGTTTAACATCTCATCTGAAAGCCAATACAGCATTTCCTCAGTACTACATTGAAGTATCAGCTCAGGTCATCAGCTAGAAGTGCAAGCAACCGAGTCCTGGTACCCAGGGAGATGTCAAACAAGCATCCAGAATACACCAGCTATACCATGCAGAAAGACACAGGGCAAAGCAGTGAAGATGCTTAAGGCCTAGTGACTACCCAGGCAAGATGCAGGGAGTGTTACTGCCCAAAGAGAAGACAATTTAATGCTGCGAAGGTAGGCAGACAGAACCATGAAAGTGAGTCAGACCTTGAGATTAGACCTGCTTCAGGCAAAACAGCTGCTTAATTAGAGCACGTGTAATTAATCTCTGGTGATGTGATTAGATATGATGCAGCAAGACATCATGTAACAATAATTCATATCCTAGGGTCAGGGTTCCACAATGATAGTGTAAATGAATTGTAACTAGATTCATAACTTTCTTACTGTGAAGCAACAGAATTGGTTAACGTAGATGTTGCGTTATTTATAATACAAAGCGTCTCAGAGTTAAAGAAAGATCAGTTGCAACATTAGTTATGTCACAATCATCAGATCACATCAGGGTACAGCAGTGTAATGGTTATGGTACTGGAATCACAAGACAGATGTTGTGAATTCAAATACTACTATGGCAAGTTGGGAAACTGACTTGTGAGCTGAGAGCAGAAATAGGTCCACGAAAGGTGCTGGATTGTTCGAAAAGCCAACTAGTTCAGTACTGCCCTCAGGGCAGGGAATCTGCTGCGCAGACCTGGAGTGGCTCACATGTGATTCCAGATTATGTGGTTGATTTTTTAATGCATTCTAGAAGAGCCTTGAGTCATGAGTAAATTATTAGCTACAATGCACAGAGCTTTGCACACTGGAAACTTGAGGCGGTGTTTGATTCGTGGGGGCGCTGCTCGATTCGCGGGGGCGCTGCTCGATTCGCGGGGCGCTGCTCGATTCGCGGGGGCGCTGCTCAATTCGCGGGGCGCTGCTCGATTTGCGGGGGCGCTGCTCGATTTGCGGGGCGCTGCTCGATTCCGGGGGGCGCTACTCGATTCCGGGGGGCGCTGCTCGATTCGCGGGGGCGCTGCTCGATTCCGGGGGGCGCTGCTCGATTCGCGGGGGCGCTGCTCGATTCGCAGGGGGCGCTGCTCGATTCCGGGGGGCGCTGCTCGATTCGCGGGGGGCGCTGCTCGATTCGCGGGGGGCGCTGCTCGATTCGCGGGGGGCGCTGCTCGATTCGCGGGGGGCGCTGCTCGATTCCGGGGGGCGCTGCTCGATTCGCGGGGCGCTGCTCGATTCCGGGGGGCGCTGCTCGATTCCGGGGGGCGCTGTTCGATTTGCGGGGGCGCTGCTCGATTCGCGGGGGCGCTGCTCGATTCCGGGGGGCGCTGCTCGATTCGCGGGGCGGTGCTCGATTCCCGGGGGCGCTGCTCGATTTGCGGGGGCGCGGCTCGCTTCATAAGTCGAAGTTCGATTCTTGGGCCATGCTTTTCCATATGAAATTTTATGTCCTGCAGGAATACATAATCTGCAGTGTCCTTTTGTAACATAACCACACTTGGCCTTAAATCTTACCAATGTTTTCTGCAAGTCTTGACACAAGAAAGAAAACTTACTACAGGCAACATCTATCTTTCTATTCCAGAGACTTGTACCACATAATTGAAAAGCATGTGCTTGTAAGAAATGTGGAATTATTTTGCTATGGTTTGATGGAAACATGGTCCAGGGGTTTGAAATACATCATGTGCAGGCAACTTAAAAGTGGATGTTGTTTGATTTACACTATTAACAATGAAAGCCCTCTCCAAACAGTTTCTGTGTAATGCAGGCAGCACAACATACGTCATTTACTGACACAGATACCAATTCATTAGTTCCCCATAGTTCAGCAAGTTGTCAAAGCTGAAGCAAACAGTAACACACAGCTTCAGAGAAGAAAAGGCCCTTTTTTATTTTCACTCGACAGGTGCCACAGTCCTCAATTTTCAGCTTATTTTTGTATAGAAAAGTTACCACGTTGGCCTCAGTCAGCTCCTTTCTAAAATCAACACTTTTGCAGGATCATTAAACGTCATTTCACATTGGCCTAGAAATTCGGGTGGCCGGCTTGCTGCGGGGGTAAGGATCGCGCGCGCTCTTACCTACCGCGCCTGCCGTTGTGTTTTGGGCCCACAGGAACTTCGGGTCCTGGGCCTCTCCCTGGTGCCGGCGCGCAGTGCTTGCGTGTCCCAGGGGCGCAGTTAGTGCGATGCGACTCCTGGGGTCACGTGGGCCATGGAGAGCCAATGGCAGCAGACCATCTTTCATTCATAGATTTGACAGGAGACCTGTCAAATCTATGAATACAAATCGCCCCCAAAAGAACAGCTAAACCTCAAATAATTTTTTTTTAAAAACCATCACATTAATAAAATAACTATAGTTAAATAAATTAACCACTTTAAACAAAAATTTTAATTTTTGAAATTTTTTAATTCTTTTTAAAAGTTATAAAAATAAACTTACCTTTCTTTAAAGTCTCTAAAAAAGATAAACCTGTTGAAAAAAATTTAAAATTATACTTAATTAACTACTTACCTTGTTCAAAAGGGGTCTTACGCCTCCTTTTTACTTGTGTAAAATCTTCAATACTTACCCTCGCGTTGAAACCTGAAAAAAAACCTAAGTGTGCTGCGTGTGCGCAGCCTCTAGTGCGCACGCGGTTCACCTAGGAACCGCCCCCTTCGCCATACCGGAAGTGCCGGTTTCCCGCGCATGCGCAGTGCATGCAGGAAACCGGCACTTCGGGAACGAATACGGGTGAGTACGCAGCGGGTACTCTCCCGTATTCGGCCGAATTTTTGGGCCATTAACTCTGTGTGGATCTCACATGAAGTGAACCTAAAAGCACAATTGTGACTATTTTTTCTCTCTCTCTCTAAAAAAAGCAAAATGCTTTCCACTGTAAAAGTGGTTTCAATTTCCTTTTCCAGGAAATCATGTCATAAATGGGCAAAACTCAGATTGATTCAGGAAATCAGAAAAGAGGAAAAAAAAAGGTAATCTGAAACAGAAAGAGAAAAGATTGGAAATACACAGCCATTCAGTCAATATCTGTGAAGAGAAATGATAGGTTTATGTTTTGGGTATAAAGAGTTGCGGTGAAGGATCATTACCTGAATCATTAACCTGTCATTTCTCTTCACAGATGCTGACCAGCCTGCTGTGTAGCTCCAATGACATTAGAAAGCTGTTCTTCATCTCCACACAGAAAGTGGGCACAGATTCTTAATAACTGCAGCAAAAACATCAAATTCTGAATGTTTGTAATAACATTCAACAGCATTTCAGGGAAAATTAAATTCTGTTAACAGATTGTTTTAAATATTCTTTGCAAAAAAAAGCAAGCAAGACTTGAATTTATACAATGACTTCCACATCCTGTCCCAAAGAACTTCACAGCCAATGAATTATTTTGGAAGAGTAACCACTGTTGCTATGTAGGCAAACAAAGCAGCCAATCTGCACACAGCAAGGTCCCACAAACTGTAAGGACATAAACAACCAGTTAATCTGGTTTTGGTGGTGTTGGCTGAGGGATAAATATTGGCCAACGCACTGGGAGAACTCCCCTGCTCGTCCTTGAATGGTACCATGTGATCTTTTACGTCCACCCGAGAGGGAAGATGGGGCCTCAGTTTAACATTTCGTACAAAAGATGGCACCTCTGACAGTGCAGCACTTCTTCAAAACTGCACTAAGTGTCAGCTTAAAGACAACTTACTTTTCAAAATCTTCCAAATTTTCTCAAATGCTGATGCCAGACCACAGATTCATTGTCCTACCTGGAAATGTAATTCTTAAAAAAAAAGTCAAGGTGGGGCACTACTGGAAAGCGCTCCACCTCCTGCTTGGGGCGCTACCACTGAATTTCACAGTGCAACGTGCAGCAGCTCTACGTGCAGCTGCGGCATGTAGCGCCGCGTCATTGCAGGCCTCCTCAGCTGATTCAAGTGGAGGGGCCCTCGCTGCGCGCACTGGGGCGCTGCTGGACCACTGGGGAGCGGGGTGCTGTGAAAAGAGCGATTGCGGCCGGCACCCCGCATAAAAAATGGAAAGGGGACAGGTGCTGGCAGTCAGCCAAAATAAAAATGGCCGCCCAACACCTGCCCTTTAAGTTGCGCCGCCGCCCCTGCAAACATGCCCCCTGACCCTGTCGGAAAATATCGTCCGGCGATAGGTCAGGGGGCGCAAGGGAAGTTTGCGGCCGGGGCACTGCACACGGCGATGACGTCACTGCTGGCGGCGCAGGGCGCAGGGCGCTTCCGGCTACCGCCACCGCTAACCTCCTGCTGAATTTTGCGGGAGGCGTTAGGGGATTTGCACCCCGTTAGCAGCCCACAGCAGAGTAAACCAACCCAATTTTTCCCCCACTGTGTATTGCAGTAATGAAATTTGAAAGCTGAAGAAGTATAAGGAGATACAGAATGTTTCAGAGATCATCATACTGGTCAATAAACTAAAACCATTAGGTTGTTATAAATTTATTAGCTGGTATTTTTCCATGCAATGAGTTGTTGAATAACAATGGATAAACTTCTGGGAACTAGAAAGAACTTGCACTTATATCGTGCTCTTCACATCCTCCGGACGTCCCATAGTGCTTTACTTTTGAACTATGGTCACTGTTCTTATGCAGAAAAATGAGGCAGCCAGTTTGCAAACAGCAAGGTTCCACAAACAGCAAATGAGATGAATGACCAGATAATCTGTTTTGAGGGAGGATTGCTGGCCAGGAGACCAGAACTCCCTGCTCATCTTCAAATAGAGCCTGAGTAGACAGCTGGGGTCTCGGTTTAACATCTCAGACGACAACTCTGACAATGCAGCATAACACTGCAGTCCTGTCATGGTCACTAATCCTTCTGTGTGGAATGCCACGCATCAATAACATACAGCACATCAGCCATGATGTTCAGAATGACAGCCTCCCTCATCAAAAATATGGACCACATGAGAATGAGCATGATCTTCAAGTTATGTATTATTAAAACTACTGATATGCTAGCGCAATGCTAAGGTTGTAATCTTATATTAGGTTACAGATACCTATTATAAAAGGGATAAATCTGTGACTGCACTCATGCCTCCGAGTTTAAAAGGTCGTGGGTTCAAGTCCCACTTCTGCAGTTGAGCACATAATTTAGGCGGACACCAGTGCAATACTGAGGGAGCGCCGCACTGTGGGAGGGGCAGTACTGAGGGAGCACTGCACTGTCGGAGGGGCAGTACTGAGGGAGCGTAGCACTGTCGGAGGGGCAGTACTGAGGGAGCGCCGCACTGTCGGAGGGGCAGTACTGAGGGAGCGCCGCACTGAGGGAGCGCCGCACTGTGGGAGGGGCTGTACTGAGGGAGCGCAGCACTGTCGGAGGGGCAGTACTGAGGGAGCGCAGCACTGTCGGAGGGGCAGTACTGAGGGAGCGCCGCACTGAGGGAGCGCCGCACTGTGGGAGGGGCTGTACTGAGGGAGCGCAGCACTGTCGGAGGGGCAGTACTGAGGGAGCGCAGCACTGTCGGAGGGGCAGTACTGAGGGAGCGCCGCACTGAGGGAGCGCCGCACTGTCGGAGGTGCCATCATTTAGATGAGACATTAACCCAATGTCCCAACTGCCTGTTCAGGTGGACATAAAAAAATCCTGTGCTACTATTTGAAGAGCAGCAGAGTTCTCCCTGGTGCTCTGGCCAATATTTATCCCTCAGCCAACATTACTAAAACCGATTATCTGGCCACTTATCTCATTGCTGTTTGTGGGGGCTTGTTGTGTGCAAATTGGTTGCCACGTATTCCTATATAGCAATAATTCATTAGCTGTGAAACACTTTAGGATGTCCTGAAGACATGAAAGGCACAATGTAAATACAAGGTTCTCAATCTCTTTTTTTCCACAGTTACAGCATCATTTGAACCTTTCAATGAGATCACTATCTGTATCTATTATTCTCTATGTCATGATACTGCAGCCCTAAACTGAATGCTTAATAATACATTGGTTTGTGACTCAGCAATATCATAATTACACAACTAGCTGAAAGAAGCAACAAGCAGCTGATTCAGGCAACAAAGAAGGATTATAAATCTTATTTAAAAAGGATCATTTTCAAGGTTGGTCTTATACGTCAGCAACTGAGGAAATAAAGTAGACTGCAATGTGATCTTGGAATAACTGAAGCTCTTTACATCAAAAATCATTCCTTTTTAAAGGATATAATTCCAAGAATAATCTAATATATTGATCCATGTGGCATTTGTATTGAATCATCTGTGGTGGGTTTCTTAAGTTATTATGGTGTCAGTTGCATGTAACAGTCCAATACTGTTGGTGTCTTGAAGTTGTGAACAAAAATTTGAGCTTGGAGAAGATACATCTCAACTGATAGTTTAAAAAGCCTTGAATAAAACGTTAGAACTCAATGTTTGGTTGTACTGTTTCCCTTAATAAGACTGTTCACTTACTGCAAATATATCCATTGCATGAATTGGAATTATCTGCCATATGTAGAGCACACAGGGAGACACAGCATTTTAGTCTGAATCTTTTAAAGGGTTCATTTTTAAAAAGGGTCTGACTCTGGAAAGAGATTCAAACTGTCCTTGAAGTCCCCTTTGCTGCAAGAATTCTGACTATGGAATGTTTTCAGCTGGGGACTTTTAGATATTCTCAGGTGGAATCAGCCGAACCAGCACAAAAGATCAGGGAATTTTAAACTTAAATGAGTTACGCCCCAAACAGAGTTATAGAGTCATAACTCTACACTTTAGTTTTCCGCGATCTTTTATATTGGTTCAAAATTCAATTTGCCCGGATCAGGCCCCGTCCACAAACTGGCCACGCTCCCAGGTCGAAATTGCAAATTTCCACCGATTATGCTGGTTAGCGAAGGCTCTTTATTTTGCATTCATTTTCTTGGGCACACAGGCACGTTTTAAAAGTTTTTTCATATTAAGAAAGTTTAATTTATGAAGAAACTGATTAGGGTACACCAATGAAAGTATTAAATGGTTCAGTATAATTTTATTTTTAAGTCATTTTCAGTGATTTTAAATCAGGTTTCTCACAAGTGGAGAACTGGAGTGGAGTTTGCACATTCTTCCCGTGTCTGCGTGGGTTTCCTCCGGGTGCTCCGGTTTCCTCCCACAGTCCAAAAATGTGCGGGTTAGGTTGATTTGGCTACGATAAATTGACCCTTAGTGTTAGGGGGGGATTAAATATGTGGGGTTATGGGGATAGGATAGGATGGGATATGTTAGGGGGAATTAAATACGTGGGGTTACGGGGGTAGGGTGGGATATGTGTACTGTGGGGATTAAAAAAGCAGGGACAGGGTACTGGATTTGGATGATCAGCCATGATCGTATTGAATGGTGGAGCAGGCTCGACGGGCCGAATGGCCTACTCCTGCTTCTAGATTCTATGTTTCTATGTTTCTATGGATAACCTTTTAAAAATGTTTATTTTTGGTGATAAACCCATTTTCACCCCTCTTAAATACATCAAGGAATAATTTTTAACGGTTAAAAAGAGAGAAACAATTATATTCTATTACGCTGTCCAATTGTGTTAGTTCATGGAAGATTTTACGTGTGATTATGCAAATTAATTTTAGCAGAAATTTGAAGCCTAACCTAACCAGCGCAACTTCAAGTGCATTTTGGGCACAATTTCCCGATTGTGCCCAAACCAGAAACTCTACCTCCTAATGTATATTTTCATGAGGCTTGCACCAAAGGGCACCACAAAGCCTCTTGAATCACTGGCACCAAATCAGAGCAGGTGCAGACCGAGTGCAAGGATGAAATTTCTGATCCCTCAGACCTATCACTATCTCTTCTTCAGCCATTAGTACTGTCTCTTAGAAACAAACATAGTCCTTAGCACTACATGGTGAATAATAGCCCAGTCTTCCTGTGCCCCCAAAGTAACTGAATGTTGTCTCATATCCTAAGCCTCAGAGACAGCTGGGGGGAATTTTGCCAGCCCTGGGGAGGCGGGACTGCCGGGAAAATGGCAGAAACTGGGAGCGGGTACCGAACCCGCTCCCAACCCGCCTCCGTGCCATCTTCCCGGGAGGCGGGTCCCCGACTCACGCAGGGACCCGTCTCCTGGAGGCAGGAAGGGATTACAGCTAATTAACTGCCTGTTAACAGGTAGTTAACAGCCAGTTAAGAGGCTTAATCCCCATTTTACCCACAGAAGTGCAGGCTTCCCGACGGCTGCGAACCTCGCCAGGGTCAGCGAGGCAAGCAGTGGGTCTGCGGAGGTGAGAGGGATCGAAATGTCTGCTGTGGAGATGAGTGATGGGTGCAAGTGTGGAGAGGTAAGTATGAGAGGTGAGTGTAAAGTGTTAGAAAAAGTTTACTTACCTTTGCTTCTTCCTGCAGGCTTCAACCCTTGGGGATCCGGAGGCTCCACATCTCAACGGCAGAGATGACAGAATGGCTGCTGCATTCTCTGATGCAGCAGCCATCTGATTTCTGCTAAGGAAAGAAGTTTGGTGAGTCTTGAGTACAAGGACTCACCTTAGAACAGAGATTGTCAGTGTTTGATAGCTTCTCAAAGCTGTCAAACGCTGACAATTCATCTGTCAAAAACTTTTGACAGATGAAACGTCATACACTGACGTCCTCTGTCACCGGCTTTCCCTTAATTGGCCGGCTAAGCCCACAGGGCGGGCTTAACAAGGTCAATCAAGGGAAAATAGCGTGGGTTGGCCGGACGTCGTTGGGGGCAGGACTGAAACCCAACAACCAGCTGTTCCGCCCCCAACGCGTCCCCATTGACAAAATCCAGCCCTCAGTGTCACCTGGAATTCTTAAGTAAAACATTAACTGAATCTCTGTCCTCAGAATCCAGTAAAAACTAAATAATCTGCGGCCAGATCCTGTTTTTTATCCGCTTAATTTCTTTGAAAAAGAAAAACTGCTGAATTTTGATAATGCTTCACTAACAAAATATAGGACCTGAAGAACAAAATGCCCCAAGTCACTTCCAAGCCAATAAATGTCCTATGAAACACAGTGATTGTTATTTTGTAGATAAACAGGGTCACCAATTTGCACTCAGCAAGGTGCCACAGAAAACAAATGAAATGAATAAACAGGTTTTTTTTCCAGCAGTATTGGGCCAAAACACTGGGAGAACACACCTTTTTTTTTTCGAATTGTCCCATGGGATCCTTTAAATCCACCTTACTAGGAATTTAGTGTCACATTCAAATGACAAATTGTTAAGAGAAGCAAGGGAGGAAATAGCGGAGGCTCTGACCATCATTTTCCAATCCTCTCTGGCTACAGGCGTGGTGCTGGAGGACTGCTAACGTGCACTGTTGTTTAAAAAGGGAGAAAGGGATAGACCGAGTAGTTACAGGCCAGTCAGCCTAACCTTGGTGGTGGGCAAATTATTGGAAAAAATTCTGAGGGACAGTATTAATCATTATTTACAAAGGCACAGATTAATCAAGGACAGTCAGTATGGATTTGTTATGGGAATGATGCGGAGAAACTACGCCATGTTCTTCGCAGCCTTCAACATGTCATCGATGACGACGAACACCTTGCTAAGGCCATCCCCACGCCTCCACTACTCGCCTTCAAGCAGCCGCCTAACCTCAAAAGTACCATCGTTCGCAGCAAATTACCCAGCTGTCAGGAGAACAGCGACCACGACACCACACAACCCTGCCACGGCAACATCTGCAAGACATGCCAGATCATCAACACAGATACCATCATCACACGTGAGGACACTACCCACCAGGTACATGGTACATACTCATGTGACTCGGCCAATGTTGTCTACCTCATACGTTGCAGGAAAGAATGCACCGCAGCATGGTACATCGGCGAGACCATGCAGACACTGAGACAACGTATGAACGGACACCGCGCAACAATCGGCAGGCAGGATTGTTACCTCCCAGTCGGGGAACACTTCAGCAGTCAAGGACATTCAGCCTCGGATCTGCGGGTTAGCGTTCTCCAAGGCGGCCTTCGAGACACACGACAACGCAAAATCATCAAGCAGAAACTGATAGCCAAGTTCCGCACCCATGAGGATGGCCTCAACCGGGATCTCGGTTTCATGTCACGCGACTCGACATCATTGTCTGGTTCACAGATGTGATTTCCAGTTTTAAAAAAAAGTAAAAAGCTTAACTGCAGACTGCAGCATTTGACACGTTGGACCCCCTGTGACCCCACCTCATTGTCTTAGCTGTACTCTGCTGTGTCTTTGATGTAATGCCTCCCTGACGGATTGTATCTCTGTAGACACATTGTTCTCTGTCTATATATACTTTGTAACCGATTTGTATTCCCTCACTGTACCTGACGAAGGAGCAGCGCTCCGAAAGCTCGTAATTTCAAATAAAACTGTTGGACTATAACCTGGTGTTGTGCGACTTCTCATTTTTGTTATGGGAAGGCAGTGTCTGACTAAATTGAATGAATTTTTTGAGGTGGTAACAAGGAAGGTTGATGAGGGTAGTGTCTTTGATGTCATCCACATGGATGTTAGCAAGGCTTTTGACAAGTCCCACATGGCAAACTGGTCAGAAAAGTAAAAGCCCATGGGATCCAAGGGAAAGTGGCAAGTTGGCTCAGTGCCAGAAAGCAAAGGGTAATGGTTGACGGGTGTTTTTGTGACTGGAAGCCCGTTTCCAGTGGGGTTCTGCAGGGCTAGGTCCCTTGATTTTTGTGGTATACATCAATGATTTAGACTTCAATGTAGGGGGCATGATTAAAAAGTTTGCAGATGATTTAAAAATTAGCCATGTAGTTGATCGTGAGGAAGAAAGCTGTAGACTGCAGGAAGATCTCAATGGACTGGTCAGGTGGGCAGAAAAGTGGCAAATGGAATTCAATCTGGAGAAGTGTGAGGTAATGCACTTGGCAAGGGCTAACAAGGCAAGGAAATACACAATAAATGGTAGGATACTGAGAAGTGTAGAGGAAAAGAGGGACCTTGGAGTGCATGTCCACAGATCCCTGAAGGTAGCATAAAATCATAGAATGGTTACAGCACAGAAGGAGGCCATTTAACCGATCAAGCCCGTGCCGGCTCTCTGCAAGAGCACTTCAGATAGTCCCACTCCCCCACCCTTTCTCCGTAGCCCTAACATTTTTTTTCCTTCAGGCATTTATCCAATTCTCTTTTGAAAGCCACGATTGAATCTGCCTCCACCACCCTTTCAGGCAGTGCATTCCAGATCCTAACCACTCACTGCGTAAAAAAGTTTTTCCTCAGGTCACCTTTCGTTCTTCTGCCAATCACCTTAAATCTGTGTCCTCTGGTTCTCGACCCTTCTGTCAATGGGAACAGTTTCTCTCCATCTACTCTGTCTAGACCCCTCGTGATTTTGAACTCCTCTATCAAATCTTCTCTCAACCTTTTCTGCTCTAAGGAGAACAACCCCAGCTTCTCCAGTCTATCCACGTAACTAAAGTCCCTCATCCGTGGAACCATTCTTGTAAATCTTTTCTGCATCCTCTCTAAGGCCTTCACATCCTTTCTAAAGTGTGGTGCTCAGAATTGGATACAATACTCCACTTGATGCCGAAGCAGTGTTTTATAAAGCTTCATCATAACTTCCTTGCTTTTGTTCTCTACGCCTCTATTTATGAAGCCCAGGATCCCGTATGCTTTTTTAACCGCTTTCTCAACCTGCCCTGCCACCTTCAATGATTTGTGCACATATACCTCCAGGTCTCTCTGTTCATGCAACCTCTTTAGAATTGTACCCTTTTTTTTTTATAGTGCCTCTCCTCATTCTTCCTACCAAAATGTATCACTTCGCACTTTTCTGCGTTAAATTTCATCTGCCACGTGTCCGCCCATTCCACCAGCCTGTCTATGTCCTCTTGAAGTCTATCACTATCCTCCTCACTGTTCACCTGTAGCAGGACAGGTAGATAAAGTGGTTAAGAAGGCATACGGGATACTTTCCTTTATTAGCCGAGGCATTGAATATAAGAGCAGGGAAGTTATGCTAGGACTGTATAAAACACTGGTTAGGCCACAGCTAGAGTACTGCGTACAGCTCTGGTCACCACAGGAAAGATGTGATTGCACTAGAGAGGGTACAGAGGATATTTACGAGGATGTTGCCAGGACTGGAGAATTTTAGCTACGAGGAAAGATTGGATAGGCCTGGGGTTTGTTTTCTTTGGAACAGAGGAGGCTGAGGGGAGATTTAATTGAGGTGTATAAAATCATGAAGGGCCCAGATAGAGTTGATAGGAAGGACCAATTTCTCTTAGCAGAGAGATCAATAACCAGGGGCCATAGATTTAAATTCATTGGTAGAAGGATTAAAGGGGAGTTGAAGAGAATTTTTTCCCCCCCAGAGGGTGGTGGGGGTCTGGAACTCACTGCCTGAAAGAGTGGTAGAGGCAGAAACACTCATCGCATTTAAAAAGTACTTGGATATGCACTTGAAGTGCCATAACCTACAAGGCTATGGACCAAGAGCTGGAAAGCGGGATTAGGCTGGATAGCACTTTCTCAGCCGGCACAGACACGATGAGCCGAATGGCCTCCTTCTGTGCCGTAAACTTCTATGATTCTATGACAGCACCTCCAACAATGCAGCACTCCCTCAGTACTGCACTACAGTATCAGCCAAGATTATGTGCTCAAATCCTGGAGTCGGGCTTGAACCCACAAATTTTATGGTCATACCAATTAGACAGCTTTAACGTGCAAGCACAATGAAGTCTGTGATGAATGTTGAAATTCATAGAAACATTTACTGATTCTGAACTGAATGGCGAAGCCCAAGAACAACAACTTAGATTTATATGGCGCCTTTATCAAAATGTAATCAGACAAGAAGAAAAATTGACACTGAGCCAAAGAAGAAGCCATTAAAAGCCAAAAGCTTAGTCAGAGTGTGAGGTTTTAAGGGGCATCTTAAGGAGGAGAAAGAGGTTGAGAGTATTCCCACCTTATTAACATTTCTAAAACACGGCACCTGATATTTACACTTAGAATTTTGTTTACAAGAACAAACGTAACATAATGGGACAGATTTTGATGTCAAAAGAATGGTGAGTCTAATGGCGCTCGCCGTTATTTATGCAAAAATGGTACAGCAACTTCAGGCGAGGAGCAGATGCACGGTTAAATGCGAATACCCAAATGTTGCTGTCCGAGTTGTGCCGCTCTGCCGTTAGCTTTGTGAAAACGACATTGCACTGTCCACCTCACCATTGACATGCTTTGGATGTCTAGGAGTTGTTGTATTTGTGCGGTAGATATGAACTAAACACGCCACAGAAAGTAAAGTCTTATCAAAACATGCGTAAGTACCCTTTTAATGACGCAATAATTGTTAATTACAGCCAATCAACCTCTCTGGCACTGAAAATTATCGATTTTAAGTGTGGAGTCTCATTCCTTCCAGGTATTAAGTGTTGTTGGAGATTTAAAAATGTCAAATTGAAAATTAATTTTCTTTTTAAATTTTCTTTCTGTCTCGTTTCTCTCTCGCTTAATCAATCTTCATTTCCCTCTCTTTGTTTCTCCTTTTGTACCTGATTTGACATTGAATTCACCCACTCGAATTTACACTTCCTTCTCAGTCCTACTGCTGTTTATTTCGCAATCCTTAATTCTCATTGCTTAAGGAGACACACAGTTGCTTGCACTGTTCACTCAGGTCCCAGATGCACTTCCCTCAGTGCACCGTTATCAGCTCGCACTTTCAGCAACTTTTTGGGGAAAGTTGTTTTCAGCTGAAGGGGATGTGAGCACGTCTAACTAACAGCAGATGCAGTTAGATGTCCCGATACAGCAAAATCTGGCCCAATGCCTTTTGAAGTAGAGAAAAACAATCAATTTTATAAACTTTAGGAAAGAAGTACATAAAAAAGCAGCACAGCTGGGGTTGTTTTCTTTGGAACAGAGGAGGCTGAGGGGAGACTTGATTGAGGTGTATAAAATTATGAGGGGCCTAGATAGAGTGGATAGGAAGCACCTATTTCCCTTAGCAGAGTGGTCAATAACCGGGAGGGATAGTTTTAAAGTAATTGGTAGAAGGATTAGAGGGGAGTTGAGAACTTTTTTCATCCAGAGGTTGGTGGGGGTCTGGAACTCACTGCCTGAAAGGGTGGTAGAGGCAGAAACCCCCATCATATTTAAAAAGTACTTGGATATGCATTTGAAGTGCCGTAACCTACAGGGCTATAGACCAAGGGGGAAAAATTGAGTCGCAACCCCTTTGGGGCGTTAACTTCGCCAGGGCACTACTTTTAGCACCCCGAAAAAATTAGCGCCCCCACGGCTGAAATTCACCGGTAGTGCCCCAAGAGGCGGAGCACTACTGGAAGTGCCCCACCTCCCTCTTGGGGCGCTGCAAGTGAATATCGCGTCGCTACGTGCCGCATTGCCATGCTCTGCGGCACGTTGTGCCATGGTACTGCAGGCCTTCCTCTCCTTATTAAAGGGGAGGGGCCGAGCACAACATGACCCGGGGCCCAGCTGGGCCACCAGGGATTGGAGTGCCAGCAAAAGAGCCCGGCACTCAAGAGAAGTGCCGGGCTCACGGAGCGCAGCCGACACTCCGCGGGGGGGGGGCTGCAGAAGAGGCCGGGGAGGGCAGAGGGGGCAGGTGCTGGCAGGCGGCCAGCAACAAAAATGGCCGCCCGGCACCTCCCCTTTAATTTGCGCCGGCCCGGCCGCAGGTAGACCCCCCTGACCACGTCGGACATGGTGTCCAGCGGTAAGTCAGGGGCGCGACCGAAGATCGCGGCCGGGGCGCTGCGCACTGGCGATGACATCATCGCCGGCGGCGCAGCACCGTGGGGCGCTAACGGTTACCGCCACCGCTAACCTCCCGCTGAATTAGGGCGCTAATGGGAAGCGCAAAGCTACCAAATTTTTAGGCCCAAGAGCTGGGAAGTGGGATTAGGCTGGATAGCACTTTTTCGGCCGGCACAGACATGATGGGCTGAATGGCCTCCTTCTGTGCCGTAAATTTCTATGATTCTATGAAAGGTCATTCCTTCTTATCCTGATTGAGCGTCAGTTCCATTCTTACACAATGGAGAAGGAGTTTGCATTGCTGCACATCTTCTTGACTAGAATAAAGTGTATGTAGTTAGATAAGAAACAGTTGGTGTTAGAATACAGATGTAGTAAGAGGTGAGGTGCAGTATACTTCTGATAATTCAGTCACTTTTTAAGTATTAAAAGTAATGCATTATCCAATAATGTGAAGTAAGCAACATAAATAACACAACAAAGTGGAAATTTAGCGCTACATATGTCCTAATGATCAGATAGTTTGATTTCAGTGATTTTGAATCAAGAATAGACTGTATATTGATTTTTACTTCACAAGTGTGGTTATGCAGATCTTTCTCAGGGGTAACATTAATTTTGATATCTCACTCCGAATCATTCAATTTACATTTATAAAGCACCTTTAACATAACAAAAACATCCAATGCACTTCATCATGTGGAGATTATAGTATTAATAAAACCTCCCTCCTGTAATGGTTTTCTTTGAATCTCTTTCTTAAAAGTGAATGCTTATTTTGCTGGGGGAAGTGATGTGGGCTCACTGCCGTCATTACATCTGCTTGCATGTGTGACCAATGCTTTCTGGTAGCAAATTAAAAGCAGAAATTCAACTGATTCAACACTAATGCCGTCACGAACTGCTCAAGCATTTCATAAAAATCAGCAGAACCCAGAAGTTCAATTCACTGTCTTTTTAATATGAAGTGTACATATTACTATTTCTTTCTATTTTGCAGCGGGCTTGCAGAGAATGTTACAGGGAACATGATGTGGGTGAAAAGATCATACAGAAGCCAACAGGTAGCAATATCCCCAAAGTTGTATGACTGTGCTCTCAACACTGGCTCCACAGGAATGACATTTTTTTAAACTTACCTTTTGGTGGCAGTCGCTGTTTAGGCCACACTGACTGCTGAAGAATCCTTTCATCAGAATCCAATTTCACAGAGGGGCCTAAAAGAGGCATTAGGCCCTCATTTACATATGTAAGGGGCCTAACACCTGTTTTAGGGGGCCGCTGGAGATGCCTGTAAAACAGTCTGACCCAATATTGGGTCAGACATTTTTCAGGTATCCTTGGGGTGTAGGACGTTGCTCGCCAAAATTGGACCTCATTGCGTTTGTTTTGTGCCTGTAACACAAGGGTAACGATGCCCAATTTCTACCCTGGAATCTCACCATTTCAAGGCTAACAGTTCAATAGTATTTCACACAAATGAAAATATCATTTATGTGAATTACTGATGTATCATTAATGTGCTAAGTAATAAAAGATACTGGATGCTTCACAGAGAATTACAAGACAGTGATCCAAATGAAGGGTTTTACATAATATTATAAAGTTCCCAGCAGGACTCAAGGGGCTTGTGTTATTGCCTGAAATTCACTGAGAGGTACCCATTATTGTTAATAATATGTATAGGGCTCTGAGTTTCCTTTTCATATCTTTTTCTTGGTTTAAGGCACCATAGTTCCATCTCCACTGGGACTTAAATCTGTTCAATTTTTACGCTGAAGGTATATTGGATTTCTGATTCAAGAGCTGAAGTATTACTTGGTTAATTCCTTCAAGTTGGTTAATTCCTTCAATGAATTACATGAGAAAACACTACTTTTTCATTTCCATATACACAAAAAGCACAAACACGCACACAAAGTCAATCTGCCATGGCACTGCATGCAGGGAGTCAAGACCAAGTGCAGACTTCAGGTGAAGCAGGGTTAGACATGGCATATATTTGGACCAGGGTGTGCAGATGGAATTCAGTCCCCATTTTAAATGTTATACATTCTGTCCTTATTTTTATATATTCCATTATAAATTCCTAAGTCCACATTTATAATGGCCGCTGCCTATGCAAACTTGTCAAACTGTAATTGCACCTTCCTCCCAGTGATGGCACTGCAGTAGTTTTTGCAATGAATATCTCAATCAATGGAAGAAGTTGACAGCAAGTGCATATGTATATATATGAGAGAGCATGGTTGCTAAATATATATCATAGAATCATGGGGGGGAATTTTATCAATGGGAGCGGGTTGGGGGCGGGACTGCTGCTTGTCGGTACCCACTCCCAGTTTCTGCCATTTTCCCGGCAGTCCCGCCTCCAAATCCGCCTCCCCAGGGCTGGCAAAATTCCCCCCATAGAAACATACAGCACAGAAGGAGGCCATTCTGCCCATCGTGCCTGTGCCGGCTCTCTGAAAGAGCTATCCAATTATTCCCACTCCCCTGCTCTTTCCCCATAGCCCTGCAATACGTATACTCTCTCTATATACACACACATACATATTTCACACAAACACACACAGAATAAGCTATGGCTGAGAGTGTGTTACAGTGCTGTAAAACACTCAAAGAACATAAAAAACATTGCAAACTATGGAAGAAAAGCTTGAGCAACATAAACAGTCATTTGTTCCTCAAAATGAGTTTAAAGACTGTAGTCACTCCAGGGTGAGTACACTGTGAAGTTCACTGAAGGGTAGTTTTTCAGTTTGGCGGGTGTTCTGACTGATGGCAGCAGCTGTTGTACCACATGCTTAACACCCAGTATGGTCCGTATCATAGAGACCTGAGCCTTGAAATTATTCTGTATGATAGTAGCAAATAAGTATGTTAAACTGTTCATTGCAATTCCTTTTCTTTGTTATTTAAATGAATAAACAAACCTGTTAAAAAAAACAGACAAAGGAATTTAATTGTTAAGTGCACATTCGCTATTATCGCACAGGGTGATTTCAAGGTCATGATGAATCCACACAGGAGGATAGGTAATTGTGAGATATCCATTGCAAATTTATTGAATGTTTAGCAAACATTGAAAACTGGCAAATATCAATATGCCATTATACCTCTAATACGAATTTTAAAAACAGGACAGTTCAGTGTTGTGATGTGTCTAGTATTAAACCAAATGTGGTGATGTTTTGCTTCAGAGCCTGTGGAATTATGTAGTTATGAATTCAAGGGTCTGAAAAGGATATTGTGTGAAATGTTTGAATGTATTTTCAGTGTACAGTAAAGTAATCGTGCCAGAGCATTCAAATTGGACATTTCTATTCTTCAATTCTACTGCACGGCCCCAGTGATTTCCTTAGTTGGCCATAAGCTAAAAATTATCGATTGGTAAAATAATGACAGCGTTCTACTGGGATTTCTATAAGTTTCAAAAAAGAGACCCATGCATTTCTGATGACAACACCTACTGAGTTCAATACATAGAAAACCCACTCTATTGGTGGAATGTAACAATGTTCATAACATTCATCGACCTGAGTGCCTAAGGTACTGTCAGCTATCATTAGCAACATGACTGAAGATAGAATAGAATAAGTTCAGCGAATTACTGTCGTTCCGTTAAATATTCACCTCCCACCACACACCAAGCTGCATTTAAGTAAGTGCATCCTATTTACTGCGTGTATTCATGCGCATCATCACAGTCTGAGCTTAGGGCATAAAACTGATCATTATCATTAATCTTTATACTGCCACCTTTTATAAATGTAATGGAAGGTATTGTACAGAGCAACATCCATAGCTGATGAGTAATGTATTTAGGTCTTCCTTATTATAATTGTTGGACACACTTGAACCATCATTTTAATACAAATAAAGAAATATTTAACCATTTCATGGTTTATTAGGTCTGTGTGTTACCATGGAATAACAGGCTCAATGTCACCTGTTCTCTACCATTAATTATTTTTCTGACATTAGTTTGTTCTTGGATGTTGTATTTGGATGCAAAGTGCCCATATCCTGAGTACATGCACCACTGAAGCTAGATGAGAATAGTTGTATACGGCATTTACACATCTTTGCCACCTTATGGGCATCCTTTGTGTACTTGGAAGAAAAAGGTGCACTAAAGTACTTGAATAAGAAGTGTACATTCCTTTTTTTAATTTCTTACACATTTATTGAACAAGATTTTCCACATCAAGTAGCCATTTTTGCTGAACTAGGATGGCCTCTTTTTGAATGTAAAAAAAATAATTTATGCTTCCGGAACAAAAAATCCAGTCCTACTCATGTCCCCTCCCTCACCTCTATGATGATTGTATCGGTGCTGCTTCCTGCTCTCGCCCCGAACTGGAAAATGTCATCAACTTTGCTTCCAATTTTCAACCCTCCCTCGCCTTCGCATGGTCCATCTCGGACTCTTCCCTTCCTTTCCTCGACTTCTCTATCTTTATTTCTGAGGATGGGCTGTCAACCAATATCTACTATAAGCCCACTGACTCCCTCAGCTACCTTGATTACATTTCCTCTCACCTTGCTTCCTGCAAGGACTCTATTCCATTCTCCCAGTTTCTCCGTCATATCTGTCCTGACAAGGCCACTTTCCACACCAGTGCTTCCAATATGTCTTTCTTTGTCCTCAACCGAGGAAAAACCATTTCCTGCACTTCTGTCCTCACCCCTTTCCCTCCCTCATGTCAAATTTGCAAAGACCAGTTGCTCTAATTATCCTCATTGAGTCATCCTCATTCCTAATGCTGTTATTTGAAAGTGTTTTATATTTTTAATGAAACGTGATATGATTTGGATCCTGTCCTAAAAAGAAAGAGGGGGAGAAATTCATTATAGCCCTGTTTGGGGCGCTAAAACTTCGAAAGCTGAAAAATTAGTGCCAGGCGCTAATGATGATAGGCTCCCGCAAAATTCAATTGTAGCGCTCCAAGAGGGAAGTGGAGCGCTAAATCAAGCACTAACCACTTCTCTTCCGGCGTTAAAATCGGAGAGCGGGACGGTACCGGCAGAGCGCGAGACAACTTGCAGCGCATTCCAGACGGCACTCTTCAATCACAGAGGCTGCTTCCCTCGCTTAAAGGGAAGGGACAATACTGCACCAGAAGCTATTGGTCGGCACTGCAGTCTTGCAAGGCCTGCCAATACAGGCCCAAACACTGTCACGAAGTGGAGGGCTTGGACATCCTGCAACAATGAAAGAGTGAAAACTTTGCGCAGGCACCAGACTGGTGCAAATAATAATGGTTCAGCGATCTGAAAAGCATTCCCTTTAATTACCACTCCCGAAGCGGCCATCCGACTTCAGAACGCCTCCTCTTGCTGGTGTTGTCAGCGCGAGGCGATAGTGCAGGGGGCAAAAATCAATTTCACATTCAGGGCGGTAACGGGGCGCTGTGCACTTGATGATGTCACGATCTACAGGGCGCTAGAAACCGAGGTGTTAAGTGTTAGTGCCAGCGTAAAACCGCCAGGGAAGTTCTCAGGCATCGCTGAATTTGCTGCGCCCGGTCGGTAACCCCTTAGTGCCCTGTTACCGCCCCCTGCAGACGCTAACAGGAGATGCAAAGCAGTCAAATTTCTAGCCCTAAGACTCCAATTTTCAGGATTCATGTTTAATTTTATTAAAACCATTGAGACATCATATTCTTCACAAATAAGATCAGCTTCTGGGGGTTTACATCTGCACAATATTGGGAAGCACTAGTCGACCATGATTCTTGCTGGTGGTGTGTGTTCTTCGTGTTATTGTATGACAGAATCAGTCTTGGTATGGAAATGGAAATGGAAAGTTCAATGTGTGGTTGACCTGGGCACAAACTCTTTGTGATTGTACCTGCTGTCATATCAGTCCCAATACCAATCATTTTTTCTTTCCTCCCACTTTCTGCCAATTATCTTCCTTCCAATCCTCCTCTCCTGAAGACACTGAGTCCTTCATGGGGTACAATTCCACGGCTACTGGCTGCCTCTTAGTACCTAATGCAATAGCCATCCTTTTAAAAACATCAATCATATTCCCTTCAGGTCTGCGTTTCTCCAAAGTAAATAGCTCTAACTCTCAGAGTCTATCCTCATGCCAAGGGAGAAGAAAGAACTTGCATTTTTATTGTGCCTTTCACATCCTCCGAACTCCCCAAAGCACTTCAGCGGCAATAAATTGCTTTTTAACTGTAGTCACTGATGTAATGTAGGCAAACACAGCAGCTCATTTACTCATACAGCAATGTGATGAATGACCAGATGTTGGTTGAGGGATATATGTTGGCAAGGACACCAGAAGAACCCCCCTCCTCTTCTTCAAATAGTGCCATGGGATCCTTTGCCTCCGCCTGAGAGGATAGATTGGTTTAACATCTCATCCGAGTGACGGCACCTCTGACAGTGCAGCACTCCCTCAGTACTGCACCGAAGTGTCAGCCTAGAATATGTGCTCAAAACCCTTTTGCTCAGAGGTGAGAGTGCTACCAATGAGCCAAGGCTGACACTTTAATGTTATGTATTATCCTTTGCTCCACTGGACCTTTTTAAATTGAATTCAAATTCTCAGACTGCCATGGTGGGATTTGAACTCACATTCTCTATTATTAGTGCAGGCCTCTGGATTTCCAGTCCACTAACATAACCACTGTGCGACCATACACAATAAGTGACTTGATTGGTTACTTTTCTGTTGTTTTCCTCATTGGTCCTTATCAATTAAAACAAATTGCTTTTATTTATGCATATTTAGTTAGTCAGCAATTTGCTCGGTAATTTAACAGATAAGTCCTTATTTCAGCCGATTACCTTTTTGTCCTATGAATATGTGACGCATTGTCATGATACACTTTATAGTGTGACACTTTTTTTGTGCGATGGCCTACAGTGTGATATCCTGAGGTGTGACGTCTCAAGCATGTCACTTTCAGGAGTGATCTCTAGGAAAGATGTGATAAATGGGTGCGTGCCAGATGCAAGACTTAGAAAAACATCTAGGTGGAGGCCAAGGCTCATAGTGCAGGACACCACCAATGTTGACGAGCAGGACATGACAAAGGCACAACTAGCCCAGTCAACCCTGCCATGTCTTTCTCACTAACATCTGGACACCAGTGCCAAAGTTGCAAGAGCTATCCCACAGACTAGTCAACCAACAGCAGATGAGGTGAGTCACAAAATAATGATTAAGTGTTACTAAGCTTGGGTTTTGAAAGCTTGTAGGTTGTAGGAAGAAAGGTGGACTGATGGAAATCCCCAGTTTTGAGGTTGAATGAGGTAGAAAAGAAAACTGAAGTAGGTCCTCATCATTGTAGGACCTAACCATTCAATCTGACTTTTCTTGTTGATCTACGGGCACAGGATATGATAGCACAAATTTATATTTCTCAGTTGTAATATTAACAGAAACGATTGCTTTGATCTTTGTCACCTGTTCAAATCAATGCAGCTGTGACTTCTCATCCCATCTCTGCAATTTTGGTGATGGACTGAGCCAAAGGCAATTGCCACAATTTTCCACGGGGTTTCTGATCTCCCGCTGTAACTTCAGCAGAAGGACAACGGACACTTTGGAGAAACGGCATTTATGCCGTATTTCTGGGATTTCCGTGGATCTCTGCTGAAGTTACAGCAGACGAGTGGGGGAATGCCTCTGGAAATTCTACCCCAATGTCTGCAGGCACTAATTGAGTGCTTGTGTAGATTTAATTTTCACTAGGCTTTTGCACTATCCAGGATAAAATATCCTTTTATTGTCTTAGTGGAGCTTTGATATCGAAGGGTTTTGTATCATTTCCTCCTGGCTGATGGAAATTGATTTGGTTTAATAGTAATGTCTGTGTCATCTACAAGCCACCATCTACAAGACACAAGTCAGGAGTGTGATGGAATACTCTCCACTTGCCTGGATGAGTGCAGCTCCAACGACACTCAAGAAGCTCTACAGCATCCAGAACAAAGAAGCCCGCTTGATTGGCACCCCATCCACCACCTTAAACATTCACTCCCACCACCACTGGCGCACCGTGGCTGCAGTGTGTACCATCTACAAGATGCATTGCAGCAACTCGCCAAGGCTTCTTTGGCAGCACCTCCCAAACCCGCGACCTCTACCACCTAGAAGGACAAGGGCAGCAGGCGCATGGGAACACCACCACCTCCAGGTTCCCTTCCAAGTCACACACCATCCTGACTTGGAAGTATATCACCGATCCTTCATCGTCGCTGGGTCAAAATCCTGGAACTCCCTCCCTAACAGCACTGTGGGAGTACCTTCACCACATGGACTGCAGCGGTTCAAGAAGGCGGCTCACCACCACCTTCTCAAGGGCAATTAGGGATGGGCAATAAATGCTGGCCTTGCCAGTGATGCCCACATCCCATGAACGAATATTAAAAAAAATGATATGATCTATTATTAAAGACAGGAGAATGCAATAAACAAAATTGATAAGTGCACTGCTTTTACTAGGGGGAGACTGTTTAAAGCTTTTCCACCCAAAATATTCTGATATTCCCATAATTCCCAGTGGCATCACTATTGTTTTGGTAGAATAGGACTGATGTGAAGGGAGAGCATTAAATATCATAATCAATATTGATTATACATACCGATTTCAATTTTGTTCAAAGAGATAGGGGCAATATCAATGAGAAATCACGCAGAACCAGTGTTTTGTAGGAATAAAAAATCCAAAAGAGACAGATACAGAGCGGGAGATCTTACTGCTTCCTTACTTTTAAATTGCTCTGGATTTTCATGTTAACATATATCTTGCTCTAGAGTTGTCTCAGTTGATAGCACGCTCACCTCTGAGTCAAAAGTTTGTGGGTTCAAGCCCCACTCTAGAAACTTGCGCACATAATCTGGGCTTGCATTTCAGTGCAGAACTGAAGGAGTGTTGCACTGTCGGAGGTGCTGTCTTTCGGATTGGATGTTAAACTGAGGCCCCGTCTCCTCTCTCAGGTGGACGTAAAAGATCCCATGGCACTCTTGAAAGAAGAGCAGAGGAGTTCTTCTGCTGTCTTGGCCAACATTTATGCCTCAACCAACATCACTAAAAACAGAGTACCTGGTCATTATCTCATTGCTGTTTGTGGAACCTTGCTTGCCATGCTTCCTACATTACAATAATGACTACACTTCAAAAAATACCGACTTGGCTGTGAAGTGCTTTGGGACATCCTGAGGTTGTAAAATGTGCTATATAAAAGCAAGTTGGTTCTGAGAGTTATTTTTCCTAGTGCTATGGAGGAGCGAAGGTGGAGGACATAGGTCAGTACATTGTTATTCTCACTGTCTCACTGGAGTGATGTTAATGAAGTCACTAAGCCAGACTCCTACTACATTTTTTAACACATAAGAATTTCTGGTCGTCAGCTCGATTCATCCACTTTACCATAAAGGACAAAACACAGCAGCAGCCTTAGGGTAACTTAATTCTGGCCGTATTTCAACAGCATGAATGTTCTGATACTTTCCTGGAGTGTGAAAAGAATAAACAGCATTGTTTTTTCCTTTGTATTCAATGGAAATAAAAATCAGGAGAGAAGGAAATGGGCTTCTGATTTGCTATCACCCATTTTATACTATCGCACAAAGTCAATATCTACCTCAAACACTGTTGTTCTGGTAGGAATTGAATTGCACTCTCTTCTCCATCTCATCTTACACCTCTGTTTTTATATGACGATAGACAAACTCCTAATTTTTCACCCAGGCTGAAATGAACATAGCTTTGTGCAAGTACTTGCAATGTAAAGTCTTATCATGATACCACAGTAAAATTCAGAAGCATAAAATAAAATGGATTTAAATCTGAATGCCAACACAGATACTGACAAACTCCACTAATTTTATTTAATTAGGGCTTAGTTAGAGTTTGGCAATTTTGTGAGGCTTTTTTGTCATTGAGGCAACATCTTTTGATTCTTACCAACTGGAATTTAAAGCCAAGGAAAAATGGGAAAATAATGTGTTATTGCGGAGCTGGCACATCTCTATAATTGCAGTTAGATCATCCATTTTCATGGGTTTGACTAAAAATGCAGTATAGGAGCTGGTTCTGGGAAAAGTGACATATTTTGTTGTTAGGCTGAGTGATGATCTGACGTGAAATTGCTACTGTAACAATAGCAATACAGATGGAGTCTTATTGGCAAAAGAAGTCTGTGAGAACAAGACTGTCTGAAGAAACTTTTGTGATCCAACTATGAGCAAATGAAAAATATTTCTCCTTGAATTTAAAAAAAGTAACTCAAAGTGGGAGGAAGTTATCTGAGTTGAGAGAGGAGAATATGGGAGAGAACAGATTTGAAAATCTCAGTATCATAAGAGAAAGTATATTAGAAAGGTTTAAGAATCTTTAAGATAATTGACAATGTCCATCCAAGGTTTTAGAGTTGGCTGAGGAGATTGCAAGTACCCTCACCGATATCTTTCAAAGCTCACTGGGAATACCCTCACCAATATCTTTCAAAGCTCATTGGGAATACCCTCACTGGTATCTTTCAAAGCTCATTGGGAATACCCTCACCGATATCTTTCAAAGCTCATTGGGAATACCCTCACTGATATCTTTCAAAGCTCATTGGGAATACCCTCACTGGTATCTTTCAAAGCTTATTGGGAATACCCTCACCGATATCTTTCAAAGCTCATTGGGAATACCCTCACTGATATCTTTCAAAGCTCATTGGGAATACCCTCACTGGTATCTTTCAAAGCTTATTGGGAATACCCTCACCGATATCTTTCAAAGCTCATTGGGAATACCCTCACTGATATCTTTCAAAGCTCATTGGGAATACCCTCACTGATATCTTTCAAAGCTCATTGGGAATACCCTCACTGATATCTTTCAAAGCTCATTGGGAGTACCCTCACCAATATCTTTCAAAGCTCAAGTAACATCCCAATGGATGGGAATGTTGCAAATGCGACCTCCATCTTTAAAATGTGACAAGGGATGGATCTTGAAATGACAGCTCTGTGAGTCTTATCTCAATTGTGGAGAACCTGTTTGAGACTTTGACAAGTGGTCATCTGGAGGGACAGTATTTATTTAGAGAGAGCCAGCATGGGTTAAGAATTGAGGTTTTGCTTGAACAATTTCTTAAATATCTCTCTACTTGAAATTCAGAAAGACATTTGACACTGTCCGACATAGCAGATTGATTCAGAAGGTGCATGTCCATGGGGCAGATAGAAAAGTATTAGGCTGGATTGATGTATGCCTGAAAGGCAGACAGCAAGGACTGGTCATCTACAGGGAGGTGTCCGTGGAAACCAGTGGCCAGTGTTGTACTACAGTGGTCAATGTTAGAGCCGCTGTTCATAATTTTTATAAATGACTTAGAGGATGGAATGTTGTCCAAGCTGTCCAAGTTTGAGGATGGCACCAAATTGGGAGCAGTGACCAATGATGCTAACCAATGTGCAATAATCCAGAGGGATCTGGATAGGCTAGTTCAATGGGCAGAGATTTGGCAGATGGCATTCAACTCAGATTAGTGTAAAGTGATGCAATTAGATAGAAGTGAGGATGTTATATATTTATATGCTTGAGGTAAGAGAGCAGGGAAGGCATCTGGGGGTTTTAGTGGATAGCTTGTTAAAACTGTACGTTTAGTGTTTCACAAGTAGTCAAGAAAGCATATAAAATATGGGTATATTCAGTTAGGAGTGTGAGTCAGGGGAAATGCCTTGGTGGGAACATGTGTGAAGAATTCATTTTTGGTCTCTGTGTTACAGAAATTATGTAGAATGATTGAAGGAGATTTATGAAAGGGGTATAAGGCTGATCTCTCAATTTAGGGGGCTGAGTTAAGAGGAAAGATTGTCTATCTTGGGACTTTGCACTCTTAAGGGAAGGATGGAGAAAGGGGATTTGATAGAAATCTTTAGGATTCCCATAAGTATGGAGAAATTAGTTCCAGGAAAATTATATAGGACACAGGACACAAGGATGAGGGACCATGATTTAAAGTTAAGAGTGTCTAAAGACAATAAGAAATTTAGGTACCATCTTTTGATAAGAGGATGATAGAAATGTGGAACAGATGACTGGGGCAGGGTTTTAAAAAGGCCTGGATCAATTCCTGGTGGGAAAGGGGGATAGAGTGCTATGTATTCTCAAATCAGATAAGGAACCTGAAAGGAGGTTAGGTGGACCAATGGTTACTATGTAATGCAGTTTGGGGTTGATGCATTGCTAAGTGATTCAGAGGGCAATCAAACAGGAAGTAAAGTTTTGATTATGAAAATGTTGATGCACCAGCCAATACTGTGCCTCATTTGTCAATAAATTAACCTCTGACCATTCAAGTTCAGAGACTTGTATTAATTTGAGATGTTGATTGGAATCTTGTTCCAGATCCTATTTTGGACACGGCCTACTTTCCAAACATTACTCCAAATAGATACATACAAACTTTAGTGCATTACTTAGTGGAGATGATTCTTTGGGTGGAACATTTGGACTCTCTGCCACTGGGCAGAAAGATATCTTACATTATCCATTACATGATTCTTATTCCAGGATATATCGCATCTTAATATTAATGCACATTTCCTGTCTGTCACACGTCAGTCACAATCCTTCCCACTGCAAATTTCTATCGCACTTCAAAAAAAGTACAAAGGCAATCATTTTGACGCAGGAATAACCTTACCAACCATGCTGAAAAAAAGAGAGGGAGAAATAAATCAAAGGATCTGAATGCAGCCTGAACAGTGATTATATTTGGACCTCACTCAGTGTTTACTTTACAGAAATTAGATTTTGTGGCCTAGAAGGGAAACAGCCTAACACAAGCAGCAAATTATACATTCTGCATTACATGGTGCCACAGTTTATTATGTGACTTATGGTAAGCAATGCCTCAAGAAATCCACTAATAATATAAATAAAGGCAGTTATCAAGTATTACACTTAAAAATCTGTAAACTATATCAACAAAAATAGACAGTTACTTGGAATGCAATTAGAAATACCGTAACAATTAGAAAAATCTTTTCCCAGCTCGCAGCTAAATAGGATTTTGCCAACTTCCTTTCCATCATTTCAGACATGTTCATCTATTGCTTCCACCCTTCTGTCATGGGGCCTGTAGGGGGTGGTTTGTGTGTCAGCTTCACCTCTGACTTCTGAGCGGTTCGAATCGCTCCCACTCCCTTGGTTCCAGACCTTGGACTTATTTGGGGGTTGTGAAAAAAGTGCAGCAGACAACTGGTTTGGTGCAAGAATTTTTGAACTTTATTCAAGAGAGTAAATATAACACAACAATCTTAACGCTCTAATAAAATGGGGAACACTTCGGTACAAGCGAGGGAAATAACATTGGAAGAATACTTCACCCCTCCCAATCCCACTTCACTAACTAAGTTGGACTCTGGAGAACCAGGGATAATGCTCACCAAACGAATCCTTGACAGTTGAGATGGTTCGCGGTTTCGGGGCTTGTTGGATTGGATTTATCAGGTGAGTACCCACTTTTCTTTGGTTAGAGGTAGGGTTTAGAGTTCTTTTAAGTAAAAAGTTTCGTAAGGCCCTTGTTGCCGCGAGGTGTCCGATGGTCACTGAGGCGGTCGCTCTGGTCTCTTCTTGCGTGTCGGCCTGCTTCTGGAGCTGCTGGCCTTCTTTGCTGAACTTCTTTCTGTTGCCCCCTCGCCTTTTTGAACTGTCTTCTTCAGAGCTGTGGAACTGCCTTCTTGCAGAACTGTGGAACTGCCTTCTGCCGGACTGCTTGCTGAACTCCCTGCGGCTTGCTGTAACTGTGTAACTGCTCCACCCTTGAACTTGTAGGGAACTTGTTGTCACTGCTGAACTGTGTACCTGTACTGGAGAACTCGAACTTGAGAACTGTGTAACTGCTGTCCTGTCTGTGTGACTCCTGTGCTTCTCCTGTCCTGCTTGTTGCTTGAACTTGAGAAAAGCAGGCCTTCAATTATACTAATTGAAGCTTCCTTATCTGTGCACCAAATCAAATCCTGGTCATTGTAAGATTTTGGAGGGCTCGTTAACAGTAACTGGTTTGTAAATGTGTGAAGTGGTTTCGGGATAGCTCCATCCTGTCGATCTGTTGTTTAATTGTAGACAATTGTGCTCAGGTTTCGAGTTTCTTGACTGGGCCTGGGATTTCTATAGAGTAAGCCGAAGTAATCTGTTTTATGCATGTCTTTAATGGGCTCTGTAAATATGGGTGGAGACTGTTTTTCCTCAGGTATTGTTAGGATGTTAATGTCTGCTAGGGGCCGATTAACTCCAAGCGAGGTCATGCGGTTCCCCAGACAGTTCCCATTAACTCCAATATCCAAACTGTCTTTACAGAGGTTGACCCCACCTTCCTTTACAGCCTCTTCTCCCTTACAAGTCCAGACATGTCTTTTAAAATACCAAATCTTAGTTTTTGCTCTAAAATGTCCTTCGGTTAAGCCCAATGCATTTCACTACCCTGTAATAGTTAGAAAAAGAGTCCAAAGTCTTTTCCCTTAGGGTTTGTCTTCGAGTTTTGGGGGATCTGTGAATTTTGAGAATCTTACAGGCCCTTACCATGGGATTCACTGTGGTCATTCCCATATACATCCTTATGGTGGAGGCAGAGCTGGAGCAGGAGGAAGGGGAAATGACAGAGAAACACAGGATAAGGCTACAGCAAAGGAGAAAATAAAAGCAACCAGGAGGTACCCTTCCACCAGAGTCTACTGACCACAGCACCTCCATCATGATATCTCAGAAGAGGAAATAGGAGGCAACTGTTCGGTAAGGATGCATAAAAAACTCTATTCCCATTGCAAATTTACCTCCAAAAAATAAACAGACTAACTTCAGTAACCGTGGGCTTCACATCACATAATGGCTTCCTGTGCACATGTATATTCTTATTACCAGTGTGTCTACCGCTGGTGCCTGTATCCTGGTCCTGCACTGAGGAGAAACCTTAGTGCCAGAGCTGCAAGTCTACTTGGTTGTGCTGTGGCATCATGAGCTCTTGCGTCTGAGGTGGCCATCATCTCAGGGCTTCTGAGTCATGGGATGGCTCTTCAGTAGGTTGTGTTGACATTGCAGATACATGGGCAGCCTGTCCCTGTATCCTGACACCTACAGGAGCGGCCCTCTAAGGGGACTGACTGGAGAATGGCAGCTTCTACATCAAAATAATTAAATGCAGGAAGTAAAATGCAACTAAATGTTTCTGCTTCCAAAAACAACACAACTTTTCAATGTACTTTCAGAATAGAAACCTGGCTTTGAAAATCTAACTACAGCAGGCCGATTAACTACTGGCTGACTAATCCTCTTTAGTATGGGGAGCACCGGGGGGTGGAATTTGCTCAAATACCATGAATGGGACCTTATTAACTTTACTCTTCCTTCGCAACGATGCGGAAGTTGGCGGCAATGCAGCCTCCTTAGTTCCCACTGTTCTCCTGCCATGAAGCCCCTACCACGCACATCCATGGCGAAGCTCCATGCCATTAGCAGAGCCTTGCAAATTTGGGACTTGATATCTTCTCTGGAATCTTGGAGCTTCACATTCACTGGACAATTAAAATTGGAAGCTTAAGGAAGCTCTTTTTCAGGAGCATGTTCATTCTGATAGATGTCAAAAGAATTCCTCCTATTACATATAGGACATATTTAAATCCACAATTTTGTGAATAGGGAAGTCATACTGTAGATTTCAAAAAAACCCTGTAAAATGCTGAAAGCCTGTTTGGCCCAGTGGTATGGGCAAGAAACGGTTAAACTTCAAGGCACAGAAAAGGTGCCAGTCATCAAAGTCTGTAGTTCTTGGAGAACACATTGATACTGGACAATGAAAGCTTTGACTCATGATTAACTCTGAAAAGGACATTGACATTGAACTGTGAGGCCTTGAATCATGATTGGATTCGATGGGAAAAATTAACATCTGGACAATGCTCTGAGTTTAACTGAAACAATGGGGGTCACGATCGACTTCCTGACATGAATGGAAGATACACAAGTCCCGAGCAGACAATCAGCCAACCGCCCATCAACAGTAATAGAAATCACATTGATTATGTGTTACAGAAAGCAGGAGAGGAGATAAGGAGTTATCTTCGATCTCACAACTCTGTACAACTCCGATGATTGAATTGTAGGTTGATGAGGTGTGAATGTCGGACAGTTCAGCAAACCGACAACCGAAAACTGGTTGGGGGAGGCCCAGCATGGGGCCAGGTGACTAAAAGAACTATAAGAAGGAACCACACCCACAGCTCTCTCTTTCGCTCGGAAGCTCTCTCTGGGAAGCTCTCTCTCTCTCGGAAGCTAGCTCTGACTACAGCAACTGCCAGGTGTAAGAAGGAAGGGAAGACGGTCATCTCCAGCTCCCAGCCTGCAATCGACGTCAGCCACGACCAGCCGGATGGGTGATTGTAAGAATCAGTCGACTCTACAAGGGGTTTGCGCTGTGTAGGCAGCTGCAGTCAGATAAAGGAGGACGGGGACAGGTCATCTCCGATCCAGGCCTACAATCCACAACGGTAACGACCGGCCGGATGAGTGATTGTAAGTTTCAGCCAAATCTCAACAGGATTTTTGTCTGTGTTTTGTTGGTTTTAATAAACTAACAGTTTTGGGTTGAACCTAAACCTTTGTGTCATCTACCATTTTGTTCCTGTAAAACCCAGAGTCAAAGAACCCTTGTAAGGACGAGGAAACCAAACACCTTACATATCTTGGCGACCGGCGGCAGGACTCTTGAGGTGCGGAACAAAATAAGGCACAAAGTAAGGGCAACAAACCCTAGGGAGGCTAAGGTAGTCTCAGGGAGGCTAAGGTAATCTCAGGGAGACTAATGTAGTCTCAGGGAGGCTAAGGTAGTCTCAGGGAGGCTAAGGTAGTCTCAGAGAGGCTAAGGTAGTCTCAGGGAGGCTAAGGTAGTCTCAGGTTGGCTAAGGTAGCCAAAGTAAACATTTCTGAGCCAGGGGTAAAAGAAACGATGTACTCTCCGCAGGAGAAAGCGGCAGAGTGGGCGGTTAGAAGTAGCCGTAGGAAGTCTATGGAGGCTAAGGTAGCCTCGTATATATGTAGCAAGTTAGACATTTCTGAGCCATGGGCACGAGAAATGTTACACTCTGAGGATCCGCAGGAAAAAGCGGCAGAGTGGACGGTTAGTGTTCACCATAAAAGAACGAGAGAGAAGGCGATTTGGCTACTGTGTCTACAGAAGCAAACCTCGATTCTCAGGGAAAAGGTGAAACAGCTGGAAGATGAGAAAAGGGAACTAGAAACCAAGGCAAGCGATATGGACGCCGTAATAGAGCGACTGACAAAAGATTTAAGTGAGGAAAGGCAGGAGAGAAAGATTAAGGAGGAGAGGGCGCAGAACAATCTAGAATACTTACAGTGTCAGGTGACAGAGGGTAAGAGGCAGTGTCAGACTCACTGCGAACAAAGTGAAAGGAATCTAGAAAGAGCCGAAGAGGCGGAGGAACGATTGAAAGATATCAAGGTAGCGTATAGAGTAGCTCGAACTCAGGGTTATGAGGGGCAGATCACCACCATTAGCTAAGCCACAGTGCCCTTTAATTCTGAGACTCAAACAATTTCAACTTTACACCTCACAGTGCAGCTAAGATTGTCTTTGATAACAACCAAGGTGAACATTTTCTTCGTTGTGAAAAGTTAAATGAAATTCTTTTACTACATCGTCATTGCAAATCTACAGGTACGGTAGTGTGGTGGCTATGTTACTGGACTAGTAATCAAATCCTGGACAAATAATCCAGAGAATGTGAGTTCAATTCAGTTTTTAAAAAAATGGTGAAAAAAGCAAGCATTAATAAAAGTGACCATGAAGCTGTTGGATTGTTGTAAAAACCCAACTGGTTCACTAATGTCCTTTAGGGAAAGAAACCTGCTGTCCTTACCCGATCTGGCCTACAGTCCCACACCAATGTGATTACTTCATAACTGTCCTCTGGAGTGGCCCAGCAAGCCACTTGGTTGTTTCAATCTGCTACAAACACAGACTGCAGCAGTTCAAGAACGCTGCCCATCACCATCTTTTCATGGCAACTAGGGGTTAACAATAAATGTTGGCCTTGCCAGCGACACCCACATCCCAAGAATTTTTTTTTAAAACTCCCCAGTTTAGTAAAAGAGTTTTTATTTAATTTTGCGTAGAGTACGAAATATACCTCATCTGCGCTCTCATCATCTATTTCGTTGATAAAATAGAGTTGACCTGATTGCAGTCCATTTTGAGTTGATTACTGGAGAAACTGAGGTTAGGGCCAAGACTTTTTGCAATGAGGAAACATCTCGAGGAAGAGTTACCAAATTCTCTACCAGTGTGGAACAGAGATAGGTTCAGGTAAACTGAGATCAATGGAACCTTCTATTGTAATATTTTTAAATTCAGAAAGAATCACTCCACATTTTTTCAGAAAATTCTTCCCATCTTATGACGAATTAACAGAAGGAACTGTGGAACTGTTACAAAGCCCTTTAATGATTGACAAGTTGAAATAATTATCTGAACTGTCTTTTCAAATTTAAACCTGGATCAGACATGTTTCCAGAAATTTCCACGAAAAAGAACTCCCTGCAAAGTTATTTTATAGGTTTTTAATTAGCCTGAATACCAATAGATGCTTCCTGAAATGTTAAGTGTGCATTTACATTGCGGCTACCTCTCTGAGATTGATAGGTACAATTCGGATTCTAGCCAAGCAGAACCTTGTTGACATTGTTTGACTCCTGTCTGGCTCCAACTCTAACCAACCTGTCCAGAACAGAGCTGTTCATGCCTGGATACACAATTAAGCACACTCTCTCTCCACAGTTAGAAATTGAAGTGTTGAGGGAGCAAAGAAGGGAGAATCCTTGCACTCTACACATTTAAATTGTCAGGTGGGTTTAAAAAGTTTCTCAGAGATCCACAGATTTTCTGATCCTTTTGCAAACTAGGTTTGACACCGCACTGGGAGTTCCACTCTAAGTGCTGTGAGATTAGCCCACCCTCCCCAGGGAACCTGATTTGGTTTTGCTCTGGTGTCAAGTCATGCCCTGACTCCAGATTTATGCTGCCAAATTCACGCTGGCAAGGAGCTGAAATTGCTTTGCACAGATGCTAAACTTGCAGTGTAGATGGAGTTTCAGACAAGCACTGAAATGTATTTAAGCACTGGGAATAACCAGCAGCACACTCTTGTCACCACACGGTGAAAGACAGCTGTCTTGGGACAGTTTGGTTTAAAGGTGGCTGACCAACTGGCAGAATATGAAAAATTGTGAGGTCTTCTCTGGCTCTAGGAAGAGAGGGGACACTCAGGTAGAATATTTAAGCAGGTTCAGCCTAGATTGGACTGGCCATGGAGAATTCCCTCAATAAATAGCAGTTGTGGATCTGTAAAGTTGGAGGTTCCAGCACTACTTGCAAAAACAGTAGGCTTTTTCTCTAAATGGTGACTTGTTGACAGATTGAAAAACAATGACCCGGAATTTGCAGTCAGTGACAAAGTGACGGCGATCGCCGCTGGCCCCGAAGAAAGCTGCCCACAAAGATCTCGCGATCTCTGTGACGAAAACTTTAGCTTTCTCTTAATTTGATTGTAGCACTGTCAAAAGGGGATCTCCAGCGTACAGCAGCAGTGTAGGTAGTCAATCACATTGCCGAATTCTCACAGACAGCAAACCAGGAAATAGAAAGAACCTTTTATCATTCACTTTTTATCCTTCAATTTTACAGGGATCGAAATGAAGATTGGGACATACACATGGGGTTAAGGTAGAAGCGGAAATATCATAAACAAAATCTAATAATTTTTATCACAAACAAAATCTAATAATTTTTATCATAATGGAGAATTGTGACATTCCACAAATATAAAATTAGTTTTTCAGGGCCAGAACGGTTGTTCAGCAGTCAGTACACCCTTAATACCTCAGTCACATCTCTTTCAACAAGGCTTAACTTTTTATGGGGTATTTAACAGCGATATTAGAGTGGATAAGGGGAAGTTTTCATCAGTTCAAGTGATTTCACTGATTGCCAGCTACGGGGAGTTCCACAGAGCAGCCTGTGGCGGAGCAGGGAATGATTGACCGCAACTTCAAGATTTCCGTGTTTATCTGTGCATGTGCCAAATCCTGAAGTTACAGGTCAGTTTCAGAGGGGTAATGACAGCAAATGCTGACAGTTTCACCATCATTATCACCGCAAAATCCCGGCCAATAAATAAGTTCACAAATCATTTGTAAATACTGTATGTAGATTGAACACATGAGCAAACATTATTTTATAGGTTTTCAATTAGCCTGAATACCAAGATTTAGGGTTACTAAGCAGATTGCCAACACAGCATAGTCTTAACCTAGGGGTCAGATTCTTTTGCATAAATATGATACAAAGTAGAGAATCTTGCTCTCCTGATATTCCAAATATTATAGCCCAAATGTAATGTATATCCGCTGGATTTCATATAACATTGCAACAGATGAAAAAGTTGTTGCACCAATACACGCATATAGAAATCTGTGTGTACTATGGACCACTTTACTCCAGAAAAACCATTTTAAGAGAAAGCTTTGCTTAAATACTGGTAAATTACCTTAAGCACAGCAACAAATGTCAGTTATTCCTTACCCCTTAGACACTGCCATCGTATGCTTTTAATGCCAGATTAACACAAACCTGCAAAAAAAAATCACATATTTGGAAAAGTGTTGGCAAGAATAGTTATGAAAGGTTTACAGACCTCTCTATGTGCTCGGCAATGCTGCACTCAGTTCAGTATGAGCCCATTCCCCTCAGGCCTTTCAGTATATCACAACATCAATGCACAGATTTTTACCCACTAATACCATCGACCTGCATATTTATGGGATATTTATTTTTAGTCGAATTATTATGAGGCACATAGAACGCATACTGAAAATGTGTGGTGGAGCGTGCTCTCATTTTGTATGAAGTGAGAGCACACTCCGTTGCACAGCATTCAGCGCACATTCTATGTGTTTGACAATTATCCCACTAAAAATAAATATCCATCAAAGAGCAGCACATTAAAAAAGGGGGGAGGGGAAAGTTTTCATTCTGTAAGACTTCACATGTTGGCTGCACAGAGCGAGAGCACTCGAGGGATTTGAATTAAATCCAGAAGTGAAATAATGCAGTTCAGTGACATAATCTATTCAGCAGAGGCCAGGTTCAGGTATTCAGGAATGGGATTTGCTTGTCAAACAGCTGGCTGGCTTTGATGACACACCAGCATCAAATTGCTAGTCCCGTCCTGCGCTGACCTCCACGCACCTCACTAATCCCTACCTCATTAGTTGTAGGGACCAGCACTGAGCCAAATCACAGGCCCTATCTCCCAAGTACAGAACACATTAATTCAAACCAAGGTTCACTTTAGGCTGTAAAATGCCACAGGCGTTTTGGAACAGATACTCACTGCTTTCTTTGTAATACGTTTCTTTACAAATGATCTGTTTGGCCTGGGAGTGGCACATCATTTGAAAATTGATATTGATTCTCAATCCTTACAATAGATTTTCTCATTTCAATATTTTCACCTTGTCCTCTGGCGAACAACTTCTCAGATCTTAAAATACAGCAGCCACTACAAACCAGAGCATTTTAGTCCTGTGGGGTATTATTTTAAGATATTGTCATGTTCGTAAAAAGAAATACTAACAATCAAAATTAACTTCCCCATCCACCTTAACCACACCACCAACAGGAATATGAAAAGAGCTAACAGTTTTTAATAGTTACATACATCAACAGTGCCACATTGGGATATTTATATATTATAAAGGTAATTTCCCATCCATATAATAATGCTCTTTCCATCTTTAGCCTCTTCTGTTCCAGCCATTCATCACTTGCTGATGCAGAGGACTGGGTGTTCGGCCTACTCTCAGACCTCTGTCAATGTTCTTCTGCAAGTGACTGAAAAAAGATGCACCAGAGTGTTCTGGGTGATTCACCTTCTGACTTCCACTCCACACCTGTGGGAAGCAACTTTCTTTCACTCATTGACTTCCCCAATTGCACTGGTGTGATTGAGCATGGCTCCATATTGTATCACTCGTGCAAACTTTATCCTGCTGTACTGCAGCTATTACTCGCTGCTGCCCTGTGTGTTACATCACTAGCCCAATCCCCTCCCAGCAGCAGCTATTCTCCAAAGCTAGAAAGAAGTGACACAGGCAAGGTTTTGTTTTCAGATCTTTTCTTGTGACCAGCTTCACATGAAGCAGAGATTATGGGCAAGGAAGAAAGGATGGTCACTTCCAAAGGGCAGGAATCAGCTCCAGATCAAAGTGTTGGATGCCTAGATGTCAGAAGAGCCAATATTTCTCACAGACTGAGACACAATGATTAAGAAACAGTCCAAATTCTATTTGCCTCTTAAAGTGTCAAATCCTTTGCAGATGCACTAAACGATAAAATTGGAACATTAGCTCATCCTTATCTTTGATAATAACTGATTTGTACATTCAGACAATTTTGTTATGTAAAATCAGCACAAAGGTTTATCAAAAAATTTCAGCTTATGTGCTCCTAGCTGAGATGAAATGTTGGATTGCTTTCATAAATGCTAGAGTACCACAATGTATTGTCAATTTTTCTGTGGCTGGTTCTTTTGAATTTTAATCTTATTACAGTAAACACAAGAACATAAGAAATAAGATAGAACTTCCAAAAGGCATTTGACAAGGTACCACACAAAAGATTACTGCACAAGATAAAAAAATCACGGGATTGGGGGTAATATACTGGCATGGGTGGAAGATTGGCTATCTAACAGAAAACAGAGAGTTGGGATAAATGGTTCATTCTCGGGTTGGCAATCAGTAACTAGTGGTGTTCCGCAGGGGTCAGTGCTGGGACCCCAACTCTTTACAATCTATATTAATGATTTGGAGGAGGGGGCCAAGTGCAACGTATCCAAGTTTGCAGACGATACAAAGATGGGAGGGAAAGGAGTGAGTGAGGAGGACATAAAAAACCTGCAAAAGGACATAGACAGGCTAAGTGAGTGGGCAGAAATTTGGCAGATGGAATATAATGTTGGAAAGTGTGAGGTTATGCACTTTGGCAGAAAAAATCAAAGAGCAAGTTATTATCTAAATGGAAAGAAACTGCAAAGTGCTACAGTACATAGGGATCTAGGGGTCCTGGTGCATGAAACACAGAAGGTTAGTATGCAGGTACAGCAGGTGATCAGGAAGGCCAATGGAATCTTGGCTTTTATTGCAAGGGGGATGGAGTATAAAAGCAGGGAAGTCTTGCTTCAGCTATACAGGGTACTGGTGAGGCCACACCTGGAATACTGTGTACAGTTTTGGTTTCCATATTTAAGAAAAGATATACTTGCTCTAGAGGCAGTTCAGAGAAGGTTCACTCGGTTGATTCCGGAGTTGAGGGGGTTGACTTATGAGGAAAGGTTGAGTAGGTTGGGCCTCTACTCATTGGAATACAGAAGAATGAAAGGCGATCTTATCGAAACATGTAAGATTGTGAGAGGGCTTGATCGGGTGGATGCGGGGAGGATGTTTCCACTGATGGGTGAGACTAGAACTAGGGGGCATAATCTTAGAATAAGGGGCTGCCGTTTCAAAACTGAGATGAGGAGAAACTTCTTCACTCAGAGGGTAGTAAATCTATGGAATTTGCTACCTCAGAGAGCTGTGGAAGCTGCGACATTAAATAAATTTAAAACGGAGGTAGACAGTTTCCTAGCTGATAAGGGAATTAAGGGTTATGGGGAGCGGGCAGGGAAGTGGACGTGAGTCTAGGTTCGGATCAGCCATGATCCTATTGAATGGCGGAGCAGGCCCGAAGGGTCGTATGGCCTACTCCTGCTCCTACTTCTTATGTTCTTATGTTCTTATGTAAATAGAAGCAGGAGTAGGCCATACTGCCAATCGAGCCTGCTCTGCCATTCAATAAGATCATGGCAGATCATCGATCTCAACTCCACTTTCCTGCCCGATCTCCATATCCCTTGATTCCACTAGAGTCCAAAAATCTATCTATCTCAGCCTTCAATATACTCAAAGGGGGGAAAATTGGCTTGCGCCCCCTTTGGAGCGATAACTTCACCGGGGTGCTACTTTTAGTGCCCCAAAAAAGTTAGCGCCCCCGCGCCCGAAATTGAATGGTATCGCCCCAAGCAGGCGGCAGGGCGCTACTGGAAGTGCTCCCCCTCCCTCTTGGGGTGCTCCCATTGACTATCACGGCGCTACGTGCAGCAGCTCCATGCGTGCCGGCACATAGCGCCACGGTACTACAGGCCTCTCTCCCCTGAGTAAAGGAGAGGGGCCTAGCGCAGCGCGCACCAGGGCCCTGCTGGACCACCGGGGAGCGGGGTGCCGGCAAAAGAGCCCGGCATTAAAGAGCACTGACGGATCGCGGCCGGCACCCCGCAGCAGGAGGTCAGAGGGGGCAGATGCTGGCAGGCAGCCCAAAAGAAAAGGCCACCCAGCACCTGCTATCGCCGCCCCGGCCGCAAAAACGCCCCCCGACCCTGTCGGACATAGCGTCCCTCGGTGGGTCAGGGGGCGCGAGCCAATTTTGCGGAAGGGGCGCGATTGGGGCGTTGCGCATGGTGATGACGTCATCGTCGGAGGTGCAGCGCCGCGGGGCGCTACCGCCAACCTCCCACTGAATTTCACAGGAGACGTTAGCAGCGGGGCGCTAATGGAAGGCGCAAAGCAACCGAATTTTCCCCCCAAAGACTCAGCATCCACAGCCCTCTGGGGCAGAGTATTCCAAAGATTTACAACCCTCTGAGTGAAGAAATTCCTCCTCATCTTGGTCTTAAATGGCCAACCCCTTATCCCGAGACTATGCCCCCTAGTTCTAGACACTTCAGCCAGCGGAAACAACCTCTCAGCATCTACCCTGTTAATCCCCTTCAGAATCTTGTATGTTTCAATGCGATCACCTCTCATTCTTCTAAACTCCAGAGAGTATAGGCCCATTTTACACAATTTCTCATTGTAGGACAGCCCTCTCATCCCAGGAATCAATCTAGTGAACCTTTGTTGCACCGCCTCCAAGGCAAGTATATCCTTCCTTAGATAAGGAGACAAAAACTGTGCACAGTACTCCAGGTGTGGTCTCACCAAAGCCCTGTACCATTGTAGTAAGACTTCCTTACTCTTCTACTCCAACCCCCTTGCAATAAAGGCCAACATGATATTTACCTTCCTTATTGCTTGCTAGGCAGGAAGTGATGATGAAGGCAGATAGTGAAGGTGAAGGAATGGTTGAATCATAGAAACATAGAAACATGGAAAATAGGAGCAGGAGTAGGCCATTCGGCCCTTCAAGCCTGCTCTGCCATTCAATATGATCATGGCTGATCCTCTATCTCAATACCATATTCCCGGTCTCTCGCCATACCCCTTGATGCCTTTTGTGTCTAGAAATCTATCTATCTCCTTCTTAAATATATTCAGTGACTTGGCCTCCACAGCCTTCTGTGGTAGAGAATTCCATAGGTTCACCACCCTCTGAGTGAAGAAATTTCTCCTCATCTCAGTCCTAATAGTTCCACCCCATATCCTGAAACTGTGACCCCTCGTTCTAGACCCCCCAGCCAGGGGAAACATCCTCCCTGCATCCAGTCTGTCTAGCCCTCTCATTCTTCTAAACGCTAGTGAATACAGGCCTAGTTGACCCAATCTCTCCTCATACGACAGTCCTGCCATCCCAGGAATCAGTCTGGTGAACCTTCACTGCACTCCCTCTATGGCAAGTATACTCTTTCTTAGGTAAGGAGACCAAAACTGCACACAGTACTCCAGTTGTGGTCTCACCAAGGCCCTGTATAACTGTAGTAAGACATCCTTGCTCCTGTACTCAAATACTCTTGCAATGAAGGCCAACATACCATTTGCCTTCCTAACTGCTTTCAGTGACTGGTGTACAAGGACACCCAGGTCCCTCTGTACATCAACATTTCCCAATCTATCACCATTTAAATAATACTCAGCCTTTCTGTTTTTCCTACCGAAGTGGATAACTTCACATTTATCCACGTTATACTGCATCTGCCATGTATTTGCCCACTCACTCAACTTGTCTAAATCGCCTTGAAGTCTCTTTGCATCCTCCTCACAACTCACAATTCCACCTAGTTTTGTGTCATCAGCAAACTTGGAAATATTACATTTGGTTCCCTCATCCAAATCATTGATATATATTGTGAATAGCTGGGGCCCAAGCACTGATCCCTGCGGTACCCCACTAGTCACCACCTGCCACCCTGAAAAATACCCATTTATTCCTGCTCTCTGTTTCCTGTCTGTTAACCAATTTTCAATCCATACCAGTATATTACCCCCAATCCCATGTGCTTTAATTTTGCACACTAACTTCTTATGTGGGACTCTATCAAAGGCCTTCTGAAAATCCAAATACACCACATCCACTGGTTCTCCCTTATCTATTCTACCAGTTACATCCTCAAAAAACTCCAGTAGGTTTGTCAAATATGATTTCCCTTTCATAAATCCATGTTGACTTTGTCTAATCCCGTTGATATTTTCTAAGTGTCCTGTTATCACATCCTTTATAATAGACTCTAGCATTTTCCCTACTACTGATGTTAGGCTAACCGGTCTGTAGTTCCCTGTTTTCTCTCTCCCTCCTTTTTTAAATAGTGGGGTTACATTTGCCACCCTCCAATCTGCAGGAACTGTTCCATAATCTATAGAATTTTGGAAGATGACAACCAATGCATCCACAATTTCCATGGCTACCTCTTTTAGTACTCTGGGATGCAGATTATCAGGCCCTGGGGATTTATCAGCTTTCAGTCCCATTAATTTCTCCAGCACAATTTTTTTACTAATATTAATTTCCTTTAATTCCTTTACTCATTTGTACTCAGATCTCTGTATGCAAATTAGGGAAGGATATTGTTCATTTGGGACTTCAGAAAATGAAAAAAAATTATGCAGTGAGGAGGAGGTCAGGAACGGAGATACAATCATTATAAAAAAGGAACATTCTAGGTAAATATAACCAATGTTCTTGCTGACATCTGGAGAATGGAAGTGAGAGTAAGACTACTGTTGATGATGACAACTGTAATATATTTTATAATAGTATTAAAAAGGAAATCCAATTATAGAACTTCAATAATGTTATTACAAATAACTGATGTTCCTTGGCACTGTTCACATTGAGTTGGAAGTTCAATAACAGTGCTGTTATGCCAAGCAATACGATCATGGATTTATCACATTGGGCTAGGCCTTGGATCTGGAATTCTTGGGAAGGAGGCCTGGGGTATGGCAGTCCCGGGATGGGGTATCAGAGATTGGGGGCACTGGGAGAGGGGGGCCTGGATCTAGCACATCACAGAGGGGGGTACTGGGAACACAGCGGCAGATCCTGGAATCTGAATTGGGAGCAGAGGATTTGGCATCTAGGAGCATTGTGGCAGTATCTTCTTTTGAGCTGGGAGCAATGGGGTGGTCTTGGAGGGTGGGAGGCCAGTCTAGGGGCAGGCTCTAGCAGTCATGAGGGGGGAGCACCAGGATAATGAGACTTGACCTACCCTTAGCCCTGTCAGCCATGACTGCCCTTTTCCCAATTGTCCCATCTTTGACCCATTTTGGGCAGTCAGGTATCTCCCCTGCTATATTCCCTGTTGCGAGCTGGTTCTTGCTTTTACATTTCTGCATTCAACACAGTGACCTGGAATTTCCGCTAAATTGTGCTTTTTTTTTGGCGCAATTCCCCCGATATTGGTGTAACCGGCGCAAAGATATCGGAATTTTAAGCGCAAATTACATTCAGCGCAACTCGAGTTTCCACAATCTTTTACGCTAGTTTTAAAAACATCACGCTGGAAGCAGGCCCCGCCCACAAAACTGGCCGCACCCCCAGGGTGAATTAATTACCATGGGGAGTTTCCGCTAATTGTGCTCGTTTGCGGGCCTTCGAGGAGGCTCCAAAAATTAAGCTGGAACTTTTGGGTACAAGGACATAAGCAGGCACGTTTTGAAAGGTTTTGAATGATTATTTTTAAATTACAAAGGAAACCACTACTGTACCCCAATCTAACTAGAAAATAGTTTTGTATATTTTTTAAAAGTCATTTTCAGTCATTTAAAATCACAGTGGTGGATTCACACTGTGATTTACCATGCTTATTTCTTGTGATAAACTCATTTTCAGCTGTAATATTCAAACTTTACCAAGTTACCACTTTTAGATATATCAAGGAATATTTTTTAAAGCAGATTTTTTTTTTTATTCCGTTTTGAAACGCTGCCAGATTGCGCTGGTTCATGGCAGATTTTGTGTTCGGCAATATGCAAATGAGTATGAGTGGAAACTCAAAGGGGAAAAATATACTTTTCAAAATGGGCGCAATTTGCGCCGGAATTGGCGATTGCACCCAAAGCAGAAACTCTCCCCCTAAGTGCACAATTAGTGGGCTTGCTAACTTACAGGGATTTGTTTTGACTTTTGAGTGCTAGTGTAAAACAGGAGTTATCGATTCAACCAACTGTTATACATTGTAAGATTCTCAGAATTCACAGATCCCACAAAGCTAGAAGAAAACCCTAAGGAAAATGACTTTGGACTCTTTCTAACAAGCTTCAGGATGATAAAACACGCATTGGGCCTAACAGAGGGAGATTCAAGGTCAGAAACCAAGATTTGGCATTTTTAAAAGGCATGTTGGGCCTGTAAAGGGAGAAAAGGCTGCAACAGGGAATGGGTTCAACCTCTGTAAAGACAGTTTGGGTATTGGAGTAAATCAAATTGTCTGGGGAACTGTGTGACCTCACTCAGCCCCTATCAGAAATTAACATCCTAACAATCGACCCACGAGGAGCAGTCCCCACCCAAAACACAGGACCATCCAAAACATGTATAATGCAAATCACCTCGCCAACCTACATAGAAATCTCGGGCTCAGACAGGAGACTCGAAACCTGAGTATAGCTATGACAATTAACTAGGAGCTCAACAGCTCATTGAATAATCAGTACAGCATCCCGATACCATTTTACACATTTCTAATCAAGTTACCACTAACGAGCCTGCCCAAATCAAACAATAAACCGGGACTGATTTGGCGCACAGATTAGAAGGCCCCTCAAAGTATAATTGAAGGCCTGTTTTCTCAAGAAGTCGGTTCTCTCTAGAAGCAACACACAAGAAGAAACCGGAGCATCGAGACGGGGCAGCATTCTACCGTACACCCAAGTTCAACAGCTTCAGTGACCCAGGACATCATCGGACACATCGTGGCAACAAGAGCCTTACAAAACTACCAACAAAATATTACCACCAACCAACCTGGTAATATCGAGCCACCGCGACCAAAGAAAAACAACTCAGGAGAAAACCGAAGATTCGAAAGTTTTCCACTCTACAATCTATTCCTGACTTACCCCCGGGTAAGATTTTTACTTAAAAGGAACTCTAAACCCTATCTCTACAGAAGGAAAGTGCGTACTCACCCCATAAATCCAAAACGCACCCTACTGCATCAGCGGACTCGCGAAGACTGACCAGCTGTCGAAGTCCTCTACCGCGTCCGGGGTACGGCAGACACCGACCAACACATCCAGCGAACCCCGAAACCGCGAACCAGTTCAACTGTCAAGGATTCGTTTGGTGAGCATTATCCCTGGTCCTCTAGAGTCCAACTTAGCTAGGAAGTGGGATCGGGAGCGGTGAGGTATTTTCTACTGTATTTCCCTCGTATGTATTAAAATGTTCCCCATTTTTATTAGAGTGTAAGATTGTTGTGTTGTATTTTCTTTCTTGAATAAAGATCAAAGTTTCTTGCACCAAAACCAGTTGTCTGCTGCACTTTTGTCACAACCCCCAAATAAGCCCAAGGTCTAGAATCAAGGGAGTGGGAGCGATTCGAACCGCTCATAAGTCAGTGGTGAGGCTGACCCACACACCACCCCCTACAACATCTCTTAACGGGCGACTGAATCAATATCGCCCATTTTACACTATCACCCAAAATCAAAATTGATCCACAGTCTTTAATAAATGTAAATTTCCACAAGCAAATAAAAAGTGCCTCATATAATGCGCAGAAATTCATTGTTTATGCAGTTTCCAAATTTTTATACAAAATAGTACCTTTAAGCCCAAAAATGGTTTGCTGTCTTTCTCAGAAGACAATGGGGGAGAAATTCAGTATCGCCCCATTTGGGGCGCAATTATCGGCCGGGCGCAAAGATTAGCGCCTGGCGCTAATTATCGTCTCCAACTGCAAACTTGACTTTTATCGCCCCTGGAGGTGATTGGAGCACTAAATCAGTCGCTACACATCTGTCTTAAGATGCAAAGGCCGAGGAACGAGGTGCTAACTCAGAGCGCTGGCGAAGCTCATGTGATGTCAGTCAGCAATGGAACACAGACACAATGGCGCTGGCCAGTTCTTAAAGGGGAGGGTCGATCTTGCTTTCCATCCACATCCTGCTCATTGCAGCCTTGAACCTCGGCCTGGAGAGACCTGTACATCAAATCTGCTGGAAAGAACAATGGAGAGAACCAGGGAAAGAGCTCAGAGTGCAATCCCCACAGTCTATTCTAAATCGATACAAGGAAGGGCAAATCAAAATGAACCTGCAAAGTGCTGCTCAGTACCCAAAACTCCTTCACACAGCGTTGAATCTCTCCAGAAGTCTCTCTCTCTCTCTCTCAGAATGCGTGGTTCAAAAATGTCACCAACAAAAAAAGGCAGGAAGCGGTCGCCTTTAAATAGCACTCCCCCAGTCCCTTCCTGACTGCAAAACGCTCCCCTCAACCTGTCGTTGCTAGCGGCAGGCGATAAGGCAGGGGGCGCCACTCAATATCCGCTCCGGGGCGCTACCGGGGCGTTGCGCACTCGACTGACGTCACGATCTGCCGGCGCAGGAGATCGTGGCAGTAGTGTTTAGCGCCGCCGCAAAATGTCTAGTTAATTTCGTGAGTGGCGCAAACATCGCCGCGCCCGGGCGCTAGTTGCTTTGCGCCCCATTAGCGCCCTCTTAAGGCGCTAACGGGAGGCGCAACCAACTGAATTTTCCCCCCAATGATTTTAACATAATTTGAAGCCAAAATAAAGAGGTTGGGGTGGCTTATCATGGTCGACGTGGACAGCAGCTAACAGGAAGAATCCAATAATAATTCAAATTAATTTTCCAGGTGAGTTTAAGTCACTTGGAAAACAAACTGAAATCCTCTTCAACTTTTTCACTGAGAAAGATAAATCTATGCTCATGGTATAGTCGTTATGGTACTGGACCAGCAGCCCAGAGCTCATGAGTTTTTTCTTACCGTGGCAAGTTGCAAATTTGAATTTGATTAGTCTTGGCTGGTAACTAGGGATGAGCAATAAATTACGAACATCACATCACCCACATCCTGCAAACAAATAAATAATCTTTCTTTTACTTTCTAAGTATCAGCTGACACTCCAGTGCAGTACTGAGGGAGTGCAGCATTGTCAGAGGTGCCATCTTTTGGATGAGACTTTAATCCGAGGCCCCGTCTGCCCTCTTAGGTGGATGTAAAAGAACCCATGGCACTGTCCTGGCCAATAGCTATCCCTCAACCTACATCACTAAAACAGATTATCTGGTCATTATCACACTACTTTTTGTGGGAGCTTGCTGTGCGCAAACTGGCAGCCGCGTTTCCTACATTACAGCAGCGACTACACTTCAAAAGTACTTCATTGGCTGTAAAGCGCTTTGGGACATCCTGCGGTCATAAAAGGCGCTATAGAAATGCAAGTGTTTCTTTGTTTTTTATGAAAGCAACCACAAGTGTTGTTGAGCACAGGTGCTGTCCAACTATCTGAGGTACAAACTGAGCAATTTGTAATAGAATAGGACCAGTTGTTAATATTTAAAATTAATTAGAGCTTTGAGAATTCAGTTTCCAATTGATTTTGAAGTATTTTGGAGAAAGTAAATATTTACCTCTCAACAAGCTGTAACGATGACAGATGAACTGATCATCATCAAATTACTGTTTGTGAGACCATGCTGTGTGCAAATTGGCTGCTGCATTTCCTACAATACAACAGTGATTACACTCCAAAAATAATTCATTAGCTGTAAAGCTTTTGGGGATATCCTGAGGACATGAAAGTCTCGATATAAATGCAAGTTCTTTCTTTATGAACTCAAAAGGCCTTACAAGATGAGTGGAGCCCTATTCCACATCAACTCAATGCTGCTGGAAAACTCCACAAACTGCACGTGCTCAGAATATAAGCTTGGTAACTCCTTTCAAACATTCTGGGGAACAATATCCAATCAAAGCCTAGTCCAATGACACAGAGCTTGAAGTAAAACCTTTAATGAAGGTATTCGCAAAAGACAAGTCAGTGGGTAAATTCACATCACTTTGTTGTTAATATGAAACATTCTGATATTTTTATTTTCTATAATTCCAGTTACTGGGGAAAAACAGTGGGAGAAAACACTTTCAGAAAACACTTTGAATGATCAACTGATTCACCTTCTCTTTTCTTTTATTGGTTGTTCATGCTTTGTTATTTTTATAAGTCCTTAGTCATTTCTTACTGACAGCTTTTTGCCACTTTCTGCACGTTCCTTACCTCTTCATTTCTGATTTGGTATCATTTTGCCTGGAGCCAATCAGCTAACTATGTCAGCAAAAGTGTACTAGCAAAAGCATGACTGTGACGGAAAAAAATGTGACAGTTACACAACTGGAAGTGCACACAGAGGAAAGACTTAAATGGATAAATTATGGATAATTTGGTTAATGGCAAATACTTAATGCAATAGCTTCCCTGAACTACTAAGAAGATCTCTCAGAATGGAGGCTATAAAATATTATTGGATGCTGTAGATCAATAGGCCAGTTATACTGTAACCTTTTCTACCTAAGTGCTGCAATTTTCACATTACATTCATGTAGCATAACTATGGTTTGCAGTTGCTTATCAGAGCGTGCCTGCAATTTCATGAAGTACAAGACCACATCAAAGAGATATGGCTGGCCCTTCCTCTCATTGGCATGCCAGCAGCTGGATGGGACTTCTGCCTGCCTCCCAGCCCCAACATAACCACAACCATTTTCCCACCTGAAACCCACTCTGGGTTAAAATCTACCCCCCTTGTTTTTACATTTATAATGTTAGTGAATTGCTGAATGTCATGTCAGCGTTGTACTAACAATAACAAATAAACCATCGAAGGCATGTATGCAGAGCTTCACTGTGCCCAAGTACAGTTGCACTCTTAAGTTTAGAGAGCTGATTTAGAGCCCGGTACCATGCCCAAGCTGGTACGTAACCACCATAAGGGTAAGTCATGGAAACGATTGGCACAGCTAGTTATTATATGCAGGATATGTTAGGCTTGTCTCTCGATTTACTGAATTATGATAAATATCTCCACAAATGAAGGTGACCAGATGATGAATTAGTTACACGTATGCTACAAGTAGAGATATTTCTCCGGCCATTACCCATTCTATTTATAGCACCTGTATGTTTTGAATTGGAAAGTTATGTATTTAATGAGTACTTTTAATTTTTGTAACGCAGAAAAATCAGTTGAGGCTGCTTCATTGCATTACATTGTCATTATCGTGTCAGCCCTTTAGAAATCTGATTTTTATTTTCATTGGTATTTTTTTTTAATTATCCGCAGTCTGGACTATTTATGGTATTCTGCTTTCCGATGCTTCCTTTTTCATTTGGTAGGAAAAATTGATGTTACAAGTGTACTCTGAATGGTATAGAAATAGCTAAAGGTGATGTAGAAGAGATCAGGGAATGATAGTAAAATCAGCACTTAACATCCAATCATTGTAGAACAACAATAAAGAAAATGCTTAATTATATTGCTGGGTCAGTTGAATTCAAGTCAGAAGATGACATGCTAAAACTGTACAGTGGCCCCATCCATTCAACTGCCCCTGCTGCTTTCCGCTCTTCTCCTTGCCCATTAAGTCAAATCTTCCCCAACCCTAGCCTTGAGCCCCCGTCTTTCTCTCTAGTTTTTCTCCCTTCTTGTGAGCTCATCTCATCCAGGAGAACTACCTCCTGCTCCCTCAATACTATTGCCATTATATTTCTGATAATTCTACTTCCCATCCTCGCCATCGTGCCCGCTGACATTGTACATGGATCCCTCTCCTCAAGCACTGCCATTCCTCCCTCTCAAAACGACCATCATCGCCCCCCTCCTCAAAAGCCCACTCTGGACGCCTCTGTCCTGCCAAGCTACTGCCCCATGTCCAGCATTCCCTTCGTCTCCCATGTCCTTGAACATGATGTTGCCTCCTGGATCTATGCCCATTTCTGCCGCATCTTCCTGTTTTAATCACTCCAATCAGGTTTCCGTCCCTCCCACAGCACTAAGACAGACCTAACCAAAGTCATGCATCGCGTTCACTCTGACTGTATCCTTGATGCATTATCTGTCTGTGTCTTGCTCTGTAGCATTTGACATGGTCGACCATACCATCCTCCACAAATGCCTCTTCTCCATTGTCCAGCTTGGTGGGACTGCTTTCACTTGGTTCTACTCTTAACTATCTGCCCATAAACTGCACCATCCCATCAGGAGTCCCCCAAGGATCAGTCCTTGTCCTCTTCATCTGCCATAAGTACATGCTACCTCCTGGCGACATAATTCACAGACATGGAGCCAGCTTCCATATGTATGTCTATAACACCCAGCTCTATCTTTCCACCATTTCTCTTGACTCCTCCACTGTCTTTGTGCTGTCAGACTGCTTGTCTGAAACCAGTTTTAAATGAATTGCAACTCTCTTCAGTTAAACCTCAGGGAGACTGAAGCTATTTTCTTCAGCCCCTGCCACAAACCCTCTGTCCTTGGCACCGACGTGAGACTATTTGCAGCCTCGGTGTCCTATTCCACCCCGAGCTTAGCATTTCATTCCTGATTCTTTTCACCACAAATATCTCCTGTCTCAGCCCATCTGCCACTGAAACCCTTATTCATGCCTTTGTCACCGCTAGACTCGATTACTCCAAAGCTCTCCCTTCCCCGCATTTCATACACTTTAGGTCATCTAGAACGCTGCTGTTCACATCCTATCCTGCACCAAATCTGGTGAAAGGAAAGTTTAGGTTGGATATAAGAAAGAAATTCATCACAGAGTGATCAACACTTTAAGGTTGAGTGTTGGAAACCTTAAACTCATTCAGCAGTTAGTTAGATACTTTTATTCTGTCTGAATGAGCCAATTCATTTCCTCCTCTGTGTCTATGTACTGATCTTATGATCCTCATGTAAAGAAATGTAAAAATCTGCTTTTTTGACAACGAAATCCTTAATTTCATACACTGAATTCTTCCATTTTCCTCCTCCAAGCCCATTACTTGAGGAGCTTATGTCAAGGCTCAGGTTGAGCTAAACAGATTTGTGGAGGTAAAACTATCTCACTACCCCTCTCTCCTCCTTTAAGACGTTCCTTAAATGCTACCATCTGTCCTAATATCTCCATTTGTGGCTCGGTGTCAAATTTTGTCTGATAATGCTCCTGTGAAGCGCCTGAAATGTTTTACTACATTAAAGGAGCTGTGTAAATGCAAGTTGTTGTTGTTATGAACTGATTGTTTTGTGTGCTGGTATTGGCAGTGGTAGGGACACGAGTTGTTAGAGGTTGTGCTTATTTATGTTTCCTGGGTCCGCTCGTAGTTTAGTGGCTACATCCCTGTCTCAAGAAGAAATTCAGCTGTGAGTCATAATGGCAACATGCATTTTTGAAAGGAACAAGAATTGCCATTCAGGGAGAATTTCCCCTCCATGACTCAGTGGTCAAGAGGTAAAAGTGGCAGAATATTAAAAAAAATGTAATCAGAGAGAGCAGTGGGAAAAATCTGTTGCTTTGGCTTTTTATCATCACAATAAATTAAATGAAACATACAAGATTCAGCAGCAATGACTAGATATATCAGAGGAACTTGCATTTATATAGCACCTTTCATCTCAGAAAGCACGTTCCAGCCAATGAAATATACTTGTGAAGTGTAGTCACTGTTGTCATGTAGGCAATAGTGGTAGCCAATTTGTGATCAGCAAGGTCCCACAAACAGCAATGAGATGAATGACCAGTTTTTTTTTAGTGATGTTGGTTGAGGGATCATTGTTGGCCAAGATACTGGGAGAACTACGCTGCACTTCTTCCAATAGTGCCTTGGGATCTTTTACACCCACCTGAGCAGGCAGACGGGGCCTCCATTTAACATTTCATCTGAAAGATGGCACCGATGACAGTGCAGCACTCCCTCAGTACTGCGCTAAAGTGTCAGCCTGGATTACATGCTCAAGTCTCTCAAGTGGAACTTGAACCCACAACTTTCTTACTCAGAGGCAAGAGTACTACCACTGGGCCAAGCCTGACACTTACACAATGCGGCATTACAGTTTGTATGGGCGAGAAATAGACTATTGGGTGGATCCTAGATATTACCAGTCAAATTCGGATGGTAGCATTCAGTTATGTTGCATGATGTTGCTGAGTCCTCCTTGACTAGCTATTCTTCTCATAATTGGATGTGTTGTTCCTGTTGTCCAACCTCTATAATGTGCAGCCTCAGCACTGTCTTTTTGTTTTAATTCTCCTTACTTTAAATTGAAGCATTTCAAATCCAGGACTATTAAACTGCTTCCTTTGTTTTGTCATTCTATAGGCCTGAGTGATTACACAGGGGCCAATGGATCTCATTTCACTTAAAACATTTAAGTCATTGCATTATTCTCAAAATCCTGTCTTGCAGGAAGAGAAAGGAAAAATGTTTTAAAATCCCTTTAAAATTTTTGGTCTTTTTAATGAAAAACATATCTTGATAATCAGGGATTATCTGCTGACAGAGAGAGGTGTCAGTCACTGGTGGGCTGAGTTCCAACATACTGTTTTCAGTCATTCTTATTACTATTTATATAAAGAACTAATCCATGTAGGATTTGGGTCCAGCTATAACATATCATGGCAAGTTAACAAGGATTTAACAAGGCTTGAGTGCATTGCGAAAGTTTTCATTATCTGGGTTTTCATCCATTTATTTTCCTGTCCCACTATATCTTAAAAGATTGCCCCCAATTTCATTATTCATATCATTGAAATTGTCCTTGTTGAAGTTTCAGGGACCAGAAAATATTAGTAAGAATCAAAATAGTTTATTGTACATGTTATTATATAATACATTTAATATATTAAAAATCTTGTCCTTGAAATTTGACCATGCCCGAAAACAGTCTGTTCACGTGATCACTCCTCCAATCACTGCACCACATTTCATTACACCTCCTCTCCTCATACTCACACACACTCACTACTATTGCCACCCTCACCTCACATCTTACGCATTGCATACCAACTATTTGAACATAACAGGCACATTCTCTTAACTCCTCACAAGGATGATACCAACACATTCCCTTCTTTCTTGCAGGAGAAGCTCGAGCACAACTTGCAACAAGAGGCTGCCACCAGAAGAGGCTGAGCCCTCCAGCGCATCCTGTCCCCTGTGGAAGAAAACGTGCTGGTCATCATGGGCAGGGGGAAAGTCATGGCCGTGGTGAGTGGCAGCGTTGGAGGATATGGGGCGTAGGGTTTCTGCACATCCTGAAAGAAAGGATAAGGATGTGTGAGCCTTCTTGAAGACGCACCGACATGCAATCTGACCCTAGCAAGCACCAGTTCAGAGACTGGCACTATGAGTACTTTAGAGGCTAGGCTAGATGAGGGGTTATCATGTGGTTAATTAATGGGCACAATATGCAGGAGGATAGGATACCACAGGTGTGGGTGAGATCACATACTAACTCTTGCTGCAGAGGACTCAGAGGCAGACTTCGAGGGTCCAGGCTACTGAAGAAGGCTGATAGGCATACACCAGGAAGTGCTAGTTGCATTGGGCAGCCTACCAGTGAGCTTGTGTGCAATGGATCCAAGCTTGGAGGAGTCCAGCTCCAATTTGTGTTGGGGCTTCGTGTAGAGCATGGTGACCATTCTGACCAACATGGAGCAAGTGATCAGCTCCATAAGCACAACAGTAGCACCCACCTGATGGAGCCTTTGATGACAGTTCTGACAGCTTCCATGGCAGCTTACACTGCTGCCATAGAAGTTCAGACAGCTTTGCTTTTGGGGCCAGTGTTGTCAGGGGCTTTCAGAGCATTACCTCACTTCTGCACTCTGTTCAGGGGTCATGAGCCAAGTCTGAATGGGATAGCACTTGTCACCCAGTAGCCTACGATCTGACAACCTTATACGATAGCAAAATACTGCAGATGCTGGAAATCCGAAATAACAACAGAAAACGCTGGAAAAACTCAGCAGGTTCTGATGAAAGGTCATCGACCTGAAACGTCAACTCTCTTTCTCTCTCTACGGATGCTGCCTGGATCTGACAACCTTGTTGGAATAAAGGCTGCATAGATAAGGTAGGACAGGTGAGGATAAATGAATCATGACTGCTGCCAGGAAACCAGGCACCTACCTGCATGAGGTGCTGACTTTTGTCGCAAACAAGCTGAATGTTGAGAGAGTGGAATCCCTTTCTATTCAGAAGGATGCTAGGATGATGATAGGGAGCACATGAGGCAATGTGTGTGCAGTCTATGGCGCCCTGGGGAAGCTTGCTATGTGGGCAAAGCCAAGTACTGTCTCATCCTGCTTCGCTTTGTCCATTAAGAAAAATGCTGTCAGTGTGTGGCGTAGTGAGCTTCAGTAACCTCCCTGATACAGCAGTGGTCTGCAAACCAGGAGATGTTGCTGATGTCACCTGCTGCAGCCTGGAAAGGTACTAATGTATAAAAGCTAAGGGCCAAGGTGGCCTGTGACAGCCACAGGCAGTGCTGTTCATGCCTTGGTGTGATGCTCGAGTTGTGGCTGCAGCAGGCAACATAGCTCGATGATAATGTCCTTTGTGAAGCGAAGCTGCCTGAGACATTGCTCCTCAGAGAAGTTCAGGTGGAAGTGCTCCCTGAAGACCCACTGTGAGTATTGTGTCCTGCACAGAGCCCTCCTTCTCCCTCTTATCCCAGCTGCTGCTGCTCCCCTCCTCCTCCAGTCCCAAAGGCAGTCGTACAAGACCAGCCACCACTGCAATGAAACTTGCTTTCAAAACAGCCAAAAACAGTCCAGCACCAGCAAAAACTTCTTCTCAGAAGTCAGAAATCAGTTGTAAAATGGAGAAAATATGGCAAATAATGCCCAGAAGTCAACCAGCAGACTAAATGGACAAACTTATGAAAGTTTTTCTTCAGTTTCTAGCAGTTTCTGCTCATACGTTTTTCAAGATTATTTCAATAAAAACTAGAAAACAAATTTCAAAATCTTTGTTCAGGTAAAATTTATATTGGGTGTTTTTTTTTAAAAGAGAGGCTGTCTGTTTTAATAAACAGAGAGGGTGTGTATTTATGAAGCAAAGAAGAGAGGTGTGTGAGTTCCAGTGAGGAACAAAAGAAAGGCTACTGATTACACACTTGTAGGACTTGTTTCATGTTCTAGAAACTTCAGAAAGTGCATTAAGCTCAGAGAGAGAGTAAGGGCTGGATTTTGAATGACCCATGGAGTCGGGTTTGGAGGCGTGTGGGGGGTTAAATTTGCGGGGTCGGGGTTTCCGACCCCATCCCGACTCCACGCAATTTTGACATAATCAGTCGTGGGGTTCCCAACTCCGTCCCGCCTTCAAGAGGCGGGAGAGGCTATTAAAGCCCTTAACAAGCTCTAAATTGGCTCTGTAATGCCATTTTGAAATGCTGTAGCTAGTTTAACCCTCTTCTGACGTGAAGCACACCTGGTGTGAAACACTCCAGTGAAACCTGGCGGGAGCACAAGTGGATAGCTGACTATTGTCTGCAGGTCCACTATTACAATGGAGATGTGATGAAGGTGGTAGTAGTATTAGGTTGCCTCTGATGCTGCTGCATTGAATGCCTTCAGAGACTGCCTGGGAGGACTTGCTTAGCAAAAAATCTCTCTCTCTCTCTCTCTCTCTCTCTCTCTTTCTTTCTTTCTCTTCCCCCCCCCCCATCCCTGTTTGCATCCAGGTCCTCTCTCACCAACAGTCTCTGAGACTAGGCAGTCAGCAATGATGACATCATCAGAGGCGACTTTCAGACTGAAAACACTAATTAGTTCATGGGTTCCCACATGCTCCAACTCAATTGCCCAATTAAGTGAAAATTGCATCAGGCATCCACATTAATCTGGAGTCGGGGGGGAAACACGAAATGCGGATTACACGACCCCAACCCGACCCCAAGACAAAATCCAGCCCAAGTCTTTTCTCTGGTCATTTAAAAAAAAAATTAGTTGAATTTTGAAACAAACAGCCTCTAAATAGTTCAGTTTATTATCACCTGTGTTATGCGAACAGTTAACAATTATAATGTTTATAGTTTCTAACAGCTGTCAGACATAAAGATATTCTCACTTAATTTGATTTTGCAAATAAAAGAACAAATGAGTTGAATTTTGTCATCTCTAATTACCACCAGTGGTTTTGTTATAGTTAGTAATAAGAGTGTTTGGGGGAAAAATTGGGTGGCGTCCCGTTTAGGGCATTAACGTCACCGGGGTGCTAATTTTAGCACCCGGAAAAAGTTAGCGCCCCTCCGCCAGAAATTAAGTAGTAGTGCCCCAAGCAGGAGGTGGAGCGCTACTGGAAAGTGCTCCACCTCCTTCTTGGGTTGCTACTACTGAAGTTCTCGGCGCTACGTGCAACAGCGCCACGCTCCGCGGCATGTAGCGCCGCGTCATTGCAGGCCTCCTCCTCTGATTAAAGGGGAGGGGCCTATCGCTGCATGGACCTGGGCCCTGCTAGACCACCGGTGAGCGAGGTGCCGTGAAAACAGCCCGGCAATCAAGAGGAGTCCCGGGCTGAGCGATCGAGGCCGGCACCCCGAAATAAAAATGGCTGCCCGACATCTGCCCCTTTATCTACTGCTGCCGCTGCTGCAAAAATGCCCCCTGAGCCTTTCGGACATATTGTCTGGCGATAGGTCAGGGGGCGCAAGGGAAGTTTGTGGCCAGGGTGCAAGTAGGGTGCTGCGCACGGCGATGATATTGTTGCCGACGGTGCAGCGCCACGGGGCGCTACTGGCTACCACCACCACTAGCCTCCCATTGAATTTCATGGGAGGCGTTAGCGGTGCCGCGCCCAGGCGCTAGTGGATTTGCGCCCCGTTAGCGCCCACCCCCGGGGACGCTAACGAGAGGCGCAAATCAACCCAATTATTCCCCCTTTACTTTTTCTTGTAGCTGTGAGAGAGACAGAGAAAGAAAGACAGGGATACACATCCAAGAACCATTCAAAAAACAGCAAATTCAATATTTACAAAGTCATAAACCAGTGCTGTCACACAGGGGGCTTCCCCAACCACCAACACTACTGCTGTCAGTCCCATACCCTGGCCCCCTCACTATTCATAAATAGCTGAAATCTACCAGTGAACCAAACCTCACATTCAATCCCCAGCTACACCAAGCCTCAGCTCAGCCTTCCACAGTCCTGCTAGATCCCTGGCTCCCCTTCCACAGTGATGTCAGATCAAACTCCAGGAGCTTCACTACAGTTTTGCCATCCCCAGGACTTTTCCCCAGTGTTATCACTGCCCTGGACAAGTCCCCTGTGCTACCAAGGCACAAGACTGCTCCTTCTTGCAGCTAAGCCCCTCTTCCCCACCCTAGGTACTGCAAAAGACCAGATAGCTATTTCTAATTGGTGCATTTTGCATATCATCTTACTGAGTATACACAACTTTAAAAATTATATGGGATAAAAATTGGGATATAAAGGAACATTGGGATATAAAATATAAAGGCCATTCATTTTCGGTTTTCACAGAATAATTGATAGAGTTGTAAAATTCAATTACCAAAGCACCAGTAAAAATCCCAGAATACATTTTAATAAAAATGGAATTTAATTTATTCAGTCACTTTGAATCAGTCACCATAATTTATCACCTACATGGCATAAATACTCCCATTGATACAAAACAGCAAATCCTTTGATTTATTATGAACAATGCCAATGGATCTACTAGCAATATAAAATCATAATACTATCAGTATACAAGGGCAGGATCTGTGATTTTAAATTGGAGACTGAACTATGTTAGTGTGCCGTGGTTTAATCATACCTTGTCCTCTAACCCCACTTGGCCTGAAGACAGCACTTGGTCTTGACCCTCCCTGTGCACACCGCAGGAGATTGAGATAATATTAAAAATCGTGGTCTGCCCATTGTTCATGTCAGCTTTTTACATTTGAAATTCTTATGTCCACTTCTATGATGGATATTTCCAATGTGAGTTTATCACGCTGTAATTACAACCTCTCACCTGTAGACGTGTTGTAGTATCACTCGGCACAAGAGGTTGTAATAACAGAATGACAGGTTTACATGGACAGTTTTCACTATAAACTCCTTTGTCCACCTTTACAGTGAACATATTAAAATAAGGACAGAAGGGTATGACTTTACAATGGGGAGTGAATTACATCTGCACACCCTAGTCCAATTATCCATAGGATAGGAGAGCAGGGATAATTGTACCAGGCCATGCAGACATAATGCAGTCACTATTTAAAATTATACCTTCTGTCCTTATTTTTATATAATACCTCAATTTTCTATTATTTATAGTTGAAACATATGGCAATTTGGAAAGCAGTAAAATGTTGGTGGAGCATAGGAGTTTCTTTGCAATGCAGGCTGAAGAGCTGGGAGATGCAAAAGTGAGAGGCTAAAGCACCACCACTGGTAGGAGGGTATAATTACATCATGACAAGTTTACATCAACAGTTTCCATTAGATATATGGACATAGGAATTTATCATGGGAAAGATTTACAGGTAGTGTAAGTAGACACAAGATGTTTAATACATTATAGATACACATTTTGTTCAATTCATGTGTCTTCAATGGAATATGTTCCACTTCTGCTACCCAGTGTCAGTATCAAGTACACACATGGCACATACAACACAGGCAGATGCATAACAAAGATCCCCCTAACCTTCCCCAACAATGTATCTCATCCCCAAACTCAGAAGATGATCCACCCCATTACATCATTTGCCTTTCCTACACCAGTTGTCTTGTTGCCTGTTTAAATTAAATTTCCATTTTAGTGCCAAATTTTGTAATTGAGATCGCTTCAGATTAATTTCACCTGGGATTCTTACCGGCATCAAGAGGAGATTTCCGTCAAATTAGACTGTGTGGGATGCAGGGATAAAGGGACAGTGTTCTAACTGATTGTACCAGCCAGTCCCCCAGCGTAGAATTATTTATTATTATTTTCTCCTTTTTTCTCTATAGATCCCTCTACATCCCACACTATTCCAGGTTGATGGAGTGAACAGTGAAACTACTCCCTGGCCTCTATTATAACTCTATCACTCTATAACTAGTCTCTAGAAGGTATATGACACGAGCCCAGGGGAATTCATTCGCTCATTTTTCTTTCCTTCCCTGAGGAGAAATTCCTGGTTTCATCCTAATGCCTTCTCACAGTGAGATAATTTAGATTACCACATGCACAAACCCATGTGCTATCAGTCAACAGGGCAATGTGCTAAAGCTCCCAAGTTCTGCTGCCCACCAATGCGCAAAAATGTTATTGCAGCTTTTGCCACTCCAAATTTCACAGTTATCTAGAATTTGGCAGACCAATTTCCATTGGGCTTGAAAACAAAAGAGTTTTTTCTCAAAAAGATTGAGTTGTCTATTTAGGGTAGACTTCATAAATTCAGAATCAATCAGTGGTCTCAATGCAGTTACATATTTAGAAACAAGGACTCCAAGAATCCGTGGGCAGCAATCCCAACAGTTACGCCAAGATTGCACCCCCGATGCACTCCGCATTGTCCACACACGAGTCTGCAAGGTCAGTGGGAGTGCACCAAATTTACACGGGCCCACCAAGCGGAAGCACCATTACCGGAGCATCTCTGGTACCAGCCTTCCCCATGTGCCTGAAAAATCTAGCCCCTGGCTGTGTTTGGGAGCTGGATGTTACTGTATTTCCCCCACCTTCGCATACTGTCATCTATAGGCCCTTTAGCTTGGAGTTCTCCATCCGTCCCTCCTTGGGTGGATCCCAGTACTGCATGTCTGGAGGCCGCTATGCCTCATCTCCTTACAATATTGTAGCCTCATAGCCTTAGTCCAATGCCAGAACCCAACTGAGCCTTATGAGGAGTGGGTGGAGGTTCTGGCCCTTACAAGGCTGGTCATAGAATCCTGGCACCGGCAGAGACCCAACCTAGCTGGGTCTCTGCCATTTTGCTGTGGGATCATTTGACAGGAGTCCTGTAGAATCCCTGCGAATCTTTGGAGTCATGATATCAATGAATCACACTTAAAGTAGCATTTAGTAAGTTACCTTGCAAAATGATTCCCGGGTTACTAACTGGATGAAAGTGAAAAGCCTACTGATGAAGATTATTAATCACATTTGCTGCTTAATTAGCTTTTTTGAGGGTCTTGATACATTACAATGTTGTGTGCATTCTTTTTTTTCTCTACCTTTAAGTCGTAGGAATATAGGAACATAGGAATTGCTAGACAAATAAAGACCATGGTTCACCTCATTCGTCAATGATACAATGATAATGGAGTTGTTGACTAATCATAGCAATCAATCTCTATCAGTTAGCCTACAACAGACCCAGACAAACCCCTGTGATGGAGAGCTTTCGGAACCATAAGTCTAAAGTTACCTGATCCTCCCAAGCATGCTACACTTACCACATGTCATGTCTCAAATTATTCATATACTCTATTCCAAAATGTTATTTTGTGAAAGAAATCTATCGAATTTGCATTGAATGAATCAATACTAACTGCTTCTACCATCTATCCACACTGATCCCTGAGGAATTGTATCTTCTGTGTCTGAGAGAGAGAAGGCAGTTGACTGCTCCTGAGCCACCTCTAATGTTGCTTTTCAAAAACTGCCAGGATGTGTGGAATTGTGACCTGGTGCAAGCTCTGCATCAATTTTTCTTTTTCCCCCTACACAGAGACACCTGGTCACTTTGAGGTTTACAGCACAGAAGGAGGTCATTCGGCCCATTGTTAGTACATCAATGGAGCATGAGAATCAGGTAACCAAATATGCATCCCAATGATTTGGGACGTGGCATGTTGCTACTCCATAATTCTGCACCATTGCCTTTTTCAATGAGAAGGGCATTATCGAAGCTGAGTTCCACACAATCCCATCGAAGCTCCAGTAAAGGGAAGCACGGTGGCATAGTGGTTAGCACTGGTGCCTCACAGCGCCAGGGACCCGGGTTCGAATCTGGCCTCGGGTGACTGTCTGTGTAGAGTTTGCACATTCTCCCCGTGTCTGCGTGGGTTTCCTCCGGGTGCTCCGGTTTCCTCCCACAGTCCAAAAATGTGCGGGTTAGGTTGATTTGGCTATGATAAATTGACCCTTAGTGTTAGGGGGGGATTAAATATGTGGGGTTACGGGGACAGGGTGGGATATGTGTCGGTGCAGGCTCGATGGGGATTCTGTGTGAGAGAGTAGGGACAGGGTACTGGATTTGGATGATCAGCCATGATCGTATTGAATGGTGGAGCAGGCTCGACGGGCCGAATGGCCTACTCCTGCTCCTAGTTTCTATGTTTCTATGTTTCAAAGACTCATTATACGTGCCACACTTGCACGCTTCTTCAGAACTGATTGAGAGAGGCTTGGGAGTTAATCAAGCACTCCCCACAATCAGGCCATGGATGGTACGTTGAATAGGGAGAGCGAAGAAAATGTGGTGGAAAAAATACCTTTAAGAGACAGCTTCCCGATAATTGATAAACTAATCAAACTTAGAGAGGATGGATTACATCAGCACATATTAAAAGAAGTTATGGAAGAGATAGCAGAGGCACTATTAAATATGTGTAAAAATTCCTTAGGAAAGGGAATAGTGGCTGAGGACTGGCGGACAGCTAATGTTATTCCTATATTTGAAAATGGAGATAGAGCAAGTTCAGGGAACAATAGACCAACTAGCTTAACAGTGGCAGAAAGATAATTGAATCTTTACTCAAAGATGTGATAGAAAAACATCTAGAACAGAAAATATAATAAAGAGTAGTCAGCAAGGATTTCAAAAGGAAGGTCATGCTTGACCAACCTTATTGAATTCTTTGAGGAAGTAACAGAAAGGATAGATAATGGCAATGTAGTAGATGTAAAATATTTGGATTTTCAAAAGGCCTTCGATGTGGTACCAATTAGTAAACTCATGACTAAGGTCATGAGGAGTCTGGGGACAAGTTGGAATGGTAGCATAGTGGTTATGTTACTGGACTAGTAATCCAGAGGCCTGGACTAATGATCCAGAGACATGAGTTCATAATCCCACCATGGCAGCTGGGGAATTTAGATTCAGGTTTTAAAAAAAATAAAAAGCTAGTATCAGTAATGGTGACCATGAAACTACTGGATTGTCGTAAAAACCCATCTGGTTCACTAATGTCCTTTACGGAAGGAAATCTGCCATCCTTACCTGGTCTGGCCTATATGTGACTCCAGACCCACAGCAATGTGGTTGACTCTTAACTGCCCTCTGAAATGGCCTAGCAAGCCACTCAGTTGTAAAAAACCGCTACGAAAAACAATAAGAATAAAACTGGACAGATCACCCAGCATCAACCTCGGCACCAGCTACGGACACGACAACGGCACACCCAGCCAGTCGACCCTGCAAAGCCCTCCTCACCAACATCTGGGGACTTGTGCCAAAATTGGGAGAGCTGTCCTACTCACTGAATCATACCTTTCAGCCAATGTCCTAAACTCCTCCATCACCATCCCTGGGTATGTCCTGTCTCACCAGGGGTGGCGGCACAGTGGTATACAGTTGAGAAGGAGTGGCCCTGGGAGTCCTCAACATTGACTCCAGACCCCATGAAGTCTCATAGCTTCAGGTCAAGCATGGGCAAGGAAACCTCCTGCTGATTACCACTTACCGCCCTCCCTCAGCTGATGAATCAGTACTCCTCCATGTTGAATACCACTTGGAAGAAGCACAGAGAGTAGCAAGGGGACAGAATGTACTCTGGGTGGGGGACTACAATGTCCATTACCAAGAGTGGCTCGGTAGCACCAGTACTGACTGAGCTGGCCGAGTCCTGAAGGACATAGCTGCTAGTCTGGGGTTGCGACAGGTGGTGAAAGAACCAAGGGGAAAATCTACTTAACCTCGTCCTCACCAATCTACCTGTTGCAGATGCATCTGTCCATGACAGCATTGGTAGCAGTGATCACTGCACAGATCATTGTGGAGACTAAGTCCCATCTTCACACTGAGGACACCCTCCATCGTGTTGTGTGGCACTACCACCGTGCTAAATGTGGTAGATTCAGAACAGATCTAGCAGCTCAAAACTGGGCATCCGTGAGGCGCTGTGGGCCATCAGCAGCAGCAGAATTGTATTCCACCATAATCTGTAACCTCATGGCCCGGCATATCCCTCACTCTACCATTACCACCAAGCCAGGGGACCAACCCTGGTTCAATAAGGAGTGAGGTATAGCATGCCAGGAGCAGCACCAGGCATACCTAAAAATGCGGTGCCAACCTGGGGAAGCTGCAACACAGGGTTACATGCATGCTAAAAAGCGGAAGCAGCATGCTATAGACAGAGCTAAGTGATCCCACAATCAACAGCTCTGCAGTCCTGCCACACCCAGTCGTGAATGGTGGTGGACCATTAAACAACTAACGGGAGGAGGAGGCTCCATGAATATCCCCATCCTCAATGATTGTGGAGCCCAGCACGTGAGTGCAAAAGACAAAGCTGAAGCATTTACAACCATCTTCAGCCAGAAGTGCCGAGTGGCTGATCCATATTGGCCTCTCCTGAGGTCCCCACCACCACAGAAACCAGTCTTCAGCCAATTCGATTCACTCCACATGATATCAAGAAACGGCTGAGCGCACTGGATACAGCAAAGGCTGTGGGCCCCGACAACATCCCAGCTGTCGTGCAGAAAGACCTGGTCGACATTCAGGCTTGGGCTGATAAGTGGCAGGGGGAAGGATCGGGGCTGGAGCATCAGGGGCGGGGGGCAGCAGGGGGAAGGATTGGGGCCGGAGCATCCTTTTACCTGCCGGGTTTCCCGAGGCATGGGAGGCTCGACCAACATGGGGTAAAATTAGGAACCCTGTAAAAATGGAAGCACACAGTTTTCAACAACTGGCCCGCCTCCTGAGAGCGGATTGGTTGCCCACTTTTTGTCCAGCCTCCGTTAAAACTGGAAGTGGTTGGGTTCGAGGCGGGTTGGCTTCCTGTTTCAGAATTTTAAGATTTTAACCTCCCACCCGAACAAAACCCACCCGCTTTTGGGAGTTAAAATTACCCCCTATGTAACTCCATGTAACTCCATGTAACTCGCCCTCAACAAAAAGAATAAGATGAAAACAAAGCCAACAAGATAAGGAAAAAAGGCATTGCCGAAGTTCACACTCCATTAGTTGCATAACATTGGTTGCAGCATCGATACGGTGGTCAAAATAGTATCTTTTACAAATTAGATCTGCTAGAAAACTCCTCATAGAGGAGATAACAGCTTTTTGATAAATAATTAAAAATGATTGATGAACTGAGTAAGTAGACACTTTAAACCTGTTTCTATCATCATGTGTGAAAGTTTTAGAAAGTGCAGAAGAGCAGCTTCTATTGAAAGATTGCTGTAAGGTTAGAGCATTTTGCATTGGCGACCTTGCCTTACTCAACTCATCTATTTTGCGAGGTATCAGAAGATTGCTCACATTCACTGAATGGAACAAAGGTACATCACACATCACTATGCCACGAAGTTACCACTATTATTTTGCAGTGATTATCTGCTAATAATGATTGTGTGGAACTTTGTTTTCTTTTGAAAGCCTTCACCGAATACAGTCAAAATGAATGGGAGATGAGGCTGGTTCAAGGCATTGCACATTTACTTTAGATGAAATGAAAGCAGATACTCAAAATGATAGCCCGTTGTTGAACAATCTGCCCACGCTATATAATTAAGCAATAAAGGACGCCTCCTTGTACTGCAGATACAGTCAGTTGCTTGAAAGATGAGGACACCAGGTTGAGTCCTTGACTTGAACTACCTCGGCTAAATCTCTGCTACACTACAGGAGCAAATTCATTATTGCTATTTGATCATGGTTTCAGTCAGTGATTCCCTGGCTACAAACTCACAATGCTACTACATATTTTTCTGCTACTCAGTAGAAAAAGCCAAGAACACTTAGCTTGCTTTAACTCTGTAACTGGAACTTTTATTTCACAATCATCTTAGCATAAAATAGTATCTTTTTATTTTTCAACATACTGCATGAGTAAAGTGAGGTCATTTATTTTACCTATAGTGTTCAACATTGAAGTGATACTACCCTGCATAAACTGGCAATCAGGAAACAGCTAATCAAGAAAAAACTTTGCAGCCAGGAATGAAGGCACTGACTAGTTCATACCCCTTCACATGGTGTATTCAAGAGTACCCCAGTTTATACATGATCAGGTACTGCATTCATGAGGCATCCTAGTTTATACCTCATCAAGTACTGTCTTTGTAATATACTTGGGTAGAACAAATGAAGGACAGAAACACGATGAGTTGCTAGTCCATGTGCTTGCTTTATTAGGCCAGAGCAAACTGAGCATGCTCATACCAAACCATGTGATAATACATTACGCTGCTTTCCCTCTTAAAAAAATGTATGTATTCCCCTCTCAACTACAACAAAACTATGGTCCCACCTTTCCCAGCATTACATGTACCACATAACAACAACTCCGGGGCTTTTTTCTTAAATGAACTACAAATCCAGTTTAATAACAGGTTTGCGGAGCCTTCCTGATATCCTTACAGAAGGTTTTGATGTTGAACCAATTTTCGGGCTGTTTTGTTTTGCTTACAAACTCAAAGATGATCCTGTTTTTAGCTCAGACTTGTTGGAACCTGGTACTTCAGTTGCTGAAGTCTGAACTGAGTCAAACTCATGTATGTGTTCATGATCAAGTGGTTCACGATCATGTCTTGGTCATCTCTGGCAGAGATCATTTGATCTGCATGAACACTTCGGATTTTGTCACCAATTGCAACCAAATATCTCTTGGTTCCATCAACCTCTACTATGGTTCCTACATTTCACTTGTGTGAACTCGAATTGCCAGGGGGACTGAGAACACAAACACACTTGTTTTGTTTGAAACTGCGATCTTTCTGATTGCTGTCATAATAACATTTCTGACTCAACTGTTCAACTTTTGCGTCCAAATTCGGTTGAACAAAACTCAATTGTGTTCTCAATCTCCTCTTCATCAAGAGTTCTGCTGGGGTATGTCTAGTTGTAGTGTGCGGAGTAGTTCTGTACTTCAGCAAGAAATTTGGCAAATGCTGCTTCATGCTGAGTCCCGAACAACCCTGCAACACTTGCTTTTTGAGAGCTTCTTTCACTATTCTGACTGACCTTTTGGCTGCTCCATTTGAAGCTGGATGATATGGTGGAACGAGAGTATGTTTGATACTGTTCTGTTTCATGAATTCTTGCAATAGAGCAGAATAGAACTGAGGGCCATTGTCAGAAACAAGCTCTTCAGGTAAGCCATGAAATGCAAAGATAGACCTTAACTCATCTATGGTACATTCAGTTGTAGTATTTGAACCCATGCGTTTCACTTCAATCCACTTTGAGTGACTATCTACAAGTACCAGGAAATAATCATTTGCTTTCTCACAGAAGTCTACATGTACTCTCTGAAAAGATCTACTTGGCCACGACCAGGGTTTTAGTGGGGTTTTGGGTGGTTTGTTTCTGCAATTTTGGCAAACGCTGCATTTTTTGACAAGTGATTCAAGATCACTGTCCAATCCAGGCCAGTGAACAAAGCTTCTTGCAATTGATTTCATTCTGATGATCTCTGGATGTTCAGTATGAAGTTCGGCCACAATTTTATCTCTCAACGAAGTAGGTACCACCACTTTGTTTCCCCACTTGATACAACCTCGCAATTCAGTGCAACGGTTATCAAATGGTTTCAATTCTGTGTCTATACACTGATCAGTCCATCCATTAAAGATGTTTTCATACACTATTTTCAGTACTGAGTCCTTTTGTGTCTCATCTGCAATCACGGGAAAGTCTTTGTCAACTGCACCTAGCATGAAAATCGCACCTTCACTCCCAACACACGAGTCCTCATGTGGCAACCTGGACAAGGCATCTGCGATTGCGTTTTGCTTTGAAGTGCGATATTCAATCGTGTAGTCATATTGTGACAACAACACTGCCCAACGTTGCATTCTTGATGCGGCCATTGCAGGGATGGCAGATTTGGGCCCCAATATTGCTAAGAGCGGTTTGTGATCGGTTATCAGGGTAAACTTTCTGCCGATCAGGAACTGTTGGAATTTCTTAATTCCAAGCACTATGGCGAGTGCTTCCTTTTCAATTTGCGCGTAGTTTCTTTCGCTCTTTGTGAGGGTTTGTGATGCGAACGCAGTTGGTTTCTCTTGGCTGTCATCCATTACATGGCTTATGACAGCTCCCACGCCGTAGCTAGAAGCATCTCACACTAACTTAAGCTCATGTTCTGTGTCGTAGTGCACAAGTAGTGCATCGCTAGAGAGACTTCTCTTACAAGCTTCGTAAGCTTCCTGTTGCACTTTCGTCCACTTCCACTGGACGTCCTTCTTGAGGAGCTCGTGCACTGGAGCTAACATGGTCACTCACTCAAGTAAGAAACTTGTGTAGTACGGGACCATTCCAAGGAAATATCTTAACTCAGACACATTCTTTGGCTTTGGAGCATTGATGACAGCATCAACCTTTTCCTTCACTGGTTGCAAGACATTTGCATCAACTTTCAGACCAAGGTACACAACTTCGGGCTGCACAAAAGCACATTTGCTCCTTTTCAATTTGATATTGTGGGCATTCAACCTTTGAAGTACTATATCTAACACTTCTAGATTTTCTTCCTCGCTGCTTGTTGCGATCAGCATATCGTCTTGATTGCATAAGCAATTTGAAACTCCTTGCAAAATCTTATCTATCGTAGCTTGGAAGATTTGGGGGCTTTACACCATATGGCAGCTTGGTGTATGAGTACAGTCTCTTGTGTGTGTTGATGGTGAGGTACTGTTGACTCTCTTTGTCAACATTCAGCTGATTGTAAGCGTGCGACAGATCAAGCTTGGAGAAAACCTTTGACTCAATGTTGGTAATGGGAAACGCTCATCGTCAACTGCTTGGTTGATATTAACTTTGTAGTCACCGCACAAGTGTACAGTTTTGTCTGCTTTGGGCACTACCACAATCGGGGTAGCCCATTCACCTTTGTCAGTTTTTACTAGCACTCCATTCTCTCTGAGCTTCGCTAGCTCTTCCTCCACCTGGCTTTTCAACACATAGGGGACCAGCCTTGCCTTACAATAGACAGGCTTCGCATTGGACTTGATGCGGATCTGCGCGTCATACCCAGTGATGCCCTCATAACTGTCTGTAAGCATGCTTTCGTACTTGTTCAGCATTGTGTCGAGCTGCTTCTTTGAAGCATCTCCACTGAAAACTTTTTCCAGTCTAGTTTTAACTTTCTCAACCAGTCTTTGCCCATGAGAGTTGGCCTGTTGTTTTAGCTCGCTACAATAATAGGCAGCTTTACCGACTGGCCATTGTGTTGAACTGTACATTCCATTTGTCCACATGTCTCTAGGATTTCTCTGGAGTAGGTTTTTAACTCTACGGTACTCTTTGTAAGTGATACTTGATTAAACTTACACATGATAGAGTAGTCTGCCTGCCATGTCGATACACATATCAATATATTGCTCGTTGATCAAAAGTTTTGTACAGAAGTCTTTCTCACGACTGCTAGCATTGCCGCTAGTGGCATAGATACTGTAGATGCCTAGCTCTTCAACATCAGGTGTGTTCACTTCAATATTGTGAACTCCTCCCTTTTGTTGTCGCTGCTTTGCATTGCCACTAGAATAGTTCTTACTTCCTGCTTTAGATCTAGCTCTGCAAGCTGTTGAAATATGGCTTTGCTTCTGGCAGTGAAAACACTTTGCATTTCTGTATTGGCAGGACTGTGGTGAGTGATTTCCATTGCAGCGATAACAATTCACTGAACTACTCTCACCGACATGCTTTTGACTCGGTCTCACAGCCTTAGGTTTGGCGGTGGCTTTGTGACTGTAGACCTCAGCTGCAATAGTCACTTGAGTTGGTTGGAGCTCCCTAGCATCCTTAGACGCCATCTCCATAGATAGGGCATTTTTGCATGCTATGTCAAACGTTAGGTTCGGAGTGTTCAGTAACTTGGACTGTGTGCACTCAACCACCAGTCCACACACAAACTTATCTCGCAATGCACGATCCAAAAATGTACCGAAGTTACAGTGCAAAGACAGGTTATTAAGAGCAACAATGTACTCACTGATGGTTTCACTTTGGGTTTTTTTTGGTATCAAACCTGAAGCTCTCTGCTATTTCTAACGGCTTTGGTTCAAAATGGTCCTCGAGTTTCTCAACAATGTCTTCAAACAACACATCCTTCGCTTTCCCTGGCACAAGTAGGTTTGTCAACGTTCCGTAGACATCTGGCCCAATCTCCGTTAGACAAATAGCTTTTTTCCGATCATGAATTACTTTATTTTGAGCTTGAACATTCTCATCTGCACCTTCGGTCTCAATAATGTTATTGGCCCTAAAAAAATCTCCATCTGCTCAATGTAAGAAATTAATGGTTCGCGAGCTCGGTCATACATGCCGAGGCTTCCGATGAATCCCGTAGGCGTGGCCATAATTGTTTTGATCCCATCGAACAGTGACTCAGCATGTTACCTGTGTACCTGTGCGAATTAACGGTGCTGTTGCTGTGTATACATTCACGCCAAGGCAAAGCACAGACGATTCTGCACGAACATTAACGGTAAAACATCGCAAAAATTCAGTTTTGGTGTCACAAATTCACCTTAAACTTGTCCACTCGAAGGTTGAACACTGTGTCCTTTCATGATCCTTAAAAATGGCTTTGGGATCCCATCCTCATCGCCAAAATGTTATATACCTGAGTAGATAAAATGAAGGACACAGACATGATGAGTTGTTAGTCTATGTGCTTTGTAATTAGATTAGAGCGAACTGAGCATGCTCATACCAAACCATGTGATAATAGATTACAGTATTAGTGAGGTACATAGCTTATACCCCATCAAGTACTGTATTCTTAAGGTACCCTAGTTCAAGCCCCATCATGTGCTGTATTAGTGAGTCAGTTCTTACATTGAGCGGATGGAGATGTTTTTTAGGGCCAATAACATTATTGAGTCTGAAGGTGCAGATGAGAATGTTCAAGCTCAAAATAAAGTAATTCATGAATGGAAAAAAGCTATTTGTCTAACAGAGATTGGGCCAGATGTCTACGGAATGTTGACAAACCTACTCATACCAGGGAAAGTGAAGGGTGTGTCATTTGAAGACATTGTCGAGAAACTCAAGGACCATTTCAACCCAAAGCCATTAGAAATAGCAGAGAAAGAGCTAGTTTTGTACCCTAACAAGTGCTGTATTCATGATGTACACTCGTTTAAACTTCATCATGCTGTATTCATGATATTTTAGTTCATACCCCATCAGGTGCTGTATTTGTTAGACACCCTAGTTTATATCCCGTCATACGCTGCATTCATGATGTGCCCTAGTTTATATCCCCTCACACGCTGTATTCGTGAGATACACTAGTTTATACTCCATCGTGTGTTATATTCATGAGGTGCCCTGGTTTATGGCCCTGCATATCTTATATTCATGAGGTACCTTAGTTTAATCCCCATCATGTGCTTTAGTCATGAGATACCCTAGTTTATAGGGTTCCCGCCTTCACACTGAGGACACCCTCCATTGTGTCGTGTGGCACTATCACCGTGCTAAGTGCGATACACTAAGAACAGATCTAGCAGCTGAAAGCTGAGCATTCATGAGGCGCTCTGGGCCATTAGCAGCAGCAGAATTGTATTCCACCACAATCTATAACCTAATGGTCCTGCATACCCCTCACTCCTCTATCACCATCAAGCCAAACGACCAACCCTGAAGACATACTTGAAAATGAGGTGCCAACCTGATGAAGCTACAACACAGGACTACATACTAAACAGCGGAAGCAGCATGCTATAGACAGAGCTAAGTGATCCCACAACCAACAGATCGCATCAAAACTTTGCAGTCCTGTCACATCCAGTTGTGAATGGTGGTGGACAATTAAACAACTAACGGGATGAGGATGCTCCATGAACATCCCCATCCTCAATGATGGCGGAGCCCAGCACGTAAGTGCAAAAGACAAGGCAGAAGTGTTCGCAACCATCTTCAGCCAGAAGTGCCGAGTGGATGATCCTTCTTGATCTCCTGGTGAGGTCTTCAATATCATAGATGCCAGTCTTCAGCCAATTTGATTCATTCCATGTGATATCAATAAACGGCTGAGAGCACTGGACACAACAAAGGCTATCGGTCCAGACAACATCCCGGCTGTAATGCTGAAGACCTGTGCCCCAGAACTAGAAGTGCTTCTAGCCAAGCTGTTCCAATGCAGCTACTACACTGGCATCTAAAAGCAATGTGGAAAATTGCCCAGGTATGTCGTGTCCATAAAAAGCAGGACAAATCCAATCCAGCCAATTAGTGTCCTATCAGCCTACTCTCAATCATCAACAAAGTGATGGAAGGAGTCATCGACAGTGCTATCAAGCGACACTTACTCACCAATAACCTGCTCACTGATGCTCAGTTTGGATTCTGCCAGGACCATTCAGTTCCAGACCTTGGTCCAAATATGAACAAAAGTGCTGAATTCCAGATGTGAGGTGAGAGTGACTGCCCTTGGCGTCAAGGCAGCATTCAACTGAGTGTTGCACCAAGGAGTCCTAGTAAAACTGAAGTCAATGGGGATTGGGGGAAAACTCTCCACTGGCTGGAGTCATACGTAGCACAAAGGAAGATGGTTGTGGTTGTTGGAGGCCATTCATCTCAGCCCCAGGACATCGCTGCCGGAGTTCCTCAGGGCAGCATCCTAGGCCCAAATACCTTCAGCTGCTTCATCAATGACCTTCCCTCCATCAAGAGGTTAGGATTTGGGCTGTTGGCTGGTGATTGCACAGTGTTCACTTCCATTCGCAATTCTTCAGATAATGAAGCAGTCCGTGCCTGCGTGCGCTAAGACCTGGCAAACATCGAGGCTTGGGCTGATAAGTGGCAAGTAACATTCACACCAAACAAGTGCCAGGCACCTCCAACGAGAGGGTCTAGCCACCTCAATATGACATTCAATGGCATTACCTTTGCTTAATCCTCCACCATTAAAATTCTGGGCATCCCATTGACCAGAAACACAACTGGACCAGCCACATAAATGCCATGGCTACTATAGGAGGTTAGAGGCTGGGTATTCTGCAGCAAGTAGTTCACCTCCTGACTCCCCAAAGCCTCTCTACCACCTACAAGGCAGAAGTCAGGAGTGTGATAGAATGCTCTCCACTTGCCTGGATTGGTTCAGCTCCAACAATCAAGAAGCTCAACATCATCCAGGACAGGGTAATCCGTATGATCAGCAGCCTATCTGCCACCTTAAACATTCACTCCCTCCACCACTGATGCACTGTGGCTGCAGTGTGTACCATCTACAACATACACAGCAGCAATTTACCAAGGCTTCTTTGACAGCACCTCTCAAACCAGTGACCTCTACTATCTCGAAGGACAAGGGCAGCAGACACATGGGAACACCATCACCTGCAAGTTCCCCTCCAAGTCACACACCATCCTGACTTGGAAATATATCGCTGTTCCTTCATCGTCGCTGAGTCAAAATCCTGGAACTCCCTCTCTAACAGCATTGTGGGAGTACCTTCATCACATGGACTGCAGCAGTTCAAGAAGGCAGCTCACCACCACCTTCTCAAGGGCAACTAGGGATGGGCAATAAATGCTGGTGTTGCCAGCGATGCGTACATCCCGTGACTGAATAAAAAAATGGTGGCTCATCATCACCTTCTCATGGGCAACTAGGGATGGGCAATAAATGCTGGCCTTGCCAACGACACCCATATCCCAAGAGTGAATTAAAAAAAGTATTCATGAGGTACCCTAATTTATCACGTGCTGTACTCGTGAGGTTCCCTAGTTTATACGTCATCATGTTCTGTATTTTTGAGTCAGCTAGTTTATATTCTATGACTTGCTGTATTTGTGAGGTGCCATGGTATTCATTCCATGATAAGGTATATTAATGAATACCCATCCCATGCTGTATTTGTGAAAAAAATACAAATCAAAGACTGTATCCTCAGCCAATCGAAAGCCCAGGCATTGGAGATTGACATATTTGCATTATTTGATATGACGAGCTTAATCATTGTTAAGTTTTACCTGTCAAAACACAGGAGAAGCTGCCAAATAATATGGTTGACAGTGGCCCCTAAAGTCGAACAAAACCCAGAGGAGTAAACCCATCTGCGGCACTCAACGAGTTAATAAGCTGTTTCAGTTTGGCACTTGCAGTTTCTGAAACATTTGAACCACTTGATGTGTTACTGCATATATCTTCTAAGTGTCGATTATCCTAAATTATACCACATGTGTGGTCTGGCAATTGTGGAGCAATTTTTCTCTATCTCCATACTTGTGACAGTGTAACAACCCAATGGAACAGTCATTGACATGGATGAGATATGATAATGCTTCCCTTGTTTGGTTAGTAAAAGTATTCAGAGTTAATCGGCACACGGAAAGACTTGAGCACAATCTGAATGCTAATAGCAGCTAAAATGGGGCTGGGGTCAGAACATTCCTGTGAATTCCTTTTGGTATGTTTGCTCCTAAGTCTGACTTGTCGACCACCCAGCCATGCACTTGTTATTTCTGTTAGACCAGCTCCAGAAGTGGGTCTGTGCATGCAACCACTGAAAACACCTGTCAAACGATGCTAATTCTGAGTTAACTATACACCAATTTTCTAGAATTATCTCTCAGCCACATGGATTTGCCTTTAATTCCCAGTTCTGAGATTATGACAAGCAAATTGCTGTTAATAACAGATTCCAGTTCATACAAAGTTAATAATTCCATGCAAAACTCCAGTTGTTCAGTAATACTGGCAATTCATTAACTATGTGCAAAATTACTGATTGACTAGTTCAAACTCTGTTCAAGGAACTATTCATAAACACAGTTCACTCTTCTCCTGACGGTGCTGATACCCGCTGGTGTACAGTTCCACGGGGCATCACTCACCCTCTGGTACCTCATTCAATGGCCATTCTTCCTGTGTGAGGTCAGACAACAAGGGGTAGAGTTTCCACTCAGTTTTTCTGCGCAATTCGGCCAAACCAGCGCCAAAGATTGAGGAATTTCAAGCGCAAGTCCAGCGCAACTCGATTTTCCGCGATCTTTTGCGCTGGTTTAAAAAACATCGGGCCGTATTTTCCAATCGGAGGCTTCCCGCGTGCGGAGGCCTCCGATCTGGAAAAAATCTATGCACTTACCTGAGGGCTCCCGAGGTCCAGACACTTCTGCTCCTGGGCCTCTCCAACTCGAAATGTGCAGGGCCCACGTATCCCAGAGGCGCATGCGGTTTGCAAGCGTCCCTGGGCCATGGGGAGCCAATCAAAGAAGGGAATCTCCCTTCATACACTTGACAGATAGACCTGTCAAATATATGAATGGAGATCACCCCAAAAACACTGTAAAACATCAAATAATTTTTTTTTTTTAAATCACATTTTTAAAATTAGTTGAAATTACAATAAATTCAATGGCCCAGAAATTCTGTTAGCAGTCCTCCCGCGGGCGGAGGGCTGCGATTTGGAAAAATCTGCGCCTGGACCGGAGGGCTCCCGGGAGGTGCAGAATTCCGTTGCTGTGCCTCTTCAAACTGCCGGTGTGCAGGGCACGCGTATCCCAGGGGCGCAGTTAGTTCGCAGCGTCCCTGGGATCACGTGGGCCATAGGGAGCCAATCAGAGCAGGGAATCTCCCTTCATAGATTTGACAGGAAGACCTGTCAAATCTATGAATAGAGATCAGCCCCAAAACATAAGTAAAACTTCAAATAAATTAAAAAAAAAAATCACATTTTTAAAATGACTATAAATTACATAAATTAACTATTTTAAACAAAAATTCAAATTTTTGAAAAAAATAATTAAAGTTTTTAATGGGGTTAAAAATACACTTACCTTTCTTTAAAGTATTTTAAAATGATAAATCAGTGGAAAATTTTTTTTTTTACTTTATTAAACTATTAGCCTGGTAAAAGCAGGCCTTGCGCCTCCTTTTCTAGGTGCAGCTGTTCCCGACTTACCTGGACTCAAGTAACTGTGAAAAAAACAGAAGTTTCTGCCGTACGCGCTGTCTATCTGGCACAGGCGTTTGACCTGGGAAGCCCTTTCTGCAGAGAACGGAAGTTCCGGTTTCCAGCGCATGTGCAGTGCATGCCTAAAACCAGCACTTCCGTTGGCCCTACGGGTGAGTACACAGCGCGTACACACCCATAGGAAATGTAATTTCTAGGCCAATATTTTAAACAAAAATGTAATTTTTGAAAAAGTTTTTTATGGGGCTAAAAATAAACTTACCTTTTTTTAAAAAAGTATTTTTAAATGATAAATGAGTGAAAAAATGTTTTTAAAACTTTTTTTCAAATCTTATGCTGGTAAAAGCAGGCCTTACGCCTGCTTTTACCAGGCGTAAGATTTCTAAGGGTTTTCTGTGGGTGGAGGTTCTGCAGAAAGCAGAACTATCCGCCCACAGAGGCCCTTCTCTAGGGCAGGCGCCCGATCTGTCAAGAGCATTCTTGACAGATCCGAAATGCCAGTTTTCAGCGCATGTGCTTCGCATGCCTGAAACCGGCATTTCCGATGTCCCTGCGGGTGTGTAGACAGCCCGTACACACCCGTAGGGATCGGAATATCCGGCCCATCGTGCTGGAAGCTAGCGCCACCCAAAAAACTGGCCACGCCCCAGATCAAAATAATCACATTTCCGCTAATTGTGCCCATTTGCGGGCCTTTGAGGAAGCTCCTAAAATTATGCTTTCTTTTTAAAGGTGCAAGAGCCCTATTAGGCATCTTTTAAAAGCTTTTAAATATTAAAAAATATTTAATTTTAAGAACTGAATACTGTACACCAATTAAATGGTTTTGTATAGTTTTTTTAAAGTCATTTTCAATTATTTAAAACTGGGTCGCTCACAGGTGTTGAAATAGACACTTATTGAAAATGCTTATTTTTTGCGATAACCCATTTTCAGCTGTATTAATAAAACTGCACCAGGTTACCACTCTTAAATATATCAATGAATATTTTTCAATGCAAGGGAAAAAAAAACGTTCCAAAACACTGCCCAGTTGCGCTCGTTCATGGAAAATTTAACGTTTGTGATTATGCAAATGAGTTTGCCCAGAAACTTGAACCACAACTTCACGTCGGAAAACTAGCGCAATTTTGAGCGCAATTTGTGCCTGGATTGCCAACTGCGCCCAAAGCAGAAGCTCTACCCCCAAGTGTCAGCAGGTTCGGTAAATGTGGTGGGCATCGAACCTCTCCTCACCAGATGTTCACATGCCTATTATCGAGCAGAAGTCACTGGATATCAATCAGCGCTGGGAACTCCTGCTGATTTTTTTCTCTCTCTCCCTTCCAGGATCACTTAGGGCAATTGTAGCATCCTATCTGCTACCTCAGCTGAAATCTGTTAACTCAGCTCCCCTGATGGCCAAGTGGATAAAGGCACCACCCAATGTAACACAAGATGATACTAGACCAGAAAGACCCAAGTTCAACTTAAAATTCTACTCATTTTTCAGCACTTATTATTTTTCGAACACAAACCTGTATATATAGCATAGTCTCAATAGAATGAACGTAGTGGCAATGGTGGTTGCAAGCTGCACTTTGAGAGGGGCCACCCAACTGGTACATTAGGTGAGCACACTGCCATTTCACTTTGAGTACATCAGTTGGAATCCTACTGCGAAATGAGTATTAAGCAGGTTCCTCGTGTCGCCGACCCACGGTAGAAAAGTGCCTGCAGTTTGGTACTGAATTGGCAATTTCACTCAAACAAGCCATGAAAATGGCTAGTATGGGATATGGAAAAATAAATCATACTTGGGGTAAAGGAATAGTGTTGGGACAGAGAATTTGCTTTGCAACTGAAAGTGCTGTACTTCACCTAGGACTGCCTGATGTTGAAACTGGGTGATAAAAAGTGGAAAATACACCATGGCAGCTTTGACACCTCTCACCTTTATTAGCACAAAAAGACAGCCTTTTTCTTATATATAAAATAAACTATTAGGACATTTACCAATGTTCTGAAGTATTCAAAACTTGTTATCCCCCTTAAACTCAAACAATTAAAGCTCCATACCCAGCTCTGACATCCCTCTTCATGCTAAGGACAACATTACACAATAAAGCTGTAAACTAAAAATGTTATGTCGGCTTCAAGAAGTGTGTAAGCACTCTTTGAAATGTCTATGTTACATAGTTCAAATACAATGAGCGTATATTGCAACCCATGCAATATTCATGTATTAACTGAGACACTATAGCCCAGAAATTGAGCTACTTACCGCAATCCTGGAAAAAAGTGGCGGCCAGCTCTGGTGCAGGACTCGGCGGCCGCCATTTTGGTGAGGGCCTTAGTGCTGCTGATAGTAGCGCTGGCCCTGGAAATGCAAATATGGAGAGCGTGACGTCATGTCACGCTCTGCGAACTTGGACCTTTGCACTGACTTTAACGCTGGGACCTAAGCTTGTTCTGAAAAGCGAGCGTGCAGCAGACCGACAGAGATACTGTCGGCGCTACTTAAAGGGACACACACATCTTTCAGGTAAGTTTGCATTTAAGCTTTTGGACTGGATTTTTAATATTTTATTTAAGTAGTGGCTTTGTGCAAGAGATGTTAAAAGTTTTTAAAGTGTGCAGGGAATGCAGGGAGTGCTGCTGGATGCTTGCAAGGCCTCGGATGGCAAAGGAAGGCCTCTGAGAAGACAGAAAATGCTGGAAATACTCAGCAGGTCAGGCAGCATCTGTGGCGAGAGAAACAAAGTTCACGTCTCAGGTTGACATGTTGCCTGACCTGCAGATGGAAGAGGAAGATGCAGAAGAGGGAGATGCAGAAGAGGAAGACACAGAAGAGGAGGAAGCAGAAGAGGAGGAAGCAGAAGAGGAGGAAGCAGAAGAGGAGGAAGCAGAAAGAAGGATGCAACCCAGGCAGCCCCTTTCTGGATGGGATATCCGGGATGAAGTCATTTGCCTGCAGTACCAGTGACCACAACCCCAATTCCCTTTCAACATTTGTCCCACACCTTATCTTCCCTCTGTTACTGACCATCACAGTGTCCTCTTGGCCATAATGCTGAAATAAAAGCCACCACAAAGCAAACTTTCCAATCCAACTTTCTATATCTATTCATCATGTATATATATATATATATATGCATCCAATATGACACCAAGAAATCAACTTAACACCCTTATGCATTCCCTTAGTGACTGCCTTGTGTGTGCCTTTGCCTATCCTACTGAAGTCACGCAGTGCTATCCCAGTGGCTGCAGCATGGCTGGTGGAAGACTGCTAACTTTCAGTGGGAAGACTGCAAATGGTCTTGCTGGTTGACCTTGAGGAGCTGATGGCTGGGAGTGTAAAATCGAGTGACGGTGTTTCTTCTTCACTCTCCTCTCTTTTTGGTCAACCACTGGCTGGGCAGGCTGCATTTCTTTGGGGTGTGAAATGAGGAAAGAACAAGGGTGGAGTTGTATTGAGGGGAAGACGGGAGAGAAGGAGGATAACGTATGAGGATACCAGTATCTTGTACCCTTTCAGCCCTGCCACTGGCCAAGGGCTCAGCCAAGCCTCTGCTAAGAATGGCTAGCACCGTCTCCTCCATGGGGGTGAGGTGAGGCGAGGAATGGGAGGTGTGCCACGTGTTTGGTACAGATTGTTGGTAGGTGAGTGATTTGGTATGGAGGGGGGGTCATGCATGGAGCAATGTGTGAGACTAGTGGTGCAGTTGGTAGGAGATGGCTTTTGAAGATGCATTCATTGACCTTGACCACTGGTCTGAGGTCTTGAAGCTTCTTTGGGCGCTGGAGCCAGGTGGTGGGGCTGACACTGCTGGCAGTGACGGCCTCAGTGATTTGGTCCCACATCCTTCTTTCTGGAGGGCCTGTTGGCCACTGTGGGTAGAGGGCTGCTCTTGCATTGTTGACCCTCTGCACAAAGCTGGAGTGCTGCGTGCGAGACCCTGGGTGTCCTTTCTCTGGCTTGCTGAGCCATTCGTGTTGGTGCTGAAGCACTTTTCAGATGTTTTTAGGTGCGGAAGGCAATTCAGCTTTAAGAGCTGAAGACTGCCATTGGGAAATTCTTTTTATTTAAATTTTTTTCAGAAGACAGTTGAGCTGTAAGGGCTAAAAACTGCCTATTTTTAAATGATTTTTTTTTCATTTTAGGAGGCAGTTCCCCTTTCAGGGTCTGCACTGCTTTCTAAAATGACGACCTTGCTTTAAGAGAAGGCTGTTCTTGCTGCAATGATGCTACGGCCACGCTACATTAGGCCTCCTGCCGGGACCATCGTCACGAAAACGGCCTTGCACGGTAAGTTTAATGCTGTGCTAATGTTAATTCACAACCAGCACCAATATCCCCATCCTGCCAGCGCCATTAATTTCGGCAGCCATTAACTCCGGCCCGCGGTTTTTAGTGCTCTCCGATTTTTAGCCCTATATTTACAGAATTGTTCTTACGAAACATTGGCATATATTTTAATCTGGTTGTTAACATGAATAAAAAAATGATGGTATATAAAGGACACCAGGCCAGTGCTGTCTCTACGAGCAAAGACCTTTGTAACACTTTGAAATAAAAACAGAAAATGCTGGTAATAGATGGACAACTCCTTCATGGGACTGATGAAAACACAAAGGGAGGGGGGACAACAATAACTGAAGGTCAATAAGAACACACATGCTAACTACTTTCCCACAAAGACAGAAAATGAGTTTAATTATCTGTATATCAAAATGAGCTTCAAAGGGCTGTATGTTATAAAATGGCAATCTTACCCAGGCACGTGGAAGGCACAAGTAGGCAGTAGAGAACAATGGTACATTGTGTAGTGCTAGTGACAGTGCTGTCTTCATACACATGAACACACAGCAAACAGTTCCATTCCCACAAATAGATTGTGCCACAGAAACAAAGGCCCCAATTTTAGGATTGCAACGCGCTGGGAGTGGTGGTGGGCGGGGGGGTTCGGTAGCGCGTGGGAAACACGGACATAAGTGCAGTGCATAGATACATAGATACATAGAAGATAGGAGCAGGAGTAGGCCATCCGGCCCTTCGAGCCTGCTCCGCCATTTAATGAGATCATGGCTGATCCTTCAATTCAGTATCCCGTCCCCGCCTTCTCTCCGTAACCCTTAACCCCTTTTGCCTGTAGAAATATATCTAATTCCCTCTTAAATATATTTAATGAGCTGGCGTACACTGCCCTCTGTGGCAATGAGTTCCACAGGTTCACCACTCTCTGAGTGAAGAAATTCCCCCTCATTTCTGTCCTAAATGGTTTAGCCCTTATCCTTAAATTATGTCCTCTAGTTCTGTTCTCACCCGCCAAGGGAAACATTCCTTCTGCATCTAATCTGTCTAGACCTGTCAGAATTTTATACACTTCTATGAGGTCCCCTCTCAATCTTCTAAACTCCAGTGTGTACATCCCTAAACTACATAGTCTCTCCTCATAGGTCAATCCCGCCATTCCTGGTATCAGCCTGGTGAATCGCCGCTGCACCCCCTCCATGGCAAGAACATCTTTCCTCAGATGAGGCGACCAAAACTGTACACAGTACTCGAGGTGTGGTCTCACCAGTGCCCTGTACAGCTGCAGCAAGGTATCCCTGTTCCTGTATTCCAACCCTTTTGCTATGAAGGCCAGCATACCGTTTGCCTTCTTGACCGCCTGTTGCACCTGCATGCTCGCCTTCAGTGACTGGTGTACAAGAACACCCAGGTCTCTCTGTACTTCCCCCTCTCCCAATTTATTGCCATTTAAATAATAATTTGCCCTCCCGTTCCTGCACCCAAGGTGGATAACTTCGCACTTGTCCACATTATAGTGCATCTGCCATTTATCCGCCCAATCACCCAGTCTGTCCAAATCGCTCTGGAGCTTCCTGGTCTCCTCCTCTGAGCCCACCCCCCCTCCTAGTTTAGTGTCGTCTGCAAATTTGGAAATGCTGCATTCGACTCCCTGATCCAGGTCATTAATATAAATTGTGAACAGCTGGGGACCCAGGACAGATCCCTGTGGTACCCCACTTGTTACTGCCTGCCATTCAGAAAATGAGCCGTTTATTCCAACTCTCTGTTTTCTATCTGACAGCCAGTTCTCTATCCACGTCAATACTTTCCCCTTTATCCCATGAGCTTCAATTTTCCATGCTAATCTTTTATGTGGGACCTTATCGAAGGCCTTTTGGAAGTCCAGGTACACCACATCTACTGGCTCTCCCCCATCTATTTTACCAGTTACTCCCTCAAAAAATTCCAATAGATTAGTCAAGCACGATTTACCCTTTGTAAATCCATGTTGACTCTGTCCTATCCTGTCCCCATTTGCTAAGTGCTCGGCTATTTCATCCTTAATGATGGACTCCAGCATTTTGCCCACAACTGATGTAAGGCTTACAGGTCTGTAATTACCTGCTTTTTCCCTACCCCCCTTTTTGAATAGTGGGGTAACGTTAGCTACCCTCCAATCCATGGGCACTGTTCCCGAGTCTAATGAATTCTGAAAAATCATGCTTAGTGCATCCGCTATCTCTAGGGCCACCTCCTTCAGTACCCTAGGATGCATGTTATCAGGCCCTGGGGATTTGTCCGCCTTCAATCCCTTTAGCTTCCTTAACACCATATCCTTAGAGATATTGATTTGCGTCAGTTCCTCCTTTGCCAATGTCCCTATTTTTCCCGATATCCCAGGGAGGTTTTTTGTGTCTTCCTTCGTAAAGACTGACCCAAAGTATGCATTTAGTTGGTCTGCCATTTCCTTATTTCCCATTATATATTCCCCCGTATCTGACTGCAATGGACCAACTTTGGTTTTCACCAGTCTTTTCCTCTTGATATACTTATAAAAGCTTTTGGAGTTAGTTTTTATATTTTCCGCCAGCTTGCTTTCGTAAGCTATTTTGCCCTTCTTGATTAAGCCCTTTGCCCTCCTTTGCTCTATCTTAAACTGTTCCCAATCTTCCGCTCTGGCGCGTTTTTTGGCTATTTTATACGCCCTATCTTTGGATTTTATGCTGTCTCTAATTTCCCCTGTTATCCACGGTTGAGTCACCTTTTTAGATTTCCTTTTATGCCAGATTGGTATAAACAATTTTTGCAATTTTGTCATTCTATCTTTAAATGCTTGCCATTGTTTATCTACCTCCAGTCCTCCCAGGAACGTTGTCCAATCAGACCTACTCAGTTCCCGTCTAATGGCATCATAATTCCCCTTGTTTAAATTCAGGACCTGAGTCTCTGAGTCAATTTCTTCGCTCTCCATTTCGAGTGAGAAATCGATCATGTTATGATCGCTCTGACCCAAGGGTCCCCGTACAACAAGATTACTAATTAGTCCCTTCTCATTGCACAGTACCCAGTCCAATATAGCCTGTTCCCGAGTTGGTTCCTCGACATATTGATCCAGATAACCATCCCTTAAACACTCAAGGAATTCCTCCTCCTCATTATTTTTACTGATTAGGCTAGTCCAATCTATATGTAAGTTAAAGTCACCTATGATGACAGCTGTGCTCTTATTGCACGCTTCTCTAATTTCCCTCGTGATGCCCTCCCCAACCTCTATTTTACTATTTGGAGGCCTATATACCACTCCTATTAATGTTTTTCGCCCCTCGCTATTTCTTAGCTCCACCCATATAGATTCTGTATTAACTGAGTTAATATCCTTCCTTTCAATTGCATTTATCCCCTCTTTTACCAGCAATGCTACCCCTCCTCCCTTTCTTTTTTGTCGATCCTTCCTAAATACTGAATACCCCTGTATGTTAAGCTCCCAGCCCTGCTCACCCTGCAACCATGTTTCCGTAATCCCAATTAGATCATAATTATTAACCTCTATTTCCACAGCTAATTCATCTACCTTGTTCCTGATGCTTCTCGCATTAAGGTATAAAACCCTCAGGCTTTTTTTATGCTCACATTTTTTATGAATTAGTTTGGCCCTTTGTTTTTTGTTCCTCTCCTTTTTACCATTTATTTCTGTCTGCCTTTCACTTTCCTCTATTTCACTACATGGGTTTCTAGCCCCCTGCCATACTAGTTTAAATGCTCCCGAACTGCTTTATCAAAATTTACCCCGAGAACCTCAGTTCCATCTTTGCACAGGTGTAGACCGTCCCTTTTGTATAGGTCACACCTACCACAAAACTGGTCCCAATGCCTCAAAAATTTAAAACCCTCCCTCTTACACCACTGCTCAAGCCACGTATTTAGCCTAACTATCCTGTTCTCTGTACTCTTACTAGCCCGTGGCACTGGTAGTAATCCAGAGATTACTACCTTCGAGGTCCTACTTTTTAGCTTGGCTCCTAACTCCCTAAATTCTACTTGTAGGACCTCTTCCCTTTTTTTAGCTACGTCGTTGGTACCAACATGTATCACGACAACTGGCTGTTCCCCCTCCCCCTCCAGAATGTTCTGCACCCGCGCCGAGACATCCTTGACCCTTGCACCAGGGAGGCAAATTACCATCCTGGAGTCTCGGTCGCGACCACAGAAACTCCTATCTATTCCCCTTACAATCGAATCCCCTATTACTATAGCCCTGCCACTCTTTTTCCCTCCCTTCTTTGCAACAGAGCCAGTCATGGTGCCATGAGCCTGGCTGCTGGTGCCTTCCCCCGATGAGTCATCCCCCCCGACAACAGCACCTAAGGCGGTGAACCTGTTGCTGAGGGAGACAACCCCAGGGGATTCCTGCACTACCTTCCTGCCCTTGCTCTGCCTTTTGGTCACCCATGTACTATCTACTCTGGCCTTAACCTGCGGTGTGACCAACTCACTAAATGTGCTATTCACAACCCTCTCAGAATCGTGGATGCTCCAAAGTGAGTCCATCCGCAGCTCAAGGGCCGTCATGCGGTCCCACATGAGCTGCAGCTGGACACACTTCCCGCACACATGGTTGTCAGGGACACAGGAAGCGTCCATGATTTCCCACATGTTACAGGAGGAGCATGACACAGGTCCGAGCTCTACTGCCATGACTTAACCCTTATATTACTTATTAATTTTCTAGTTTTAGTTTATTTATTGACTTTTGTTTTCCCGAAGCTTACTTAGACCAATGTATACTGTACTCCTCTTATTCCTTTTTAAACTAACCAAATCGCACTAGTTTTAGTTGTACTTTCTAGGAAGGTTTGAGGAAAGTACTTACCAGTTAGTCTTACCTCCCTGGTCTTTCGCTGACTTCCCGTCTAACAGTGGCTTTTTAACTCAACCACTTCATTATCATTTTACTTCCGGGTTTCCTGTCCAATCAGCAGCTGCGGGCATGATGTGCACCCGTATGATGCGATCTCAACTTCAGTATTTAAAGGGGCACTCCAAACATGCCAGTTGAAGGAGTTTGGAGTTGGGAAGAAAAGAGAAGCAAGTGGCAGAATGGAGTCCAGATGGGAAAAGGCTGCACCTCGTTTCAGTGACATCTCCCCGGATGAGCTGCTGTGGGCTGTGAGGAGTAGGAAAGAGATAATCTTTCCTAGCAATGGAAGGAAGAAGCCTGCTGCTGAGACCAAGAAGGCGTGGTTAGAGATTGCGGAAGAGGTCAGCAGCAGGACCGTGGTGCCACGCTCCTGGATTCAGTGCAGAAAGTGCTTTAATGACTGAAGCAGGTCAGGAAAGGTGAGTACAGTGGCACATTCACCTACACCCTGTTGTGTGCATCATCCCACCCCCTCACTCTGCCTTCTCAAGCCTGCTCCAGTACATCACTCCTCACACCCACTTACCTTGCAGGTGCACCCACCCTTCTCTTTCTATGCGGTTCCTCACATCCCCATCTATCCATCCACCACTCCCACTCAACCTCATCCTTATGCAATGACATGCCTCTCCCTCACAGTCAACCTCACCAAATGCACTCCAACCATCAGATGAACACATGCCATTACACTCACTCATAGATCTGTTCTTTCCCTTCTTGCAGGAGAAGGGAGCACAGAACACCAGGGAGAGGGAGAGAACCGGAGGGGGCCCTCCGCAGATCACGCAGCTCACAACTGCAGAGGAGGAAGCGCTGGAAATAAGTGGAGTTATGGCGTCCTTGGCTGTCGGAGATGGGGCGACGGGGAGCTCCCAGCTACCTGGTGACACAATTAAATAAAAGCCATCCACCTGTCATACTGTTGAGCGAGTGAAATATGATCATCTTCGTAATGATAATTTGCAACATTCTGACCTTGCCAGGACTAATTCATGCCTTTTATCCTCAACAGGGCCTTCACGCGTGCAGTGGACATGGCAGATGACAAGTCCTCAGAGGAGTGGAGTCCTTCTGAGGGTACATCATCACAGGACTCATTCAGACCATGCACCAGCTCAGATACTTACACTTCGGTGGGACCAGTAAGAGTTGAGTTTTCACCTGGTGACTCACACTTCACAAGTGAGCAAGAGCAGATGGTGGTAGCAGGGACAGCAGTGGAGAGTCCGTGTCGGAGGGCACAGCCCTCTCCAAGCTCTGCTCAGCTGGACACAGATGCAGTACCCCGGGGCCATCGATGAAGACGAGAAGCAATGAGCAGCAGCAGACAATGTGCGATGCACTGACAGGCCTTCCAAGTGGACTCACCACAATTGCAGAGAGATTGGAGGAGTCCACCTCACGCATGAGGTGGGTGATGTCACAGGCCACTGTGATGATCTATTCTTCCATGGATAGAGTGGCCAGCATCATGGACTGTCAAATGAGTCCATGCAAGCCTCCAACACCACCGTGCAGACTCTGGATGCCAACATGTCTGCCACCTTAAATAGGTTGACAGATTCCTTAGCCTTGGCCTCACAGGGCCGGACAGATCAGCACCAAAGTGTTCTCCAGCACAGTGGTAGGGTGAAGTGCAGCTGGGCCATGAGAGGGATGATGGTGAAAGGGGACATGGAAGCACTTTCACTTCTCACCCACAGCCTCCCCTCAGTCAGCAGCCAACATGCTGCCTCATCTCTCAATGGTCGAGTCTGCCCCTGCACAGGTGCAGGCGTGGCCCTCACGGACTCCAAAACCCATAGGATGTCGGCCAAGAGCACCTCAGCAGTCAGAGCAGGGATGTGAGCAGCCCGCCTCTACTTCTGCTGAAGACACACAGGTTGCAGCTTGTAGGAGTAGCAGAAAAAGGAAGAGCAAGGCTCTGTAGTTGCACAGGGAATGCACATGGGTATCTGAGAAAATGTGACAAGTTCTTGTTCTTTATTTAGCTCACATAAATTTTATTGTTTTTCACCACTTTCCCGTCTTGTCCATTTTTGGGTGTTGGGGTAAGTGGTCTTCCAACTTGATTGATGATGAATGTGAAGACATGAATTGATGGGGACCAATGGGGGAATATTCAAGGGGTATCTGGTTGGTTGCAGGACTGCTTTGTGTCAGTGGCATTGTGGGTGTAGTTAGGGGGCGTAGTATCCATTGCATTTCCTGGTGAGATGGGTCTACTGATGCAACCTAAGTGAACCCTTCATTAATTAGGGCATCCCTGGCATCCCGGGCAGCAATGTGAGCAGCTGGGGGTGCATTGCCCTCATCACCCTCCTCTTCCTCCTCATCTTCTTCTTCCTCCTCCCCATCCAAATCATCCGAGGAGGATCTGAGCCCATCGTCTTGTTCCTCCTGCAGGTTCAAGCCTCGCTGTTGCGCAATGTTTTGCAGAGCACAGCAAACCACGACCATGTTGGAGACCCTGGCTGGTGCGTACTGAAGGGTGCCTCCAAAACTGTCGACGCACTGGAAGCGCCTTTTCAGCATGCTGATGGCCTGTTCAATCACACATCTGGTGGTGATATGGCATTCATTGTAGCATTATTGCTCTTCAGTAGCCAGGTTTCTGACAGGTGTCATGAGCCACGTTTGCAGTGGGTATTCCTTGTCACCTAGCAGCCACCCCTTAAGTCTGCTTCCAGGTCTGAAGAGATCAGACAGCTTGGACTGCCGCAGTATGAAAGTGTCATGGCAATCGCCCAGGAATCTTGCACACACTTGCATAAACATCTTTTTGTGGTTGCACATTGATGGAGTGGAAGCTCTTGCAGTTGACGAATACTCCTGGTTGTTCTGGGGGGTGCCCAGATTGCCACATGTGTGCAGTCGATGGCGCCCTGCACATGCGAGAAGCCAGCCCAAGAGCCTGCTCAGTCTGCCTGGCATCATCAGTGACAAAGTTGAAATAATTGCCGGCTCTGGCAAACAACTCATCAGTGACCTGTCTTATGCATTTGTGGGCCACCGACTGGGAGATCCTAGATATATCTGCAGCAGGGTCCTGGAAGCACCCAGAGGCAAAACCTTTGAGGGCGGTGGTGACTTTGACAGCCACTGGTAATGCCTAACATCTGTTGTTGGGAAATTGCTAGAGTCTATAATTAAGGATAGGGTGACTGAACACCTCAAATTTTCAGTTGATCAGAGAGAGCCAGCAATATGATTTGTGTAATGGTAGGTCATGCCTGACAAACCTGATTGAATTTTTTGAAGAGGTGACTAAAGTAGTGGACAGGGAAATGTCTATGGATGTTATTTATATGGACTTCCAGAAGGCATTTGATAAAGTCCCACATAAGAGACTGTTATCTAAGGTAGAAGCCCACAGAATTGAGGGCAAATTATTGACCTGGTTAGGAAATTGGCTGAGTGGCAGGAGACAGGCAGTAGGGATAATGGGTAGGTACTCAAATTGGCAGGATGTGACTAGTAGTGTCCTGCAGGGATCAGTGTTGGGGCCTCAACTATTCACAATATTTATTAATGCTTAGATGATGATAGAAAGTTATATATCCAAATTTGCCAATGGTGCAAAGATAGGCGGCAGTGTAGGTGAAAGCATCAAATTGCAAAGGGCTATTGATAGATTAAGTGAACGGGCAAAACTGTGGCAAATGGATTTCAATGGTCCAGATACATAGATCATTAAAATGTCATGAACAGGTACAGAAAATAATCAAAAAGGCTAATGGAATGCTGGCCTTTATATCTAGAGGACTAGAATACAAGGGGGTAGAAGTTATGCTGCAGCTGTACAAAACCCTGGTTAGACCACACCTGGAGTACTGTGAGCAGTTCTGGGCACCACACTTAGAATGGATATATTGGCCTTGGAGGGAGTGCAGCGTAGGTTTACCAGAATAATACCTGGGCTTCAAGGGTTAAGTTACGAGGAGAGATTACACAAATTAGGGCTGTATTCCCTAGAACTTAGAAGGTTAAAGGGTGATCTGATCGAAGTTTTCAAGATATTAAGGGGAACAGATAGGGTAGATAGAGAGAAACTATTTCTGCTGGTTGGGGATTCTAGGACTAGGGGGCATAGTCTAAAAATTAGAGCCAGACCTTTCAGGAGTGAAATTAGCATAGTATGTGGGAGCTTGTGGACAGTGAGACTGTCCTGGATTCCTACATCTGCAGGAAATGTCTCTGTCTTCAGTCACTCCGGCTCAGAGTCATTGAGCTGGAGTGCGAGTTAGAGACACTCCGAAACGTAAGGGAGGGGGAGGAATTTCTGGACAATTATCCAGAATACAGTCACACCCCAGAGGAAAGCTCAGGTTCAGGAAGGGGAGGGTGTGACTGCTAGGGAGACAGGGACTTAGGACCAGATCATCTGAGGTCCAATCTAAGGCAGCATAAACGGCACCCATCCTGATGTGACAGAGCAAACAGATAGAGCATAGATACTAACCTCTAAAGTGTAGAAAGTAACCTTGCAGCACAAGTACTGTGAACAAACCCTTTCCCACGAGCAAGTAAGAAAGCAGCTGTGAGTACTGAGTATTTAGTGCAGTGTTTCAATGAGTTTGAATCAGCCCCCTCAATTGCCACTGTCTACTCGCCTTACTTTCACTGGTGAGTTTCAGGAAGCCTGAGAAACGTGTGGACCGACGTTAAAGTCAAAAGAGTGTGTCAATTTCGCTCTAATTTAGCGATTAACATATGGAAATTGACAAACCGCCTCTTTTGAGGGGGTTGCGCACACGCAGCCTAATGCGCTTCAGTGAAATGCGGAAATCGGCGGGTTGGAGCCGATATCTCGATGTGCTGTCAATTTCCCCGGTTTTAACCCCCCCACCCGCTCCCAAACTCACACGTTCCTGCAGATTAAAAAGACTGCAACCTCTTTAAACCCAGTTAGATGAAAATGTGAGCATAGATTTTATATGTAGATTACACAGACCATAGTTTGTTTAAAGTAAACCGACTAAAAATGTTTATTATCTCACTGATGGAGGTATACTTTAGCGGAATATGTTGTGCAGTCTACAGTGTTTCACAGCTGTATGCTATTCTATGAATGGAACACAAATATGTAATTTAGTAAAGGTACAATTAAACAAAAATGGAGGTTAATATCTAAACTCAGACAAATGATAAACAAAAAAATAACTTCAAACACAAATTCCACACAACCAGAGGTTAGTGTTGTAATAAGAGCTTGATTGCATGCAAAGAGGTACAGTCATGCAAATCAGACACCACATTAACGTCATCCTGGAGGCATATTTTCAAACATGTTTAAAATAAACAACTTTGTTTATTGTGGCTGAAAATTCGTATCATCTGTGTGCTTTGGTGCACTTTATCCTGACTACTGCAGTTGTATTAACTAATTCATTTTCTCGCTCTTTGTTTGAGAGGCTTGAAGCTGGACACAGGACCTTTGGTCTGTAAATGTCACTTCTATGCAGGGAAGAGCTTTAAGTCCAAAGTACTCCCTCAGCTGCTCATCTCAGTGTTTCAACGTCAGTAACAAGCTCAGCACAGGCTGGGATTTGATCCTGAGCAAATACAAAGCTTTTTCACTGGGTTACTGAGATTGGCATCAATGGGTGGGAAGAATGACCATCTCTTCCGAACATGAGAGCTGTCCAAAGATAAACTCACCATGGACATTACCCCAGTGGATCTGTTCTTGCTGTTAGAGCTGATATAGCAGGAATCCAGTAGGCTTTTTTCTCACTACAATTCGAATCTTTCCTTTTCAGTTCGGAGAAAGTATAAAGATTTGAACATAGTTTTTAAAGTTATACAATTGGAGACTGTCTCAAACTACCTAACCCGGCTGGTGAGATTTTCTATATCCTTGGGTTAAAACTTAATCCGCAGGTAGTCATATAACATTGTGACATTCTCGGAGATTAAATTGCACTTCTGTGGAGGAACCTGCTTGTTCTGTGGGAGGTGAAACCTCCTTCCTTTTAACACTTCACCACGAATATTGAAGGCCATTTTTACACCGCTCTGCTGAAAGCAGTAAAAAATGAATTATCATAGCCCTACCCCCATTAAATCAATGGTGATCACCATATTCCTGGAATAATGCTAGTTTTCTTGCTACTGCCACTTAGACTGAAAGACAATGGCAGCAGCATGATTTATGGATTTAAAGTGTTCAATCTATACAAACGTTGCCTATCTAAATGGTTTATAATTTGCAAGGAAAATATCTTAGGTATGTAACAAGACTAATTGCAATCGGACAGACCTGTAACACTGACTTAAGGCATCTTGTTAAAAATAATTAAAGGCACACACACATCGTATCTGACTAGTTGAATTATAAGGAAACAATGCAATTTCAATGGTTTTCAAGGCAATAAAAAATGAGTGAACGGTATGAATGATTTATAGTTGGGGATAATGATTGAAGTGATTTGTTTCTTGGTAGCATCAAGATGAGTTTAAAAATGCTGCTGCTGACCTAATTGCTTCTCTGGCCACTTGCTGGATTACAGTGCCAACCTCGTCTCCTCCCTAAACGAGCTGAGCATTTGGGCAGAATCATTGCTGGGATTTTCATTACCGCAGGATCACAAGAGGAATGGTCTTAACACTAACGGAGAGGTGAGCTTACCCACGGCTCCCACAGGGCCCACATACTTTATATCACGGATTAAAGGCCAGAGGGATGATTGAGAGAGATCGATGTGCCAGGTAACAGATGCATCGGGCTGGGGTCAGGGTATTGAAGTTAGACCCACTGCATGCAGGTACTCAACAATAAGGAATGCACCTTTTTTTAATTCATTCATGGGATGTGGACATTGCTGCCAAGGTCAGCATTTATTGCCCATCCCTAATTGCCCTTGAGAAGATGGTTGTGATCCGCGTTCTTGAACCACTGCAGTCCGTGTGGTGAAGGTACTCCCACAGTGCTGTTAGGTAAGGGGTTCCAGGATTTTGACCCAGCATCAATGAAGGAATGGCAATATATTTGCAGGTCAGCATGGTGTATGACTTGGAGGGGAACTTAGAGGTGATGGTGTTTCCATGCACTTGCTGCCCTTGTCCTTCTAGGTGGTAAAGGTCGCGGGTTTGGGAGGTGCTGTCGAAGAAGCCTTGGCGAGTTGCTGCAGTGCATCTTGTAGATGGTACACACTGCAGCCACGGGACGCCGGTGGTGGAGGGAGTGAATGTTTAAGGTGGTGGATGAGATGCCAATCAAGCGGGCTGCTTTGTCCTGGATGGTGTTGAGCTTTTTGAGTGTTGTTGGAGCTGCACTCATCCAGGCAAGTGGAGAGTATTCCATCACACTCCTGACTTCTGCCTTGTAGATGGTGGAAAGGCTTTGGGGAGTCAGGAGGTGACTCTATGCTATCTATTGCAAGGATCATGAATTTTAATACACAATTTGAAATCTAAGTCGGAACATCTGGGGAAAGAAAAAATCTCGAGAATAAATGCCCGCTGCATTTCTCTCAGTATTATTCTTTCCTTCAAAAAGGATTGGCCATTGGCTTTCGCTGCCTCCGATTGTATTCCAATTATTTTTCAAATTTTTTTTAGCGTGAATTCGCCGCTGGAGGATGGTGGCGCACAGCGATGTAACCCTTATGGCATTTGCCGCCAATGTTGCCATTACAGGAAAATCCAGACCATCAATTATTAGGAGATAACTTTCATTTAAAAAAATAATGCTAACCGTATGCCACTGAATCAAATTGAAAGCCATTTGATACTCCCTGCTGCTTTACACTAATAATTACAACATGTTTTTTTCATTAATATTAATTTGCAATTAGATGTACAACTATGAAGCCTCATTATAATTCAGTACAATGCGATACCTGATGCATTTTAATTCTACTGAGCTAGGTTTTATTTAGGAAAAGTAACTATTTTGAAACATTACATGATACATTTGTTTAAAGGGGCGCGTTGCATTAATAATTAAGCTGTTCTGATTATACCACGTTTAAACAAAAAGTTGGCACCAGACAAGTCACTTTTTAATAGAATAAATTTTAATGAAATAAAGGATTTGGGGATAAAGAGCAGGTGTGCCAGACAGCTGAAAACACTGGTCGTGTGTGTCTGCACGCGTGTGTATGCGTGTTTGTGTGTGTGTGTGTAACTTTCTGTGTACCTCACCAAACAGTAATTAATTTTTTTTTACCTTTTGTTACTGTAGCTGATTACCTACATCAAGAGTGAAAGGGAATGGAGTCATAACAAATGAGAACGATGGTGTATTTAATAAATCTTGAAATTGAAGAAGGCAATTAAATTGTGTTTATTATTTTTACAGTGAAAGAAAGTATTAATATAGTTCACTTCACTACAAATTGATAATATTCTTAAAACACAACAGCCCAGAAGTAACTATTGGCAATATTACCTGACAAACATTATCACATTCATATGACATTCCTCCATCCACTATTTTAATAAAGTTTTTAACTCATTTAAGATAAACTGGTTGCTGCCTCTGTTAAAACAGTGAGCAGAGGAATGTCATCCAAACAGGTTAAATGTTTGTCCACAGATATGATGAAATGTAACTTCTCACCTAATGTTAAACAAATAACAAAACCAATCTGATTCTTTTGAAGGATCAGCCTCAGAATATAATGACATATCACCGACCTTAGCACTCAAGGTTGTCCACTTAATCCTACCCAACTGGCTGTCAGATAATTTGTAGACTTTTGACTCGTGATATCCCTGTATTGCATGCAGCAGTATAGCTGGATGTGAACATTTTGATGACTGGAAGATCGGGAATGCTGCAAACCCGAGCATTGACCTTCAATTCTCTGATCTGCGCTTCTGGCAAGTGAGATTCCACATCAGGTGATACATCTCACAAAATTATCCTTCTAATTGTGTGTGTTCTTGGTGCAGGGCTCCCAGCTCGTGAATGTTCTTTTAGCCAAATATTCTCAGGTAGATTTAGATATTTCTAAATACAAAAATATACTTTTCCTATGAAAGTCTAAAACCAGCCCAATGAAGTCCAGAAACACTAATAAATACAGTCCATTTTATTGCTGGCTTTTATAAGTTAGCACTGGAAAGGCCAGCCTTCCACCCCATGCCGTACCCATTGTTGCCAAGTTGGTGTGCTTTCATTTGATGAGGAAGGGCTGAACCCAAATGGAGGTGTATTGTGTGGAAACACCAGGATGGGGGAGGGGAGTGGGTTGGTGCTAGGGGTGGGTCACCCTTCCCCACCTCCTGTTGGAGCACTATGCTGGCGGGATGGTCCGCACTCTTGGTGTTGGCCTACTTATTCTTCCAGCAGGCTCCTGGGCTGATAGAGTCTGCTCTGCTTTGCCAAGTTTTTGTGCTTCCCATTCTACTTACCCATCCTCCTTCAGCTCTTTAAACTCTCAGGGGGAGAAATTGGCTTCCTTTGTGCCTCCCGTTAGCGCCTCCGGGGTCGTTAACAGGGCGCTACTGGCTTTGCGACCGGGTGCAGCGAGAGTGCCGACGCCCGCGAATTTCCCCTGCAGGTTAGCGGCGGCGGTAAACCCTAACGCCACGATCTCCTGTGTCCCGGAGATCGTGACGTCATCCAGTGCGCAGCGCCCCAGTACCGCCCTGGATGCGAACTTGGCTTCCGCCTCCTGCAGCATTGCCGGGCGTCAACACTGGCAGCTGCAGGAAGCGTTGTCACCGCGGATGGCCGCTTGGGGAACGGTAGTTAAAAGTATTGCCGGTGAGGTAGGCGAAAAATGTTTCATCAAGACTCTGTGGGGTTTTTTCTATTTTTCAGGTGCCGCGCTGGATCAGCCCTACACTCTGTTAAAGTGTTTGAGGCTGATCGTCGCCGATTGGAGGTGCCGTCGGTGATCAGGGGATTCATTTTCTTGCAGAGTCTGCAGCGATGGCCCTTCTCTTTAAGGGAGGGAAGGTGCCTTCCAACGCGGCAGCGCTGCACGGCCCATTGTGCAGCGCTGCACACCTACTGCCCCGCCTGCTGCCTGTTGTGCTCCAGGAAGGAAGTGGAGCGCTTGATTTAGCATTCCACTTCCTCCCTGGAGCGCAAAACCGAATCTTTTAAAAGTTGAAAAGCATTAGCGCCTGGCGCTAATTTTTTCAACTTTTAAAAGTTAGCGCCCCAAATGGGGCGAGACCGAATTTCTCCCCCTCAGAGTCTCATATATGTCTTTTATTCCTTTGATTTCTCTCATTATGCCTCTTTTTGGCTCCTGCACATATCACTTCTGCTAGTTTACCATTTCCTGTTCCCCACATCAACACTTTACAGATCATTCATAGAATCATAGATCTTACAGCACCGAAGGAGGCCATTCGGCCCATCGTGCCTGTGCCTGCTCTTTGAAAGAGCTATCCAATTAGTCCCAATCCCCCTGCTCTTTCCCCATAGCCCTGCAATTTTCTGCCCATTAAGTATTTATCCAAAATAACAGAAAACGCTGGAAAATCTCAGCAGGCCAGGCAGCATCCGTGGAGAGAGAAACAGGGTTAACGTTTCAGGTCGAAGTATTTGTCCAATATCCTTTTGAAAGTTAAATCTGCTTCCATCATCCTTTCAGGCAGTGCATTCCAGATCTTAATAACTTGCTGCGTAAAACAATTTCACTTAATCTCACCACTGTCTCTTTTTCCAATCACCTTAAATCTGTGTCCTATGGTTACTGGCCCTTCTGCTACTGGAGAACAGTCTGGTAAATCTCCTCTGCACCCTCTCCAGGGCCTCGACATGATACCCAGAACTGGACACAATACCAGCTGAGACCTAACCAGTGATTGATGAAGGTTTACTATAACTCTTTTGCTTTTGTACTCTATGCCTCTATTTATAAAGTCAAGGATCCCGTATGCTTTTTTAACAGCCTTCTCAACTTGTCCTGCCACCTTCACAGATTTCTTTACGCAAACCCCCAGGTCTCTCTGTTCCTGCACCCCATTTAAAATTGTTCAGTTTAGTTTATATTGCCTCTCCTCATTCTTCCTTCCAAACTGTATCACCTCACACTTCTCTGTGATAAATTTCATCTGGCATGTGTCTGCCCATTTCACCAGTCTGTCTATGTCCTGAAGTCTGTTAGTATCCTACTCCTTGTTTACTTCATTTCTGAGTTTCATGTCAGCTGCAAACATTGAAATTATGCCCAGTATACCCGTTAATATATATTGAAAAGAGCAGTGGCCCTATTACCGACCCCTGGGGGACACCACTGTCTACTTCCCTCCAGTTTGAAAAACACCCGTTCACCACTACTCTCTGCTTTGTGTCCCATAGCCTTAGTCATTCTACAACTTTACCTGTATGTGTCATCGTTGTATGTTTCCCCCCTTTTTACTTTCCTTTGTTAAATTCCTTTTTAAATGCTGTGCATCTATAATATCTTTCAGTTCTGAGGAAGGGTCTATACCTCAAATGTCAACTGATCTCTTCTCTCGACAGATGCTACCTCTCCAGTGGTTAGTGTTTTTGTTTCAGATTTTCAGTATTTGCAGTATTTTGCTTGTTGTTCAAGTCTTAACCCAATGTTGCAGACACTCCCAAGCCACATCCTACTCTGACGCCTATAGTTATCCCAGTGAACAAAAGTACTAGTTCCTAACATGAAGCAAGTAGACACATGTTTTAAGCCACCAACTTTGAACAGAAATAATGCACTGGCATGAATCTTCTTGGTTTTCAAAATGTGCCTCTGGGCTGTAATTAAACAACAGTTCAAGTTTTATTGGACTCGATTCCTTTTAGTGCATTTAATGATATTACACATCCATCTGCCATTCTGTGCCTGGAATAAACCAATGTAATTCAATAAAGACCTAGGTAAGCTAAAAGTTAGGGTCACAATGTCAAGCCACATTTTAAGCAAAAATAAAAAATGTTTTTGTAACAATGTTGCGATTAAGAAGGGTCGATTTTAACTCCCGGCGGGAAGCCGATGGAAGAGGATGGCAATCCCGCACAGGAGTGTAAGTTGGAGTCCCAGCAGATTTTAACTGCTCGGCCTCTTTTGAATCTCACCGGTCAGCTGTTTAACCGTTTCTGGGAAATGTAGCAGCCGGTATTGGAAGAAGGTCGTCGGCAGCAACGTAAGTCCAGGAGGGGGGTTCGTTTCAGAGTCTCGCTGATGAGGAAGACGGGGCAACAGAAGCCTGGACTTTCCTTGTGGGAGTGCTCCTCCAAGCCTCACTGAGGAATTTATTTTTAAAGCTTACCTTCACAGATCTCACTGGCTTCCCCACAGGTTTACCTGGCAGGGCAGCCGTGGCAGGAGCCCCACTCTGGAGCCGGTTAAAATTCCCATGTACGTTGGCCGGAATTTTGCCTACCTGGGCGGGACCGGTGTGGGCAGTGTCCATGGCGGGTCGCGACCCCTCTGCTGGCTCCATCCCGCTATTGAAAATGAACTTACCTTAATGGGGCCTATTAAGCCCACCCAGCGCGTTACCCAGCCCAATTAGATGGAGCTTCTCTGGTGATGTCATTCATGATGCGTTTTCAGCCGGGATCTTTAAAGGGACCAAGGCCACATTAGATTTGAAGTTTAATTTAACATAGTGCTGTCAGTGCACTTCAGCATTGGAGTGCTGCAAACACTGACAATGACTGCACCGAGGCAGAGGGCTGCACCCAAGTTCTCCAATGACTCCCTCCATATGTTTATGGAGGGAGTCAGAGCAGGCAGGGAGGTCCTCTTCCCTTCCGATGGGCGGAAGAGAGCTCCCCAGGAGACCAACGGAGCCTGGTTGCAGATTGCAGAGGAGGTCACAAGCAGGGATGTGGTCAGGATGACCTGGGTGCAGTGCCACAAACGTTTAAATGATCTAATTAGATCAGGAAGCAATAGTACAAAGCCCCACTCAACTGCATCCTGCTGTGCCTCTCATCACATCCCCATCAATCTGCCTTCCCTCCCCTACTCCTGCATATCCTTAATCACACCAATAATCCTTGCACATCCATCCATCTCTCTCCCTGTATCGACATTATCACATCCCCATCTCACTAGCCACCCCTCACACTCACCCTCATGCTTTTTTAAAATGTGTTTTTTTTTACAGGATGTGGGCATCGCTGGCAAGGCCAGCATTTATTGCCCACCCCTAGTTGCCCTTGAGAGGGTGGTGGTGAGCCGCCTTCTTGAACCGCTGCAGTCCGTGTGGTGAAGGTACTCCCACAGTGCTGTTAGGAAGGGAGTTCCAGGATTTTGACCCAGCGACGATGAAGGATCGGCAATATACTTCTAAGTCAGGATGGTGTGTGACTTGGAGGGGAACTTGGAGGTGGTGGTGTTCCCATGCGCCTGCTCCCCTTGTCCTTCTAGGTGGTAGAGGTCGCGGGTTTGGGAGGTGCTGTCGAAGAAGCCTTGGCGAGTTGCTGCAGTGCATCTTGTAGATGGTACACACTGCAGCCACAACCATCTTCCTTTGTGCTAGGTATGACTCCAGCCAGTGGAGTGTTTTCCCCCCGCTTCCTACTGACTTCAGTTTTACTAGTGCTCCTTGATGCCACACTCAGTCAAATGCTGCCTTGATGTCAAGGGCAGTTACTTTCACCTCACCTCTGGATTTCAGCTCCTTTGTCCATGTTTGGACCAAGGCTGTAATGAGGTCGGCAGCCGAGTGGTCTTGGCGGAACCCAAACTGGGCATCTGTGAGCAGGTTATTGGTGAGTAAGTGCCACTTGATAGCACTTCGATGACACCTTCCATCACTTTGCTGATGATTGAGAGTAGACTGATGGGGCGGTAATTGGCCGGGTTGGATTGGTCCTGCTTTTTGTGGACAGGACATACCTGGGCAGTTTTCCACATTGTCGGATAGATGCCAGTGTTGTAGCTGTACTGGAAAAGCTTGGCTAGAGGTGTGGCTAGTTCTGAAGCACAAGTCTTCAGCATGATAGTTGGGATGTTGTCGGGGCCCATAGCCTTTGCTGTATCCAGTGCGCTCAGCCGTTTCTTGATATCAGGTGGAGTGAATCGAATTGGCTGAAAACTGGCTTCTGTGATGGTGGTGACCTTAGGAATAGGCCGATATGGATCAGCCACTCAGCACTTCTGGCTGAAGATGGTTGCAAACGCTTCAGCCTTGTCTTTTGCACTCACGTGCTGAGCTCCACCATCATTGAGGATGGGGATATTCATGGAGCCTCCTCCTCCCGTTATTCACCATTGACGACTGGATGTGACAGGACTGCAGAGCTTTGATCTGATCCATTGATTGAGGGATCGCTTAGCCCTGTCTATAGCATGCTGCTTCTGCTTTTTAGAATGCATGTAGTCCTGTGTTGCAGCTTCCCCAGGTTGGCACCTCATTTTTAGGTACATAAGAACATAAGACATAGGAGCAGGAGTAGGTCATTTGCTCCCTTGAGCCTGCTCCGCCATTCAATAAGATCATGCCTGATCTGATCTTGGCCTCAACTCCACTTCCCTGCTCGCTCCCCATAACCCTTGACTCCCTTATCGTTCAAAAAGCTGTCTATCTCCACCTTAAATATATTCAATGACCCAGCCTCCACAGCTCTCTGGGGAAGAGAATTCCAAAGATTCACGACCCTCTGAGAGAAGAAATTCCTCCTCATTTCCGATTTTAAAGGGTGCCCCCTTATTCTGAAATTATGCCCCCTAGTTCTAGATTCCCCCATGAGGGGAAACATCCTCTCTGCATCTACCCTGTCAAGCCCCTTCAGAATCTTATATGTTTCAATAAGATCCCCTCTCATTCTTCTAAACTCCAATGAGTATAGGCCCAACCTGCTCAACATTTCTTCATAAGACAACCCCTTCATCTCCGGAATCAACCTCATGAACCTTCTCTGAACTGCCTCCAATGCAGGTATATCCTTCCTTAAATAAGGAGACCAAAACTGTACGCAGTACTCCAGGTGTGGTCTCACCAACACCTTGTACAGTTGTAACAGGACTTCCCTACTTTTATACTCCATTCCCTTTGCAATAAAGGCCAACATTCCATTTGCCTTCCTAATTACTTGCTGTACCTGCATGCTAACTTTTTGTGATTCATGTACAAGATCCCTCTGTACCTCAGCATTTTGTAATCTCTCCCCATTTAAATAATAATTTAATTTTCCACATTAAACTCCATCTGCCAGATTTTTGCCCACTCACTTAGCCTATCTATATCCCTTTGGAGATTATTTGCTTCCTCCACACAATTTGCTTTCCCACCTATCTTTGTATCATCAGCAAATTTGGCTACATTACATTCAATCCCTTCATCCAAGTCATTAATATAGATTGTAAATAGTTGAGGCCCCAGCACTGATCCCCACTAGTTACAGTTTGCCAACCTGAAAATGACCCATTTATCCCGACTCTCTGTTTTCTTTTAGTTAGCCAATCCTCTATCCATGCTAATATATTACCCCCAACCCCGTGAGCTCTTATCTTGTGTAGTAACCTTTTATGTGGCACCTTATCGAATGCCTTCTGGAAATCCAAATACACAACATCTACTGCTTCCCCTTTATCCACTCTGCTCTACACACATTATTGAATCAGGGTTGGTTCCCTGGCTTGATGGTAATGGTAGAGTGAGGGATATGCCAGGCCATGAGATTACAGATTGTGGTGGAATACAATTCTGCTGCTGCTGATGGCCCACAGCGCCTCATGGATGCCCAGTTTTGAGCTGCTAGATCTGTTCTGAATCTATCCCATTTAGCAACCTGGTAGTGCCACACAACACGATGGAGGGTGTCCTCAGTGTGAAGACGGGACTTCGTCTCCACAATGACTGTGCGGTGGTCACTGTTACCAATACTGTCATGGTCAGATGCATCTGCGACAGGTAGATTGGTGAGGATGAGTTCAAGTAGGTTTTTCCCTCGTGTTGGTTCTCTCACCACCTGTCGCAGGCCTAGACTAGCAGCTATGTCCTTCAGGACTCGGCCAGCTCGGTCAGTAGTGGTGCTACCAAGTCACTCTTGGTGATGGACATTGAAGTCCCCCACCCAGAGTACATTCTGTGCCCTTGCTACTCTCAGTGCTTCTTCCAAGTGGTGTTCAACATGTGCTAATTCATCAGCTGAGGGAGGGCAATTGGTAGTAATCAGCAGGAGGTTTCCTTGCCCATGCTTGACCTGAAGCCATGAGACTTCATGGGGTCCGGAGTCAATGTCGAGGACTCCCAGATGCATTCCTTCCCGATTGTGCTGCCACCCCTGGTGGGACAGGACATACCCAGGGATGGTGATGGAGGAGTTTGGGACATTGGCTGAAAGTTATGATTCTGTGAGTATGACTATGTCAGGCTGTTGCTTGACTAGTCTGTGGGACAGCTCTCCCAATTCTGGCACAAGTCCCCAGATGTTGGTGAGGAGAAATTTGCAGGGTCGACTGGGCTGTGTGTGCCATTGCCAGGTCCGTAGCCGAGGTTGATGCGTCCGGTTTCATTTTTATTATTGTGTTTCGTAGCAGTTTGTTACAACTGAGTGGCTTGCTGGGCCATTTCAGAGGGCAGTTAAGAGTCAACCACATGGCTGTGGACCAGACCAGGTAAGGACAGCAGATTTCCTTCCCTAAAGGACATTAGTGAACCAGATGGGTTTTTACGACAATCTGATAGTTTCATGGTTACCATTACTGATACTAACTTTTTATTGCAGATTTATTTAATTAACTGAATTTAAATTCCCCAGCTGCCATGGTGGGATTTGAATTCACGCCTTTGGATTACTAGTCCAAGTGACAATACCACTATGCTACCATTCCCATTGTTCCCTGGGGATCTGTTCTGGGCCCTAGACTCTTCACCATATTTATATAACTATTCTCATCATGATCTACTACTTTGCCAAATTTTGAATCATATTCAAATGTTATAATGCTGCTCCCTACACCCGAGTCTAGGCCGTTTATAAAAATTGCAAAGAGTAATGGATCTAAAACTGACCCTTGGGGCTCACCACTGCAAACCACCTCACAGTCTGAAAAACATCCATCCACCACCACCCTTTGCTTACTGTCACTGAGCCAATTTTGTATCCATACCACCACTTTCCCCTTAATTCCATGGGCTTCCATCTTCTTAACAAGCCTCCTGTGTGGCACTTTATCGAATGCCTTCCAAAAGTCCATATATACAACATCTACTGCACTACCTTGATCAACCTTCCCTGTTACCTCATCAAAGAATTCAATCAAGTTACTCAGACACGATTTGCCTTTAACAAATCAATGCTGACTCTCCTTGATTAACCCATGCCTTTCCAAATGAAAGTTTGCTTTGTTCCTGATAATGGTTCCAATAACTTCCCACCACTGATGTTCGGCTGACTGGCCTGTAGTTTCCTGGTTTATCCCTCTCTCCTTTCTTGAGTGGTGGTATAACATTAGCTGAATAGTGGTATAACATAATAACATTTATGGAGACAGAGAGACTTGTGTATGTATATCTGAAGAGCTGAAGCTAAAATCGTGCTGCCAGTAATCACTTACACACATACTCCACCCCCCCACCACTAGACTGTCAGAGATTGGACACACACATACCCCATCCCACCGCACCCTACCCCTAACCTACCAGGACTTAAATATACACAAACCCTGTTCCAACATTAGGCTGTCAGGAATTAGACACACACATATGCCACGCTACCACTAGACTATCAAGGAGTAGACACACAGAGACACATACCACCATAACTAGACTGAAAGAGAATAGATACACACAGTAGTCCGACTAAAGTTAGAGAGAAATGCCCCGACTCTACTAGACTGACTAGGATTGCTGCCATTCAGCAATAATCTGAAATCAATATCAACAATAAAGTGCAGAAAGAAATTAAAAATTAAAAATATTTTTACATGCACCAGTTACGTTTTTGTAAGACAACGTCCTAAATTAAGATTTTTAAGAACGTACTTTTTGATTTTCTTTGCAAGTGATAAATGCCACAAAACCCAAAGTTGAACTCTATCCATTAGGCCTGAAGGAGTCATAATTCGTTATGTTGGGTTTGAACTTCATTGAATTATCTTGCCAGAGTAGGTTTATGCTGTGGACTAACATCACTGGAATGGAATTGAAGGTCCCCAAGAATAATAGTGCTCAAAATTTAAATGCTAAAGTTTATTTGGGATGAACGTAGTCTATTAATCTAATCTCCTCCATCCGAACTTCTCCCAGGAATTTTTGTTCCCACCCACAGAGTCATATAGCCATAGATCTCATTTATATGCAAGAAAGCTGCAAGCTTACAACAGCAACAGTTGGCCTGAGTACAGTGAAGTAAAATGCAAAAGGATCACCCTTTATTACTGGTCTCACTCACATGCAAAACCAAGAATTATGCCAATTTGATTAGATGATGCTGGGTATGTGGGGAACCTGAAAACTCTGGGTGGGGGCTGGTGGGGTGGGGTTGCGGGGGGGTGGTGGGCGGGGTGGGTGCGGCATGTATTTTTCATGAAGGAGCCAAGGAAGGGCTGAGAATCTGTGGAATTAGACATCATCATAGGCGAAGCATTCCTCAGTAGTTATGAATGACAAAATCTTAAACTCAGGTAGAACAGGTTTATGTTGTCATTGCAAAAACGCACTGAGGGAATCTTCTCTCTTGTTAGCTCAATGAAAGGTATAATTAATATTTTATACTATTTTAATACCCAGTTGTTTACACAAATATTTATTTTATATTCCTACCTGGGATCTTAGTTGTTAAAAGCCAGCATCAGATTTATTCATTGCATTTTAACTATTTCCAATCTTAATGCACTTTCTTTGAGTTAGTTTATGATAACTAGGAATTACATAGCATAATTAGTTACATTAAATGAAATGATAACCAAAAAGTAACAGTAAATCTCAGAATCTGCCTTTAGATGGGCCAAAATTCGGCCCTTCCCGGGTGAGTACGGACTGTGTACTCACCCGTACGGCGTCCTGAAGTGCCGGTTTTCTGCATGTACTGCGCATGCGCGGGAAACCGGAACTTCCGGTCTGGTGAAGGGGGCGGTTCAGAGGTGAACCGTGTGCGCAGTAGAGGCTGCGCGCATGCAGCAAACTTAGGGTTTTTTCAGGTTTCTACAGGAGGGTAAGTATTGAAGAACCTGCACATTTAAAAAGGAGGCGCAGGACCCGTTTTCAACAAGGTAAGTGGTTAATTAATTATAATTTAAAAATTTTTCAACAGGTTTATCTTTTTTAGATACTTTAAAGAAAGGTAAGTTTATTTTTAGCACTGTTAAAAAGTTTTTTAATTTTTTCAAAAATTTAATTTTTGTTTAAAGTAGTTAATTTATTTAACTTATAGTTATTTTATAAATGTGATGGGTTTTTTAAAATTTATTTTAAGTTTAGGTGTTGTTTTGGGGCCGATTTCAATTCATACATTTGACAGGTCTTCCTGTCAAATCTATGAATGAAAGATGGTCTGCTGCCATTGGCTCTCCATGGCCCACGTGATCCCAGGGGACGCATCGCACTAACTGCGCCCCTGGGACACGCAAGCACTGCGCGCCGGCACTTGGAGCAGGCCCAGGAGCTGAAGTTCCCGTGGGCCCAAAACACAACGGCAGGCGCGGTAGGTAAGTGCGTGCGCGATCCTTACCCCCGCGGCAAGCCGGAGAGGCGAATTTCAGGGCCGATATGTCTTGTTGAGGAAAGCAGTGCTTCCTTAAGCAGTATCTAGTAACCTTGAATTAAATTATTCAAGTCCAAACAATGCAGTTTTTATTTAGTATTTACTGCCTGTGCTCAGCATGTTTCGTGGTATATGAAGTGCCAGCACAAGGAAATATGAATCAATCAATACTAACCAAGCCAATAGTTTATTTGTGGCTACCTCTTAAATTTAAGCTTCAATGAGCCCAGTTCAAAGCTCTTTGACCTGAAGCCATTTATACTTGCAATTGGTATGGTGGTCTGGTTTGTTGGCATGAGGTGAGAAAGACAGGAAGGCAAGACATTGCTGTTAGGAACTGCTGTGCTGCTTTTATATTGTTCTTCAGGCAGGCATTAATGCGGATATAAGGCCAATGACCCAGCAGCATAAAATCCAAAGACAATAACAGCAAAATAACAGGGAAATCAAGCAAGAAAACATGATTAAAGAAAGAACTTATATTTATGTAGTGTCTTATCATGACTTTCAAAAGGGCTTTACAAGCAATCGATTACTTTGAAGTGCAGTCACTGTCATGTGGACAAGTGTGGCAGCAAGTTTGTGCAGTGAGTGAAATAAATGATCAGATAATCTGTTTTTTTGTTGTTGGAGGAATGTTGGCCAGGACAATAGGAGAACTCCCATGCTTTAGTTTGAATAATAGCATTAAGATCTTCAACATCCCCCTGAGCAAACAGCTGGGACCTAGGCCACCAATAGCTCATGTTGGAAATGCAAACATGCAACACGATTTTCCAACTATTTAAATAATGACTGGACTATCTTGCCCAGCACACTCCAAGATTTCCGACAAGCGCTGCTGAAGGACAAGGCTCTGTGAGCAGCACAAAGTCAGAAAATAAACCCTTCCACACTTTTGTAAGTAGGAATGTTATCGAGGGAGAGATGGCCATATCTTCAGGAAAAGTAGTGCAATGATTGCAGAGAGTAGCAACAGGCTATTTGATCATGCCGCCATGCTTAGGGAGGATCTGGCATTTTCAGAGGAGGTGACATTTAGCAAATTGTCCTCATGCTCTGTGAAAGTGGTGGCTCATCTCAGTAAGAATCATCGAAGTTGCGAGTGGCTTTAAGAGCTGTGACAGCAATGTGCAGGAGTAGGCTATCAATAACTCATAAACAATAGTCTGGGCACCAAGACAATGGTGGCATCTTTGCGGACAGTGACAGTGCTGGTAAATCAGAGCCAGTAGCAGTGTTCTTGGATGTTGTGTGGAATTTGGGACACTTGTAGCAGTTTCAGAGAAGTTGTCTGCATCCTAGTGAACACTTTTTGCAAACTCAGAAAATTTGACTTTTTAAGTGATGCTGACTGGTGCAGTCAGGAAGTGCCTTTACAATGGTGGAGGTAGTGATCTCAGAGATCTGTAGAAGCTACACTTAAATAGCAGAACACCCAGAGAAGCTATCACTGTACATTTCACAATGTTTTAGCTTTGGAAGCTGTCAGTGCCCTTTAGGATAGGTGCCATACCCACACAGAGGGCAGCATTCTTTCGCTGGCAGCAGTTTTACAGAGATTGATGACAGGGCCCGAAACCTTGACAGTCTATGAATTCTCAATGCGTCTTCATTTCATTCACATCACTGACAACTGCTTAAAAGATTAAAACATGCCAACTTCACAATAATAACCAAACTGGCCAGTATAATCAGGGGATAAACAAGAACTGAAGTGTAACACTTAAAATAAGCAGCTTACTGCTTCTGATAAAATAGCACAGAGAGAAATTTATTCATATGATAACATCTCTGACAGAAATTTCTTCTATTAAATATGCTGCAGATTGTTTCTCAATGAGTACCATAAAACACAATGCTTGTTTTCCTCCTCAGCAGCTGCATCAGCACTTTGCCATTCACCCCCCTCACTGTAAGGAGGAGAGGGAGGTGAGAGACAGAGGAGTTTAAGGAGGGTATTCTACAGAGTGGGACATAGACCAAAGGCATGTCTGCCAATTGTGGGATGAAGAAACATTGGGAAGACTGAAGCTATTGTCTTCTGCTCTGCCACAAACTCTGTTTCCTCGCTACCGACACCATCCCTCTCCCTAGCCATTGTCTCAGGCTGAACTAGACTCGCTTCCGACCCCATGTCCTCTCCATCACCAAGATCGCCTACTTCCACCTCTGTAATATTTCCCATCTCCACCCCTGCCTCAGCCGATTTACTGCTGAAACCCTCATCCACGCTTTTGTTACCTGCAGACTTGACTATTCCAATGCTCTCCTGGCCAGCCTCCCAGCTTCCACCCTCCATAAACTTAAGCTCAGCCAAAATTCTTCTGCCCGTATCCTAATTCACACCAAGTCCTGTTCACCCATCACCACTCTGCTCGCTGACCTACATTGGCTTCCGGTCCCCGAACGCCTTGATTTTAAAATTCTCATCCTCATGTTCAAATCCTTCCACGGCCTCGTCCCACTCTATCTCTGTAACCTCCTCCAGCCTTACAACCATCAAAGAACTCTGTGTTCCTCCAAACCTGGCCTCTTGTCCCTCCCCCCACTCCCTTCACACCACCACTGGCGGCAGTGCCTTCAGCTGTCTAGGCTCTAAGCTCTTGAATTACCTCCTTAAACCTCCCTGCCTCTTTACTTCTGTCTCCTCTTTAAGACCCTCCTTATAACCTACCTCTTTGACCAAGCTTTTGATCACATATCCTTCATTGGCTTGGTGTCATTTTTTGTCTGATTACGATCCTATGAAACACCTTGGGACATTTTACTATGATAAAGGTGCTATATAAACACAAGTTGTTGTTGAAGTGAGGGAAGATGTATAAGAAACCAGAGTTAAAAGAACAAAGAGTTATGGGGCTGGGGCGGGGAGAACTGTAGGGTTGGATGAGGCTATAGAGATAGGGAGGGTGAGGCCATGAAAAGATTTAAACACAAGGGTGAGAATTTTAAATTTGATGCATTGAGGGACCAGCAGCCAATATAGGTCAGTGAGGGTTGGGATAAAAGCTGAGCAGGACTTGGTGTGGGATAAGGTACGGGCAGCAGAGTTTTTGATGTGCTGATGTTTACGGACACTGGAAGATGGGAGGGTGGCGAATAATCAAGTATGGAGATGTCAAAGGGGCTCAGTGGGAGATAGGCTGAAGAAGGTGTAGAGGCTTGTGATGCTGTACAGATGGAAGGAGGTGGTCATTATAATGGAGAGGATATGGGGTTGGAAGCTCAGCAGGACGCCGAGGTTGCAGTCTGGTTCAGCCTGAGACAGTGGCCAGGGATACAAGAGTGGTACAAATAGAAGCATTAATTACCTGAAGGTATTCAAAAGACAAATTTAATATTTGCTGAAAACAAGTTTGTAATGACTGAGATATTCAGAGTCAATGGCCCCGATATTAATCTGAAGGCAGCTTCCGAGAGGGGTGGGGAGGGGGTGGGGTGAAATTGCACGGGAGGAACCCGGAAATTATCTGAGTGGTTCAGAATCTGCAATCTCAACTCAATTGTACCAATTAAATTTGACTTCCGGGTTTCTCAACTCCAAGCTGTGCAGTGGGCATGATGCGCATCCACATGATGCAATCTCAGTTGTATTTACAGGGACAGTCCACAAATGGAAATTGGAGGTGTTCAGGATGGATGGTGGACATAGAGCAAGGGCAGCATCCAGATTTAATAATGCCTCGCTGTAATTACTGCTAGGTGCAGTCAGGAGGAGGAGGGACATACTTTTCCCCAGCAATGGGAGAAAGGAACCTGCTGCTCTTACCAAGAAAGTGTAGTTGGCGGTAGCTGAGGAGGTGAGCAGCAGGAGTGTTGTGTTGTGCATGGATGCTGTGCAGGAAGCGGTTTAATCACCTAACCAGGTCAGGAAAAGTGAGTAAATTAGCTGATCCAACTACATCCTGTGCTTTAAGCTCCCCCTTTCACTCTATCGTTCTAAGTGTTCTCCATCACCCACTCAACTTCCAGCAGCACCCAGCCTTCACTCTCTATGTTCTTCATCCCTTCCCCATTTATCCATCCACCGTTGACACTCACCTCAATCCTTATGCAATGTGATGCAGGTGTCTTATAGTCATTCCCACTGAATGCACTGCATCCATTGGGTGAAGACCTCACCTTCACTCACTCACAGGTCTGGTCTCTTGCCTCCTGTAGGAGAAGAGAACTCAAAACGCAAGGGAGAGGGACAGGATTGGAGGTGGACAGCCACAAGTAGTTCTGCTAACAGGTGCAAAGGAGGATGCCATGATAAGTGGCACATCTGCGTCCCTCTCAGTAGGAGATGGAGAGACAGGGAGCTCGCAGATAGCTGGTGACAGGTTACACATATCTCTGACACATGTGCTGACTTCATTTCATCAATGACTCAACTATGAGAAGACCGAGTATGGTGATTGTCAAGATTATGACTTTGCCACGATTAAATCATATCCCTTTCTTTTGTCTTCCAGGGCCTTCAAGTGTCGCAGGACATCCATGAGGATGATTCCTCAAGGAACCTCATTCCTTCTGAGGGTATAGAATCACAGGACCTGCAATCATGCACCAGCGCATGTACTCGCACTTTGGTGGATTCACTTAGACAGTTAGTTGGGTTTTCACCTGGTGATTCACACCTCACAAGTGAACATGGGCAGAAACTGGTGGCAGGGACAGCACATCGGGGGGCGCAATCCTCTCCAAGCTCTGGTCAGCTGGATCCAGATGCTGAACCCCGGGGAGTATCGTTGAGAAGGAGAAGGCTAGAGGTGCATCAGCAACTTAACCAGGCACTGAAAGACGTGCCATGCACACTCGCCACAATAGCGGAGAGGATGGAGGAGTGCAACTCGATTGCTCGTGGATTGGTGGCGCAGGGAATTGCGAGAATGTCTGTCATGGAGAGAGAGGCCGCCTCCATGGAGCTTCAAGCAAGGCTCTTAAATGAGTCCATGCAGGTCATGGCCGTGCAGACTTTGGATGCCAACTTGTCTGCCGTCTTAAACAGGATGACAGATACCTTATCCGTGGCCTTACAACGCGTCACTGATCTTCACCAAGCTGGTCTGCAGCAGGGTGGCAGGAGTGATGTGACGCTGGCCTAGGAGAGGGATGATGGTGAAAGGGGACATGGAAGTGGGAACTCACTCAAAGCATTCCCACATCTCACCCGTTGCCCCGCGCCCCGCCCCCTTCCCCCCCACCCGCAGACAATGCCCGACATACTGCCTCGTCTCCCGATGGCCGAGTCGGCTCCTGCACAGGTCTTTGGCGGGGCCCTCAGAGGCTCCAAAAACCCCAGGGCGTAGGCCAAAAACATCTCAGTAGTCAGGGCAGAGATCTGAGCAGCCTGCCTCTATCTCTGCTGAAGCCAAATAGGATGCACCACGTAGAAGTGGTAGGAAGCATAAGTTGAAGAAATTGTAATTCACCAAGGGTTTGCACATGGATGTTTGATAAACTGTTATGTTAAGTTTCCTTTTTTTATAATGCCACATAAAATGTATTGATTAGCACCACTTCCACATTTTGACCATTATTACATCCCGAGGGCCAACTCGCCCTTTTACTTGTTTCATGATGAATGTTAAAATATGACGGGAACCATTGGGCAGATGTGCAGTGGGTGGATGAGTGTTGGAAGGAATGTTTAGTGCAAAGGTGGGGGGTTGGAGGTTGGTGCTGATGGTGGGAGCGGACGGCAGGATTTCATTTGTTATGTTTTACATTAGGTGAACCATTGCGATATTAGGGCATCCTGGGCAGCAATCCAAGTGGCTGGTTTGGCGATGGGTGCCCCATCTTCATCCTCCTCCTCCTCCTGCTCCTCCTCTTCCTTCACCTCCTCATTCAAAGATGAGTGATAAGCCCCTTTGTCCTCCTCCACTTGCAATCCTCTCTGCTGCCCAATGTTGCGCAGGATGCAGCAGACCACTATCATTCTGGGCTCACTGGCTGGCGAGTACAGAAGGGTGCCTTCAGACCTATCTAGATACCTGAAGCACATCTTCAACATTCCGCTGGCTTGCTCGTTGACACACCTGGTGGTCATGTGGCTCTCATTGTAGCACTCCTGCGCCTCATTGGTTGGGTTGCTCACAGGTGCCATGAGCCAAGTTTGAAGGGGGTATTGGTGCCGTTTCCTGCTCTTGTCCTGAACTCGAAAATTTCATTCACTTTGCTTCCAATTTCCACACTTCCCTCACCTTCACATGGTCCATCTCCGACTCTTCCTTTCTCTTCCTCGACTTCTCTGTCTCCATTTCTGGGGATAGGCTATCGACCAACATCCACTATAAGCCCACTGACTCCCACAGCTACCTGGACTACATTTCCTTCCACCCCGCTTCCTGTAAGGAGTCTATTCCATTCTCCCAATTTCTCCGTCTCTGTCACATCTGTTCTGACGATGCCACCTTCCATAATAGTGCTTCCGATATGTCTTCCTTTTTCCTCAACCGAGGATTCCCCTCTACTGTGGTTGACATGGCCCTCGACCGTGTCCATTCCATTTCCCACACTTCTGCTCTCACCCCTTCCCTGCCCTCCCAGAACCATGATAGGGTTCCCCTTGTCCTCACCTTTCACCCCACAAGCCTCAACATTCAACGGATCATCCTTCACCATTTCTGCTACCTCCAGCGAGATCCCACCACTAAACACACCTTCCCCTCTCCCCCACTTTCAGCATTCTGAAGGGATCGTTCCCTCCGAGACACCCTGGTCCACTCCTCAATCACCCCCAACACACCCTCCCCTTCCCACGGCACCTTCCCATGCAAGCACAGGAGATGCAACACCTGCCCTTTAACCTCCACCCTTCCCACTGTCCAGGGCCCCAAACACTCCTTCCAGGTGAAACAGCTATTTACTTGTATTTCTTGCAATTTAGTATACTGTATTCGCTGCTCACGATGTGGTCTCGTGGTCTCCTCTACATTGGGGAGACTAAACGCAGATTGGGTGACCGCTTTGCGGAACACCTCCGATCAGTCCATAAGCATGACCCCGAGCTTCCGGTCACCTGTCACTTTAATTCTCCCCCCACTCCCACTCTGACCTTTCTGTCCTCGGCCTCCTACACTGTTCCAACAAAACTCAATGTAAGCTTGAGGAACAGCACCTCATCTTTCGATTAGGCACTTTACAGCCTTCTAGCCTCAACATCAAGTTCAACAATTTCAGACCATAACCTCTGCCCCTATTTTTTCACATGGCAGCTGTTGATGATTCTGCCATTCCCATTTACATCTCTTCTAGACTCATCTTTTGTTTCTTTACTTGTTCCATTACCATCTCCTTTTGCTTTGTACTATCATACCTTTTGTCTTTTAATCTCTCCTTCCTTCCACCCTATCACAGACCTTCCCTTTTGTTCTTTCCTCCCCTCCCCCCTTTCCCTGTCCGTGCACTTGCTTAAACTCTATTACATCTCTAACTTTTTCCAGTTCTTATGAAAGGTCATCGACCTGAAACGTTAACTCTGTTTCTCTCTCCGCAGATGCTGCCTGACCTGCTGAGTATTTCCAGCATTTTCTGTTTCTATTTAAGATTTCCAGCATCCGCAGTATTTTGATTTTGTGTTGATGGGGGTATCCCTTGTTTCCTACGAGCCAGCCCTTATGTCTGCTTCCTGGAACGAAAAGGTCTGGGATGCTGGATTGCCTCAGTGTGAAGGCATCGTGGCAGCTCCCAGGGAATCTGGCGCAGACCTGCATGAACCTCTTCTTGTGGTTGCACACCAGCTGTGCATTGATGGATGAACATCCCTTGTGGTTTATAAAAACTCCTGGTTGCTGTGGTGGTGCTCGGATTGCCACGTGCGTGCAGTCGATGGCACCCTGTACCTGGGAGATTCCAGCTATTGTCATCACAGGGAAAATTTACATACTTGTTGGCCCTCAGAGACTTGCCTTATGCATTTCTGTGCAGCCGACTGGGAGATCCTGGATATGACGTTGGTCGCGCCCTGGAAGGATCTGGAGGCCAAAAAGTTGAGGGAATGGCCACTTTCACAGCCACTGGTAATGCGTGACAACCAGGTCCAACAGGGAGCAACTCTTTCAGTAGGAGGCTGCAGATGCCTGCCAGCACCTGACATGACAACCTGCGGAAGCACTGCTCTCCCGAGAGGTAAAGGAAACTGAGCCTCTGTCTGTAAACCCTGTGATGTGGGTAGAGCCTTATGCGACCTTGGCCCCTTTGCGACCTTCAGTGGCGAATTAGCGCTGGCACTACCTGTTAGCGCCTAGGCCTCTAGCGCCTCTCACATGATGACGTCAGTGCGTGTGCAACGCCCGTTAACGGCCCATATGCAAAATTGCCTTTCGCCCCCTGCTTTAGTGCCTCCCGCCGACAACGGCAGTAAGAGGAGGAGTTGTGCACTCGGAGGTGCGCTGCAGGAGCGGTAATTAAAGGGAATGCTTCCGTGTCGCTTGAACATTGCGAAAAAGGCACTTTCAGTGATCGCACCGTTTATTACTTGCACCAATCTGCTGCCTGTGCAAAAGTTTTTACACATTTTCCTCAAACATCGCCAAATGCTGCTCTTTCTGAAAGTGATGGGGGTTGCAATGGCAGTCGCCCAGGTTGTGTTGAAAAACACCACTGATGACTGTGAGGTTATACAACGTGATTGGCCCTTCCCTTTAAGAGTTGGAAGCAGCCTGTGAGATTAAAGAGTGCAGTTTGGATTGCGCATGACCTTCTTAATCTCTATGCCGGTAGTGCCCCGCTCTCAGAGGTTAGCGCCCTAAGATAGGAGAGAAGCGCTTGATTTAGCGCTCCACTTCCCTCTTGGAGCACTGACAATGAATTTCACGGGAGTCGACAATGATTAGCACCTGGTGCTAATTCTTCAACTTTTGAAGTTTTAGCGCCCCAAACGGGGCTATACCGAATATCTCCCCTCTGGGGTTTAATTCATTCGAACGCCAGTCTGATGAGGTAATCATGGACCGCCCTTCTGGAAGGTCGATAAAGTGGCTGCTTCCTCCCTCGCTCTTGTTCCTCCTCCTCCTCGTCTCCTAGTCATCCTCCCCGTCTTCCTCTTCCTCCTCCTCCTCCTCCTCCTCCTCTCCCTCTTCCTCCTCCTGAGGTGGTCCCGCAATCCCTGGTGGCAAAGGCTGGGTCCTCATGATGGCCAAGTTGTGGAGCATGCAGCAGACCACCACGAATTGGGACACCTGCTCAGCCGAGTACTGGAGGGTTCCTCCCGAGTGGTCAAGGCAGCAGAACCGTTGCTTCAGCAGGCGGATGGTCTGCTCGATGATGTTCCTGGTGGCAGCATGGCTCTCATTATATGAGTGCTGAGCCGGACTGTTGGGGTTGCGGAGGGGAGTCATGAGCCAGGTGGAGAGCGGATAGTTCTTGTCTCCGACCAGATAGCCGCGAGCTTGACGTGGTGGCTGGAAGAGTCTGGCGCAGGATGAAGGCATCGTGGCTGCTGCCAGGATAGCGGCCATTGACATTGAGAATTCGCTGTCTGTGGTCACACACCAACTGCACATTAAGTGAATGGTAACCTTTGTGGTTGCAGAAGATCTCAGGATTGTTATGAGGTGCCTGCAAAGCCACGTGGGTGCAGTTAATGGTGCCCTGCACCATGGGGGAATCTGCTGTCCTGGCAAAGCCACAATCATGCTCGTTCTGTTCGTGTGCAAAATTAAAGCACATGGGATTGGAGGTAATATACTGGCATGGATTGAAAATTGGTTAACAGACAGGAAACAGAGAGTAGGAATAAATGGGTCTTTTTCGGGGTGGCAGACGGTGACTAGTGGGGTACTGCAGGGATCAGTGCTTGGGCCCCAACTATTCACAATATATATCAATGATTTGGATGAGGGAACCAAATGTAATATTTTCAAGTTTGTTGACTACACGAAACTAGGTGGGATTGTGAGTTGTGAGGAGGATGCAAAGAGGCTTCAAGGCGATTTAGACAAGTTGAGTGGGTGGGCAAATACATGGCAGATGCAGTATAACGTGGATAAATGTGAAGTTATCCACTTCGGTAGAAAAAACAGAAAGGCAGAGGGGGAATATGGTATTGAGATAGAGGATCAGCCATGATCATATTGAATGGCGGAGCAGGCTCGAAGGGCCGAATGACCTACTCCTGCTCCTATTTTTCTATGTTTCTATGTTTCTGCTTCTCTCTGGTGATGGGGAAGGAAATGTAATCGCTTCTCCTACTGTAGAGAGCTTCTGTGACCTCCCGGATGCAGCGATGGATGGCGAACTGTGAGATGTTAGCTATGTCTCCTGTTGCAGACTGGAAGGATCCGCTGGCAAACAAATTGAGGGTGACGGTGACCTTGAGGGCCACTGAGAGAGCCGTGGTCACCCTGATCTAAGGCTGGAGGTCGGGTTGCAGGAGGTTGCAGAGTTCTGTGACCACCTCCTTGGTGAAGTGAAGCCTTCTAATACACTGCTCTGTGCTTAATTGGAGGTAGGAGAATTGCTCTTGGAATACCCTCGGAGGGTAAGGCCTCCTGTTGAGAGCCCTGATAGCCCTCCTCCTCCCTCTGGCCACATGTTCCAGTCTTTCTCGCTGCCTCCACTCCCTCCGCTGTAGATCCTGGAGGGCTAGGTCGACTGCCAGTACAGCCCCCATTAATGTAACCAAGTGTAGCAGTTTGATTTAAAAAAAAATATATGTAGCTACTTTTTAGATGCCACAACACTCCTGATACTAAATAACCTTGAAAATAACAGAATGAGACTGTTGTGCTATGTGAAACTGATAAGAAAGCATTGAAACTCCACTAACCAACAGCTGCGACTCATTGCTGATGATCCCTTTAAATAATGTCACTGGAGCCGGCTTCCTGTTGCTTCACGCCAGCTCTCACTGTCACTGTTTACTCTCGGCGCTAAGGTAGATGGCGACAATCAACTTCACAGATCGGGCGGTCCATGAGCGTTGCACACTCACTGACGTCATGATCCAGCTGGTGATGAGGCTCCCGGCGATATTTGTCAGCGGCGGCGCTGCGGGGTGGGGGGGGGGGGCGGGTTTTGGCATATGGCGTTGGATTCGCCTCGCCTCGCCAATAATGCTCCAGTGCCCCATTAGCGGCATCTGCTTGCGCTAATGGGAGGCGCTAAGGTACCGAATTCCCCCCCCCTTGTCTTTGATGTGGTTTCTGTCTTATTATTGTGACTGATTTGTCTGAAACTGAAAGGAACCTAATAATTAGCATAAAGCTTGTACCAATTTCTGCATTTCTTTAAAACAATGTCAATTTACTGATGCAACAGGGAATCTAAAACTCAGGTATTTTGAGGAACCGCCAATAATTAAAACGGAACGTGACAGTTTTGAGCCCTTAACGCTTTGAAATTCTGATATCAGTACAGTTAAACAATGTTATTATACCCTATTTCCTTAGTTTGTCGATGACATTACTTACAGCTACTTCTGCATGAATGTTGAAAAATCGTGACAACTAGGGTTGAAAAGTTACATAGTATTACATAGGGCTGGATTTAGAAAGACCCATGGAGTCGGGTTTGGAGTCGGGCGGGGGGGGGGGGGTTAAAGTTGCAGATTCGGGGGTCCCGACCCCATCCCGACTCCAACCCGCCTCCATGCCAGTTTCTCTGGCGGCGGGTACCCGACCTGTTCTGAGACCCGACTCCCCGAGGCGGGAAGGGATTGTCATAAATCGCAAGTAACAACTCAGGAAGTACTACTGGGCGGCCAGCTGGGGCGTCGTCCAGGGAGTATAAATACTCAGGCATGGGCCCACCTTGGGCAGAGACAATCTGGAAACAGGAAGCTAGTGACTGCTAACTAGACCTCCATGTTTTGTTACAAGTTGATTAAAGCCTTGCTTTATGTTCAAGTGCGTAGTGAGTCTTTATTACGTCAATTTAATCAACTTGATATCGTCTCCACGCTTTGGGTGATTCGGAACAACCAGCTGCAACTCGAACCACAGAAGGGAACTTGGGCAAGAAACTGATCCATCATGGAAAAACTCCTTAGACCCGCTCATCTCGACCTGGACCCGAATGCACCTGCGGCAGCAAAGGTATGGAAGCATTGGTTTCGTACCTTTAGCAACTTTCTTGAAGAATGTGGGGCGGATGTCCCTAATAAGTTACGAATGCTTATCAACTACGTGTCTCCTCATGTGTATGATTATATTGAGGACTGTATAGACTATGACACTGCTATCGAAATCTTACAGCAGCTATATGTCAAGTCCCCAAATGAAATCTTTGCTCGACACCTACTGGCCACAACTCGGCAGCAGCCTGGGGAATCACTCAATGAATTTCTCCAGAAACTTCGCAGGCTCAGCAAGGATTGTAACCTTAAAGCAGTTTCAGCTGAACAGTATCAAGAGGAACTAATCCGCGATTCCTTTATCAATGGAATCGCGTCCCCTTTTATACGTCAGCGCCTGCTGGAAAATAAAACCCTCAATTTACGGGCTGCTTATGACCAGGCGTGTTCCTTGGACTTGGCCAAGAAAAATGCAGACACTTATCTCCCACCACGTGCACGGGCGGCGGCTATCTCCTTTAATGAGTCTTTCGGTAGGTCTCGGGCGGATGCCCCCACTGATGTTGACTCTACTCTACCCTACCCTAGAGGCCTTCGCTGATGACGACCCCGCCCTAGCAGCATCCTGGCAATCAGGAAGAAAGTGTTTCTTTTGTGGAGGGGCGTGCCATCACAGAAAATTTTGCCCGGCTCGTAATGTGACCTGCAATCATTGCAGCAAGAAAGGACACTTTTCCAAGGTATGCCAGTCACGGGCCTTTGCTAACAAGAAAGGCCGCTCCTCTAAAGTATACCGGTCGAGAGCTCCTGTTAGCTTCACAGCTGCTATCTATGGAGCTGCTCCTCCCCCAAGAACTACTGTTAAGGCTACAGTTGCCGAAGGGAAAATTGCCCCTCCTCCCATCACGGCTGTTTTTCCCCAAAGTTTGTCCCATGCAGCCACGAAGGTTTGAGTAAATGGGCACACTCTAAGCGCGCTAATCGACTCCTGCAGCGCTGACAGCTTCATTAGTAAGCGGGCTGTCAACAGGTTAAAACTGCACATTTATCCCTCGGACAGGGAGATTGCAATGGCTCTGACGACTCTGACCACCAATTCTTCTGGCTTCTGTCTGGTCAACCTCATCCTCAACGGCCGCACGTATCTCTCCACCCGGCTCGGAGTACTCGCAAACTTATGCAGCGATGTGCTTCTGGGACAGGACTTCCAGAAGCAGCACAAGATCATCACTTTTGAGTTTGGAGGGTCAAGGCCGGAGCTTACCATTTCTAAGGTGCCGTTTTGTGCACTCTCGGCGGCCTTACTCGGTGAACCCTCCCTGTTTGCCAATCTTCCCCCCCGCTGTAAACCCATAGCCACCAAATCGCGGCGCTTTAGCCAAGATGATCGAGCGTTTATTGAGGCGGAAATCTCTCGCCTTTTAGTCGACGGTATTATCGAGCCATGTTCATCTCCCTGGCGGGCTCAGGTCGTCATCGTGAGGAATCCCTTAAAACAACAAAAAACGTCTGTGTATCGATTATTCGCAGACTATTAATCTATATACCGATCTGGATGCCTACCCGCTGCCACGCATAGATGACATGGTCAACAACCTTGCCAAATACAAGGTATTCTCGACCTTCGATTTAAAAAGCGCGTACCATCCGGTGCCACTGCAAGACTCCGACAAGAAGTATACGGCCTTTGAGGCCAATGGTCGGCTTTTCCAGTTTCGCCGCCTTCCATTCGGGGTCACCAATGGGGTGGCCGTCTTCCAACGGGCCATGGATGGCCTAGTCCGGCAAGAGAACTTGACGGATACCTTTCCGTATTTAGACAATATCACTATTGCCGGCCATGATCAAAAGGAGCATGACGCCAATCTTCAGAGATTTTTTGACGTACTCCGCTGTCGCCACTTAACGTTAAACGAATCCAAATCGGTGAAGTCAGTGCCATCGGTGAACATTCTTGGCTACTGGGTGGGCAACGGTGTTATTAAACCGGACCCAGAGCGACTTCGTCCACTTCAGGAGCTCCCTCCCCCGACGAACCTCGGCTCTCTTCGTCGGGCACTTGGCATGTTTGCTTATTACGCAAAATGGATACCACACTTCTCCGATAAAATACAGCCCCTGCTCCATGCGAAGTCTTTTCCATTGGAAGCTACGGCTATTTCTGCCTTCAACCTCCTCAAACGACAGCTGGAGAAAGCCACGCTTCGCTCCATTGACGAAAATCTTCCTTTTGTGGTCGAATGCGATGCATCGGAGGTGGCGATCTCCGCTACCTTGAATCAAGGTGGCCGACCCGTGGCATTCCTATCCAGAACCTTGCAGGGTAGCGAGCTCCATTACCCCCCCGTCGAGAAGGAGGCTACGGCCATCATCGAGGCTGTACGCCAATGGGGTCATTTTCTTGCTTGGCGTCATTTTACGCTTATAACTGACCAGCGCTCTGTGGCCTTCATGTTGGATAACCGGAGGCGCACGAAAATCAAAAATAATAAAATTCAACTCTGGAGGATGGAACTGGCTGCCTTTGGATATACTATCTGTTACCGACCCGGCAAACAGAACGTGGCCCCAGATACCTTCACACGGGCATTTTGCTCCTCAATGTCAACGTCGACTCTGGCGGATTTGCATATGGACTTATGCCATCCTGGTGTGACCCGCATGTTGCACTTTGTGCGCTCCAAAAATCTACCATTTTCAACCGAGGACGTAAAGAAAACATGCTCCTCCTGTAGGATTTGTGCAGAATTGAAACCACAATTCTTTCGCCCATCAGATGGCTTACTCATACATGCAATGCAGCCTATGCAGAGGCTCAGCATAGACTTTAAAGGGCCATTGCCTTCGTCGACAAGGAACACCTACCTACTTACGATGGTGGACGAGTATTCACGCTTTCCCTTCGCCTTCCCCTGCCCTAATATGCTTACCTCTACGGTAATTAAATGCCTCGATCAGGTCTTTTCCCTTTGCGGGACGGCCAATTTTATCCACACTGATCGGGGTCCCTCCTTTATGTCGAGTGAACTTAAAAGTTATCTCTCCCAACGGGGAATCGCCTCAAGTAGGACGACACCATATCACCCAATCGGTAACGGACAGGTTGAACGATACAATGCCATCATCTGGAACGCTGTCCGTCTGGCACTAAGGTCACGCAACCTGCCGGACCAGCAGTGGGAAACGGTGCTCCCCGACGCGTTACACTCTATCAGGTCTCTTCTCTCCACATCTACTAGTGTCACGCCTCATGAGCGATTCTTCAAATTCCGGCGTCGCTCTACACATGGGACGTCTCTACCGTCATGGTTGGTGGCTCCAGGCCCGGTACTACTCCGGAGGTTCGTCCGGTCTGCCAAAAACGACCCTCTCGTTGATGAGGTGGAGTTAACGGAGGTAAACCCCACGTATGCGCACGTACGGTACCCTGATGGCCGGGAGACCACCGTCTCGCTCCGAGATCTGGCTCCCTGCCCAACCGGTCACACGGGCCCGAATGATGAAGGATCCCCCGACAATGATATCAACACTCCGCACCCCTATGAAAATGACGCCCCGCCTGGGACATCGGGGGATCTGCCGGCAACGCTACCGGATCAACTCAGGGAGCTGGACGCTCCCCGTAGGATGGCCACCCGAAACCAGGACGCCGGACAATCTCCAGCCACGACCCGGGATGAGGCCAGCTCAGCACCTGTGGGGACCCGCACCCGGAGTCATGATATTCCCAGTCCTCCACAGGATGATCAAGATGACGCGGACTCTACTGACTTACCGGTACGGGCCAAGCGACCCAGGGACCAGGACACGGTCCGGGGAGACGTGCCTTCCAGTCACAAGCAGAGAGCTAAACGTCTGCGGCTATTTCTGGTCCGCCTAGTCCGTTAAAGGAAGACTGGACTTCCAAACCTTTTAGGGAGGAAGAATGTCATAAATCGCAAGTAACAACTCAGGAAGTACTACTGGGCGGCCAGCTGGGGCGCCGTCCAGGGAGTATAAATACTCAAGCATGGGCCCACCTTGGGCAGAGACAATCTGGAAACAGGAAGCTAGTGACTGCTAACTAGACCTCCATGTTTTGTTACAAGTTGATTAAAGCCTTGCTTTATGTTCAAGTGTGTAGTGAGTCTTTATTACGTCAGGGATTACTGACAATTAGCTGCCTGTTAACAGGTAGTTAACAGGCAGCTTTTTGCATAATCCCTATTTTCAAAGGAAAAGTGTGGGCTTCCCGACAGGTGGCAAACACTCCAAGTTATCGGGTCGGGCCGTGGGTCTGCAGGGGTTGGAGGGGTCGATATGTCCGGTGGGCAGGTGAGTGATGGGTGCATGTGTGCAGAGGTAAGTGTGTAAGGTAAGTGCTAAGTGTTGAAAAAAGTTTTACTTACCTTAACTTCCTCCTGCAGGTGTCAGCCCTTCAGTTCTCGGGAGTTAGAAATCTCACCGGCACAGAAAGCAGGAAAGCCGTGGACCTGTCAAAAACAGCAGCCTTCTGTTTTCTGTGCTGGAATGATTTCTAACTCAGCCTGAGAGGAAGGACTGAAGTTAGAAATCATATTGTGAGTGTTTGACAGCTTCACAGAGCTGTCAAACGCTGATATTTCATCTGTCGAAAGCTCTTGACAGATGAAATGTCAGTCTGTGACGTCACCTGTTGCCGGGTGGCCCTTAATTGGCCTGCTGAACCCACTGGGCGGGCTCAACAAGGTTAATCAAGGGAAAATACAGTGGGTTGGCCACATCTCGATGGAGGCGGGTTCACAAGCCAGGATGTGTGATTCCCGACCTCAACACAACTCCAACTTCAAAATCCAGGCCAAAGTATTTACAGCACAGAAACATGGCTTTCGGCCCAACAGGTCTATGCTGCTGTTTGTGCTCCACACGAGCCTCCTCCCATCCCTCTTCACCTCACCCTGTCAACATATCCCACTATTCCTTTCACCCTCATCTACTTATCTAGCTTCCCCTTGAATGCATCTATGCTATTTCGCCTCAACTACTCCATGTAGCAACAAGTTCCACATTTTAACCACTCCCTGAATAAAGAAATTTCTCCTGATTTCCTTATTGGATTCATTAGTGACTATCTTATATTGATGGCCCCTAGTTTTGGACTTCTCCACAAGTGGAAACATCTTCTCTACGTCTACCCTATTGAAGCCCTTCAAAATTTTAAAGACCTCTGTCAGGTCACCTCTCAGTCTTCTTTTCTGGAGAAAAGAGCCCCAGCCTGTTCAGTCTTTCCTCACAGATATAACCTCTCAGTTCTGGTATCATCCTTGTAAATCTTTTTTGCACCATCTCCAGTGCCTCTATATCCTTTTTGTAATATGGAGATGGACTCCAACTGTCATCTAACCAAGGTTCGATATAAGTTTAACATAACTTCTCTGCTTTTGAATTCTATTCCCCTAGAAATGAACTCCAGTGTTTTGTTTGCATTTTTTAGGGCTCTGTTAACCTGCTACTTTTAATGATTTGCGAATCTGTACCCCTAGATCCTTTTGCACCTCTACCCCATTTAGACTCTTACACCTGGATATCAAAAGCAACTGTAAGCTTGTCAAATTTTTGATGACACTAAAATAAAGGACAGCTGTCAAGAGAGTGAGGATGCAATTGAATATTTGCTCAAGGGTTTAGATTGTTTGTGCAATTGGGTAACAAATGGCAAATGACTTTGAAGAGTAATAATTGTAAAGTGGTACACATTGGCCAAAGAAATGTGGCTCATTAGGATGCAATAACTAGAATATAATTAGCTCAGAGACAATTGGAAAGGGGTCCAGGAATAATAATGGACCAATTATTGTCCAAACAATGTAAAAAGCAAATGACAAACCTCATAAATGCTATCTTACGTAGTTAAATATAAAAGTACCAGACTACTGCAATGCACTTCATCATGCTACACTTAAGGATTTAATTTCCTCTGTGCACTATTTTTAGCATGATGGTTAATATGTTTGCATTAAATTACATTAGTTCCCTTCAAATATTGTGTTTCATGTTTCTAAGTAGCTGCTCATTTAACAATGCCCTAAGCAAGATCATTGAACCTTTTTTACAGCTAAATTAAATCAATGGTCTCAATATTAACGGGGAGGCGAGGAGGGAGCAACGGTTAATTTGTGGTCGGAGGGACAGCGATGGGGAGCGGGAGATATCAGGTGGTCATGTGGAGGACATCAATGGAGGGATCGAGGTAGTGGGGACATCAATGGGGGGCCGGAAAGATTGGGGGTCGGGAGGGACTTCGATGGGAGGGGCAGAGAGATCAGGGATCGGGGGGGATATCGATGGGGGGAGGGCTGGAGAGATCAGGGGTCGGGGGGAACCATCAATAGGGGGGAGGGCCGGAGAGATCAGGGGTCAGGGAAGGGCATCGATGTCAGGGCCGGAGAGATCAGGGTCGGGGGGGGGGGGGGGGGGGGGGGGGGGGGGGGGGGGGGACGGACATCAATAGGGCGGAGGGCCAGAGAGATCGGGGTCAGGGGAGACATCGATGGGGGGGCCGGAGAGATCAGGGAGGAGGGGAGAAGATCATGGGGAGCTGGAGTGATCGGGGGAGGAGGGGTCTTTTTCTTCTTTCGTATGGTAGTAGCAAAAAACAAATCAAATGTCAATACCTAAGTCAGATATCCAGGCCAAAGCTTCTGGTGTAACAGCGTGGATATCGTGTAGGCTGCCTGCGAATTTCCTCTGAAGGCAGTGCTCAATGATGTGCTCCAGGGTCTGATCAGGAGCTCCACAGTCACATGATGGGGATGCTTTAATCTTCCATCTATGGAGAAGTTGGCAGCATCTACCATGACCGGTTCTGAGGCGGTTGATGGTTGTCCACTGTTCGTGAGGAAGGTTTGATCCTTCAGGTTGTACCGTGGGGTCCTCTAAGTAATCCATTCCGTATGTCGCAGTTCTTCCAATGCTTTTTTCATCAGTCATCAAGGCTGAGGGGAGATCGCTGAAGGGCTTCTTTGAAAGTCTAAAATGGCCTTCTAGATTTGAGACAGATTAGTGTAGGTTGTTCAAGTCAGCCTGGATCAGCATGTCTTTGCTGGTGTAGCGGTTGTATTCTCTGGAGACTGCATATTCGCGGTGTAGGTGTGGTGGTGCGATGTTTGCAAGCACGGGCAGCCAAGGTGTTGGTGTCGATAAAAGCATACCGGTAATAATTCTCATTGTAGAATTCAGCTGGACATCAATGGATTTGATATGCGGACTTGATAGCCATGCCGGAGAGCAGTACTCCGCTGTAGAGTACATGAGGGTGAATGCTGCCATATGGAGGGTTGGAGTGTCTGCTCCCCATGTGAATCCGGCGAGTTTCTGGATCAAGTTGACCCTACTCTTTAGTTTCTTCCCAAGGTTCTGGAGATGTTGTCTATACGACAGGTTGCGATTGAGTGTGAATCCTAAATAGGAGGGTTTTTTGGCATGGTTTACCTCTGCATCACAGAAGGAGACTTTCAAAGCTCGGTTTGCTTGATGGGTGTTGAGGTGGAATGTCGAGGTGATGGTCTTTTACGGGTTTGGCTGAAGTCGCCATCGGCGGATGTAGCCCCCCCAATCCTCTGTAAATCACTGGTCTGGTGATGGAAAGATTCATGTTTTGCGTGGCCAAGGCAATGTCATCAGTGTTTTTGAACCTGCGGGATTCTGTTTCAGATAGGTTGCTGGTATAAACATTGAATAACATGGGTGCCAGGACAGAACCCTGTGGGAGTCCATTGTTCAATGTCCTTTATCTGCTCTTCTGGGTGCCAGAGTACACACGGAAGCGTCGGTTGCTAAGCTTGGAGTTGAGAAGATGGATCGTTGTTCTGCAGGGTAAAATGGTGGAGAGCTTGAAAAGCAGTCCACACTTCCATACATGTCATGCACCACTGACAGGTCCACGAGTGCTACGGTGGTCTTGAGCTGGCGCTGGAAGCCTGCTTCGATGTGCCTTGTTAAAACTACCACTTGGTCACAGCAAGTGCGGCCGTTCCGGAAGCCCACTTGCTCCTTAGGGATGGTTGGCTCAATGATGGGGGTTAGTCAGTGGAGTAGCAGCCTCTCCAGCACTTTATAACAAGTGCAAAGTAAGGAGATCGGGCGGTAGCTGGAGGCTTCACAAGCATTCTTCCCCAGCTTCAGGAGGGCAATTATTTTAGTCTCCCTCCAAATAGGTGGAATTTTATCTGTTGCCAGGACCTCCGAGAAGAAGGGCAACCATCTCTTCGCTTTGGGTCCCAGTGCTTTTAGGAATTCTGGGTAAACACCATCTGGACCAGCAGCTTTTCCAGATTTGGTTGTCGACAGGGCTGCTTTTAGTTCGTCCAAGGTAGATGGATCAGACATAGTTGACGATCTTGGCTCTGCCATCAAGGTGGTCGAAATCTGCTGCATCACTTGGATTCGACATCTTTGTCCACCGGAGCCTTTGATGTTTTTATCAAGTGGGATGCAATGGATTCCACTCTGATGGTCGTCCTGTGTTTATAGGCGGGGTTTGCCCCACCATGTTGATGGAGAGTGAAGTTAGTCTTCTCCACAAGGCTCCTCCACCTTTCACGTCTCGCCGATTTCAAGGACTCCACCATTGCGGTGGCTGTGGCTGTGTTCTTGGTCAGTGAATACTTCGGGTCGAGAGCCTCGCTTTCGTCTGTCCAATTGGAGTTCGAGGGAGGAGGGGTGACCATGGCGGGGGGACGGAGAGATCGGGGAGGAGGGGAGAAGACCACGGGGGCCACGAGAGAAGGGGAGAATATCGCGGGGGGCTGGAGAGATCGAGGAAGGTGGGGAGAAGATCGCTGGGGGCTGGAGGGATCTGAGGAGGAGGGTTGAAGATTGCGAGCGCCGGAGAGATTGGAGGAGAAGAGGAGAAGATCACAGGGAGTGGGGGGCTGATGGAGAGATCGGGGGAGGTGGATAGTAGTTCGTAGGGGGCCTGTGGAGGACATGGGAGGGCAGGAGGATATCGCGGGACATGGAGGACATTGGGAGGACATCGGATCGTGGCAGGAGCGGAGTCTGATCGCTGGGGAGGTTAACAGATTTATTTGGAGGACCTGGGGGAAGCACTGCTGCTCCTCCTGGCACACAAGCAGTGCTGCAAAAGCACTTACCAGTTCCATGCAGCAATCCTCGCGCCCCTTTTGCTACCAGGTTTCCCAAGGCCTGGGAACTCCGGCCGGCCATGTTAAAGCTGGAACAGAGATTAAAACTGCGGCACGCAGCCCCATTAAAATATTTCAATGAACGACCTGCCTCCTGGTCGTCCTCTCCTCATCCCGCCTCCTTTAAACTGGAAGTAGGAGGTTTGAGTCGGGTTGGGTTCGGGTTTGAGATTATTTTACATTTTTCTTCCCAACTGACTCAAACCCACCCATTTGTGGGGGTTAAATTTCCCCCCAACGTGTCCAGTGTACTTCTAGCCAATGTTCCAGCATAAACTTAGATCAAGTCTGCATGGTGATTCAACACAAAGAACCGCATCATGCGAGCTGCAGGGAAGAATGTCAAGAGGATAAATCTTGTGCGAAATTTGGGGAGCCAATCCTTGCTTTGTAACAGCAAATTGGTCACCAGTCTCTGAATCTCATCACCTTTCTTTAGAATTTAAGGGAGAAAGTTTTAGATGTGGATGGCTGCTCCTTACTCACCATTTTAGTTAGAATGGCGGATGGATATCAAACATCACTGAAAGGGCAGGAAAATGAGAGCTGTTTTAGAGCGCTAGTGCAAGTGTGATGGGCTAAATGGCCTCCATTTTTAAGAATCTATGACTGAAAATGGAACTACATTTAGGTTAATATTTTTGGGGGATATTAAAATGTTCTTATTTGAGAATTGGAATTGTAATAGTCAACCAGCAGAGATATCACAGAATCCCCACAGTGCAGATAGAGGCCATTTTGGCCCATCGAGCCTGCACCGACACATAGCCCACCCTATCCCCATAACCCCATGTATTTAATCCCCCTAACACTAAGGGTCAATTTATCATAGCCAAATCAACCTAACCCGCACATCTTTGGACTGTGGGAGGAAACCGGAGCACCCGGAGGAAACCCACGCAGACACGGGGAGAAATATGCAAACTGCACACAGACAGTCACCCGTGGCCGGATTTGAATCCGGGTCCCTGGCGCTGTGAGGCAACAGTGCTAACCACTATGCCACCGTGCTGCCCCTTAGATAGGAAGGACAGTCAGTTACAAGAATGAGGACAATGTTGAGGCTAAGTATTAAGTGGCCTAAACAATAGGATACCCACCTCAGAGTTTTTATTGCCGACCATACCTGACATTTTCAAGTTCCCAAGCTCCTGAGAGATGTCATGGGCCAATAAATTTCCCCACACAGTGCCTGTTTTTCAGGCTATCTGGCTTACTAAGCTCCCAAAATGGGGGGCAGGAACCGCGCAGACATTTCTGGTCAGAAGCATGCCACCCGCCATATTGGGAAAGAAAAGAAAATTGTTGTGCAGTACTCACGCCTGAAATAGGCTTTAGTTCATTTACATATGTAAATAAGGCGCCCAATACCTGTTTGAGGCCCCCACTCCAAATTGGTTTGCCCTGAGGCAGCCGGCGCCAGCTGCACTGAGGAAAACCAGATCTTGGGACCACCTCAGACCTACAAGGGAAGTTTTTGAAATATACTTCCCTGATTGTGGATCCGAATGGAGCAGGAGGGCTCTTCATGACCCCACATTTAAAGAATGCAGGTCACCGCCATTCACTTTACAGTCACGGCTGCTCCCCAATCCCCCAGCCTCCGATCACCCAGGTTTACAACTCCCACCCCCCGATTTGTCTCCCGTCCTCTGTTTCCCACCCCTGGCTTCTGATCCTCTACCCCAGTTTGTTTCCCCCTTGCCCACGCCCCCCCCCCCCCACCCCCCGCGGCCTTCACGTACCTGAGGATCGTTGCGATGCTAGCAATGACCCAATCTTCACTGACTTTTCACTGGCTGGCTCTTTGCTCCACACCAGCTCCATTGAAATGAGGCCTGAGGCCCAATATCAGGAATGTCTTAGGCCTACTATTCAAGTACAGGGACTGTATCCAACATGCCCAAAAATGGATGCAGCAGAATTTCTACCCATGGTCTGGCTGTGACTCATATACATTGTAATCCAGTTGAAATATTACATCAGGCCTAAGGCTTTTCTTCATTTGGAAGCAGGCATCAAAGGTAACCAACTGGATAGTAGATCTGCTGTTAACGCTATGAAATGAGTAAAATACATATAATAATCATAGTGGGAGCTTTCAACTACCTCCAAATAAACTGGCAGGAAGAGGTAGGGAAAGGGGAAAAGGGAGTGGAGTTTTTACAGTGTGTTCAGGACTCCTTTCTTACCCAGTCTGCAAGAAGCCCAACAAGAGAGTAATCACTGTTGAAATTAGGTATGGGAAATAAACCAGAACAGAAAAGAAAAGTAAGTGTAGGGGAACATCTAGACAATAGTGATCACAACATAATAAGGTTTAAGATAATGATTGAGAAAGATTAAAACCAAAATAATAGATTGAATAAAGCTAATTTTGAGGAGATGAGATTGGAACTAGGGAAGATAAACTGGAAAAAATGTTGACAAGAGATAGAAAAGCAATGGTAAATATTTATAAAGGTGATCAATAGAGTTCAAGAGAAATTATTCTGCTAAAAACAAGAGCAAGCTAGCCCATAATTAAACACCATGGATGAATAAAGAGATAAAGGCAGAATTGAAACTAAAGAACAAAACATACACTAAGTACATAGACAATAAAGGAGAGGATGGCAAAAGGAATACGAAGAGGTTAAGAAAGAAGTCAAAAAAACAATTAGGAAGGCAAAGAGGAACTATGCAATTTCATAGAATCATAGAATGGTTACAGCACAGAAGGAGGCCATTTGGCATGTTATGTCTCAAAGAATATAAAAATAAATATTAAATTATTCTACAGACAGGTAGGGATAGGGTCACTAAGAGATCCACAAAATAAACTGACAGGTAATGACAGCGAAATAGCAGAAATATCAAATAATTACTTTGCCTCAGTATTTACCAGGGAGACTAACTAGGTGGACCTATCTGCATCCGTGCATACTTAAAGAAGCTATGGAAGAGATAACAGAGGCACTATTGCATATATAAAATTTCAATAGAAAAGGGATTAGTACCAGAGGACTAGTGGACAGCTAATGTTATTCCTATATTTAAAAAAGGGAGATAGAACAATTCCAAGGAACAATAGACCAGTTAGCTTTAACATTGGTGGTAGGAAAGATAATGGAATCTTTACTCAAAGCTGTAATACAAAAACATCTAGAAACCAAAAATATAGTAAAGAGTAGTCAGCATGAATTTCAAAAGGGAAGATCATGCTTGATCAATCTTATTGAATTCTCTGAAGAAGTAACAGGAAGAGTGGACAAGGGTAATGCAGTGGATGTAATATACTTGGAATATCAAAAGGCCTTTGATAAGATAGACTTATTGTCTACTCATAGTAGACTCATGACTAAGGTCAAAGCATGTGCAGTCTAGGGTCAAGTAGTAGAATGGAGAACTGGCTACAAATAAGAAAACAGAGTGTAGGGGTTAAAGGTAGTTACTCAGAAGGTGGGGAGTGGTGTTCCACAGGGATTGGTGCTGGGACCACTGTTTTTCACAATTTACATAAATGATTTGGACTCAGGAATTGGAAGTACAATATCAAAATTTGCAGATGACACCAAATTGTGGGGGGTGGGGGGAGCGGGAGTATAGTTAATACTGAGGAAGACTGCGACAAATTACAAGAAGGCATTAACAAACTTGCAGAATGAGCGTGTAAATGGCAAATGAATATCAATATAAATAAGTGTGAGGTGGTGCATTTTGTTAGGTGAAATAAGGAGGCCACATACGCCTTGGAAAATGGGGGAAATTCTAACCTAGCCTGCCCATCAGGAAACTGATGAGATCGGGTGCAATGCTGGTTTTACACCATGCCTGATTTTACTCTCCATTGAACTCAATAGAGAGTAATATTGGGCCAGGTGTAAAACCTACCTTCTACCCGATCCCATGGGTTTCCTGCCTGGCGAGTTAGGTTAAAGTGTCATTATCAAATTTATCTGTAACATCTTCAAAGAGGTCACAAAGGTTTGTCTGGCAGGATCTTACCCTTCAAAATCCATGCTCGCTGTTTCTTATCAAATTATTACTATATAGTTACTTCTGCAGCAAACTTCTAAGACTATCATTTCACCTGTCACTAATGTTGGGCGAATGTGCCTGTAGTTCCATTGGTCAGTTTTTCCATCCTTTTTAAAAATAGAGACATTGGGCCAGAAATTCGGGTCTCCATGGGTGAGTACGCGCTGTGTACTCACCCGTAGACCCAACGAAAGTGCCGGTTTCGCGCATGCACTGCGCATGCGCTGGAAACCGAAACTTCCGTTCCCTTGAAGGAAGGGGTTCGGAGGTTAAACGCGTGTGCCGGAGAGACAGCGTGCACGCAACGGACTTCCGTTTTTTTTTCAGGTTTCTGTGTGAGGGTAAGTCCCCAGCAGCTGCGCGGGGAAAAAGCAGGCACAAGGCCTGCTTTTAACAAGGTAAGTGGTGAATTAACTAAAATTAAAACATTTTTTCCACAGGTTTATTATTTTTAAATACTTTAAAGAAAGGTAAGTTTATTTTTCGCCCCGTTAAAAACTGTAATTAATTTTTTCAAAAATTTAAATTATTGTTTAAAATAGTTATTTTGTGTAATTTATAGTTATTTTAAAAATGTGATTTTTTAATTTTTTTTATTTGAAGTTTTAGTGAGGTTTTGGGGCCGATCTCTATTCATAGATTTGACAAATCTATGAATGGAGATTCCCTGCTCCGATTGGCTCTCCATGGCCCACGTGATCCCAAGGGACGCTTCAAACTAACTGCGCCCCTGGGATACGCGAGCACTGCACACCGGCAGCTGGATGAGGCCCAGGATCGGAATTCCATGCGGGCCCACAGCACAACGGCAGGCGCGCTAGGTAAGGGCAGGTTGGGGGCTTGCACCCGCGGGAAGCCTCCGACCTGAATTTCTGGCCCACTATATTTAGCTATACTTATCTCTAGGGTTCTCTTTGTACCTCTAATATCACTTTAAATCTATTCTAAAAAAATTCTATACTCCTTCCAGAGTGTTCCCCTTTTTCCCGATACGTTTTGTATGATTTGTCTTCTTTTAAATTCCTGGGGGGAAAAATTCAGTTGGTTGCACCTCCCGTTAGCGCCTTATGAGGACGCTAATGGGGCGCAAAGCAACTAGCGCCCGGGTGCGGCGATGTTTACGCCGCTCGCGAAATTAACTAGACATTTTGCGGTGGCGCTAAATACTACCGCCACGATCTCCTGCGCCGGCAGGCCATGACGTCAGTCGAGTGCGCAACGCCCCGGTAGCGCCGGGGAGTGGCTATTGAGTGGCGCCCCCTGCCTTACCGCCTGCCGCTAGCAACGACAGGTTGAGGGGAGTGTTTTGCAGTCAGGAAGGGACTGGGAGAGCGCTATTTAAAGGCGACCGCTTCCTGCCTTTTATTGTTGGTGACATTTTTGAACCATGCAGTCAGAGAGAGAGAGAGAGAGAGAGAGACTTCTGTAGAGATTCAACGCTGTGTGAAGAAGTTTTGGGTACTGAGCAACACTTTGCAGGTTCATTTTGATTTGCTCTTCCTTGTATCGATTTAGAAGAGAGTATGGGGGCTGCACTCTGAGCTCTTTCCCTGGGCCTCTCCATTGATCTTTCCTGCAGAGTTGATGTACAGGTCTCTCCAGGCCGATTCAAGGCAGCAGGATGTGGATGGAAAGCAAGATCAACCCTCCCCTTTAAGAACTGGCCGGCGCCATTGTGTATATGTTCCATTGCTGACTGACATCACATGAGCTTCGCCAGCGCTCTGAGGTAGCGCCTCGCTCCTCGGCCTTTGCGCCTTAAGACAGATGTGTAGCACCTGATTTAGCGCTCCAATCACCTCCAGGGGCGATAAAAGTCAAGTTTGCAGTCGGAGGCGATAATTAGCGGCAGGCGCTAATCTTTGCGCCCGGCCGATAATTGCGCCCCAAATGGGGCGCTACTGAATTTCTCCCCCCTATTCTATTGAGCTCATTCACCCATTTTTGAGACTCCAGTGTAAAAATTGGTTAAGGCCTGTTTTCGGGCAGACTGGCTCACCCGAACTTGGTCCTTGGGTTTCACTGCAATAATTTAGGCAAGCTGCTGGCACGTATTGCACCTCCAGAGGCAGCTCGCCCATTTTAAGGGTTTCAATTTCAGGCCTGCTGCCTCATGGGCAGTGCCCTAAGGTAAGTCTTGGAAGGAGGGCCAGTTCTGAGCTAGCACCGGCCCTCAGGAGGAGCACCTGCAGCAATGATTTAGTGCTATGCTAAACCTCGGTCATAATATCCAGAGCAGTATCCTTGGTGTCCAGTCCGTCACTTTACACATGGCAGCGAAGTAGACAATAACATTGTGAACACCTTGCCTTCCACATTTTTTCAACGAGGCCTTCCTTCTAGCCTGCTATTTTACTTCCCTTCCACAGACAGCTTTCGAGAGAAAAGAAAGACTTGCATTTACATAGCGCCTTTCACAACCACCGGACATCTCAAAGCGCTTTACAGCCAATTAAGTACTTTTTGGAGTGTAGTCACTGTTGTAATGTGGGAAACGCGGCAGCCAATTTGCGCACAGCAAGCTCCCACAAACAGCAATGTGATAATGACCAGATAATTTGTTTTTTTGTTATGTTGGTTGAGGGATAAATATTGACCTGGGGCACCAGGGATAACTCCCCTGCTCTTCTTCGAAATAGTGCCATGGGATCTTTTACGTCCACCTCAGAGGGCAGATGGGGCCTTGGTTTAACGTCTCATCTAAAAGACGGCACCTCCGACAGTGCAGCACTCCCTCAACACTGCATTGGAGTCTCAGCCTAGCTTTATGTGCTCAAGTCCCTGGAGTGGGACTTGAACCTACAACCTTCTGACTCAGAGGAGAGTGTGCCACCCACTGAGCAACAGCTGACACTGTGGAGCGCAGTGCACTTGTGAACTTCTTGTACATGAATTTAAGTCCAAAATAAACACTATTAAAACAAGAACATATGGGAAGATTTTCCACTTCATCACTGCCAGTGCATTCTGGGAGCACATACTAGGAAACTGTGCACACCAAATCTGTGATCTTCCATTCATTAATTTTAAATAATGAAAAACATGGGCTGATGCATCGGTGTGCAAGCACCTAATCTCACTACCATAGTATGCCGCAAGTACTTAAATGACAGGGACATTAAACAATGTTCAAAAAACAATCATGTTGGAACGCTGGCTATTACATTTGAGCACCTGCACAATTTCTATTAAATATATTCTGTAAGAAAGAGTTTCTGTGCAGCTGTAATCCAGATTATTACACAAGGTGCCAAGGTTTAACATTTTCGAGATTGAAAGTTTCTAAGGAAAAACAAAATAACACAACCTGAGATATATTGCAAATGTATGAAAATGAATAGCACTTTGTTTATTTTATCATAAGACACAGAAACAGGTTACATTTATTTCAAACAAGCCGGGGAGTCTCACTCAAGTTAACTAAGACTTGACAGTTCTGTTATTATAAGGTAGAATGTACAAAGCTGAAGAACATTTTTTCACTCACGGTATGTTTTGTGAGATCAAAAAGTTGCACCTCAGCAAAACATGGAATTGTGGCGGATCGCCACCTAAAACGGGCATAATCCACTCTTCTGTCTGTGGACAAATTTCCAGCCCCTCCCCTTTAAGGCACATTACCTTTAAGGCAGAAGGGGGCGGGGCCTCAGGTTTTACCCAGAGAATTCTGGGAGTTTTTCCAGAGAATTCTGGGAGCAGCTCTCGCAGCCATTTTGTAGTAGCATGCAGTGAATAAAAGTTTCTTGTTTTCCACATATGGATTCAGCCTCCATTCGTGTTTCGCGGCAGCCTCAACAGAATAATGATTACAAGGCAGTAATCTAAGTGTGACAGTCCTGGCACTGAGCAAGTGAGCCAGCATTAAACACTCAAACCCCTCATGTTTCTTGGACCCCTGCTCCAGCTTTCTTTGGAACCAGTGGCAACAACAACCTACACTCATATAGCACCTTCGATGTGGTGGTAGATCCAGGGACATTTCGCAAGAGAGTGGAAAATTCAGAAACTATACAGGAATTGGAAGAAGAGTCAGGGGAAGTGACCAAATGTAAAGTTCAAGAGGTAAATTTTGTTTGGAGCTCTTGAAAGTGCGGAGAGCTGAACTAAGGCCGAGGAGTTTTGGAAGACAGTTCTAGACAGCAAGGCTGTGATAGCTAAATGCTATGCAATGCATGATGGAATGGAAGGTGGGAATGGGATGGACGGTAGACCAAACTGTGAGAAGAACAGTGCCTGGAGGAAATTACAGAGGTGGATTGGAGGGAGGCTATGGAGGGAATTGTGGATGAGGATGAAGATTTTGAAAGCAGTACATTGAGGAATGGGGAGCCAGTGGAGGTCGACGAGAAACAAGGCAAAAAATGAGGGTGCCATGGTAGGAGATAGAATAAAAATTGCACAGTTCCGGATAAGTTGGAGTTTGTGCAGGGTGGAACTCAGGAAGATGGCAAGGGAACTGTAGGAGAAATCAAGCCTGTAGATGACAATGGCATGGATAACTGTTTTAGCTGCAGTGTAGGTGATGTGGAGACAGAAGCACCTCTGGAAATAGGTGGTTTAGAGTGTGGCACTCCGATTTTCAAAGGAAACCACAGGAGCCATTGTCTGTGGCTTATTTCACCTGTTGTGTGCTGATTCTGCTTCAAGTTTATGGGGGAAAAATTGGGTTGCTTTGCGCCTCCCGTTAGCGCCCTAAGCTAACGGGGCGCAAAGCAACTAGCGCCCGGGCGCGGTGCTGCCCACGCCTCCCGTGAAATTCAGCGGGAGGTTAGCGGTGGCGCTGCGCCACCGGGGATGACATCATCGCCGTGCACAGAGCCTCGGTTGCGATCTTCGGGAGCGCCCCCTGAGTTACCGGCAGACGCTATGTCCGATGGGGTCACGGGGGTCTACCTGCGGCCGAGGAGGCGCAATTTAAAGGCGACGTGCGGGGCGGCCATTTTTGTTGCTGGCCGCCTGCCAGCACCTGCCTGCGCTCCCGTCCCCGGCCTCCTGACCCGCCCCCGCATGGAGTACCAGCTGCACTCCTAAAGCCCGGCACTTCTCTTGAGTGCTGGGCTCTTTTTCCGACACTCCTGATCCCCGGGGGCCCAGCTGGGCCCTGGGTCACGCTGTGCAAGGCCCCTCCCCTTAAAGAAGGGGTGGAAGGCCTGCAATACCGTGGAGTGACGAGCCGCAGCGCGTGGCACTGCAGCACGTAGCGCCACGATATTGACTCGCAGCGCCCCAAGAGGGATGCGGGGTGCTTCCAGTAGTGCCCCGCTTCCCTCTTGGGGCACAACCACTCAATTTCCGGCACGGGGGCGCTACTTTTTCCGGGGAGCTAAAAGTAGCGCCCCGGCGAAGTTAGCGCCCCAAATGGGGTGATGCTCAATTTTTAGCCCCATGAGTCTACTCACCCAGGGAGGGTTATTTAAGACTTACAACATAAACAACACTGACTGACAAGAAATGAGACTTACATTTATATAGCACTTTATTGCATTTCTTGGAAATGTCTCAAAATGCTTTAAAATGTAGTGACAGTTGTAATAAGAACATAAGAAATAGGAGCAGGAGTAGGCCATATGGCCCTTCAAGCCTGCTCTGCCATTCAATAAGATCATGGCTGATGAGGCAAATATGACAGTTATTTTGTACACAGCTAGATCCAACAGATTAATTTTTAATCTGTTTTTGGTAGCGATGGTTGAGGGAGGTTCAGAGCATCAGGAGAACTCTGTGTTCTTCTTCAAGTTGAACCATGGGATCTTCAACCCACCTGAACTCCCAGAACAGCCAAAGATGGCACCTCAGAAATACAACACTCTTGAACTATTACTCGGACTTGTTGCAGGACTTGATTCACAACCTTCTGAGCCAGTAGGTAGAGTGCTACCAACTGAGAAAAACTGATATTTGGGATAAAATTATTCCTGCTCTGGCAGTTCTTGGCATGGTCCTTGATCTGGTTCAATGTGAATGATGGTAGGCTCTCATTTTGTGACCAGCAGGGGCATGAATTCCAAGCAATTGATACATAGGATATACGGCACAGAAACAGGTCATTCAGCCCAACCAGTCTATGCTGGCGTTTATGCTCCACTCGAGCCTCCTCCCGTCTTTCCTCATCTAAATCTATCAGCATAACCCTCTATTCCCTTCTCCCTCATATGCTTGTCTACCCTCCCCTTAAATGCATCTATACTATTCGCTTCAACCACTCCCTGTGGTAGCGAGTTCCACATTCTCACCACTCTTTGGGTAAAGAAGTTTCTTCTGAATTCCCTATTGGATTTCTTGGTGACTATCTTATATTGATGGCCTCTAGTTATGCTCCTCCCCACAAGTGGAAACATTCTCTCTGTATCCACTCTATCAAAACCTTTCATAAATTTAAAGACCTCTATTAGATTACACCTCAGCCTTCTTTTTTCAGCCTGTTCATCCTTTCCTGATGTGTATACGCTCACATTTCTGGTATCATCCTTGTAAATCTTCTCTGCACCCTCTCCAGTGCCTCTATATCCTTTTTATAACATGGCGACCAGAACTGTACACAGTACTCTAAGTGTGGTCTAACCAAGGTTCGATACAGGTTTAGCATAACTTCCCTACTTTACAATTCTATCCCTCTAGAAATAAACCCTAATGCTTGGTTTGCCTTTTTTATGGCCTTGCTAACCTGTGTCGCAACTTTTAGTGATTTGTGTATTTGTACTCCAAGATCCCTTTGTTCCTCTACCCCACCTAGACTCGCACCCTCCAAGTGATAAGTGACCTCCCTATTTTTCCTACCAAATGTAATACCTCACATTTATCTGTGTTGAACTTCATTTGCCAATTGTATACCCATTCTGCAAGTTTATTAATGTCCTCCTGTAATTTGTTGCAGTCCTCCTCAGTATTGACTATCCCCCCCAATTTGGTGTCATCCGCAAATTTAGAAATTGTGTTTTTGATTCCAAAGTCTAAATCGTTAATGTAAATTGTGAACAACAGTGGTCCCAGCACTGATCCTTGTGGAACACCACTTCCCACCTTCTGCCACTTTGAATAGTTACCCTTTACTCCTACTCTCTGCTTTCTGTCTTGAAGCCTTCTGTCTTCAAATAAAACTGTTGGACTATAACCTGGTGTTGTGCGACCTCTCAATTTTGTCCACCCCAGTCCAACACCGGCATCTCCGCATTCTGTCTTGAAGCCAGCTAGCTATCCATTCTGCTCCTTGTCACCTGACATTCTCTGACCTTGTTCATCCGTCTATTATGGGGTACCTTATCGAAGGCCTTTTGAAAATCTAAATAAATTACCATTGTCTACTCTCTCTGTTACCTCTTCAAAAAATTCAATGAGTTTGGTCAAACAAGACTCTCCCTTTTGAAATCCATGCTGACTATTCCTTATTATATTTTGGGTTTCTAGATGTTCTTCTATTTTCTCCTTTAGTAGGGATTCCATTATTTTTCCTACCACCGATGTTAAGCTGACTGGTCTATAATTCCCTGGACATGTTTTATCCCCCTTCTTAAATATCGGTATTATGTTAGCTATCCGCCAGTCTTCTGGCACTATACCTTTTTCTAACGAATTATTAAATATGTGTAGTAATGCCTCTGCTATCTCTTCCCTAGATTCTTTTAAAATGTGTGGATGCAATCCATCGGGACCAGGTGTTTTATCCTCTTTGAGTTTGATTAGTTTATTTAATATATCTCCTCTTTTTATTTTAAATGCACTTATCTCATTACTAATCTCAACATCCAATGTCATGTCCACCTGTTCCATCTCCCTGGTAAATACTGAAGCAAAATGATTATTTAATATTTCTGCCATCTCTATCGTTACTTGTGGTATTATCCTGTCTATCCCTTAATGGCCCTATTCCCATCCCAACCTTCCTTTTTTATTGATGTGCCTGTAAAATATTTTACTATTTTGTTTTATGTTCCTTGATAATTTAATTTCATAGTTCCTCTTTGCCTTCCTAATTGTTTTTTTGACTTTGCTCCTAATCTCGTCATATTCTCCCTCAGCACTCCCCTGCTGTCTATGTACTTAATGTATGCCTCTTTCCTTACCCTCAATTGTTCCCTTATGGCTTTATTCATCCATGGCGTCTCATCAGTGTTTAGTTTGTTCTTTCCTATTAGCAGAATATATTGTTCCTGCACTCTGTTGAACACCATTTTAAAAGTATCCCATTGCTGTTCTACATCGTTGTTTGCCAATATTGTAGCCCATTTTATTTTCCCAAGTTCTATTCGCAGCCCCTCAAAATCAACTTTTCTCCAATCTATTAACCTGGGTTTCATCATACTTATGTCCTCAATTATCATCTTAATGCGTATTATATTATGGTCATTATTGCCTAGATGTTCCCCTACTTTTACTTCTCTTATCTGCTCTGGTTGATTCCCCATTACTAGATCCAATAGCGAATCCTCCCTTGTTGGGCTTTTCTCATATTGGGTTAGAAAGGAGTCCTGTACACATTGTAGGAACTCCATTCACATCCCCTTTACCTACCTCTTCTGTCCAATTAATATCAGGGTAGTTGAAATCCCCCATGATTATTATTCTATGTTTTTTACTCATTTCCCTAATTTGTCTGCATATTTCTTCCTCCACGTCCCTTCCACTAGTCTGTAGACTACGTCTATTAGTGTGATTGATCCTTTATTATCTTTTATCTCTATCCATATAGATTCTATTTTTGTCTTGCTGATAGCTGCGTCATTTGTTTCTACTGCCAGTATGTTATCCCTAATAAGTTCAGCTACTCCACCTTCCCTTTTTCCCTCTCTATCTTTTCTAAATATGTTATACCCTGCAATGTTCAATTCCCAGTCCTGATTTTTTGTAGCTATGTCTCAGTAATCCTTACTATGTCTGGTTCCTCGCAACGCATGATTGCCTCCAGCGCCCCTGTTTTATTATGGACACAGTGTGCATTGCTGTACAGACAATTTAACTCATTTTTAATAGGAATTCCTCTCAATTTATGTTTAACCATCTTTTTAGACTCCTGGGGGGAGAAATTCAGTATCGCCCCGTTTGGGGCGCGATTATCGGCCGGGCGCAAAGTTTAGCGCCTGGCGCTAATTATCGCCTCCGACTGTAAACTTGGCTTTTATCGCCCCGGAGGTGATTGGAGCGCTAAATCAGGCACTCCACACCTGTCTTAAGGCGCAAAGGCCGAGGAGCAAGGCGCTAACTCAGAGCACGGGCACAGCACAGGTGATGTCAGTTAGTGATGGAAAACAGACACACTGGCGCCAGACAGTTCTTAAAGGGAAGGGTCGATCTTGCTCTCCAGCCACACCCTGCTCATTGGAGCCTTGAATCTCGGCCTGGAGAGACCTGGGACTATATTTTCCAGCCAAGGACTATGGAGAGGGTGAGAGAACGAGCTCAGCACTTCAGCGAGCGGGCCTTGGAGGCTCTGGTTGGCGCGGTGGAGCGCAGAAGATCTATACTCTTCCCTGAGAGTGGCAGGAGGCCTTTGCCGTGCGAGTACAGAAGAGTGTGGAGGGAGGTGGCTCAGCATGTCTCCTCCAGGAGCATGGTGACCAGGACCCATATACAATGTCGCAAAAAGTTCAACGACCTAACTCGGGTCGTCAGGGTGAGTGGCTTTTTTTCAATACCTCTCCATCCCTCCATCTCAACCTCACTCTATGGCCAGAGGTCTTAAATCCCCAATGCCCAACACTCATCCAACACCGATGGCCCTCTCATGAAACACAGACGCACATTCCACACTTTGCATACAGTAAGGGCTATTCAACTATGGGAGGCACATCAGGCAAGACCATGGCTGCTTACATTAAGGGCTATTCAACTAAGGGAGGCACATCAGGCAAGACCATGGCTGCTTACATTAAGGGCTATTCAATTATGGGAGGCACATCAGGCAAGACCATGACTGTATATCTACTCAGACGCCGTCCTTTTTCTTGCAGGCCAAGCTATCTCATAATAGGAGACAGCAGCAACGGACGAGTGGAGTGTGGCCTCAGCTGCAACCCCTCAGCGATCTTGAGGCGCGCGTCTACAGGATTGTGGCAAGCCAGGTGATCGGTCCCATCGCCCCTGGAGAGACCGACCCTGTTCTGGACAGCAATGGTAAGGTCATCACCTTTTTCTCCTCTCTCATTCCACTTGTCCCTCACAACACCAGCCTTTGACACTTTCAATCCAACTTACTAAATCGCTGCACTCATTCCTCCATTACTGCCCCCCTGTCCTCACGCTAAAGCCACTCTTGTACCTCCCTGCTTTCAGATGGTGATTCACCAGCTGAGGAGACGGGCCCTCAAGCTGCCAGTGGGAGCGAAGCTGCAGGCGAGGAGGAAGAGGAAACCGGCGCATCAGCGCCACCCTCTCCCGAGGAAGCCCATGCCCACACGTTTCCCTGGAGGGGAGCAGGGGGGGGAAGGGTCTGATGAGGGTGAAGCTCCAGGACCCAGCGGGCTGCAGCAACGCAATGTGGCTAGGGAAGCTCGGGGGCCTTCTCCCCAGAGGAAGAGTGGGCCAGCGAGTCCTACTGCACTGGACGCAGAGGAGGAGCGGCTCATCGCTGAAATGAACACCCAGGCGGTGCACATGCACACTCAGCTCATGGGTGCAGTGGGAAGGGTGCCCGAATGCTTTAATGTACTGGCAAGGAGTGTGGAGCACTTCGCTGTAGCACAGGCGAATGCTACGCTGAAGCTTAGTGCTGCAATTCAGTCACTGGCTGCCATGATCCCATCTCTGACTGCTCTCATGCAGACTCAGATTGAGGTCACGCAAGCACGGACTGCTGCCATTCTCGCTGGTTCGGACACATTTCTCCGGGGCTCTCACCGCGCCGCAGCAGGCCAGCAATCTGTGCCCCAGCAGATTGCTCCGGATGCTGAAGTGCTGCCCCGTGGCAGTGCCAGTGTGTCGGTCGAGCAGGGAGTTGCTGTCCTCTCTCAAGATGACAGCATTCCTGCTGCCACCACTGTCACTTCCCCATTGCACTTGCCACCGCCTGTAGCCCAGACTGCTGCCGCCCATGCAGAGTTGGTGCAGTCTGCAGTCGGGCCCTCCAGGCCCAGAGCTGGTCGAGGCCATCCTTCAAGAGCATCTGCAGTCTCAGGTTCTGACAATCAGCAGCCTTCCACCAGCCTTGCTGCAGCCACTGGGGCCCCATTACGGAGGAGCAGTAGGGTGGGAAGGGGGGAAGTGCGCAAGGGAAGGAGATCACCCTCGAAGGGCAAAAAGTAGGAGGTGTGACGAAATGTTGGTCAATTTTTTATTAAAGGCCGAGGTTCGCGTTCAAACTTTTGTTTAGTGTTTTAGACATTATCTCCAGGTTATGAGAACCAGTTATGTTAATGAATGATTTTTTGTGTTTGTTTCTATTTGTTTGTCATGAAGAAATGACACACACAGAGTTTGTAAAATAAATAAGTTTTTGTATTCAAAATGTGCATGTTTGGTCTTTGGAATCATTGCTGCCTTGGCCGGCTTAGGGGTTGCGAGTTGATTTCATTCATGTTGTTCTCCATGGCAGAAGCCATTTCCTCAGCAGGGGCCTAGAAGCGGCTTGCTATCAGCCGTTGACGGACGGCCCTTGCAGTTTCAACATTGAGGGCCGCCCTCCCGCCTTGGTGCTGCTGATGATCATCCTCCTCCTCTTCCTCCTCCTCCTCCAGTGGTGCTCCAAGGCCTGGTGGCATTGGCTGGGTCCTGAGGATTGCCAGGTTATGCAGCATGCAGCACACAACTATGAAGAGGGAGACTCGCTCAGGCGAGTACTGCAGGGCTCCTCCTGTGTGGTCCAGACAGCGGAACCGTTGCTTGAGCATGCCGATCGTCTCCTCAACGATGTTCCTGGTGGCGAGATGGCTCTCGTTGTACCGCAGCTCAGCAGGGGTGTTGGGGTTACGGAGCGGTGTCATCAGCCAGGTGCACAGTAGATAACCCTTGTCCCCGAGGAGCCAACCACTTGGCTGATGCGGTGCCTGGAACAGTTCTGGCACAGCAATCTGGCGCAGGATGAAAGCATCGTGGCTGCTGCCAGGATAGCAGGCATTGACGGCGAGTATCAGCTGTCTGTGGTCACAGACCAACTGGACGTTTAAGGAGTGGAACCCCTTGCGGTTGTGGAAATCCTCTGCATTCTCATGCGGTACACGCAATGCTACATGCGTGCAGTCAATGGCGCCCTGCACCATGGGGAAGCCCGCTATCCTCGCAAAGCCCGATGCGCGTTCATGCTGTTTGGCCCGGGTCATCAGGAAAGAGATGTACTGGCGTCTCCTTTTATAGAGGGCATTTGTGACCTGACGGATGCAGCAATGGACCGCGAACTGGGAGATATTGGCGATGTCCCCAGTAGCTGCTTGAAAGGAGCCGGTGGCATAAAAGTTCAGAGCCACTGTGACCTTCACTGCCACCGACAGAGACGTCCTGGTCCTCAGTGGAGGCTGCAGATCTGGCTGCAACAGGTGGCAGAGCTCAGTGACCACCTCCTTGCTGAAGCGCAGCCTGCGCAAACACTGCTCCTCAGACAAATTAATGTAGGAGAATTGTTGGCAAAATACCCTGGGAGGGTAAGGTCTCCTGTACAGAGGCCTGTTGGCCCTCCTCTGTCTGGCCATGATTGCCACTCTCTCTCTGCGTCTATGTTGCATCCGAATCTGCAGGCGCAGGACGACGCCCCGAATCAGTGCAGCCCCCACAGTCTCTTGGTAATCAAAGTAATGAAGGCCAAAATCCAAAAGTACCTGCAAAGTAATGCTCAGTAGCCAAAACTACTTCACACAGCGTTGACTCTATGCAGAAGTCTCTCCTTCTCGCTCTCAGAATCTCTCTCTCTGTCAGAATGAGTGGTGCAAAAATGTCTACCACAGAAAAAGCCAGGAAGAGGCTGCCTTTAAATAGCGCCCCCCCAGCCCCACACCGACTAGGAAACGTTCCAGTCTACCTGTCATTGCTTGCGCCAGGCGGAAAGGAGGGGAGTGCCACTCAATATCCGGTCAGGGGCGCCACAAGGGCGTTGCACGCTCGAATGACGTCAAGATCTGCAGGCGCAGGAGATCGGGGTGGTAGTGTTTAGTGCTGCCGCAAAATGTCTGGTCAATTTCGCGAGTGGCGCAGACATCGCCGTACCAGGGCGCTAGTTGCTTTGCGCCCCATTAGCGCCCTCGTGACAGGATCGGACAAAGTCAACATGGATTTACAAAAGGTAAATCATGCTTGACTAATCTACTGGAATTTTTTGAGGATATAACTGGTAGAATAGATAAGGGAGAACCAGTGGATGTGGTGTATTTGGACTTTCAGAAGGCTTTCGATAAGGTCCCGCATAAGAGATTGGCGTGCAAAGTTAAAGCACATGGGATTGGGGGTAAGGTACTGACTTGGATAGAGAACTGGTTGGCAGACAGGAAGCAAAGAGTTGAAATAAACGAGTCTTTTTCCGAGTGGCAGGCAGTGACTAGTGGGGTACCGCAGGAATCGGTGCTCGGACCCCAGTTATTCACAATATATATTAATGATCTAGACGAGGGAACTAGATGTAATATCTCCAAGTTTGCAGACGACACAAAGCTGGGTGGGCGTGTGTGTTGTGAGGAGGATGCAGAGAAACTCCAGTATGATTTGGACAAGTTGGGTGATTGGGCAGATGCATGGCAGATGCAGTATAATGTTGATAAATGCGAGGTTATCCACTTTGGTGGTAAAAACAGGAAGGCAGATTATTATCTGAACGGTAATAGATTGGGAAAAGGGGAAGTGCAACGAGACCTGGGAGTCCTTGTGCACCAGTCGTTGAAGGTAAGCATGCAGGTGCAGCAGGCGGTTAAGAAGGCAAATGGTATGTTGGCCTTCATAGCGAGAGGATTCGAGTACAGGAGCAAGGATGTCTTGCTACAGTTGTACAGGGCCTTGGTAAGACCACACCTTGAGTATTGTGTGCAGTTTTGGTCGCCTTATCTGAGGAAGGATGTTCTTGCCATGGAGGGAGTGCAGCGAAGATTCACCAGACTGATACCTGGGATGGCAGGAATGACGTATGAAGAGAGATTGGGACGATTGGGCTTGTATTCGCTAGAGTCTAGAAGAATGAGAGGGGATCTCATTGAAACTTATAAAATTCTAACAGGACTAGACAGACTAGATGCAGGAAGGATGTTCCCGATGGCGGGGGAGTCCAGAACCAGGGGTCACAGTCTAAGGATAAGGGGTAAGCCATTTAGGACTGAGATGAGGAGGAATTTCTTCACCCAGAGAGTAGTGAACCTGTGGAATTCTCTACCACAGAAGGCAGTTGAGGCCAATTCATTAAATATATTCAAGAAGGAGTTAGATATATTTCTTAAGGCTAAAAGGATCAAGGGATATGGGGAGAAAGCAGGGACAGGGTACCGAATTTGGATGATCAGCCATGATCTCATTAAATGGCGGAGCAGGCTCGAGGGGCCGAATGGCCTACTCCTGCTCCTATCTTCTATGTTTCTATGTTAAGGCGCTAACGGGAGGTGCAAACCAACTGAATTTTTCCACCCTGATCTTTAACTCAATTTATTCCCTTGCCATCAGTTTCCACCCTTACTTTATTCTTTCCTATGCTCTCTTTTCCTATTTTGTTTATATTTAGGCTGTTTACGTTTCTTGTAGATCCCTCCCCCCACCATCTTACTAGTTTAAAGCCTTTGCCACCTCCCTATTTACTCTTTCCGCTAGGACACGAGTCCCATCCCAGTTCAGGTGGAGCCCGTCCCAGCTCCTTCCTGTCCCAGAACTGATGCCAGTGTCCCATGAAAAGGAACCCCTCTTTCCCACACCAGCCCTTTAGCCATGTGTTGGTTCTCCTGATCTGTCTGCTTCTATGCCAATTTGTACGTGGCTCAGGCAGTAATCCAGAGATTAAATCTAAATCTTTTTAATTTAGAGCCTAACTCCTGATAGTCTTTCAGCAGGACCTTCTCCCTGTTCCGACCTATGTCGTTTGTTCCGACATGGACCACGACAACTGGATTTACCCCCTCCATTTCCAAGTTCCTCTCCAGCCGCCATGAGATATCCCTTACCCTGGCACTGGATAGGCAACACACCCTTCGGGATTCTCGTTCTTGGCTGCAGAGGTCGCTATCTATCCCCCTAATTATAGAGTCCCCTATCACTACCACATTTCTATTCTGCTCTTCTCCCCCCCCCCCCCCTCCCCCCCCCCCCCCCCCTTAGACAGCCTTCTGAGCCGTGGTGCCTTGGTCTGCATTATGGCTGTCCTCCCTGCAGTCTTTCCCCTTGTCCTCATAGACAGCGAGTACATCGTTCCTGTTGGACAGGACCAGTGTCTGCAGGACCTCCTTCTCAACCTCTCCTAAATCCCTGCTACCCGGCTCCCTACAGTCACACCCTCCCTTTGCTGAACCTGTGTTTTCCTCTGGGGTGTGATTGTATTCTGGATAAAACTGTCCAGAAATTCCTCCCCCTCCCTTACGTGTCGGAGTGTCTCCAACTCCCACTCCAGCTCAAATGACTCTGAGTCGGAGAGATTCGAGATGGAGACATCTCCTGTGTTTGCTCGGGACAGTCTCGCTGTCCACAAACTCCCACATACTGCAGTCCAGACACACAACCTGCCCTGCCATATCTTAGTCTAGCCTTATTTTATTTTTTTAATTAGTTAAAGTCTTTATTCAACGATTATTTATCGTTATATTAATTAGTTTAACTAGTTAAGCTTTAAATTTAATACATTACGTTATAGTTTCCTGGTCCTAGTTTAAACCACTGCCCCAGCTTAGAGAGAAAAAAAAACGGTAATACTCACCCACCAATCACCTACCTGCTGTCCTGTGACATCACTCCTTGATTTTTTTTTTGCTCTTTCTCCTTCGCTCCCGCTCTTTTTATCCCTGCCACTCTTGCTGCCTCTTGCTCTGATAAACCATAATGTTATAAAACCAATTTGGTGTTGGATTTTATGTCAACACCCAGGTAAATTTGACATCAAATTGGTAATCCAAAAGGATCTTTGAGACTATACTGTTCCCTTGACCCTGGAATCTGCCTCTGTTTAGTAACCTGTGAATGTCAGACTGTGGTTAGTGGAACTTTCACCCTTTTTTGACATCAAGCAAGGTAAGCACAAAAGCTGACGGCCTGGAACTTCGATTCTGCAAAATAGGCGGTATTGGACCAATGTCAATGGAACTGAATATCAGGTGCTGTGTAGAACAGGCGGCCAATGTGACAGCGCTCGTTTTGCACCACTGCGCGAGATGAATTTCTAGCCCGTTTATTTTTAGCTCATCAAACTGATTCAGGCTGCTAAACATCATAACTGGCCATATGGTTTGTACCTATTTGTTTGCACTTGAGGAGACACTGTACAAAGTTCTCAAGGCAATTGTATTATTGTCCTCTGAATTATTGCCATGAAAAAAATCCTTTACCAGGTTTAATTATATCATCTTCCAATTGTTGAGAGCACCATCACTATAAGGACTGCCACAATCCATGGAGAAGGCCTATCACCACCTCAGGCAATGACGGGCCTTGCCAGTTTCGCCCACATCCTGAGAACAAATTAAAAAACATTGCTGCTTTTAAGATAAATTGGCAAACAGCTGAGCTGTCTGACACTCCTGTGGAATTTAACTAAAATTCATAAACATGGTTAAAGCCAATGGAGAGATAGGGGTTGAATTTCAACACATTTAAAATTTCAGTAATCGCTCCGTGGTATAAACATGTCACAAAATCAGTATTTTAGAACACTGTGCAAAAAAGAAGTCAATTTTCAGCCAGGAAAATGAGAGAGAAAAACATTACCTACTTCAAGACAAGGACCTATTCTTAGAAGAGGTAACTATATTCCAGCAAGAAGCTTTCAGAGATCTGATACAATGAACTGCATATATCATATACAGCAAGGCATAGTCTTTTATGGGGAAATGTATCTCCTACACACTGAATACATTCTACACCACAAATATATTACAGATAGGAAAATGTATTATAGATTGGACAATGTACTGCTGGCAATTAAATAAAACTGATTTAATGCTCATTTATGAAAGAAGAAAGAACTTGCATTTTTAGAGTATCTCTCATGTCCTCAGGATGGTGAAAGGTTCCACAAAGCAATGAGATCAATAACCAGTTAATCTGCTTTTGGGGGTGTTGGTTGAGGGACACCAGGAGAACTTGCCTGCTCTGCTTTTGAATCAAGCGAAGATTGTTTTTTACTCCACCTAAGCATGCAGAGTGGGTCTCAGTTTAACATCTCATCAAAAAGATGGCACCTCTGACAACACAGGACTCCCTCAGCAACGCGAACATACCAATTATACAAAACTGATGGGCAGGAAAAGACCAGCTGCTTAATTAAGCTTGCCTCACACCTCATGATAGCTGGAGTATCATAACTAAACTCTTCCCACACCACCCACTCCACCCACCCCCGCCCCCAGCCATGTAATCTCATGGGTGAGGCAAATAAAAACTTAAAAACAGGTCCAATAAGAGAAAAAGTATTCTCCGACCCCTTCAGGTGATCACAATCTGTCCAGGAGACCACATAGGCCAAGTGTTATCTATAAATACACATACCTAACATAAGAACATAAGAAATAGGAGCAGGAGGAGGCCATACAGTCCATCGAGCCTGCTCCGCCATTCAATGAGATCATGGCTGACCTTCAACTTCAACTCCACTTAACCGCCTGATCCCCATATCCCTCGATTCCCTTAAAGTACAAAAATCTATTGATTTCAGCCTTGAATATATTCAACGACTGAGCATCCACAGTCCTCTGGGGTAGAGAATTCCAAAGATTCACAACCCTTTGAGTGAAGAAATTTCTCCTCATCTCAGTCCTAAATGGCCGACCCCTTATCCTGAGACTGTGCCCCCTGGTTCTAGATTCTTCTGCCGGGGGAAACAACCTCTCAGCATCTACCCTGTCAAGCCACCTCAGAATCTTGTATGTTTCAAAGAGATCACCTCTCATTCTTCTAAACTATAGAGAGTATAGGCCCAATCTACTCCATATCTCCTCATAGGATAACCATCTCATTCCAGGAATCAATCTAGTGAACCTTTGTTTCACTCCCTTCCTCAGGTACAGAGACCAAAACTGTGCACAATACTCCAGGTGTGGTCTCACCAAAGCCCTGAACAATTGCACTAAGACTTCCTTACTCTTGTCCTCCAACCCTCTTGCATAAAGGCCAACAGACCATTTGCCTTCCTAATTGCTTGCTGTACCTGTATGTTAACTGCGAGTTTCGTGTACAAGGGCACCCAAATCCCTCTGAACACCAACATTTAATAGTTTTTCACCATTTAAAAAAGTTCTATTTTTCTATTCTTCCGACCAAAGTGAAAAACATCCATATGATGTGATCTCTGCCACAGTAAAGAACTGGTCCAGCTTCTTCTTGAAGGACCGACCACACCAACCAACAATGTCTTCCAGAGGTCTCACTACTCTTTGCGAAAAGAAGAACCGCCTAACATCCAGTCTATTCCTATTCTTACATCATTTAAAATCATGTCTCCTGGTCCTCCTCAATCTGTTAAACTGAAATAATAGCCGGAATTTTCTTTACCTTGGCGGGTCCGGTGCGGGCGGTGGCCATGTCGGGTCCCGACTCTGCTGCTGGTTCCATCCCGCTGTTGAAAATGAACTTACCTCAATGGTGTCTATTAAGCCCGCCCAGCCATTACCCGGCCCAATTAGATGGAGCGGGTCTGGTGACATCATTCATGACACGTTTTCAGCCGGGAGCTTTAAAGGGTCCATGGCCACATTACATTTGAAGTTTAGTCTAACAAAGTGAGTGTTGAATAGTTACTCTACAATAATATAATAAAAAGTTATATATGAGTGACAAAGAAATATTTAAATAATATCATTAAGTAATATGACACCGTCTACAAATACGATCAAGAACATAATTAAAAAAGTACATTAATTGGTGCTTTATAGAATCATAGAATGGTTATAGCACGGAAGAAGGCCATTTGACCCGTTGAGCCCGTGCCGGCTCTCTGCAAGAGCACCTCAGCTAGTCCCACTCCCCCACCTTTTCCCCGCAGCCCTGCAATTTTTTTTCTTTCAGGTACTTATTCAACTCCCTTTTGAAAGCCATGATTGAGTCTGCCTCCAACACCCTTTCAGGCAGTGCATTCCAGATCCTAACCACTCGCTGAGTAAAAAAGTTTTTTCTTATGTCGCCTTTGGTTCTTTTGCCAATCACCTTAAATCTGTGTCCTCTGGTTCTTGACCCCTCTGCCAATGGGAACAGTTTCTCTCTATCTACTCTGTACTCCTCATGATTTTGAACACCTCTATCAAATCTCCTCTCAATCTTCTCTGCTCCAAGGAGAACAACCCCAGCTTCTACAGTCTATCAACGTAACTGAAGTGTCTCATCCCTGGAATCATTCTCGTAAATCTTTTCTGCACCCTCTCTAAGGCCTTCACATCCTTCCTAAAGTGCGGTGCCCAGAATTGGACACAATACTCCAGTTGAGGCCGAACCAGTGTTTTATAGAGGTTCATCATAATTTCCACGCTTTTGTACTCTATACCTCTAGTCATGAAGCCCAGGATCCCATAAGCTTTTTTAACTGCTTTCTCAACCTGCCCTGCCACCTTCAACAATTTGTGCACATATACCCCTAGGTCTCTCTGTTCATGCACCCCCTTTAGGATTGTATCGTTTAGTTTATATTTCCTCTCCTCATTCTTTCTACCAAAATGTATCACTTTGCATTTCTCTGTGTTAAATTTCATCTGCCATGTGCCCGCCCATTCCGCCAGCCTATCTATATCCTCTTGAAGTCTATCAATATCTTTCTCACTGTTCACTATACTTCCAAGTTTTGTGTCATCTGCAAATTTTGAAATTTTTCCCTGTACACCCACATCCAAGTCATTAATATATATCAAGAACAAAAATGAGAAGTCGCACAACACCAGGTTATAGTCCAACAGATTAATTTAATTTTACATTTAATTTAATATATCAAGAACAGCAGCGGTCCTAGAATTCACCCCTGGGGAACACCACTGTATACCTGCCTCCAGTCCGAAAAACCTCTGCTCTCTGTTTCCTGTCACTTAGCCAATTTGGTATCCATGTTGCCACTGTTCCTTTTATTCCATGGGCTTCAACTTTGCTGGCACTTTGTCACACGTCATTTGGAAATCCATGTACACATCAACTGCATTGCCTTCATCAACCCTCTCTGCTGCCTCATCAAAAAACTCGACGAAGTTGGTTAAACATGATTTGCCTTTAACAAATCCATGCTGGCTTTCCTTAATTAATCCTTAACAGTCCAAGTGACTGTTAATTTTGTCCCTGATTATTGCTTCTAAAAGCTTCCCCACTACCAAGGTTAAACTGACTGGCCTATAGTTGCTGGGTTTATCTTTACACCCCTTTTTAAACAAAGGTGCAACATTTGCAATTCTCCAGTCCTCTGGCACCACCCCCATTTCTAAGGAGGATTGGAAGATTATGGCCAGTATCTCCGCGATTTCTTCCTTCACTTCCCTCAGCATCCTGGGATGCATCCCATCCATTCCTGGTGACTTATCTACTTTAAGTACAGCCAGCCTTTCTAGTACGATAGCAAAATACTGCGGATGCTGGAAATCTGAAATAACAACAGAAAACGCTGGAAAAACTCAGCAGGCCAGGCAGCATCCGTGGAGAGAGAAACAGAGTTAACGTTTCAGGTCGAAGACCTTTCGTCAGAACTGGAAAAAAGCAGGAAATGGAATAGATTTTAAAGCAGGTTTGGGGCTGGGAAATAGGAGAGGGGATGAAAGAACATAAGTGAAGGACATCAGTCCCGGTCCTGCCCAGATGCAAACCGTCCAGTTTGTACTGGTCCCACCTCCCCCAGAACCGGTTCCAATGTCCCAGGAACCGCTCCATTCCCACTCAGACCTCACCATCCTCGGCCTCTTGCATTGTTCCACTGAAGCTCAGCGTAAGCTCGAGGAACAGCACCTCATCTTTCGATTAGGCAATCTACAGCCCTCTGGACTCAACATACAGTTCAACAATTTCAGATCATAACGCCGGCCCCTATTACATATATATATATATATATATATATATTTTTTATCCACACTTTTGTTTGGCCTTTTTTTCTTCCCTCCCACATAGCAGCTGTCCTTCATTCTGCCAGCGCAATTCACACTTCATCTAGAGCCATCCTTTGTTCCTCAACCTGTCCCATTTCCACCTCCTCTTGCCTTGAATATCTCTTAATGTCTCTCAATGTCTCAATCTCTCCTGCTTTCTATCCTATCACTGACCTTCCCCTTTGTTCTTTCATCCCCTCCCCCTTTTCCCAGCCCTAAACTTGCTTTAAAATCTATTTCATTTCCTGCTTTTTTCCAGTTCTGACGAAAGGTCTTCGACCTGAAACGTTAACTCTGTTTCTCTCTCCATGGATGCTGCCTAGCCTGCTGAGTTTTTCCAGCGTTTTCTGTTGTTATTTCAGCCTTTCTAGTACCTCGTCTTGATCAATTTTTATCCCATCCAGTATCTCCTCTACCTCCTCCTTCACTATGTCTATGGCAGCATCTTCTTCCTTGGTGAAGACAAATGCAAAGTACTCATTTAGTACCTCAGCCATACCCTCTGCCTCCAAGCGTGGATCTCCTTTTTGGTCCCTAATCGGCCCCACCCCTCCTCTTACTACCCATTTACTATTTATATGCCTACAGAAGACTTTTGGATTACCTTTTATGTTGGCTGCCATTCTATTCTCATACCCCCTCTTTGCCCCTCTTATTTTATTTTTCACTTCTCCTCTGAACTTCCTATATTTAGCCTAATCCTTTGATGTATTCTCGACCTGACATCTGTCATACATGCTCTTTTTCTGCTTCATCTTACTCTCTATCTCTTTTGTCATCCAGGGAGCTCTGACTTTAGTTGCCCTACCTTTCCCCCTAGTGGGAATGTACCTCGACTGTACCCAAACTATTTCCTCTTTAAAGGCAGCCCATTGTTCCACTACAGTTTTGCCTGCCAATCTTTGATTCCAATTTACCCGGGCCAGATCCGTTCTCATCCCACTGAAATTGGCCTTCCTCCAATTAAGTATTTTTACTCTAGATTGCTGACTGTCCTTTTCCATAGCTAATCTAAACCTTATGATACTATGATCACTGTTCCCTAAATGTTCACCTACTGAAACTTGCTCCACTTGACCTACCTCATTCCCCAGAACCAGATCCAACAATGCCTCCTTCCTCGTTGGGCTGGAAACGTACTGCTCAAGAAAGTACTCCTGAACACACTTCAGAAATTCCTCCCCCTCCGTACCCTTTATGCTATTACTATCCCAGTCTATATTAGGATAGTTGAAGTCCCCCATTATCACTACTCTATAGTTCTTGCATCTCTCTGTAATTTCTCTGCAAATTTGCTCCTCCATATTTTTCCCACTAGTTGGTGGCCAATAGAATACACCGTGTAGTGTAACGGAACATCTATTATTTCTTAAATCTAGCCATATAGATTCTGTCCTTGACCCCTCCAGGACATCCTTTTTCTCCAGCACTGTAACATTCTCCTTAACTAATACTGCCACACCACCTCCATTCTTTCCTTCCCTACCTTTCCTGAAAACCCTATATCTAGGAATATTTAATACCCAATCCTGCCCTTTTTTGAGCCAGGTCTCCATCAATGACACAACATCATATTCGCAGGTGGCTATTTGCACCTGCAGCTCACCAACCTTGTTTACTATGCGTTCACATACATACACTGTAAACCTATCTTAGACCATCTTGTGTTCTCTCTTAGTCTGACCCCACCTAATACCTTACTATTTCTTACTTTAGTGCTATCCATCTCTCCCAATCCTTTGTGCCCATTGTTTCTCCTTTCTAATGCTACATCCTGTTGCCCATCCCCCTGCCAACTTAGTTTAAACCTTCCCCAACAGCACTAGCAAACCTCCCCGCGAGGATATTGGTCACAAATCTACATACTTTTGAATCAGTAACTGGTACAAATAAAAGATGTGTGTGTAGGTAATATATAAACTTAAGCAGATTTTAAATGTAATTGTAAAGGGGTGGATTTACAATCTTATGCAAGGTTTAGTGGAAGAGCTGCGGAAACCCTGATAAACAGTGTAAGTAGTGCTTATGTGTTTCTGGGATTTCTGCAGCTCTTCCGTTGAAGTTAACAATGGACAAGTGAGAGAACCTCCACAGAAATTCACCCCCAAAGTCTCAGACTGAAAAATTTAATTAGTTATATTCAGGGACTGAAAGCAAATTGAACCAGTAGAATGAGTGATGAGAATGAAATTGTTACTGTTGATGACTTGATTTAATGTGCAACTGGACAATCACAGTTTACTGGAGCAATGACCATGGAACTCCCGCCTCAGGTTGACAGACGTGCATCCCGAGCTGCGTGAATCCCGTGGCCATACAGGGAAATTTAAAAAGTCAGTGAAAAAAGGCTCTTTAGTTCCTGCAAACTAACTGATAATCATCGGGTCGGCTCTGCAATGACAGATGTGCCTGTGGGAGCGAGATGACAGCAGGTTCCCGGCCCGCTGTCAAAAATAACAACTTTCCCACCCGACCCGCCACAGATCTCGCCCGCTACCACCCCGGAAAATTCCGGCCTATCCATCAATAGCCACGATATCCAGCCCTTTAATTATTTTATAGACCTTTTTCAGGTCACCACTAAGGCTACGCTGCTTTAAAGTAAATAGACCAAGGACTTTAAGCTAGGAATCATTCTCGCAGCTCTCCTCAGAACCTTTTTCAAGGCCACTATTTCATGCACCATGTGGGGGGACCAAAACTGGGCACAGTACTCCAGATGCGGTCTGACCAGTGATCTGCATAGTGACAAATGGTGTCCTTTGATTTATACTATTACTAGAACACAATACCCTGTTAGCTTTAGCTACAGTTTCTCTACGTTGATCGTGAACCTTCAGTGATCTGTGCACAATAACGCCAAGATCTTTTTCTCTCTCAAACTCTTTCAGTATTCTTCCCTGCAAATTATACGTGTATTCTGTGTTGGCCCTACCAACATGCATGACACTACATTTATCTAAGTTAAATGCTATTTGCCAGTGTGTGGCCCATTCCCCAGCACATCAAAATCTTTTTGCATTTGATTGCACTCCTCTACTGTCTTAAACCTTGCACAGATTTTGATGTCATCTGCAAACTTACTTACCATACTCCCAACGTCGCTGTCCAGGTCATTAATAAAGACCGTGAACAGTAGCCGGCCTTGGACCGATCCCTTTCACACCTTTCAGGAGTGAAATTAGGAAACACTTCGACACGCAAAGGGTGGTAGAAGTTTGGAACTCTCCTCCGCAAATGGCAATTGATGCTGGGTCAGTTGTTAATTTTAAATCGGAGATTGATAGATTTTTATTAACCAAAGGTATTAAGGGATATGGGGCAAAGGCAGGTATATGGAGTTATGTCACAGATCAGCCATGATCGCATTGAATAGCGGAACAGGCTTGAGGGGCTAAATAGCCTACTCCTGTTCTTATGTTCTTATGTTCCCTGGGGAATACCACTAGTAATGTGCCTGAGACTGAACCACATCCGTTAACTACAACTGTGGCATTGGAGCCAATTCCTAATCCAACGTATCAAATTCCTACTGATACTCAAGATTCTATCTTGTGAAATAACCTAGTGTGAGGTACCATATAAAAGGCTTTCTGAAAGTCCAGGTAGAGGATTTCCCTCATCTACTACCCTAGAGACTTCCTTAAAAATCTCTATCAAAGGTAAGGCATGACCTATTTTTCTGGAAACATGTTGGCCGGATATTTAATGCATCCATGCGTGCAGGATTGGAGGTGGGTCGGGACTAAAAGTGGAAATAAATCAGAGTGGGTTGGGAACCCTCCTCGCGCCTTTAACTTGGGCGCGTTTGCCAGCGCGGCACGGACCCGAACAGCAGAGGTGGGTGACCTAATTTAATTCATTATTACCTTGTTGTCAGACCCTTACCCAAACAGAGAGTCGGGATAAATGGGTCATTTTCAGGTTAGCAAACTGTAACTAGTGGGGTGCCGCAGGGATCAGTGCTGGGGCCTCAATTATTTACAATCTATATTAATGACTTGGATGAAGGGACTGAGTGTAATGTAGCCAAATCTGCTGATGATACAAAGATAGGTGGGAAAGCAAATTGTGTGGTGGACGCAAAGAATCTCCAAAGGAATATAGATAGGCTAAGTGAGTGGGCAAAAATCTGGCAGATGAAGTTTAATGTGGGAAAATGCGAGGTTATCCACTTTGGTAAGAAAAATAAAAAAGCAAATTATTATTTAAATGGGGAGAGATTACAAAATGCTGAGGTACAGAGGGATCTGGGGGTCCTTGTACATAAATCACAAAAAGTTAGCATGCAGGTACAGCAAGTAATTAGGAAGGCAAATGGAGTGTTGGCCTTTATTGCAAAGGGAATGGAGTACAATAGTAAGGAAGTCCTGTTAAAACTATACAGGGCGTTGGTGAGACCACACCTGGGGTACTGCGTAGTTTTGGTCTCCTTATTTAAGGAAGGATATACTTGCATTGGAGGCAGTTCAGAGAAGGTTCACGAGGTTGATTCCGGAGATGAAGGGGTTGTCTTATGAAGAAAGGTTGAGCAGGTTGGGCCTATACTCATTGGAGTTTAGAAGAATAAGAGGGGATCTTATTGAAACATATAAGATTCTGAAGGGGCTTGACACGGTAGATGCAGAGAGGATGTTTCCCCTTGTGGGGGAATCTAGAACTAGGGGGCATAATTTCAGAATAAGTGGGCACCCTTTTAAATTGGAAATGAGGAGGAATTTCTTCTCTCAGAGGGTCATGAATCTTTGGAATTCTCTTCCCCAGAGAGCTGTGGAGGCTGGGTCATTGAATATATTTAAGGTGGAGATAGACAGATTTTTGAACGATAAGGGAGTCAAGGGTTATGGGGAGCAGGCAGGGAAGTGGAGTTGAGGCCAAGATCAGATCAGCCATGATCTTATTGAATGGCGGAGCAGTCTCGAGGGGCCAAATGACCTGCTCCTGCTCCTACGTCTTATGTTCTTATGTTTATGTTTTTAACCAGATCTTTTGAATTTCACTGCATGACCACGGGAATCACGCAGCTCGGGAACCATGTTTGTCAAGCTGAGGCGGAAGTTTAATGGTCATTGAGCGAGGTCATTACTGCAGAGCATGGAAAGCACAATAAATACTGCCACCTGACACCTGCTTACTTTCCTAAGGGAAACACTCTTGCTGAGTGCATTTTGAGCACAGATTTAGGTGTCTCCAGTCTGCAAGTCTTTTGTGCAAAATTCAGAAACCAAACTCACCTCATTGTTACTACCTATCACACCATTAACAGATTTGGTTCACTGATCTCTACTTGACCTGCCATCTATTACATCAGCATGGGTGGCGTTTATACTGTCTCACCTTGATCCTCAGAATCGGACCATGATGAGCCCCAACACCAGCAGCAGCAGGCACACCAGCAGCAACAGCACCAACAACCTTCTCCTCAACGACCTGATGCTCCAGAGGACAGAGGGCATCAGCACAGGGCTGCACCGTGCCGGAGGCGATACCCCCAACACAGGGTATACCGGCAGAGGATGAGCTTCCTCAACATGACTGAGCAGCAGTGCCAAAGAAGGTCAGGCTATCGCACCAGGTCGTCGCAGACATTTGCAGCTTGCTGGAGCAAGACCTGCAGCCCAGAGGACCAGGTGGACACGCCTTACCAGTGGCTGTCAAATTCACCAGCGCCCTCTACTTCTTCGCCTCCTTCCAGGGATTTGCAGCAGACATTTGCGGCATCTCGCAGTCGGCCGCCCACAGATGCATCCCACAGGTCACCAATGCCCTGTTTGACAAGTCAACCAATTATATCAAATTTGCCATTGATGGAGGCAGTGTTACTGAGTGGGCGCTGGGCTTTGCCACTCTGGCTGGCTTCCCACGGGTGCAGGGTGTCATCGACTGCACACATGTGGCCATCGGGGCACCCCATCATCACCCAGGAGTGTTTGTGAACCGCAAGGGCTTCCACTCGCTTAATGTGCAGCTGGTCTGCAACCATAGGAAGATCATGATGTATGTGTGCGCCAAATTCCATGGCAGCTGCCATGACTCTTTTGTCCTGCGCCAGTCCACCCTCCCTCAGCTCTTCGCACCTCCAAACAGACTTTCCGGCTGGCTGCTGGGAGACAAGGGCTATCCACTGAAGATGTGGCTCATGACACCCTTGAGGAGGCCAAGTACTGAGGCCGAGGAGAGATATAATGAAAGCCACATGTCCACCAGATGTGTCATAGAGCAGACAATAGGCATGCTGAAAATACGCTTCAGATGCCTTGACAGATCTGGAGGAGCCCTTTAGTACGCACCAGCCAGGGTCTCCTTAATCTTCGTTGTCTGCTGCGCGCTGCACAACACAGCACAGCAGTGAGGATTCGCGCTGCATGAGGAGCAAGGCTCTGAGCGCACAGCCTCTTCAGAGGAGGAGGAGGAAGAGCATCAGCTGTAAGAGGAGGCGGAGGAGCAGAATGAACCTGAGGGTCCAGATGCCACCAGCAACAGAGCACGTTGCTGCCCGGGAGGCCCGGGATGGCCTCATCATGGCCAGATTTACTTAACTTCCTGCATTACACCCACATGGCTGCCACATGCTGTGCCAGGTTTCTACCCCCCACACCCCACCAACAACACAATAAAGCATCCCTACAAAGACCAAGCCATTTCTTTCACACTGACCCCCATTGCTGGAGGTAACGTTTTGTCTCACCATTCACTCCAACTCACTAAACCACTTCCAAAGTAACAGACAAATTTGGCCATGACCAGAAAGTGATGAAAATAAATAACTTTATATGTGACATAAGATTAACGGAACCTTAACAGAAACACTTCTTTAAACACCCATGTGCTCACCCTTGTGCATCTACTTCTGTGTTATTTTTGGCTTATGTGTGCTTCTACGAGGTGCAACCCCTGTGTCTTCAGCAGAGGTAGAGGCAGCCTGCTCACTTCCCTGCTGAGACGGCTTAGACACTTTTGGCAGATGTCTTCTGAGTTTTGGAGCCTCTGATGGCCCCGCTTAAAGTCTGCTCCTCCTGCGACTGTACAGGGGCAGACTCGGCCATCTCGATCCCAGGAGGCATCTGGAGCTCTGACTGAGGGGGAGGCAATGGGGGATAAGTGTGAGCGCTTTGAGAAAAACCCCCACTTCCATGTCCCCTCTCACCACCATCCCTCTCATGGGCCACCTGCACTTCCCTGCTAGCAAGGAGCTGGAGAGCAGCTTACTGCACAGCAGTGGGGCCATGAGGGCCCAAGTGTACATTGACATCCCTCCTAGAGAGGAGGTCTATGAGCCTCTGCCATCTGTTCTCAACAGATAGCATGTACTCATGTGAGTGGTGCATTAGCTGCTTCATGCAGGTGGCCATCCTTTCCACAGAACAGCTAACAGTTGCCATCGCCTGCGACACGGTGGTGCTCATGTTGGAGATGGGCTCCTCCATTCTCTGCACATTTGCACGGTCGCAAAACCTGTCAGAGCCTCCTGCACTTCTTCCTGCACCTCCAGGATTGCCCTCTTTCTCGATGGTCCCCGAGGCTCAGCGTCTGCATGCAGCTGAGCAGAGCTGGGAGCATCCTGTGCCCTCTGGCGAGGAGTCTCCACTGCTGTCCCTGTCTCCAACATCTCCTCTTGCTCACTTGTGACTTGTGAGACGCCAGGTGACAACACTACTCTATCTCGCGTATGACCCACCAAGGTGTGCATATCTGCACTGGTGCTGGGTGCGCTTCGGTCTGGTGATGGTGCACCCTCAAGCCTGAGGCTCCTCTGAGGAGTTGTCTTCCTCTTCCGCCTGGGCAGTTGGGGTGGGGCGGTGGTGGGGGGTGGGGCGGGCTCTTGATGGACCTGTGGGAGAGTAAAGAGATTATTTAGAAATGTTATATCAAGAATGGGTACCGATACCATTATGCACATGATGATCAGTCCCCATATGAGTGACTGCTGTATGCCATGTGGCTGTAATGTGGATGTAATTCTATCACCAGGTTGCTGAGATGTCACCCTCTCTCCGTCTCCCATCGCCAGCTGCTCTGCAACTCCTGAGACCTCCAGGGCGACCTTCTCTGATCGAGTCAACGTGGCGATTGATGGAGGGCCACCTCCAGTTCTCTCCCTCTCTCTCTTATTGTGGACTCTCTTCTCCAACAAGGAGGGAAAGAAGAGATGTTTGAGTGAGAGTGATAGTATGAGTGCAAGGAATGTGTGGATTACATCTTTAGAGGGTGACTATGAGGGAGTGTGGTGCAAATGCCAAAGTTCCAATGCAAAGTGGCCTCCTTGTGTGTTGTCAGTTGGTATGAGTGCATTAGGATGAGGGTGAGTGTGAGAGATGGTAAGTCAGATGGGGATGTGATAATGTAGATAGAGAGAGAGGGATGGGTGGATGTGCAAGGTATGTTGGTGTGAGGAATAATGTGCAGGAGTAGGCTTGGGAAGGCAGAGTGATGGGGCTGTGGTGACAGGCACAGCAGGATGAAGTTGAGTGTGGCTCTGCACTCACCTTTCCGGATCTAATGAGATCATTGACGTGCTTCCGGCACTGCACCCAGGTCCTCGTCACAACACCCCTGCTGTTGACCTCCTCTGCTATCTCCAGCCAGGCTCTTTTAGTCTCCTGGGGAGGTCTCTTGCGCCCATCAGAAGGGAAGAGGACCTCCCTGTGTGCTCTCACACCCTTCACAAGCATATGTAGGAAGTCATGGGAAAACCTGGGTGCAGCCCTCTGCCTCTGTGAAGCCATGTGTGCAAGGCTGAGCACTAACCAGATGCTGAAATATATTGTCTGCACACTCCTAGATGAAATGCAATGCAATGTGGCCAAGGCTGCTTTAAATATCCCGGCTGGAAATGAGTCATCGATGACATCATCAGACCTGCACCATTTAATCGGGCCAGGAAACACGCAGGCCTGCCTTAAGAGGCGCCATTCAGGGAAAGTTGCTCTGAGGAACACGATGAAAAAAACAACGGGGTCCCGACCTGCCCACACCCAACCCGCCCAGGTAAAGAAAATTCCAGCTGTTGTGTATTTCTAATGGCCCCTCCTTCCCTTTCACAATGATCATAAAGGGCATCTATTACAATCCCTTCTAGCATCCTCCCAATAATGTATGTCAGGCTGGTAGGCCTGTAGTTCCCTGGCTCTGATTTGTCCCCTTTTAGAAAACAGGAATTACATGAACAAGCTTCCAGGCTAAGGGAACTATCCCTGACTCTATTCACACCTGCTTCAGTAAGAAATGAAAAGGGGGACTGGGTGGCAAGGTGGATATGGACATTCATTCATTTTTGAGTTCCCAAATATGCGCATATTGGGAACTCAAAAATTAATGAACAAGAAATCAAGTGGGACACATGCCCCAATTGCCAATATCACATTACATAGAATCTACATAATTCTATGTAATACACACTCATTGAGCACAAAGCTCTGTACTGGGAGCTATGAGGAGAAAGATTTACTCCAATGTCCTTAGCCACCTTGCCACCCAGTCCCCCTTTTCTTTACTTACTGAAGCAGGTTTGAATTGGCTCCCGGTGCTGTATACATTGGAAGATATTGTTCTTCAGCCAATAGAGAATGAGTTTGTTTTAGGTAATACAGGTAAGACTGATGCTGGGCCTAAAGATATGTGATATCCCTTCACAATACTCTAATACTACTAGGTTATTTGTGCCAGCAGGACATGGGAACACATAATGTACAGCAGAGATTCCATTACTCACATTGCAACTGTTGTCTTTCTGATTGTCCATCCGTATGCTCCTGGGACAAACCTTGCATGAGACATTGCTTTACAGTAGAGCCCACTAGCACCTTCTCCTGCAGAACATAAATCAACTGTACAGACCCAGATTAAATTCAGCTCATGTTATTTGTTTTGTACTTATATTCATTCCTATCCTGAGGCATTGCTCTACCTTAAATCTGAGACGAAAGTTTGTATACCTTGAATTATTCATCGATTTCTATTATCCACGAAAGACGTCCCCTTCATTATGACAGATAATTGAGGTTCTGGTGTGATTGCATATCTAGAAATATAAAAGACTTGATTCTGGTGTGAATTTTGTCTGTCACACCTCAGGCGTTACACTTGTCAAGGGCAAATTTTTTGTCATATTTGCATCATCCTTGGCTCTATTTCATATTAAAAGAATGGCAATAAATCAAACAGGTAGAGAATTTGCAAAATAAAAGGTGAACGAGTGAGAACGACAGCAACTAATCAACCATGTGTGAAAACTATCAATCACAATATACAAAAACTGCCAATCACAATGTACAGAAACTACCAATCACAATGTACAGAAACTACCAATCACAATGTACAGAAACAGCCAATCACAATGTACAGAAACTACCAATCACAATGTACAGAAACTGCCAGTCACAATGTACAGAAACTGCCAGTCACAATGTACAGAAACTACCAATCACAATGTACAGAAACTACCAATCACACTGTACAGAAACTACCAATCACAGTGTACAGAAACTACCAATCACAATGTACAGAAACTACCAATCACAATGTACAGAAACTACCAATCACAATGTACAGAAACTACCAATCACAGTGTACAGAAACTACCAATCACAATGTACAGAAACTACCAATCACAGTGTACAGAAACTACCAATCACAATGTACAGAAACTACCAATCACAATGTACAGAAACTACCAATCACAATGTACAGAAACTGCCAATCACAATGTACAGAAACTGCCAGTCACAATGTACAGAAACTACCAATCACAATGTACAGAAACTACCAATCACAGTGTACAGAAACTACCAATCACAATGTACAGAAACTACCAATCACAATGTACAGAAACTGCCAATCACAGTGTACAGAAACTACCAGTCACAATGTACAGAAACTACCAATCACAATGTACAGAAACTACCAATCACAGTGTACAGAAACTACCAATCACAGTGTACAGAAACTACCAATCACAATGTACAGAAACTACCAATCACAATGTACAGAAACTACCACTCACAATGTACAGAAACTACCAATCACAGTGTACAGAAACTACCAGTCACAATGTACAGAAACTACCAATCACAATGTACAGAAACTACCAATCACAATGTACAGAAACTACCAATCACAATGTACAGAAACTACCAATCACAATGTACAGAAACTACCAGTCACAATGTACAGAAACTACCAATCACAATGTACAGAAACTACCAATCACAATGTACAGAAACTACCAATCACAATGTACAGAAACTACCAATCACAATGTACAGAAACTACCAATCACAATGTACAGAAACTACCAATCACAATGTACAGAAACTACCAATCACAATGTACAGAAACTACCAATCACAATGTACAGAAACTACCAATCACAGTGTACAGAAACTACCAATCACAGTGTACAGAAACTACCAATCACAATGTACAGAAACTACCAATCACAATGTACAGAAACTACCAATCACAGTGTACAGAAACTACCAATCACAGTGTACAGAAACTACCAATCACAGTGTACAGAAACTACCAATCACAATGTACAGAAACTACCAATCACAATGTACAGAAACTACCAATCACAATGTACAGAAACTACCAATCACAATGTACAGAAACTACCAGTCACAATGTACAGAAACTACCAATCACAGTGTACAGAAACTACCAATCACAATGTACAGAAACTACCAATCACAGTGTACAGAAACTACCAATCACAATGTACAGAAACTACCAATCACAATGTACAGAAACTACCAATCACAATGTACAGAAACTACCAATCACAATGTACAGAAACTACCAGTCACAGTGTACAGAAACTACCAGTCACAATGTACAGAAACTACCAATCACAGTGTACAGAAACTACCAATCACAGTGTACAGAAACTACCAATCACAATGTACAGAAACTACCAGTCACAATGTACAGAAACTACCAATCACAATGTACAGAAACTACCAATCACAATGTACAGAAACTACCAATCACAATGTACAGAAACTACCAATCACAATGTACAGAAACTACCAATCACAGTGTACAGAAACTACCAATCACAATGTACAGAAACTACCAATCACAATGTACAGAAACTACCAATCACAATGTACAGAAACTACCAGTCACAATGTACAGAAACTACCAATCACAATGTACAGAAACTACCAATCACAATGTACAGAAACTACCAATCACAATGTACAGAAACTACCAATCACAATGTACAGAAACTACCAATCACAATGTACAGAAACTACCAATCACAATGTACAGAAACTACCAATCACAATGTACAGAAACTACCAATCACAATGTACAGAAACTACCAATCACAATGTACAGAAACTACCAATCACAATGTACAGAAACTACCATCACAATGTACAGAAACTACCAATCACAATGTACAGAAACTACCAATCACAATGTACAGAAACTACCAATCACATGTACAGAAACTACCAATCACAATGTACAGAAACTACCAATCACAGTGTACAGAAACTACCAATCACAATGTACAGAAACTACCAATCACAATGTACAGAAACTACCAATCACAATGTACAGAAACTACCAATCACAATGTACAGAAACTACCAATCACAATGTACAGAAACTACCAATCACAATGTACAGAAACTACCAATCACATGTACAGAAACTACCAATCACAATGTACAGAAACTACCAATCACAATGTACAGAAACTACCAATCACAATGTACAGAAACTACCAATCACAGTGTACAGAAACTACCAATCACAATGTACAGAAACTACCAATCACAGTGTACAGAAACTACCAATCACAATGTACAGAAACTACCAATCACAAGTGTACAGAAACTACCAATCACAATGTACAGAAACTACCAATCACAGTGTACAGAAACTACCAATCACAATGTACAGAAACTACCAATCACAGTGTACAGAAACTACCAATCACAATGTACAGAAACTACCAATCACAGTGTACAGAAACTACCAATCACAATGTACAGAAACTACCAATCACAATGTACAGAAACTACCAATCACAGTGTACAGAAACTACCAATCACAGTGTACAGAAACTACCAATCACAATGTACAGAAACTACCAATCACAATGTACAGAAACTACCAATCACAGTGTACAGAAACTACCAATCACAGTGTACAGAAACTACCAATCACAATGTACAGAAACTACCAATCACAATGTACAGAAACTACCAATCACAATGTACAGAAACTACCAATCACAATGTACAGAAACTACCAATCACAGTGTACAGAAACTACCAATCACAATGTACAGAAACTACCAATCACAATGTACAGAAACTACCAATCACAATGTACAGAAACTACCAATCACAGTGTACAGAAACTACCAATCACAATGTACAGAAACTACCAATCACAGTGTACAGAAACTACCAATCACAAGTGTACAGAAACTACCAATCACAATGTACAGAAACTACCAATCACAATGTACAGAAACTACCATCACAATGTACAGAAACTACCAATCACAATGTACAGAAACTACCAATCACAATGTACAGAAACTACCAATCACAATTACAGAAACAACCAAACACAGTGTACGAAACTACCAACACAATGTACAGAAACTACAATCACAAAGTACAGAAACTACCATCACAATGTAGCAGAAACTACCATCACAATGTACAGAAATACACCAATCACAATGTACAGAAACTACCAATCACAATGTACAGAAACTGCCCATCACAGTGTAGCAAAACTACCAATCACAATGTACATAAACTACCAATCACACTGTACGAAACTACCAATCACCATGTACAGAATCTACCACTCACAGTGTACAGAAACTATCCAAATCACAATGTACAGAAACTACCAATCACATGTAACAGAAACTACCATCACAATGTACAGGAAACTACCAATCACAGATGTACAGAAACTACCTATCACCCTGTACAGAAACTACCAAACACAGTGTACAGAAACTACCAATCCCACTGTACAGAAACTACCAATCACAGTGTACCGAAACTACAATCACACTGTATAGCAGAAACTGCCATCAAGATGTAAAGAAACTACCCAATCACACGTGTACAAGAAACTACCAATCACAATGTACAGAACTACCAACACATGTTACCAATCACAATGTACAGAAACTACCAATCACACTGTACAGAAACTACCAATCACAATGTACAGAAACTACCAATCACAATGTACAGAAACTACCAATCACAATGTACAGAAACTACCAATCACAGTGTACAGAAACTACCAATCACAATGTACAGAAACTACCAATCACAATGTACAGAAACTACCAATCACAATGTACAGAAACTACCATCACAATGTACAGAAACTACCAATCACAATGTACAGAAACTACCAATCACAATGTACAGAAACTACCAATCACAATGTACAGAAACTACCAATCACAGTGTACAGAAACTACCAGTCACAATGTACAGAAACTACCAATCACAGTGTACAGAAACTACCAATCACAGTGTACAGAAACTACCAATCACAATGTACAGAAACTACCAATCACAGTGTACAGAAACTACCAATCACAGTGTACAGAAACTACCAATCACAATGTACAGAAACTACCAGTCACAGTGTACAGAAACTACCAATCACAGTGTACAGAAACTACCAGTCACAATGTACAGAAACTACCAATCACAATGTACAGAAACTACCAATCACAGTGTACAGAAACTACCAATCACAATGTACAGAAACTACCAGTCACAATGTACAGAAACTACCAGTCACAATGTACAGAAACTACCAATCACAATGTACAGAAACTACCAATCACAATGTACAGAAACTACCAATCACAATGTACAGAAACTACCAATCACAATGTACAGAAACTACCAGTCACAATGTACAGAAACTACCAGTCACAATGTACAGAAACTACCAATCACAGTGTACAGAAACTACCAATCACACTGTACAGAAACTACCAATCACAGTGTACAGAAACTACCAATCACAATGTACAGAAACTACCAATCACAATGTACAGAAACTACCAATCACAATGTACAGAAACTACCAATCACAGTGTACAGAAACTACCAATCACAATGTACAGAAACTACCAATCACAATGTACAGAAACTACCAATCACAATGTACAGAAACTACCAATCACAATGTACAGAAACTACCAATCACAATGTACAGAAACTACAATCACGTGTACAGAAACTACCAATCACAATGTACTCAGAAACTACCAATCACAAGTACAGAAACTACCAATCACAATGTACAGAAACTACCAATCACAATGTACAGAAACTACCAATCACAATGTACAGAAACTACCAGTCACAGTGTACAGAAACTACCAATCACAATGTACAGAAACTACCAATCACAGTGTACAGAAACTACCAATCACAATGTACAGAAACTACCAATCACAGTGTACAGAAACTACCAATCACAGTGTACAGAAACTACCAGTCACAATGTACAGAAACTACCAATCACAATGTACAGAAACTACCAGTCACAGTGTACAGAAACTACCAATCACAGTGTACAGAAACTACCAATCACACTGTACAGAAACTACCAGTCACACTGTACAGAAACTACCAATCACAATGTACAGAAACTACCAAACACACAGTGTACAGAAAACTACCAATCAACACTGTACAGAACTACCATCCACAGTGTACAGAAACTACCAATCACAATGTACAGAAACTACCAATCACAATGTACAGAAACTACCAATCACAATGTACAGAAACTACCAATCACAATGTACAGAAACTACCAATCACAATGTACAGAAACTACCAATCACAATGTACAGAAACTACCAATCACAATGTACAGAAACTACCAATCACAATGTACAGAAACTACCAATCACAATGTACAGAAACTACCAATCACAATGTACAGAAACTACCAATCACAATGTACAGAAACTACCAATCACAATGTACAGAAACTACCAATCACAATGTACAGAAACTACCAATCACAATGTACAGAAACTACCAATCACAGTGTACAGAAACTACCAATCACAATGTACAGAAACTACCAATCACAATGTACAGAAACTACCAATCACAATGTACAGAAACTACCAATCACAGTGTACAGAAACTACCAATCACAATGTACAGAAACTACCAATCACAATGTACAGAAACTACCAATCACAGTGTACAGAAACTACCAATCACAGTGTACAGAAACTACCAATCACAATGTACAGAAACTACCAATCACAAGTGTACAGAAACTACCAATCACAATGTACAGAAACTACCAATCACAGTTACAGAAACTACCATCACAATGTACAGAACTACCAGTCACAATGTACAGAAACTACCAATCACAATGTACAGAAACTACCAATCACAATGTACAGAAACTACCAATCACAATGTACAGAAACTACCAATCACAGTGTACAGAACTACCAATCACAATGTACAGAACTACCATCACACGTGTACAGAAACTACCAATCACAATGTACAGAAACTACCAGTCACAATGTACAGAAACTACCAATCACAATGTACAGAAACTACCAATCACAATGGACAGAAACTACCAATCACACTGTACAGAAACTACCAATCACACTGTACAGAAACTACCTATTCACAGTGTACAGAAACTACCAATCACAATGACAGAAACTACCAATCACAATGTACAGAAACTACCAATCACAATGTACAGAAACTACCAATCACAATGTACAGAAACTACCAATCACAATGTACAGAAACTACCAATCACAATGTACAGAAACTACCAATCACAATGTACAGAAACTACCAATCACAATGTACAGAAACTACCAATCACAATGTACAGAAACTACCAATCACAATGTACAGAAACTACCAATCACAATGTACAGAAACTACCAATCACAATGTACAGAAACTACCAATCACAGTGTACAGAAACTACCAATCACAATGTACAGAAACTACACAATCACAATGTACAGAAACTACCAATCACAATGTACAGAAACTACCAATCACAATGTACAGAAACTACCAATCACAGTGTACAGAAACTACCAATCACAATGTACAGAAACTACCAATCACAGTGTACAGAAACTACCAATCACAATGTACAGAAACTACCAATCACAATGTACAGAAACTACCAATCACAATGTACAGAAACTACCAATCACAATGTACAGAAACTACCAATCACAATGTACAGAAACTACCAATCACAATGTACAGAAACTACCAATCACAGTGTACAGAAACTACCAATCACAATGTACAGAAACTACCAATCACAATGTACAGAAACTACCAATCACAATGTACAGAAACTACCAATCACAATGTACAGAAACTACCAATCACAATGTACAGAAACTACCAATCACAATGTACAGAAACTACCAATCACAATGTACAGAAACTACCAATCACAATGTACAGAAACTACCAATCACAGTGTACAGAAACTACCAATCACAATGTACAGAAACTACCAATCACAATGTACAGAAACTACCAATCACAATGTACAGAAACTACCAATCACAATGTACAGAAACTACCAATCACAGTGTACAGAAACTACCAATCACAATGTACAGAAACTACCAATCACAATGTACAGAAACTACCAATCACAATGTACAGAAACTACCAATCACAGTGTACAGAAACTACCAGTCACAATGTACAGAAACTACCAGTCACACTGTACAGAAACTACCAGTCACAATGTACAGAAACTACCAGTCACAATGTACAGAAACTACCAATCACAATGTACAGAAACTACCAATCACAATGTACAGAAACTGCCAATCACAGTGTACAGAAACTACCAATCACAATGCACAGAAACTACCAATCACAGTGTACAGAAACTACCAGTCACAATGTACAGAAACTGCCAATCACAGTGTACAGAAACTGCCAATCACAATGCACAGAAACTACCAGTCAGCATGTACAGAAACTACCAGTCACAATGTACAGAACTACCATTCACAGTGTACAGAAACTACCAGTCACACTGTACAGAAACTACCAATCACATGTACAGAAACTACCATCACACTGTACAGAAACTACCATCACATGTACAGAAACTACCAATCACAGTGTACAGAAACTACCAGTCCACTGTACAGAAACTACCAATCACAATGTACAGAAACTACCAATCACAGTGTACAGAAACTACCAATCACAATGTACAGAAACTACCAATCACAATGTACAGAAACTACCAATCACAATGTACAGAAACTACCAATCACAATGTACAGAAACTACCAATCACAATGTACAGAAACTACCAATCACAATGTACAGAAACTACCAATCACAATGTACAGAAACTACCAATCACAATGTACAGAAACTACCAATCACAATGTACAGAAACTACCAATCACAGTGTACAGAAACTACCAATCACAATGTACAGAAACTACCAATCACAATGTACAGAAACTACCAATCACAATGTACAGAAACTACCAATCACAATGTACAGAAACTACCAATCACAATGTACAGAAACTACCAATCACAATGTACAGAAACTACCAATCACAATGTACAGAAACTACCAATCACAATGTACAGAAACTACCAATCACAATGTACAGAAACTACCAATCACAATGTACAGAAACTACCAATCACAATGTACAGAAACTACCAATCACAGTGTACAGAACTACCAATCACAATGATACAGAAACTACCAGTCACAATGTACAGGAAACTACCAATCAAAATGTACAGAAACTACCATCACAGTGTACAGAAACTACCAGACACACTGTACAGAAACTACCATCACAATGTACAGAAACTACCAATCACAATGTACAGAAACTACCAATCACAAGTGTACAGAAACTACAATCACAGTGTACAGAAACTACCAATCACAGTGTACAGAAACTACCAATCACAGTGTACAGAAACTACCAGTCACAATGTACAGAAACTCCATCACAGTACGAAACAGCCCAATCACAATGACAGAAACTGACAATCACAATGTACAGAAAACTACCAATCACAATGTACAGAAAACTACCAATCACAGTGTAAGAAACTACCATCACAATGTACAGAAACTACCAGTCACAATGTACAGAAACTACCAATCACAGTGTACAGAAACTCCAATCACAATGTACAGAAACTACCAATCACAGTGTACAGAAACTACCAATCACAGTGTACAGAAACTACCAATCACAATGTACAGAAACTACCAATCACAGTGTACAGAAACTACCAATCACAGTGTACAGAAACTACCAATCACAGTGTACAGAAACTACCAATCACAATGTACAGAAACTACCAATCACAGTGTACAGAAACTACCAATCACAATGTACAGAAACTACCAATCACAATGTACAGAAACTACCAATCACAGTGTACAGAAACTACCAATCACAATGTACAGAAACTACCAATCACAATGTACAGAAACTACCAATCACAATGTACAGAAACTACCAATCACAATGTACAGAAACTACCAATCACAATGTACAGAAACTACCAATCACAATGTACAGAAACTACCAATCACAATGTACAGAAACTACCAATCACAATGTACAGAAACTACCAATCACAATGTACAGAAACTACCAATCACAGTGTACAGAAACTACCAATCACAATGTACAGAAACTACCAATCACAGTGTACAGAAACTACCAATCACAGTGTACAGAAACTACCAATCACAATGTACAGAAACTACCAATCACAGTGTACAGAAACTACCAATCACAGTGTACAGAAACTACCAATCACAATGTACAGAAACTACCAATCACAATGTACAGAAACTACCAATCACAATGTACAGAAACTACCAATCACAATGTACAGAAACTACCAATCACAATGTACAGAAACTACCAATCACAATGTACAGAAACTACCAATCACAATGTACAGAAACTACCAATCACAGTGTACAGAAACTACCAATCACAGTGTACAGAAACTACCAATCACAATGTACAGAAACTACCAATCACAATGTACAGAAACTACCAATCACAATGTACAGAAACTACCAATCACAATGTACAGAAACTACCAATCACAATGTACAGAAACTACCAATCACAATGTACAGAAACTACCAATCACAATGTACAGAAACTACCAATCACAATGTACAGAAACTACCAATCACAGTGTACAGAAACTACCAATCACAATGTACAGAAACTACCAATCACAATGTACAGAAACTACCAATCACAATGTACAGAAACTACCAATCACAGTGTACAGAAACTACCAATCACAATGTACAGAAACTACCAATCACAGTGTACAGAAACTACCAATCACAGTGTACAGAAACTACCAATCACAATGTACAGAAACTACCAATCACAGTGTACAGAAACTACCAATCACAATGTACAGAAACTACCATCACAGTGTACAGAAACTACCAATCACAATGTACAGAAACTACCAATCACAGTGTACAGAAACTACAATCACAATGTACAGAAACTACCAATCACAATGTACAGAAACTACCAATCACAATGTACAGAAACTACCAGTCACAATGTACAGAAACTACCAATCACAATGTACAGAAACTACCAATCACAATGTACAGAAACTACCAATCACAATGTACAGAAACTACCAATCACAATGTACAGAAACTACCAATCACAGTGTACAGAAACTACCAATCACAATGTACAGAAACTACCAATCACAATGTACAGAAACTACCAATCACAATGTACAGAAACTACCAATCACAATGTACAGAAACTACCAATCACAGTGTACAGAAACTACCAATCACAATGTACAGAAACTACCAATCACAATGTACAGAAACTACCAATCACAATGTACAGAAACTACCAATCACAATGTACAGAAACTACCAATCACAATGTACAGAAACTACCAATCACAATGTACAGAAACTACCAATCACAGTGTACAGAAACTACCAATCACAATGTACAGAAACTACCATCACAATGTACAGAAACTACCAATCACAATGTACAGAAACTACCAATCACAATGTACAGAAACTACCAATCACAATGTACAGAAACTACCAATCACAATGTACAGAAACTACCAATCACAATGTACAGAAACTACCAATCACAATGTACAGAAACTACCAATCACAATGTACAGAAACTACCAATCACAATGTACAGAAACTACCAATCACAATGTACAGAAACTACCAATCACAAGTGTACAGAAACTACCAATCACAATGTACAGAAACTACCAATCACAGATGTACAGAAACTACCAATCACAGTGTACAGAAACTACCAATCACAATGTACAGAAACTACCATCACAGTGTACAGAAACTACCAATCACAATGTACAGAAACTACCAATCACAGTGTACAGAAACTACCAATCACAATGTACAGAAACTACCAATCACAGTGTACAGAAACTACCAATCACAATGTACAGAAACTACCAATCACAATGTACAGAAACTACCAATCACAATGTACAGAAACTACCAATCACACTGTACAGAAACTACCAATCACAATGTACAGAAACTACCAATCACAGTGTACAGAAACTACCAATCACAATGTACAGAAACTACCAATCACAATGTACAGAAACTACCAATCACAGTGTACAGAAACTACCAGTCACAATGTACAGAAACTACCAATCACAGTGTACAGAAACTACCAATCACAATGTACAGAAACTACCAATCACAATGTACAGAAACTACCAATCACAATGTACAGAAACTACCAATCACAGTGTACAGAAACTACCAATCACAATGTACAGAAACTACCAATCACAATGTACAGAAACTACCAATCACAGTGTACAGAAACTACCAATCACAGTGTACAGAAACTACCAATCACAATGTACAGAAACTACCAATCACAGTGTACAGAAACTACCAATCACAGTGTACAGAAACTACCAATCACAGTGTACAGAAACTACCAATCACAATGTACAGAAACTACCAATCACAATGTACAGAAACTACCAATCACAATGTACAGAAACTACCAATCACAATGTACAGAAACTACCAATCACAATGTACAGAAACTACCAATCACAATGTACAGAAACTACCAATCACAATGTACAGAAACTACCAATCACAATGTACAGAAACTACCAATCACAATGTACAGAAACTACCAATCACAATGTACAGAAACTACCAGTCACAATGTACAGAAACTACCAATCACAATGTACAGAAACTACCAATCACAATGTACAGAAACTACCAATCACAATGTACAGAAACTACCAATCACAGTGTACAGAAACTACCAATCACAATGTACAGAAACTACCAATCACAATGTACAGAAACTACCAATCACAATGTACAGAAACTACCAATCACAATGTACAGAAACTACCAATCACAATGTACAGAAACTACCAATCACAATGTACAGAAACTACCAATCACAATGTACAGAAACTACCAGTCACAATGTACAGAAACTACCAGTCACAATGTACAGAAACTACCAATCACAATGTACAGAAACTACCAATCACAATGTACAGAAACTACCAATCACAATGTACAGAAACTACCAATCACAATGTACAGAAACTACCAATCACAGTGTACAGAAACTACCAATCACAATGTACAGAAACTACCAATCACAATGTACAGAAACTACCAATCACAATGTACAGAAACTACCAATCACAATGTACAGAAACTACCAATCACAGTGTACAGAAACTACCAATCACAATGTACAGAAACTACCATCACAGTGTACAGAAACTACCAATCACAATGTACAGAAACTACCAATCACAATGTACAGAAACTACCAATCACAATGTACAGAAACTACCAATCACAATGTACAGAAACTACCAATCACAGTGTACAGAAACTACCAATCACAATGTACAGAAACTACCAATCACAGTGTACAGAAACTACCAATCACAATGTACAGAAACTACCAATCACAGTGTACAGAAACTACCAATCACAATGTACAGAAACTACCAATCACAATGTACAGAAACTACCAATCACAGTGTACAGAAACTACCAATCACAATGTACAGAAACTACCAATCACAATGTACAGAAACTACCAATCACAATGTACAGAAACTACCAATCACAATGTACAGAAACTACCAATCACAATGTACAGAAACTACCAATCACAATGTACAGAAACTACCAATCACAATGTACAGAAACTACCAATCACAATGTACAGAAACTACCAATCACAATGTACAGAAACTACCAATCACAGTGTACAGAAACTACCAATCACAGTGTACAGAAACTACCAATCACAATGTACAGAAACTACCAATCACAAGTGTACAGAAACTACCAATCACAATGTACAGAAACTACCAATCACAGTGTACAGAAACTACCAATCACAATGTACAGAACTACCAATCACAATGTACAGAAACTACCAATCACAGTGTACAGAAACTACCAATCACAGTGTACAGAAACTACAATCACAGTGTACAGAAACTACCAATCACAATGTACAGAAACTACCAATCACAATGTACAGAAACTACCAATCACAATGTACAGAAACTACCAATCACAATGTACAGAAACTACCAATCACAATGTACAGAAACTACCAATCACAATGTACAGAAACTACCAATCACAATGTACAGAAACTACCAATCACAGTGTACAGAAACTACCAATCACAATGTACAGAAACTACCAATCACAGTGTACAGAAACTACCAATCACAAGTGTACAGAAACTACCAATCACAGTGTACAGAAACTACCAATCACAATGTACAGAAACTACCAATCACAGTGTACAGAAACTACCAATCACAATGTACAGAAACTACCAATCACAATGTACAGAAACTACCAATCACAATGTACAGAAACTACCAATCACAGTGTACAGAAACTACCAATCACAATGTACAGAAACTACCAATCACAGTGTACAGAAACTACCAATCACAGTGTACAGAAACTACCAATCACAGTGTACAGAAACTACCAATCACAATGTACAGAAACTACCAATCACAGTGTACAGAAACTACCAATCACAATGTACAGAAACTACCAATCACAATGTACAGAAACTACCAATCACAATGTACAGAAACTACCAATCACAGTGTACAGAAACTACCAATCACAATGTACAGAAACTACCAATCACAATGTACAGAAACTACCAATCACAATGTACAGAAACTACCAATCACAGTGTACAGAAACTACCAATCACAGTGTACAGAAACTACCAATCACAGTGTACAGAAACTACCAATCACAATGTACAGAAACTACCAATCACAATGTACAGAAACTACCAATCACAGTGTACAGAAACTACCAATCACAATGTACAGAAACTACCAATCACAATGTACAGAAACTACCAATCACAATGTACAGAAACTACCAATCACAGTGTACAGAAACTACCAATCACAATGTACAGAAACTACCAATCACAATGTACAGAAACTACCAATCACAATGTACAGAAACTACCAATCACAATGTACAGAAACTACCAATCACAATGTACAGAAACTACCAATCACAATGTACAGAAACTACCAATCACAGTGTACAGAAACTACCAATCACAATGTACAGAAACTACCAATCACAATGTACAGAAACTACCAATCACAATGTACAGAAACTACCAATCACAATGTACAGAAAACTACCAATCACAATGTACAGAAACTAACCAATCACAATGTACAGAAACTACCAATCACAGTGTACAGAAACTACCAATACAATGTACAGAAACTACCAATCACAGTGTACAGAAACTACCAATCACAATGTACAGAAACTCCAATCACAATGTACAGAAACTACCATCACAATGTACAGAAACTACCAATCACAAGTACAGAAACTACCAATCACAGTGTACAGAAATCTACCAATCACAATGTACAGAAACACCAATCACAGTGTCAGAAACTACCAATCACAGTGTACAGAAACTACCAATCACAATGTACAGAAACTACAATCACAGTGTACAGAAACTACAATCACACAGTAGTCAGAAACTACCATCACAATGTGACAGAAACTACCAATCACAATGTACAGAAACTACCAATCAAATGTACAGAAACTACCAATCACAATGTACAGAAACTACCATACACAATGTACAGAAACTACCAATCACAATGTACAGAAACTACCAATCACAATGTACAGAAACTACCAATCACAATGTACAGAAACTACCAATCACAATGTACAGAAACTACCAATCACAGTGTACAGAAACTACCAATCACAATGTACAGAAACTACCAATCAATCACTGTAACAGAAACTACCAATCACAATGTACAGAAACTACCAATCACAATGTACAGAAACTACCAATCACAATGTACAGAAAACTACCAATCACAATGTACAGAAACTACCATCACAGTGTACAGAAACTACCAATCACAGTGTACAGAAACTACCAATCACAGGTACAGAAACTACCAATCACAATGTACAGAAACTACCAATCACAGTGTACAGAAACTACAATCACAGTGTACAGAAACTACCAATCACAATGTACAGAAACTACCAATCACAATGTACAGAAACTACCAATCACAATGTACAGAAACTACCAATCACAATGTACAGAAACTACCAGTCACAATGTACAGAAACTACCAATCACAATGTACAGAAACTACCAATCACAATGTACAGAAACTACCAATCACAGTGTACAGAAACTACCAATCACAATGTACAGAAACTACCAATCACAATGTACAGAAACTACCAATCACAGTGTACAGAAACTACCAATCACAGTGTACAGAAACTACCAATCACAATGTACAGAAACTACCAATCACAGTGTACAGAAACTACCAATCACAATGTACAGAAACTACCAATCACAGTGTACAGAAACTACCAATCACAATGTACAGAAACTACCAATCACAATGTACAGAAACTACCAATCACAATGTACAGAAACTACCAATCACAATGTACAGAAACTACCAATCACAGTGTACAGAAACTACCAATCACAATGTACAGAAACTACCAATCACAATGTACAGAAACTACCAATCACAATGTACAGAAACTACCAATCACAATGTACAGAAACTACCAATCACAATGTACAGAAAACTACCAATCACAATGTACAGAAACTACCAATCACAATGTACAGAAACTACCAATCACAATGTACAGAAACTACCAATCACAGTGTACAGAAACTACCAATCACAATGTACAGAAACTACCAATCACAGTGTACAGAAACTACCAATCACAATGTACAGAAACTACCAATCACAGTGTACAGAAACTACCAATCACAATGTACAGAAACTACCAATCACAATGTACAGAAACTACCAGTCACAATGTACAGAAACTACCAATCACAATGTACAGAAACTACCAATCACAATGTACAGAAACTACCAATCACAGTGTACAGAAACTACCAATCACAATGTACAGAAACTACCAGTCACAATGTACAGAAACTACCAATCACAATGTACAGAAACTACCAATCACAGTGTACAGAAACTACCAATCACAGTGTACAGAAACTACCAATCACAATGTACAGAAACTACCAATCACAATGTACAGAAACTACCAATCACAATGTACAGAAACTACCAATCACAATGTACAGAAACTACCAATCACAGTGTACAGAAACTACCAATCACAATGTACAGAAACTACCAGTCACAATGTACAGAAACTACCAGTCACAATGTACAGAAACTACCAATCACAGTGTACAGAAACTACCAATCACAGTGTACAGAAACTACCAATCACAATGTACAGAAACTACCAATCACAATGTACAGAAACTACCAATCACAGCTGTACAGAAACTCTACCAATCACAATGTACAGAAACTACCAATCACAATGTACAGAAACTACCAATCACAATGTACAGAAACTACCAATCACAATGTACAGAAACTACCAGTCACAATGTACAGAAACTACCAGTCACAATGTACAGAAACTACCAATCACAGTGTACAGAAACTACCAATCACAATGTACAGAAACTACCAATCACAATGTACAGAAACTACCAATCACAGTGTACAGAAACTACCAATCACAATGTACAGAAACTACCAATCACAATGTACAGAAACTACCAATCACAGTGTACAGAAACTACCAATCACAATGTACAGAAACTACCAATCACAATGTACAGAAACTACCAATCACAATGTACAGAAACTACCAATCACAGTGTACAGAAACTACCAATCACAATGTACAGAAACTACCAATCACAATGTACAGAAACTACCAATCACAATGTACAGAAACTACCAATCACAATGTACAGAAACTACCAATCACAATGTACAGAAACTACCAATCACAATGTACAGAAACTACCAATCACAATGTACAGAAACTACCAGTCACAATGTACAGAAACTACCAATCACAATGTACAGAAACTACCAATCACAGTGTACAGAAACTACCAATCACAATGTACAGAAACTACCAATCACAATGTACAGAAACTACCAATCACAATGTACAGAAACTACCAATCACAATGTACAGAAACTACCAATCACAATGTACAGAAACTACCAATCACAGTGTACAGAAACTACCAATCACAGTGTACAGAAACTACCAATCACAATGTACAGAAACTACCAATCACAATGTACAGAAACTACCAATCACAATGTACAGAAACTACCAATCACAGTGTACAGAAACTACCAATCACAATGTACAGAAACTACCAATCACAATGTACAGAAACTACCAATCACAATGTACAGAAACTACCAATCACAATGTACAGAAACTACCAATCACAATGTACAGAAACTACCAATCACAATGTACAGAAACTACCAATCACAGTGTACAGAAACTACCAATCACAATGTACAGAAACTACCAATCACAGTGTACAGAAACTACCAATCACAATGTACAGAAACTACCAATCACAATGTACAGAAACTACCAATCACAATGTACAGAAACTACCAATCACAATGTACAGAAACTACCAATCACAATGTACAGAAACTACCAATCACAATGTACAGAAACTACCAATCACAGTGTACAGAAACTACCAATCACAATGTACAGAAACTACCAATCACAATGTACAGAAACTACCAATCACAGTGTACAGAAACTACCAGTCACAATGTACAGAAACTACCAATCACAATGTACAGAAACTACCAATCACAATGTACAGAAACTACCAATCACAGTGTACAGAAACTACCAATCACAATGTACAGAAACTACCAATCACAATGTACAGAAACTACCAATCACAATGTACAGAAACTACCAATCACAGTGTACAGAAACTACCAATCACAATGTACAGAAACTACCAATCACAATGTACAGAAACTACCAATCACAATGTACAGAAACTACCAATCACAATGTACAGAAACTACCAATCACAATGTACAGAAACTACCAGTCACAGTGTACAGAAACTACCAATCACAATGTACAGAAACTACCAATCACAATGTACAGAAACTACCAATCACAATGTACAGAAACTACCAATCACAATGTACAGAAACTACCAATCACAATGTACAGAAACTACCAATCACAATGTACAGAAACTGCCAATCACAATGTACAGAAACTACCAATCACAATGTACAGAAACTACCAATCACAGTGTACAGAAACTACCAATCACAGTGTACAGAAACTACCAATCACAATGTACAGAAACTACCAATCACAATGTACAGAAACTACCAATCACAATGTACAGAAACTACCAATCACAGTGTACAGAAACTACCAGTCACAATGTACAGAAACTACCAATCACAGTGTACAGAAACTACCAATCACAGTGTACAGAAACTACCAATCACAGTGTACAGAAACTACCAATCACAATGCACAGAAACTACCAATCACAATGTACAGAAACTACCAATCACAATGTACAGAAACTACCAATCACAATGCACAGAAACTACCAATCACAGTGTACAGAAACTACCAATCACAATGTACAGAAACTACCAATCACAATGTACAGAAACTACCAATCACAATGCACAGAAACTACCAATCACAATGTACAGAAACTACAGATCACAATGTACAGAAACTACCAATCACAATGCACAGAAACTACCAGTCACAGTGTACAGAAACTACCAATCACAATGTACAGAAACTACCAATCACAGTGTACAGAAACTACCAATCACAATGTACAGAAACTACCAATCACAATGTACAGAAACTACCAATCACAGTGTACAGAAACTACCAGTCACAATGTACAGAAACTACCAGTCACAATGTACAGAAACTACCAATCACAGTGTACAGAAACTACCAATCACAATGTACAGAAACTGCCAGTCACAGTGTACAGAAACTACCAATCACAATGTACAGAAACTACCAATCACAGTGTACAGAAACTACCAGTCACAGTGTACAGAAACTGCCAATCACAGTGTACAGAAACTACCAATCACAATGTACAGAAACTACCAATCATAATGTACAGAAACTACCAATCACAATGTACAGAAACTACCAGTCACAATGTACAGAAACTACCAATCACAATGTACAGAAACTACCAGTCACAGTGTACAGAAACTACCAATCATAATGTACAGAAACTACCAATCACAATGTACAGAAACTACCAATCACAATGTACAGAAACTACCAATCACAATGTACAGAAACTACCAATCACAGTGTACAGAAACTACCAATCACAGTGTACAGAAACTACCAATCACAGTGTACAGAAACTACCAATCACAATGTACAGAAACTACCAATCACAATGTACAGAAACTACCAATCACAATGTACAGAAACAGCCAATCACAATGTACAGAAACTGCCAATCACAATGTACAGAAACTACCAATCACAATGTACAGAAACTACCAATCACAGTGTACAGAAACTACCAATCACAATGTACAGAAACTACCAATCACAATGTACAGAAACTACCAATCACAATGTACAGAGACTGCCAATCACAATGTACAGAAACTACCAATCACAATGTACAGAAACTACCAATCACAGTGTACAGAAACTACCAATCACAATGTACAGAAACTGCCAATCACAATGTACAGAAACTACCAGTCACAATGTACAGAAACTACCAATCATAATGTACAGAAACTACCAATCATAATGTACAGAAACTACCAATCACAATCAATCATAAGTTATGAAAGCTACTAGTCAAAATCAGCAATCAGCTAACAGCTACCGATAAAAGAAAAAGAAGACTTGCATTTATATAGCGCCTTTCACAATCTCAGGATGTCCCAAAGCGCTTTACAGCCAATGAAGTACTTTTTGAAGTGTAGTCACTGTTGTAATGTAGGAAACGCAGCAGTCAATTTGCGCATAGCTTGCTCCCACAAACTGCAATGTGACAATGACCGGATAAATATTGGCCATGACACCGGGGATAACTCCCCTAATCTTCTTTGAAATAGTGCCATGGGATCTTTTACGTCCACCTGAGAGAGCGTACAGGGCCTTGGTTTAACATCTCATCTGAAAGACAGCACCTCCGACAGTGCAGCACTCCCTCAGTACTGCACTGGGATTTTCAGCCTAGATTTTTGTGCTCAAGTCTCTGGAGTGGGACTTGAATCCACAACCTTCTGACTCAGAGGCGAGGGTTCTACCAACTGAGACACAGCTGTCACTTCAGATAGATAGAAGAGAGAAAAATAAAGACATTAAAAAAAGGGAGAGCAGAGGTTACATTTGTATTTGCACCTCAGATTGTACTGCATTGTGTGAATCGAACTATACCATAAAACCTTGCTATAATCCTTTCTTCAATGTCTTTAGTTCCTGCAGCTATCAGATATAACAGAGAGCAGAGAATGAAGAAAGAAATTGGCCAAACAAGTCTGCTTCTTCTGCAGATCAGGTACAATTTGTAGTTCTGTAGTCCCAAAGGCAATCAAGCATAATCCATAATATTCATCCTTCCTCATATCGCCACTATTCAATCCTTGCCTGCTGTCCTCTAGACAACATTGCAATAACCTTCTAATTGCTTCTTAGCCCCATTGTGCATTGCAAATATTTGGCTTCATCTGCTTAGTGGCCTACTTTCCCTGGTATTGCAATATACATAACTGGGATAATGAATAACTGTATCCAGAGGGTACTGGGATTACAGACAACTATTTACAGAGGTTAAAGTTGAAATACCTCTCACAAATAGTGCAATAAAAATGGCAGAGGTATTTTCTAATGTTCACTATTATTTTATATTCTTAACATTTCCAACATATCTAGGTCATTATTCTACCTAAATAAAACTTAGCCTACAAACTGCCGGCCAACTATATGTATGAGACTACCCCGGCTTGGAGGAAGTCCGACCACTTGCTAAAGGCAGGTGATGAGTCTGCCCAACTAAAACAATGCAAAAACTGCCACCAGTCCAGAAGATGCAGCTACATCGAGACTCAGAAAGTAGCACTCATTCCGACTGAGAATCACCAATTCTAGTTTAAAATGTAACCTGTTTTGATGTATGTCACACCTAAAAATAAGCACGGCTCCAGGGTTTGCAATCTGTGTCACTCATAAATATCAATCATAACAGTTCGCCAGCACTCAAAGCTTTGTACATATTGAACCTGAATTCTTCGAATGAATTGGTTTCCTTTTGCTCCCAAGGAAATTAACTACTGGATCCAATGATGGGCACATCAATGGCAAAGGAATGAACTTCAACAATGCATTAGGAGTAAATGAGGCATATTTTTTCCTGAACTATTACCAGTTAACTAGGAGTGAACATCAAGAAAGCAAACATACAGGGCCCAGGCATCACTTCTTGGGGACGATGCAAACTATTCAAAAGATGGTGCAGATTCTCTTTTCCCTTCTTCTCCCCACACCTGCTCCTACTCCCTCTTCCCATGTACTCAACAAAGCTACAGGTCGATAAGATAGACAATTCCAACCAGTAGGAGAGCAGCAAGCTCAGATTTTTAAATACGTACAATACAAGGAGATTTAACAATGGTCTGGATTTATCCAATTGGTAAAAAATTGTCAATTAACCAAAAAAGTTTAAACAGGCTTTATGGTTACAGATCTTTTAATTAGGACCCCACTACACAAGTCAAAAGGTGAAAGTAAAATTCTCAGGTCAGTTACCATTCCTGGCACTTTAACCTCTCTTTTTGCAGATGATTATTTGGATCCTTATATCAATTGATGCATGAAGTCCATCTAGGGGATTGCCCTCGTTTAGTTCCAAATGGTTCCAAACTAGTTTCTACGCCATGGGGTCAGCTTCCACATATGCCTAAGCTTCTGAGCTCCATCAGTCCTACCACGGTTCTGAAACCCTTGACTGCCTCTACCCTATTACACTGCTTGTCTGACATCCAGTTGAACATCCTCCAGTTCAACGATGGGAAAACTGAAACTATTGCCCCCAGTATTTATGGGGAGGTGGGGAGAGAGCTTGGGGGAAGTGTTGTCGTGGCCGGGAAACCCAGAAATGCAGCTAACGTGGAGCTCCTGCCAAATTTAACGGCGGGGCCTTATTTGAATTTTTTTTCTATGTTTCCCGTCCGGCAGCCGTTGGCTGTCAGGCAGTAAGGCCTCCACTGGAAGGCTGCAGCCAGGGAGTGGGGGGAGGTGAGAGGGAGGGACGGAGGGAGAGAGGAAGAGATCACAAGGGGGCGGAGGTTGGGGGGAACTTGAAGAGATCGCGGGTCGGGGGAGATCGTGGGTCGGGGAGATTGCGGGGGGAAGTGATCGCAGGTTGGGGGGGTCTTCGGATCATGGGGAGCGAGGCCGATTGTGGGGAGGGAAAGAGGTTTGCTTGAGGGGCCGGGGGAAGCACTCCTGCTCTGCCTGGCCCACAAGCAGTACTGGAAAGGTAGTTGTCAACTGGATCCGGCCATTCTCGCCTCACTTCAACTGTTGCATTTCCCAAGCCCTGGGAAAGCCGGCCCGTAGCCTGTCAAAATTGGAGGTACGCACGACATTAGCATATTTAAATAACTGACCTGCCTCTCGAGAGCAGTTTAGTCTCCTGCACCCCTCCCCTCGCCCCTCAAACCGCCTCCGTTAAAACTGGAAGTGGGCGCGTTCGAGGTGGCTTGGGGTCAGGTTTCAGATTTTTTTTAAATAACCTAGACCTCGTCCCTTTCCCGCCCATCATGGGGGGCTAACATTCCTCCCACGGTCTTCAGCCACTGTCTATTGCTGAACTAGACTGTTGACAGTCTTAAAGTCCTGTTCAACCCTGAGCTGAGCTTCAGACCTCATATTTTCTCCATCACAAACACATTAGACTTCCATTTCAGTAACATTGCCTGGCTCTGCCCCATACTCAGCATCTCCACTGCTGAAAATCTTATACATGCCTTTTTCACCTCCAAACTCAAATACTCCAATGCTCTCTTTGCTGGCCTCTCATCTTCCACCCTCCAAAAACTCCAATGTGTTAAAAACCTTGCCACATGTATTCTGTCCAGCACTAAGTCCTACTCGCCCATCACCCCTGTTCTCAGTGACCTACACTGGCTCCCTATCCCCAATGCTTCAAATTTAATAACCCCCATCTTCACCTTTAAATTCCTCCTTGGCCTCAACTCATCCTGTTTTTGTATCCCCCTTCAGGGCTATATACCTCCCTCCAACCACTTCCCTGATTCCAGCCTCATGTGCATTCCTCCGTCCTACTGCTCCACTATTGGTGGCGGAACCTCAGCCATCTGGGTCATAATCTCTGGATTTCCCTATCTCTCTCTCTCCTCAAAATTCATCTTTGATGTAAGTTTTGATGACTCCTCTTAATCTTTCTGCCTCAGCATCTGTTTGCCACACGTTCATCCTGAGAAGCGCCTTGGGATGATTTTTACTTAAAGGTCATTGTAATTGCTCCTGCTACTATTACTACAACCATTGAGAATTCGAATCACCTGGGTCAATGGTAATAAACTAAAAGAAAGCGGTGACACCAATGCTAACACCAGCTGTGAAGTGAGCAGAATTAGGGCATTTCAGGTCTATTTAAAGAATTCTTAAAATAAACACATCTGGATCACATCATTTTGACAGGTAATAAATACAAAGACAAAGGACGTAATTTTAATCCTCCACCACGATGAGGGGGGTGGTTAAATGGGTAAAAATGTGACACTTCACCCCAACTCTCCGCGAATCCGCCAATTTCCGGTTTAACCACGGAGGGTTTGGGCTTAGCTGAGTAACCCGCTCTGGAGAGGCGGGTCGCCGATTATACTTTTTAAATGAGGCTCCGTTCTTCAGATTTTGAGAGTCATTGAAATTTAACGGCTGCGGGCCGGGTTTCTCAGGGCTTGGGAATCTAGGCAACTGAAGGGAGGCGAGAGCCGCCTGATCCAGCAGGTAAGTGCATTTCCAGCATTGCTTGTGGGCCGGGAGAAGCAGGTGCTTCCCCCGTCTCCTCAAGCAAACCTGCCACAATCTCTCCTTCCCCAAAATCGGCTGACTCCCCACCGCGATCTCTCCCCCGCAATCTCTTCCCCCTGCGCTCTTCAGACCCCCCCATGTGAACTCTACCCCGTGTGATGGCTCCCCTCGTGATCTTCAGACACCCGCATGCGATCTCTCCACCGTTCGTGCGAGGGGAGATGCATTCTGGCTGGAGCAGGTGCTGGAAGTGGCTAGGGAAGAGAGTCTGACCTGCAAGAACACTGACTAAAGGTGTAAGAGGGGAGAGAGCGTGCTCCAAAGTTCTCAGACGCTGCACTGGAGGCCTTGATGGAGGAGAGAGGTCCTCTATCCACAGGGGGCCAGGAGGCCCTCCAGACAAACACTGCGAAGGCAGTGGGAGCAGGTAGCCGTGGCGGTCAATGCCAGAAGTCAAGCCTCGGGGAATTGGATGTAGTGCCGCAAAAATTTCAATGACCTCAATGAGTGGTCAAGCTCAGTGAATTCATCTTCAAATGCCATTTCCCACCAACTGCACCACTAGCCTCACATACTGTTCAATTCACCACAACCCCCATCACTCACCTACCGACAATCTCTATCAAACAGGACTCATACCTCACATTCATAGCATCACCTCACTCTCACACACTCAGCACTGCTGCAAGCCTCACACCCACATCTCACACACACTGTCCGCTATTCAACCATGACAGGCACATCACCCAAACACATTGCACCACACTCACTGACAATCTCTCTCTTGCAGGGCAAGTTGGCGCATAACTGACGGCAGCAGGAGTTAACCGGTGGGGGACAGGCACGGCTGCATGACCTTACCCTAAAGGAGAAGACACTGGTCACCATCATTGGAGCAGCCATCGCTGAGCCCGTGGCCAGCGGTGGGGCTGAAATAATCAAAGATGATGGTATCCTCATGCCTAATCCTCCTTCCCCCTTATCCCACATCTCTTCTGATTTACAGCCTGCAGATGGTGTAAGCATGCACCTCTAGCGTCCGTGCCCCCGCCCCTCACTGCAACCCTACCCTTGTGTCTTTCTCCTTTCAGAAACCCAAGAATTGCAACCTGGCCAGACCGTGGTGGAGGAGCAAGAACTGGAAGAGGAAGAAGGCAGTGATGATGAAGACACAGCACCGTCACTTGATTTCACAGTCACAGCCACCAGCTCAGATACTGACACTCTTTGTACTTTAGAGGATAGCTTAGACACAGGATCTGCACGTTGTGAGACACCGGGCATGAGTGGCCTGCAGCCAGGGCAGGGGGGAAGGTTAGCGCAGGTGCCAGCTTCTGGAGGGTGAGATCGCACACGAGTTCTGCTGCACAGGACTCGGATGAGCGCTTTGATGGAGCAGGCTACAGAAGAAGGCCGATGGACATGCACAATGAAATGCTTGGTGCATTGTAAAGCCTGCCAGAAAGCCTGCGTGCAATGTCAAGGAGCATGGAGGAGTCTGGCCCCAACCTGGCACAGGGCTTTGCGCAGAGCTTGGAGCTCATGCCTTTCCAGCATGGAAGTGATGGTCAACTCCATTAGCGCACTTGTGGACCCAACCGTGATGCAGCGTCTGATGGCTGACGTCTCAACTTCCATTGCAGCACAAGTAGAAGCCAGCCAATATGTGGAGATGAGATAGAAGATCAGTCATGATCTTGTTGAATGGCAGAGCAGGCTCGAAGGGGCAAATGACCTACTCCTGCTCCTATTTCTTATGTTCTTATGTAACATCTGCGTGCTGTTGTGGAAAAGAAAAGAAAGACTTGTATTTCTATTGCGCCTTTCACGACCACCGGACGTCTCAAAGCGCTTTACAGTCAATGAAATACTTTTGAATTGGAGTCGCTGTTGTAATGTGGGAAGCGCGGCAGCCAATTTGCGCATAGCAAGGTCCCACAAACAGCAATGTGATAATGACCAGGTAATCTGTTTTTGTTATGTTGGTTGAGGGATAAATATTGGCCAGGACACCGGGGATAACTCCCCTGCTCGTCTTTTAAATAGTGCCTCGGGATCTTTTACGTCCACCTGAGAGAGCAGACGGGGCCTCGGTTTAACGTCTCATCCGTAAGCTGGCACCTCCGACAGTGCAGCACTCCCTCAGCACTGCACTGGAGTGTCAGCCTAGCTTTATGTGCTCAAGTCCCTGGAGTGGGACTGTGAACCCACAACCTTCTGACTCAGAGACGTGTGTGCTACCAACTGAGCCACAGCTGGAAGCTCAGACTGCTGCCATCATGGCTACACTTACCAGTGTTCAAAGGGGCTTGCAGGTTGTCACAGCAGTCCAGCAATCTGTCCTCCAACAGATTACTAGGATTGCTGAGGCGCTGCCCCGTGGGAGTGGCAGTGGCTCCGTGGAGTACGAATCTGCTGTGCTCTCTCAGGATGACAGCATTTGTCCTCCCACCACTGCCACTCTGCCAGTGCCCTTGCTATTGCCTGTAAGCCAGCTAGCCCAGACAGCTGCTGCCCATGCCGAGATGGTGCCGTACGATGGCCCAGAGCTGCTCAAGGTCAGCCTCCAAGGTCATCTGCAGTCTCCTCCACTGAAAGACAGCAGCCTTCCACCAGCCATGCTGCAGTCACTGGGGTAGCACTGCGTAGGAGCATGAGGACAGGCAAAGGCACACGGAAGACAGGCACTAAGGGAATGCGGAAAGGTGATAAGTTTACATTTGTATGCAATATGACATGATCTAATTTATAAATATGGTTTTGAATTTTTATTTTGTGTAGGTTTTTATTTTTGCATTGTGGCCAAGTGGACACTGTGATGGTGTGGGACTGTTGTGGAGGGAGTTGGTTCTATCTGATCCTTAATGGTGCAGTGGTGTCAGCATCTGGTTAATTACTACGCACCACTAAACTAATATAGGGAAAGAGATCTATCCTTATTCCTTAACATTTTGGATAAGTTCAGATACTAGGGTCAGTCTTTGACCTTGCAACTACCCAAATTATGCAAGCTACAAAACTAGTGAGAATTAATTTTGTCCTTAACAATGGTCTCTAGTAGTTTTCCCATCACCCTCTAGTATAAGAACATAAGAACATAAGAAATAGGAGCAGGAGTAGGCCATTCAGCCCTTCGAGCCTGCTCCACCATTCAATGAGATCATGGCTGATCTTCTGCCTCAACTCCATTCACCGGCCCTATCGCCATATCTCTTGATGCCTTTACTAGTCAGAAATCTATCGACTTCTGTTTTGAATATACCCAATGACTGAGCCTCCACAGCCCTCTGGGGTAGAGAATTCCAAAGATTCACCACCCTCTGTGTGAAGAAATTTCTTCTCATCTCAGTCCTGAATGACCTACCCTTTATCCTGAGGCTGTGGCCCCTGGTTCTAGACTCCCCAGCCAAGGGAAACATTCTCTCAGCATCCACCCTATCAAGCCCTGTAATAATTTTGTATGCTTCAATGAGATCCCCTCTCATTCTTCTGAATTCAAGAGAATACAGGCCTAGTTTACTCAATCTCTTCTCATACGACAGTCCCGCCATCCCAGGAACCAATCTCGTGAACCTTAGTTACACTCCCTCTATGGCAAGTATATCCTTCCTTAGGTAAGGAGACCAAAATTGTACACAGTACTCCAGGTGTGGTCTCACCAAGGCCCTATATAATTGGAGTAAGACTTCTTTACTCCTGTACTCAAATCTTCTAGTAATGAAGGCCAGCATACCATTTGCCTTCCTACTGGCTTGTTGCACCTGCACATTCACTTTCAGTGACTCATGTACAAGGACACCCAGGACCCTTTGAGCATCTGCATTCCCCAGTCTTTCACCATTTAGGAAATACTCTGCCTTTCTGTTTTGTCTACCAAAGTGGATAACTTCACATTTATCCACATTATATTCCATTTGCCATGTTCTCGCCCACTCACTCACCCTCTGTAAAACTGTAAGATTATTCTTGATCAATACTGAACACCGCCCTCCCCTCCCCCCACACCCTCCTTTCTTTTACCCTTCCCTATCCCTCCTGAATACATTGTAGCCAGGAGTGTTTAGTTCCCATTCATGCCCTTGTTTAAGCCAGGTCTCCGTTATAACCACTATATCATAACGCCATGTGGCAACTTGTGCCTGCAGCTCATCAATCTTATTTGTAACACTCCTCACATTAACACACATGCATTCCAACACCATGCTGGTCAGCTTTGTTTTTTCCTCCATCTAATTCCTGCTCTTTCTACAATGTTCTTTATTCTGTTGCTGTTTGTCCCTCTTAGTTTTCTATTCACCTTGTCTCTCCTCTCTGCTGCTATGTCCTGGTGCCCCTCCCCCTGCCAAATTAGCTTAAATCCTCAAAAGTAGATGAAGTGAGAGCTGCCCAGAGAGACAATTGCCAAAGGCCCTTCTAATTCAGTTCTCACTTCATCCAATATAAAGACCGAACCTATTGCCGACTCTGTTTAGATGTTCCTAATTGGAGCTGTCTGCTCTCCTGCACCACAACTCCAGCCAGAAGAGGAGTAAATCTATTCATAGATGGAGATTGAGTGGGAGGATCCATAGGAAAGTTTACAAAGCAGATGGTAGTTTAGCATAATTTGACTGAAGCAATATAAATATTTGCTTCAAATCCTTGTCTGAATCTCTTGCTTATTGTAAAGTTCATGTGCCACAGTCGGGATGTTATGCAGGCCTTGTCTCATCGATAGGATGGCATCCTTGTGTACAAGGATAATATTGCTCATGTTCATTTTATTTTATCATGCTACAGTAAACAAAATTAGCCAAAGCATACCAATAAGGATCATAGCACTCTGCCTAATCAATAGCAGATTTTCTAAAAAGCCTTTCACATGATGGCAAAGGTATCAAAACAGAGGATTGACCAAGCAGAACCTCCACATCCTGAACACAGACCTAGCTGTCACTCTGTAACATGTGCTCGCTATGCGATCCGTGATGTTACAGAAAATGAAGTTATCATGAATGAGTTGAGCAACAGCACGATCCTCCACTGTTCATTTACATTGCTATGCGCTTCTCTGCATCCGATTTAGGCTGTTAGTCCTGAAAGGTCTCACTAAAAACAGGTGAAGGTTATGCAATTGAGAGTAGCTGTCAGAACTTCAAAGGGTATGTTGTGATTCCCCTGCCACCCTCCCTCCTCCGTGAAATGTGATCAGAAACCTGCCTTTAGTATCTAAAGCCTGTTCTGTAATACCAAATGAGTGGCCGTTGATTTCGATTACTTTGCAATTGTGCTGCAATTCAAAGACTTGCCACTGGTGTCATGAGCCATGGCTTCACACTGTAAATTTGGATGCCTATGAAGTTAACAAAAAAAAATGCAGGCCTCGACCAGGCACATTTCATCAAGAAGCTAGCTGCCAGGCAGATCTCCACTGTTTAACTTTCCAGCACAGAGATAATTGACTGAATATGAGAAACTGGGACATACACCTGCCATGATATTCAGAGTATCAATTCCGATTTGGATATCACAGGTTGAAACCCTTTCCTGTGTCTGAAAATAACTGGAACTCAGTGTGTAACTGCAGTTGATGACTCCCCAGACACCTGGAAATCCTGCAATGTCTAAAAATCTTCTGTTCTATTTTTCTTCAGCTGATGATGTGGAGTTGAAAATGAACCAGATGTTGCATTCACTTCTTGCAGCGGTGACCTGAGACGAACACCTCGACACTGTTGACTAAATAATGCCTGCAGTGGCACCAGCTGGAGTTGAAATATGCCACTGGCACAGAAGGCGAGTGATACATTCATCCTCATTGGCACTGGCAGGATATCATTAATGGCACATGACGGTCCAGATCTTCTTGTAACTCCTCATGCAGCATGTAACTGGTCATGCAGCATTTGCTTGTAAAATCTCAACCCACGGTAATACTGAGTGTCAGAACAGACTGTGAAGCTAATCCACTTTCTATAGGACTTTGGGACTGCTCTTCACAATTTTGCTGTGCCTTGAGATTATATGAAGACTGCTACTCGGTCAAAATTTATAAAACAAATATTTAAGTTTGACAATTTAAAAAAGCCTCTTGTCCTCAAAACACTAAATCTCCTTGGTTGTCATTTGTATGAAGGGCAGGTGAAACAAAACAAAAAACAACGATGATTAAAAGAAAAGTGGAACAATATGGAAATCATGAACTGTATAGAATATTCATTATTATATTGCAAGACAGAACTTATCCGTGTATGATTTCAAACATGGTGTAAAACATGTTACAGTTGAAAGCTGAATATCCTAGCTTTGTTGCGAGTGTCATGAGTGACACTCACCCATGGAATATTTATGTAAGCTTTATTTTGGTAGGTCATATATTGAAACACGGTAGAAAATCCACAAAAAAATGTGTGCGCAGCTTTATCCTGCGAGTAAGGATCAGCTCCCTATCCCATTCTTTGTTTCATTTTTTTGTTGTGTTATTTTCTTCACTTTTCTCTGCAAGAGGCCCGGCCTCAAATAGGTCAATAGGTCAGTGACGAACTCATATTTAATCTGAATCAGTGTTGTGAAATTAAGATATTGCAAAACTTCATTTTCTATGAATAGAAACCTAATTACTACACTTACAAAAATTAGTCTTATCTGAGGCGCTAATTGTGACAATACTGTGATCTGTAATCAGACTTATTTTTAGATGTATTCTGTTGAGCTGTTGAGGCGAGGTCAATTGAAAATTTCAAAACTCAGATTAACAGATTTTTGTTAGGTAAGGGTACTAAGGGTTATGGAACCAAGGTGGGTAAATGGAGTTAAGATGCAGATCAACCATGATCTAATTGAATGGTGGAACAGGCTCGAGGGGTTGAATGGCCTCCTCCTGTTTCTATGTTAAATAAATAAATAAATACTCCTTCAGCACTGATAAATGTTGATAAACTTATTTTCTACAGGCGAGATTCAAGTGGACATAAACAATCATTTAAAAACTAAGTAATTTCATGTAGCAAAGAGACAAATAATGGCAATTCTGTGATAATTAATAAATGTATACGTATGTGAGCTTTACAGACGAGCAAAGCAGAATTCAGTACAACATTTCCTCCCCATCAGTTACTGCCATTACAACCCTTGTTAACCATCTTGTTAAAAGCCCCTCTGTTCTGCCACATTACACAAAGCTGCACAGCAAAACGTAGTGGCCAAAAAGGTGATGCTTAAGGAAATATTAATGGTGGCAATGGAAGACATGAATTCTAACAGCAAAACTTGATATAGGAAGTTAAATAAAAATTAAAGGAAAACTGTGATATGGTTGCCGGTGTCACACAGCCAGTATTGTTAGTGAGTGTTTCTGTCCTTATATCCTTTGGTTCAAAAGTACACCTTTAAGGGAGTGAGCTAATTTGCATCAAGTTGCAAAGGTCTTACAATAGATCATTTTTTTTACAACATAAAGTATATTATTTTTCCAAATAGTTGTTGGAGATTTACCATTTCTGGATATTGTCGTAATTAAATTTGTAAGTATATATGCTTTTGTTACCTCCAGACTTGATTGGTTCAATGTTGTTCTTGCTGGCGTTCCATCATCCGCCCTCCATAAAATGCACCCTGTCCTGCACTAAGCCCTGTGAGCTCATCACCACCAGCTTCATGTTACCTGTCCCCCAATGCATCTAGTTTAAAATCCTTGTCCTTGTGTTCAAATCCCTCCATGACCTTGCATTTTGCTACCTGTGCAACCTCCTCCAGCACTACACACCATTCTGCACCCTTCAGCCCTGCAAGTCTAGAATTTCCTCTTCCGTTGCCCCATGATCTGTGGCAAAGCTTTTAGTTGTTTCTCCCCAAATTTTTGGACATCTCCCTCAACTCCATCGGGGATTGAATTCCATTCTGTCCATGTTTGCATGAAAGCCATGTTAGTGTTCCTGTTCATCAGTTAAATCTTTGGCAGGTGCCTGGCAGTTTGCAGTTCAATATATTAAGGAGACCACACGTGCAATATTCAGCAGGTCAACAGCTTGATTGCTTGTGCAATTAACCAACAGTAGCAATGTTAATGGACAACACAATTCTAAGGAGCTGCTGGATTTCTCAGAACCCAGAAGATCATTAATTGCACCCATTTTGCTATTCAGGCCCTTGTGAAAATGACAATAAAGAAATAGCTGTGGAACCAGCAATGTGATAAGTAAGGTCACTGACAATAAATCAAAATGCCTTCCAACGAGTGCCAGTATCACCATGTTTTAAAGCCGCAAACCACATCTGCCAAATAACTAAATACAAATCACCATCGCCTATTCTCAATTCTTCAAATGCCACCTATTGCAGGACTCCTGAAGCATTCTAATCAATGACAAGTAAATACTCAGCATAATGGTCAAATTAAGTGCACTGTGTGATGTGGGAATGCTGGCAGCGCTGCCCCCCTTTGTGCTTATGCTTTGTTCCAGGCACATTTTTAAAATTAATTTATGGAATTTGGGTGTCACTGGCCATCCCTAATTGCCCTTGAGAAGGTGGTGGTGAGCTGCCTTCTTGACAACTGAGTGGCTTGCTAGGCCATTTCGGAACAGCAGTTAAGAGTCAACCACATTGCTGTGGGGCTGGAGTCACATGTAGGCCAGACTGGGTAAGGACAGCAGATTTCCTTCCCTAAAGGACATTAGTGAGCCAGATGGGGTTTACGACAATCTGGTAGTTATATGGTCGTCATTACTGATACTAGCTTTTTATTCCACATTTATTTAATTGAATTTAAATTCTCCAGCTGTCATGGTGGGATTGTGAACTCATGTCTCCAGATCATTAGTTCAAGGCCTACTGGATTACTAGTCCAGTCACATAACCACTATGCTACTGTTCCCTACCTAAGTTACTGCTCCCTCAAAGTTACTCCCTTGTGGAAGGAGTAAATGTGCTGCATGGCTGCAGGGTTTCCCAGACAACCTGCTGGCATTCTGGTGGCCCTATACCTCCTTAGGCTTTGCATTGTGGGGACTCTGTATCTGAGTCAGCTTCACCCAGTACTGTGGTGGCTGACTGGTTGTACTTGCTGTCTGTCACCTCATCCAGTATGTGTTGTACCACGTACTTCTGCAAAGGGGGTAGTTGATCATCAGACCCAAAAAGTACATCCTTCTTCTCCTTGTCTCCTTGCAGTAGGGCGTCCATCACCTGGGCAGTTAGCCTGCCCATCCTTACTTCATAATGCTCCATTCTTTACGAATTTTGCTCAGTCCTGGCCTCCCTGGTGCTGTTTCAGCACTTTAAATGCCTCATAATTGCAGTTTACAATTGATTTTGAAGATTATTGCTTTTTCTGCTTCACTGGGTGACCCACTGTGCAGGTGCTAAAATATACTTTTTAGCCTATCTATTGAAAACATTGGGGTTTATTTTCTGTCAGTGCTATTTTTAAACCTGGCCATTACATGTTTAAAATAAATGGGATAATTCCTGCATTAAAAAAGTACACAGAGGGTTTAGTATGTGTGTTAAGTGTTCGTACAAGAACAGAAAATGAATCCCAGTAAGATCACGTGTTAAGCAGTTTCCTTCATAAGCCTCAGTTAATCTTCAGTAGGGCACCAATGATAGTATCTAGGGTACAATGTTAAACTGTGCAGTCACAAAGAATAATTGATAAATTGATAAGTGGAGTTACTTTTACATTACCCTCAGTAGGATGCTTGTATTGCCAGTTCTCGAGGTGTGGATCTTTTACTTCTGGTGGCAACCCCAATATCAATTTGGTGGAAACAACAACAGAAAACGCTGGAAAAACTCAGCAGGCCAGGCAACATCCGTGGAGAGAGAAACAGAGTTAACGTTTCAGGTCGAAACCCTTCGTCAGAACTGAGGAAGGGTTTCGACCTGAAACGTTAACTCTGTTTCTCTCTCCACGGATGTTGCCTGGCCTGCTGAGTTTTTCCAGCATTTTCTGTTGTTGTTTCAATTTTCCAGCATCCGCAGTATTTTGCTATCATATCAATTTGGTGGATTTGTGAAGACTGCGCTGTTGGTTTTCCAGCAAGTTTATTGTTGCTGGGTGCACAAGACCAATGTGTTAGGAACCAGGGGCAAAGCATTTGACTGAGGCAACTTTGTTTGTCAAAAGGCCAACTGTTAACTCTAACAAAACAAAGCATTTTTAGAAACAACCTTGAAAGAAAAACTACTTAACGGTAACAAGAAAGGAGGGATAGAGCACTTGTGAATGTCTGAGTTGAGCTGCATCCCATTGTCGAAACTGTGACAATTAGAACCTATACATCTGCTCCAAGGAAAAGCAGATAAGACTGTCTAGATTGGCAGAACTTTGAAATAAACAAGTGGGACATAAATAGAACGATCCATCCAACTGGAAACAGCCAAGTTATGGACCTTCTGAAGGAAGAAACATCAAAAGATCATGCCGCAGCTTGAGGGGAGACACCACCAGAGGAAAATGAAGGAAGATTTCACTTCCAATTAAACCTCTGTTATCAATCCATTTTTGAAACCTTTCCGGATAGTTGGTCTATAGCGAGTTAAAATAACAACAACTTGCATTTATATAGTGCCTTTAACGTAGTAAAATATCCCAAGGTGCTTCACAGGAGTGTTATCAAACAAAATTTGACACTGAGATACATAAGGAGATATTAGGACAGATGACCAAAAGCTTGGTCAAAGGGGTCGGTTTTAAGGAGCATCTTAAAGGAGGAGAGAGATATAGAGAGCCGGAGAGGTTTAGGGAGGGAATTCCACAACTTTGGGCCTAGGCAGCTGAAGGCAAAGCCAGCAATGGTGGAGCAATTAAAATCGGGGATGCGCAAGAGGCAAGAATTGGAGGAGTGCAGAGTTCTCGAAGGATTGTGGGGCTGGAGGAGATTACAGAGACAGGGAGGGGTGAGGCCATGGAGGGATTTGAAGACAAGGATGAGAATTTTAAGATTGCGGCATTGCTGGACCGGTAGGTCAGCGAGCAACGGGACTTGGTACGAGTTAGGATTTGGACAGCAGAGTTTTGGATGAGCTCAAGATTATGCAGGGTGGAAGATGGGAGGCCGGCCAGGATAGCATTGGAATAGTCGAGTCTAGAGGTAACAAAGGCATGGATGAGGGTTTCAACAGCAGATGAATTGAGGCAGGGGCAGAGTCGAGTGATGTTACAGAGGTGGAAGTAGGCGGTCTTGGTGGTGGAGTGGATATGTGGTCGGAAGCTCATCTCGGGGTCAAATACGACACCAAGGTTGCGAATGGTCTAGCTCAGCCTCAGACAGTTGCCAAGGAGAGGGATGGAGTCGGTGGCTAGGGAACAGAGTTTGTGGCGGGGACTGTAGACAATGGCTTTGGTCTTTCCAATATTTAGTTGGAGGCAATTTCTGCTCATTCAGTATTAAATGCCGGACAAGCAGTCTGACAAATCAGAGACAGTGGAAGGGTCGAGAGAGGTGCTGACAGTTTGGGGCGAGACCACCGGACAAAAAAGACCAGTGCTATCATGAAATTCTCAGTTTAACTAATGAAACATATGAATCGATCAAATAGTTTGTAATCAATTGAGCATTACATTTATAAAGGAAAAGTAAAAAGAAAATTCCTCTGTGTTTCTGCCTCCTCGGTGCTCTGGATCCTGTTTTTTAAACCTTTACGGATAACTGGTGTATGCAACATTAGTTATGCAACATCCTACTATCGTAACAGGTTTTGAGATAGTATGTAACAGGTGAAAGTCATCATGCAGACAGTTTACTACAACCTTGAATATACCCAGTCAGTTTTTTGTTTGTGATACAGACTCATTTACCGCTTGTCATATCATTTGAGTTTTGCCACACAACTTCTTACCTTCTGTTGCTACTGCATTATGGCAAAGGAGTTTTGCTATAAGATTTAAAGTCACATGACAAGGATTGGGACTAAAACAGAAAAATACAGCTGTTTTATTATGTTGCATCATTCTGGCCTATATTATAGAGTTATTGGCCCAAAAATTAGTGCCGCTACGCGAGAGTACGCACTGTGTACTCTCGCGTATTCTGTCTCCAATTGCCGGTTTTCTGCATGCACTGCGCATGCGCTGAAAACCGGCACTTGGTGAATTCAAAAGGGGGCGGTTCCTAGGTGAACCACGTCCGCGGTACAGGCTGCGCGCACGCAGTGCACTTAGTGCTTTGAACGCACAGGTAAGCATGGAACATTTTAGACATAAAGAAAGGAGGCGTAAGACCCTCTTTTAACAAGGTAAGTAGTTAATTAAGTATTATTTTGAATTTTTTTTAACAGGTATATCTTTTTTAGAGACTTTAAAGACAGGTAAGTTTATTTTTATAACTTTTTAAAAGATTTTAAATTTTTTCAAAAATTTAATTTTTTGTTTAAAATGGTTAATTTATTTAACTATACTTATTTTATTAATGTGATGATTTTAAAAAAAATTTAATTGAGGTTTAGCTGTTCTTTTGGGGGGGTATAGTATTCATAGCTTTCACAGCCGTGCTGTGAAAGCTATGAATGAAAGATGGTGTGCTGCCATTGGCTCTAACTGAGTCACGTGATCCCACAGCTCGCACGAATTAACTGCGCCTGTGGGATACGAAAGCCCTGCACAGCTGCTGTCCAGAACATCAAGTTCGTGCGAGCTGGGAATAAAAAAGCCAGCGCGCAGTGAGAGATCGCGTGGAAGCCTTACCCTCGCACGAAGGCTCACTCACTAATTTTTGGGCCATAGGGCACTTCATATAAGTGAAGCTGCTCCTTCTCGTCATCTAATACCACCTTTTATTTTTCAGTAAAATTTTCTTTCCCTGTCACACAATGTGAAACTACTTGCAAAAGCTCATAATGACAGATGGTAATGAGCGGGGAAATATAAAATGTGACCCCGAGCCATATAAGGAGCTATTAGGACAGGTGATCAAAAGCTTGGCTAATGAGGTAGGTGTTAAGGAGCATCTTAACACCATAACAATGCTGGACTCAAGGAACACCAGCATATTATTGGCAGCAGCTCTGCTATGGAAGGTGGGAATGCACTGAAATAATAAAAGGCCTCCTACATGAGTGCAATTGATCACACAACTATCGGTTGCACCCCAGGCTGCTGCAAAATTTACTAATTTGTAAAACATTACGGTTGGGAAATTGGATCCGTTTGTGCTGGCCATTAAAGCTGGCATTTAAGAAAAAGTCTCGTTTCCGCCCACTTCCGATGCGGAACGTGGCGGCCGCCATTTTGGGCACGTCGGCAGCGCTGCCGTTGCCTGTGCTCGCTCCAGATATTTAGATGAGCCAGTTTGTGACATCAATCGACGTGCAACGCTGAATTGATGCATGATTGGTATTTTGGACATCACCCCTCCTGTTAACACACTCTCCAAAGTGCAGCAATACTATGGACCCCCTACCCGCATTTCTTAAAGGGATAAACGCAACTTTAAGGTAAGTTTAGATTTTTGCTTTTGTACTGGTTTCTTTACATTTTATTGAAGTAGTGGCTTGGTGTAATACATTTAAAAAGTTGTTAAAGTGTGAAGGGAGTGCAGGGGGTGCTGCTGGACATTTGCAAGGCTTTGGCTCTTAAAGGAAGGACTTTGAAAACACCATTTGCTCCCAGTCCTGGGGGCTCTCGTTGCAGTCCCCCTTGGGATGCAGCATGACATGGAGATGGAGCAGAGGCAGCAAAGGGGACAAGCTGTTTGCAGGAGGAGGAGGAGGAGGAGGAAGAGGAAGAAGCAGAGGAGGAGGAAGCAGAAGAGAAAAAGCAGAAGAGGAAAAAGCAGAAGAGGAGGAAGCAGATGAGGAGGAACTGGAAGGAAGGAGGCATCTCAGACAGCCCTTTTCTGGCTGGGATAGTCATGATGGAATCATCCTTCTGCGGTACCAGTGATCACAACCCCAATTCCTCTTTCAACATTTGTCCCACACCTTACCTTCCCTCTGTTACTGACCATTATAATGTCCTATGGGCCACAATGCTGAAATTAAAGCCACCACAAAGCAAACTTTCCAATCCAACTTTATCCATACATGCATCCAATATTACATCAAAAGATCAACTGATCACCCTTGTGTATTCCCTTAGTGAATGTCTTGCATGTGCCTTTGCCTATCCTAGTGCTGTTATGCAGTGCTACCCCAATGGCTGCAGCATGGCTGGTGGAAGGCTGCTGATTTTCAGTCAGGGAGACTGCAGATGGCCTTGCAGGACAACCTCGAGGAGCTGGTGACTGGGTGTGTGAAATTGAGTGATTGTGTTTCTTCTTCTTCTTCACTCTCCTCTCCCTCTTCTTGTTGACCTACTGGCTGGGCAGGTTGGATTTCTTGGGTGTCTGAAATGAGGAAGTCACAAGGATAGGGTTGTGGTGAGGGGAGGGGGGTAAAGCAAGAGGTGCATGCTTACACCATGTGCAGTTTGTAAATCAGAAGATATTGTGGGATGAGGGGGAAATGGGATGTGAGAAGGAGGATAACAAATGACGATACCAGCATCTTGTATTCTTTCAGCCCTGCTGCTGGCCAAGGACTCAGCTATGCCCCTGCCAAGAATGGCCAGCACTGTTTCCTACAAGGGGGCGAGGTGAAGCTAGGAATGTGAGGTGAGCCTCGTTGTTTGGTACAGATTGTTGGTATGTGAGTAATGGCGTGAGGGGGTCGTGCATTGAGCAGTGTGTGAGGCTAGTGGTGCAGTTGGTAGGAGACGGCTGTTAAAGATGCATTCACTGACCTTGACCACTGGTCTGAGGTCATGATACTTCTTTGGACACTGGAGCCAGATCCTGGAGACGACACTGCTGGCAGTGACCGGCTCGGCGATCTGGTCCCACATCCTTCTTTCTGGAGGGCTTGCTGGCCCCATGTGGGTAGAGAACCTCTCTTCCAGTGTTGACCCCCTGCACAAAGCTCAAGTGCTGCACCCAAGACCCTGGGTGCCCTTTTCCTGGCTTGTTGAACCATTTGTGTTAGTGCTGAAGCACTTTTACCATTTTTTATCTGCAGAAGGCAGCTCACCTTTAAGAGGTGCAGACTACTCCTTTCTGAGGAGCAGGCTGGCTTTAGGTGAAGCTTGCCTTGCTCGAACAATGCGAACTTCGGCCCCCTGCTGAGCGCACAGCCTGTCAACAGCGCGTTCAGCACTATGCTGTGCACTGCAATCATTATAATTAGCAGGCAGCACGAAATTGATGTGCTGCCTGCGCTCTTTGAACGGGCGCCGGCATATCTGGCATTGCGGTGCCTGCGCCCATTTTTTCACGCTATCCAGTTTCTAGGCTGACAACTCCTCTTCAGTCACCCCTCAGGCAGCTGACCCTGCTCAGGCCACTCGAAGGCTGCAGCAGTCATTTTCTACCCCCCTACACAGATGGGAATCTCACCAGGAGCCCGCCAAAATTATTTGAATTTGCTTGACCCTGTCTTCTGCAAGCAATCTCATCTTTCTCCTGAGTATTTTGCGGCCCTCAAGTCTGAACATTGAGTTTAGTAACGTCAGGCATCAGCTGTATCATTTCTTTACAGCAAGTAGTACTGTGATGGGAGCGTGGGCGGGGGGTGCGGTGAGCCTGTCAGTGCTGGGGGTTGACGCTCAGTGCAGATCCTTTGTCAGCACACAGTTTTGGTGGTGTGCAGAAATTGCACCCTTGGTGTTGGCCTGGTTTTTCTATGTGCAGGTCTGACATACCTCACTGTGTGCTCCTAGTATTCCACCTGTTATTTTAGACCTGCATCTGCAGGAGTTCCCTGTTTTTATTTCCAGTGTCCCCTCTTTCCTCACCTTCTTCCTTGGTTTGTTCGCTCATCACCACACCGAGATGCATCTTCTGCCGTTTTGTTAATGTCTTTCCATTGCCTCACTCAGATGATCTTTTATATCATTGAACAATATCCTGCTTTTCTCAGAAACAGGGTGCAGATCATTCAACCCATTAACTTCCTCACTCTGGCTGAAGTCATTGTTTTTTTAGTCCCCCTCCATTTTTTTCTGATTCTATTCTTTCAGTTTACAGTACTAATGAAGGCTTCTACCGGAAACGTTAACTTGTTGTTCCTCTTTACAGATGCTGAGTGACCTACTGTGTACTTCCAGCATTTTCTGTTTTTGATTCCTTGTTTGTATGGGTCAGTAAAACACTTGCTGGTACATTTACACACTGAGTCATTGGGTGGGTGAGTGGGGAAGGCTATCTTCTGGTTCTACAGGCTTCCTAAGATGTGAGAGACATTTAATGGAACCCATGTATTGTGCCAGAACCTCACAATTCTCAACCCCAGTCAAATTGTTTTCATCTCTTAAACATAAAGTATACATTTTCTGTTAGATAGCTCTTTTAACGTATGTTATTTTGACGCAGAAAAGCAACTGCAATGCTCGCAATTAACATTAAAAAAACAGTTTCAGTTTTCTTGAAATAGTATTTGAGTTAAGTTGTTTAAAAAGTATAAAAACAATGCTGTCATGTTGAGAGACAGTAATGTGCACCATAATGAAGAGATGACGTTCTCCCCCACCCCCCACAGTTTTTGGATTACCCATGAAGCTTTTGGGAGGCTTGAGACTGCAAGGCAAATAGGGAGAAATCTATCAACTGAGCATTACACTTGTACAGTGACAACTTCTGTAACATAACTAAGTGCACATTCCGAAGGACCTTTCAGCACAATGCCATCAGGAGTAGCTACCTCACTGTTAGATCAGATCTCTTGTAATAATGATAGCACCAGTATGTCAGTAAACATGAGGATGTTTTGCACCAAAATGCTTGGGACTTTTTTTAATCAAGTGCTTTAGCTCTTACATCTGTGTAATTCTACTAGATATTCTGGAGTTTTGCTCAACTATCATTATTTTGCGCAAGGTCAGGGAATAATTGCGCAGAATTTCCTCATAGGAAAAGAGAATCCTTGAAAAGGGATCATTGTGCATGGTTTTGTCCTTGCTTTCAAATCACTCAAGTCCTCATAAGAACATAAGAATTAGGAGCATACGGCCCTTTGAGCCTGCTCCGCCATTCACTAAGATCATGGCTGATCTTCAACCTCAACTCCACTTTCCCGCCTGATCCCCATCTCCCTTGATTCCCTTAGAGTACAAAAATCTATTGATCTCAGCCTTGAATATACTCAATGACTGGCATCCACAGCTCTATGGGGTAGAGAATTCCAAAGATTCACAACCCTCTGAAATTCCTCCTCATCTCAGTCTTAAATGGCCGACCCCTTATTCTGAGACTGTGACCCCTAGTTCTAGACTCTCCAGCCAGGGGAAACAACCTCTCAGCATCTGCCCTGTCAATCCTCCTCAGAATCTTATATGTTTCAATGAAATCGCCCCTCATTCTTCTAAATTCCAGATAGTATAGGCCCACCCTATCTAGTGATCTCATCCTGCCTTATATCCCTGCACAAATCCTCCACTTCTCTAACTTCAAACCTCAACCTCACCCTGATTCCCTCTGCTCCACCAACTGATATGCTCTTGAATATTCTACCCAGTTCCCTCTGCCTTATGTCTTCCATCATTCCGATCAACGTTCTCAAAACTTTCCTCTTTGATCATGCCTTCAGTACCCATCTAGCCTCTCCTTTCCCCTACACTTTACCCACGCTTGTTGACCCTTGCTTCCTTATTGTAAAATGTTTTGGGACATTTTCCTGCATGTGAGCAGTAAGTTGTTGTTGGAATATCTTGTCCCATTTCACAACTTTTTAAATTAAAATCAACAACAATAAAAAGGTCCAGTCTATATTGGAGCATAATAGAAAACTTGCCTATTTTCTATGAATTAAGAACTGTATGCTGCAGTAATAATTTTCTATGGCCCAAGTCAATCTTTCAGATATATTTTCAGATCAGAGCCCCACTTCTTAAAGTAACTATGAGCCCAACCTCTTCAAGAAGAATCACTGACCTGGCCAGCATAGTACATAGTATCCACCTCCAGCTGTACAAGAGGATAAACCTTGAAGCAGATTCCACAAGGCTATTTCAGTAAAAATTCCTATGAGCTACAAAATAGATGGGACAAATGCCATACTAAACTTGGTAAACTATCAAACAGTACAAATGCATTTCATTCTTGCCCTCTTCACACTGAAGACCCCGAGGCTGTGGGTGCTATAGAATCCGACTCGTGTATGTTGTAAGGCAGATTCAACAGCATGGGAATGACAAAGTGCACAGCAGCAATTCTCCACCTAGCGATATCTGTACCATCAGTGGGAATCAGGTGAGTGAGGAATGAGACTGCTGCAAAAGTGCTCTGTACTGATTTATTTATAGAATCATAGAATGATACAGCACAGTTAGAGGCCATTCGACCCATCGTGCCTGTGCCGGCTCTTTGAAGGTGCTATCCAGTAGTCCCACTCCCCTGCTCTTTCCCTATAGCCATGCAAATTTTTCCACTTCAAGTATTTATACAGTCCACTTTTGAAAGTTATTGCTGAATCTGCTTGCACCACCCTTTCAGGCAGTGCATTAAAGATCATAACAACTCACTGCGTAAATTTTCTTCCCTCATGTCGCCTCTGATTCTTTTGCCAATTACTTTAAGTCTGTGTCCTCTGGTTACTGACCCTTCTGCCAGTGGAAATAGTTTACTCCTCATGATTCTGAAAAACTCTTTTTAATCTCCCCTTAACCACAAGTTACTATTACATTACTGTTTTGAAATAACTTCAATCACAGTATTAAAATCCTAGCTTTAAGCAGCATTAGATGAAAGGCAGCAGGCCACAGAGATCAGCAGACATCAGAGCTAGGTTGGCTACACCCACCATGATGCCATCAACCATATCTAACAGACTCTGTCATATCTACCGGGCAAGAATGAAATTGGACTACTTGGTGCGCTGTAGCAGCTGTGAAATGTGTGCCTTCCAGGCTCAGATGCTTGAGGGTTTTATCTGCAACAACTGCAAGCTGGTCGATGTACTCAAGGCTGAAGTAGTCAGCCTTAGTGAGCAACTGGCTGCGCATCAAAATATTAGGAAGCGAGAAGTTTGTACAGATGAGGTTTTAGAGAAGACCACGCTGGGGGTCGGAGTAGGAGAGGAGACCCCGGTACCTAGAGGAGGAGGTTGGGTCTCTGTTAGAAAGGGGGCCAGGAGTCATGGTCAGGCAGTGGGGCAGAAGCTGTCATCCCTGGTGATCTCCATCTTCTCTGGAGAGAGATGATGTGGAGACTCAAGAGGTGGCTGTGACAGACCATGCACTCAGGCAATCCAGCAGCCTGACAGAGAAGGAGGGAAAAAGAGAAAGAGTATTGTGGTATTGAGGGTTTTGATTATTCAGTTTACAGATTGAATGTTGGGCAAATTGGACCCAGATAAACAAATGGCATGTTGCTCCCCGGGTGCACAGGTCAAGGATCTGATGTCTTGGGTTGCTCAAGGGAGCAGGGGGGGAACCAAATGTGACAACGAATAACATTGGAAGAGGTAGACCAGCAGTCCTTCATGTTATATTTAATGCATTAGGAAGGAAGTTAAAGGAAGGACCTCAAGTGTTGCATTTTTTGAAATACTACCACATGCTAATGAAGAGAGACAGAGAGTTATTAGGCAGACCAAAACATGGCTACGGCTTTGGTGTAGGAAATTAGGGTTTCAGTTCCAGAAACAGTGGGACACCTTTTGGAATAGGGGAAACTGGATGGGCGCTACCTAAACAAAGGGGATTAGAGATGTTGGCAAGCAAGATAGATAAAATGGTGTGTTGGGGGTTGGGGGGGTTTGGGGGGGTGGGGGGGGGGCGGCGAGGTGTCAGTGGTGTGATTGTAGTAGTTGTATGAGAATACGCATATCGATTGGAGCAAACCTTAACATGTAGCAGTGAAAACACTAATCAAAGTTTAATAAGTCTAATTCCAATGGTGGGAGAAAAACAAAGTAGAAATGTTCATAAAGTAAATGAGAAAGTTAAAAAGTACTGGAGCTGTGCTTGCATTAATGCAAGAAGTCTGAAAAATAAAATGCATGATCTGGACGTTCTTGTGGGGGTGATAGATTGGACACCATTAGTATCACAGAGACATGATGGAATGATTCCAATCAATGCGATACATATCTGGAAGGATATAAATTGTTTAGAAGAGACCATATCAGGAGAAAAGGAGGTGGTGTGGCAGTATTGAGGCACAAGTGAGAGAGGATATAAAAAGGGATGGGGCAAACACAGAATCACTTTGGGTCAAGTTAATAGATGGTTACAGAGGTAAACTATTACTGGGGATATGCTGTAGACCCCCAGACCAGGGTGAAAGCCTTAATCTGCAACTGTGGGATAAGATAACAAAAGCAACTAATAAGTAGTCAGAGATTTCAAATTGACTGGGACAGTAATGTCTCTACTGGTAAGTCAGGAAGGGGATTTCTAGAGTTAATGGAAGAATCTTTTATGGCTCAGTTTGTAAAAGAGCCAACAAAGGGAGAAAACATCTGGATTTGATTCTGAGTAATAAGGACGATCAGATCTCCAACACAAAAAGCTTTAAGTGCCAGTGATCATAATGTGATCACATTTGACGTAACAAGAATTGGAAAAGTTACTAAAACCCAAAACAAATAGCCAAATTTTAATAGTACAAACTTTAAGACCTTGAGAAGTGTTGCGAGAGTGGGCCTGGAAGGTTTGAATATGGCTAGAGGAGTGGAGGAACTGTGGAGTTCCTTCAGTCTGGTGATACTGAATATTATGGACCAGTGTGCACAAGCTTATAACCACTCCTGCCTGGTTGAATGGGACTACCAAGCAACTCATAAAGAAGGGGAAAAAAAGCATTTAAGGCCATGAATGAAAATGGCACAGAATTAAGATGGATTCAATACCAAAAGGAATGACAGAGTACAAAAAGGCATCAGAATGGCAAAGAAAATTTTTGAATCGAATATTGCAAGAGAAGCGAAGGATAATAATAAAAAGATTTGTAATTATATTAAGAGAAAAAGAAAAATGAGGGATATAGTGGGGACCACTGAAAGTGGGAGCAGATGATGGCATAACAACTGATGCTACACAGGCTGCAAAAACATTAAATTATTTTTTTGTCTCCGTTTTTACCAAGGAAGTAAATTTGATCTGAAGAGGGTGTTGCAAAGATAAGCTGTGACACTCTTCACATTACTACCAGCATGGTGGCCGACCAGCTGTGCAAACTTAAGATAAATAAATTTCAGGGACCAGATAAGATGCATCTGAAGATTCTTAAGGAACTACGGAAGGAAATTGTAGGAACTCTGGCACAAATGTTCCAGAAATCACTGAATACTGGAGATGTTCCTGGGGCCTGGAGAAAGGCAGATGTTACAGCTATTTGAAAAAAAGGGCACCAGAATTGACCCAAGAAACTACAGACTAGTGAGTTTGACGTCCATTGTGGGTAAAGTTATGGAAACCCTTATTAAAGATAAAATCATGGAGCACCTGGATAGAAATCAAATCATAAAAGATAGCCACAATATGGGTTCAAAAGGAGGAGCCAATCTAATTTACTGATTTTCTGTGAGGGTGTGACAAAAGAGCTTGATAACGGTATGGTAGTGGATGTGGCGTACTTGGATTTCAGTAAGGCCGTTGATAGGAAAGGTTGGTAGTGAATATAAAGAAAACAGGAATCAGTGGAAATATTTTACAATGGATACGTAATTGTTTGACCGATAGAACCCAGACGGTGGTGATTCAGGGATTGTCATCAGCCTGGAGAATGGTTCCAGCAGGGCCACCCATAGCCAACATGCATCATAGAAATAACAAAGTCAGTAACAGGCGAGGTTACCAGTGCACTCAACTGTTTTGTCTCCACCTCCTTCTGGTCTGGCATAGGGACTACCTGCATCATTAGCCAATGTGCAACTCATGGATGTATAAATCAAGTGACTGATGCATCCATCAGCATAGCCAACTATTTAGGCTCCTTTGCTACTGACTAGTTCCAGGAACATGACATGGCTGCCCAATGTCATGATGTTGCAACATTTCCCTAAGTATAGAGGGGCCAGCAGTAATGGCGTAACACATGTCAGGCATCACTTTGTTCCCTGCACCTGGTAAATGGTACCATTGAATAGGCTTGCTTTGGCAGCTTCCAACTTATTACACATCTGTTCGAAGGCCTGGCCACCACCTCCTACCAGCCATACTGGAGTTCTCCCCCTCTGGGGAGAGTGTCCTGGAGTGCCAAGCAGGGCAAACTCCTTACACACGACCCATGGTGCAGCACCTCCATTTCGCCAGTCATCAAACCCCATCCTTTAGATACAGATTCTATTTCCAGTCTCCACAGATTTATGCAGTCAATATTTCTTTTTACGCAAGGCCCCCACTCTGTTGAGCTCCTAGCACCCAACTCAGTATGGGAGGAGAACTTGCCTTCATAAATCTGAATACATTAGATCGGCTACTGGATATCCCATGAACTTCATAGAAGAAGAAAACGCAGCAAGAGACTAGCAGTGTAATACGTGATTTACTGCACATTAACTGTTCAACAAATATAAAGATTATGAGGGTTTGTTATTCTTTTCCGTAGCTTTTCAGAGTCTCTGGTGAAATATCATGTGGATGATGATTCTTAGCCACCTCATGTGGAATGGGCAGTATAAAGAAAGGAATTCAAGATATCAGATATTGCTGCCCAGTGATATGCCCATTCTTTCTTTAATGAATAAGCATTGTTATACCTGGATAAAAATTTAACATAGAACCTTTCACAACCTCAGGGCGTCCCTAAGTGCTACAAACACAATGATGTATTTTTGAAGTCGAGCCACTGTTGTAATGCAGTAAAATACGGCAACCAAATTGCGCACAGTAAGGTCCCACAAACAGCAATGAGATAATGAATAGATAATCTGTTTTTAGTGATGTTGCTTGAGAGATAAATGTTGGCCAGGACACTGGGAGAATTCCCTTGCTCTTCTTCAAATAGTGCCATGGGATTGTTTACATCTACAGTTGTCATCCGTATCTCAGTTGGCAGAACTCCTGTCTCCGAGTCAGAAGGTTGTGATTTCTTGAAGATCTTGAATGTTTCTGATCTTCTAAACGATGTTCCCCCTGACCAAATATCTTTGCCACAGTGCATATTTAAAACTCTGGGAATATACATAGTGATAATTGCTTTACATTTTAATTTACAACTGTAGCTATAAATAAATATTGAGAAAATAAAGTAACACTTCCCCGAAGGCATGAAAAATGTTTCTACTATACTTGAATGTTTTTTTATAACTCAGTGCTTCGGTTGAAAATGAAGACTATAATTTCAGCCCTCTGAAAATTAGTGAAAAACAAAAAAATGTTTTCGAAAGCAAACCACTCGAACTAAAATGGTTTTCTGTAAGACATGGAATGGAGTCCTAAAATGGGTAGACAGAGGATATTTCCAGTGATAGAGGGAATTTACTGGGCTGCCATGGTATTTTGGAGCTTTGCTTGCTTACTTTAAAGTGTATGAAAGGGATTTCCCAGAGTTTTTGCAGAATTTTTTTTTCCTCTGTGTTTTTCCCCCCTTTGATTAGATTTGTGGGGAATAGTCAATAGTTTAGATGGTTGCACCACGTATGGATGGGGTGGGCTTGATTGGCCTGATAGTCTTTTCCCATAGTTCTGTCCATACGGGGTAGGACATTTAGGACTGAGATGAGGAGAAATTTCTTCACTCAGAGGGTGGTGAACCTGTGGAATTCTCTACCACAGAAGGCTGTGGAGGCCAAGTCACTGAATATATTTAAGAAGGAAATAGATAGATTTCTAGACACAAAAGGCATCAAGGGGTATGGGGAGAGAGCGGGAATATGGTATTGAGATAGAGGATCAGCCATGATCATATTGAATGGTGGAGCAGGCTCGAAGGGCCGAATGGCCTACTTCTGCTCCTATTTTTCTATGTTTCTATATGAGTTGTTATGATCTGGAATGCATTCCCAGATACAATAAATACTTGAAAAGGAAAGATTTGCAGGGCTATGGGGAAAGAGCAGGGGAGTGGGACTAATTGGATTGCTCTTTCAAAGAGGCGGCACAGGCACGATGGGCCGAATGGTCTCCTTCTGTGCTGTACGATTCTATGATTCTATGATATGACTATTCAGGTGCTACTAACTGCTTGAAGCTAGACAAATGTAAAATTCGCAATTATCGCGATTCGAAATAACGAGATAAAGCAGATTCGTTTAATCAGTTTTATTTCAACGAAATGCTGTCATGAATAAACAGGACACAGAAGCCTGTAAAATGGCCGCCGAGCATCGTGGCAGAAGCTTCCAGACTTTCAGTAGGCAGACAAGATGGCGTTTCAATAAACATTTCAGCGAGATCGGACAGGACTCAGCACATTTGAGATAATGACAAGACGCGATGGGTTTGCATTTTAAACATAAATACTGGAATCGGTCTTCCAGGTACAAACAAGGGCTATTGTACTGGGCGATCAAGGACCCATCCAAAGACATTAATATGCAAAATCCCCACGGCTCTACGATGAGAGAGCCGTTCGCGGGTACTCACAGCAAGCATTTGGAAGCCCCAAAACCCCTCCAGGGAGACTACTAGCCGGTTCCACAATGGGAGAAATATTAACGGGTACTCAAACAGTTACAAGTGTCACCGAAACCCATTAAAGACTGAGATCACCCCATACAAGAAGTTTTGAGCGCCAAAACATGACAAAAGATAGACATTAAGATTGGGTGGGAAAATAGGAATTACAGCACTATAACTGTAAAGTACAACCGTCCATCTTTCTCTTGCTGCTTTGACTCGCTGGAAGGCTGCTGAACTCTTATTCTCTTGCCTGACGACTCTGGACTCTGATCAACCTCGTGGCTTGCCGCGAAGATCTGTGGAGAACTGGGCTGTGAAGGCCTGGAAGCGGGCACACCATCCCGAGAAGTCGGTAAACGGTGTTGGAACCGAAGGCCCGAGAGGAGATGAGATGAGATGAGAAGAGAAGAAGACGACAGTACGTATCACCACGGTCAGTAAACCCCGACCGCGCCTCTAAATATAAGGACCATTTCTTCGAATTCTATCGGCTACTCCACAACTGGCCCAGGAAGACTGTTCTTTGAATTTTACAGGCAACTGGTGCCGGGCATAGGAAGACTCTTCTTTGAGTTTTGTCAGAGTTCCGAGGACAACACAGATCTTCATGACAGCAGACGGACCAGCCTGCTAGCCGGAGCAGAAGCGAGTAAACAAGTGGGGTACAGAGACCCCTAATCAACACGTGGATAGTCAGGTGCTGCGGTAAAAACATCCGAGCAGAGTTTCGGAATTCTCCGAGTTATCACGAGTGGTGAGCATGAGTCTCGATCCTACAAATCTAGATTAGGACAGGTATTGATAGGGGAGGGTTTAAGTTTTAAGGATAATTATAATGTGTGTCCCCTTTTACGATGTGTCGTGCGCTCCTCGTTTCCCTAAACCTAGTTGCATAAATGTATGTAAGTTTGTACTGTCATTAATCTGTGCTTATGACATGTATTTCGTAATCTTGAATAATATGCAATAAAGATTTTCCATTTCGCACTATTCAACCGGGTCTACCTGAGTTTTCTCTGCATTATTGCTCTCGCACCTAAGTCCAGTGTCAGAACCGTAAGGGCGAGTGGGTCGAACCACTCACAGGTGTCTAGTGTTACCAGGCTGGCTGGAGACCAGAACAGGCAACAAGGCCTAACCCCGCACTAGCACCCAGGCTAAGCACAGAGCCACACGTAACCCCTTACACAAAGGGGTATCAATAAGCTACGGACCATTTTCGGTCTCATAGCCAACGGTGTGCACAGAGTGTGTGCTCTAACCATGAGGCTGAGGCTGCCCTGAAAGGCCGTAGGCTGCATTTGCTTCATTTAGGCAAACTGCCAGCACCCGTAGTGCCAGCTGAGGCAATTCCCCGACTGCTGTACCCAACTTTGGATGGGTTGCCCACCTCGCCGGCAGTGGCCCTTAGGTAATCCCGTGATGGTTGAGGGGAAGGTGAAGGGGAGGGGGCCGATTGTGGGCCAGCAGCAACCCTCAGGGGGGCTGTGGAGCAAGGAGTTTCATGAGTGCTCCTCCTGGCTCCATAGGAAGGTTTTTAAACATTAAAAAAAAATTACCTTTTGGTTGCGGTCGCTATTTAGGCTGCAGCGGCTGCTGAAGAATCCTGAGTGGAGCTGGGCTGGAGCCAGCTCTGCTTATCGCAGCCCCATTTAGGAGAGGATCGTAAAACAGGTGTTTGGACCCTCATTTACATATGTATGGAGCCTATCGCCTGTTTTAGGTGACCGCCAGGGGTGTCTGAATAATTGTACAACCCTATGTTGGGTCAGTTTTCTTTCAGGCGCCCAAGAACTGCAACCTGCCCAGGCAATGGAGGAAGAGCAAGAAGACAGTGAAGATGAAGAGACACCATCACTCGATTTCACAGTCGCAGCCAGCTGCTCAGATACAGGCTCGTAATTTAGAGGATAGGACAGAGGCGGGATCTGCACGTGGTAAGACACCGGGCTGTAAGTGCGCAGGTGCCAGCTCGCCGGAGGGTGAGGTCGTACACTAGTTCTGCTGCAGAGGACTCGGATGAAGATTTCGAAGGGCCAGCCTACAGAAGAAAGCTCTTGCCCCACGGAACTGATTTTTTTCCTATTTCTCCTCTTGTCCAGTCTCTTCCCAGCTGTATCCGCGACTCTTCCGCTGCCTTCCGCCAGTTTAACAGCTTCCAGTTTCCTGGCCCGAACCGTCTCCTTTTCACCATGGACACCCAATCCCTCTACATCTCCATCCCCCTTCAGGAAGGCGTGTAGGCATTCCACTTCTTCCTTGAACAGAGGCCTAAACAGTTCCCATCAACCATCACCCTCCACCTGGCTGAAGTGGTTCTCACATTGAACAACTTCTCATTTGACTCCACTCACTTCCTCCAAATAGTGTTGCTATGGGAACTTGCGTGGGTCCGAGCTATGCCTGCATTTTCTTGGGATATGTGGAACATTCTTTGTTCCAGTCCTACTCAGGACCCCTCCCTCACCTCTTTTTCCGGTACATTGATGACTGTATCGGAGCCGTTTCCTGCTCTCGCCCTGAACTGGAAAATTTCATTCACTTTGCTTCCAATTTCCATTCTCCCAATTTCTCCATCTCCGTCGTATCTGTTCTGACAATGCTACCTTCCATAATAGTGCTTCCGATATGTCTTCCTTCATCCTCAACTGAGGAATCCCCTCTACCGTGGTTGACAGGGGCCTCGACTGAGTCCGTTCCATTTCCCACATTTCTGCTCTCACCCCTTCTCTTCCCTCCCAGAACCACGATAGGGTTCCCCTTGTTCTCACCTTTCACCCCACCAGCCTCCACATTCAACGGATTATCCTCCGCCATTTCCGCTACATCTTGTGTGATCCCACCACCAAACACATCTACCCCTGTTCTCCCTTTTCAGCATTCCGAAGGGACCGCTCCCTCCGCGACACCCTGGTCCACTCCTCATTCACCGCCAACACCCCCTCCCCTTCCCATGGCACCTTCCCATGCAAATGCAGGAGATGTAACACCTGCCCTTTTACCTCCTCCCTTCCTACCATCTAGGGCCCCAAACACTCCTTCCAAGTGAGTTACTTGTATTTCTTCCAATTTACTATACTGTATTTGCTGTTCACAATGCGGTCTCCTCTACAATGGGGAGACCAAGTACAGATTGGGTGCCTGCTTTGTGGAACACCTCCGTTCAGTCCGCAAGCGTGAACCCAAGCTTCCAGTCACCTGTCACTTTAATTCTCCGCCCCACTCCCACTCTGACGTCTCCATCCTCGGCCTCCTACACTGTTCCAATGAAGCTCAATGTAAGCTTGAGGAACTGCACCTCATCTTTCGATTAGGCACTTTACAGCCTTCTGAACTCAATATTGAGTTCAACAATTTCAGACCATAACCTCTGCCCCCCAGTTTTTCAGATGGCTGTTTATGATTCTGCTATTCCCACCTCCTCCAGACACATCTTTTGTTTCTTAACTTGTCCCATTACCATCTCCTTTTGCCTTGTACAATTATCCCTTTTGTCATTGAATCTCTCCTGACTTCCACCCTATCACAGACCTTCCCTTTTGTTCTTTCCTCCCCTCCCCTCTTTCCCTGCCTCTGCACTTACTTAAAACCTGTTATATCTCTAACTGTTTCCAGTTTTGATGAAAGGTCATTGACCTGAAACGTTAACTCTGTTTCTCTCTCCACAGATGCTGCCTGACCTGCTGAGTATTTCCGGCATTTTCTATTTTTATTTCAGATTTCCAGCATCCGCAGTATTTTGCTTTTATACAGAAGAAGGCTGATGGGTGTATATAACCAAATGCTTGGTGCACTGGAAAGCCTGCCAGAAAGCCTATGTTCAATGTCAAGGAGCATGGAGGAGTCCAACACCAACTTGGCGCAGGGCTTTGTGCAGAGCTTGGAGCCCATCCTTTCCAACGTGGAACGGGTGGTCACCTCCATCAGCACACCTGTGGAGCCCACCATGATGCAGTGTCTGATGGCCGATGTCACAGGTTCAATTGCAGCACAAACAACTTCCATCAAAGGTCTGAGTGCTGCAGTGAAAGCTCAGACTGTTGCCTTGGAAGCTCACACTTCTGCCATCATGGCTCTTCATAGTACTGTTCAAAGGGGTTTCCAGGGCATCACAGCAGTCCAGCAATCTGCTCTCCAACAGATCAGTAGGATTGCTGAGGAGCCGCCCCGTGAGAGTGGCAGTGGCTCCATCGAGCACGAACCTGCTTTCCTCGCTCAGGATGACAGCATTCGTGCTCCCAACCCATGTCACTCCGCCAGTGCCTTTGCTGTTGCCTATCAGACAGCCAGCTCTACTGCTGCAGCCCAGGCCGAGATGGTGCAGTCAGAAGCTGGGCTTTCTAGGCCCAGAGCTGCTCGAGGTCGCCTTCCAGGGCCATCTGCAGTCTCCTCAATTGGAGGTCAACAGCCTTCCATCAACCATAGAATCATAGAATAGTACAGCACAGTAGGAGGTCATTTGGCCCATCGAGTCTATGCCGGCTCTTTCAAAGAGCAATCCTGTTAGTCCCACTCCCCTGTTCTTTCCCCATATGCATACAATGTTTTCTCCAAGTATTTATTCAATTCCCTTTTAAAGGCTACTATTGACTCTGTATCCAGCATCCTATTGGGCAGTGCATTCCAAATCCTAACCACTCGCTGCGTAAAAAAGTTTTCCCTCCTGTCGTCTCCGGTTCTTTTGCCGATCACCTTAAATCTGTGCCCTCTGGTTATCGACCCTTCAGCATTGAAAACAGTTTCTCTTTAAGGATCACTGAAAGGACTACACGATAGCATCAACAGGTTCCATCCCACCATCAAACTCACCATGGACTACTCCTCAGAATCGGTTTCATTCTTGGACACACGAATCTCCATCAAAGACGGACGCCTCAGCACTTCACTCTACCGCAAGCCCACGGACAACCTCACGATGCTCCACTTCTCCAGCTTCCACCCTAACCACGTTAAAGAAGCCATCCCCTATGGACAAGCCCTGCGAATACATAGGATCTGCTCAGACGAGGAGGAACGCGATGGACACCTACGGACACTGAAAGACGCCCTCGTAAGAACGGGATATGACGCTCGACTCGTCGATCGACAGTTCCGACGGGCCAAAGCGAAAAACCGCATAGGCGTCCTCAGAAGGCGAACACGGGACACAACCAACAAAGTACCCTACGTCGTCCAGTACTTCCCCGGAGCGGAGAAACTACGCCATGTTCTTCGCAGCCTTCAACATGTCATCGATGACGACGAACACCTTGCTAAGGCCATCCCCACGCCTCCACTACTCGCCTTCAAGCAGCCGCCTAACCTCAAAAGTACCATTGTCCGCAGCAAATTACCCAGCTGTCAGGAGAACAGCGACCACGACACCACACAACCCTGCCACGGCAACCTCTGCAAGACATGCCAGATCATGAACACAGATACCATCATCACACGTGAGGACACTACCCACCAGGTACATGGAACATACTCATGTGACTCGGTTGTCTACCTGATACGTTGCAGGAAAGGATGCCCCAGAGCATGGTACATTGGCGAGACCATGCAGACACTGAGACAATGTATGAATGGACACTGCGCAACAATCGCCAGGCAGGATAGTTGCCTCCCAGTCGGGGAACACTTCAGCAGTCAAGGGCATTCAGCCTCGGATCTGCGGGTTAGCATTCTCCAAGGCGGCCTTTGAGACACACGACAACGCAAAATCATCGAGCAGAAACTGATAGCCAAGTTCCGCACTCATGAGGGCGGCCTCAATAGGGATATCGGGTTCATGTCACGCTACAGAACGTGACTTGACATCGTTGTCTGTCTTTCCAGTTTTTAAAAAACAAACCCAAAAAACAAACCCCAAAAAGGATGGAGAGAGAGGAAGGGATATGGAGAGAGATCTGCTACAGACAGCAGGATTTGACACGTTGGACCCCCTGGGACACATCTCATTGTCTTGGCTGTGCTCTTGGTGTGTCTTTGATGTAAGGAAAGATTGTATCTCTGTAGTATCTGTGTTTATATTCTGTGAACTTTTGTAGATTCACTCAGTGTAACTTTACCTGAAGAAGGGGCAGGATAGCTCCGAAAGCTTGTAATTTTAAATAAATCTGTTGGACTATAACCTGGTGTTGTGCGACTTCTCATTTTTGTCCACCCCAGTCCAACGCCGGCATCTCCGCATCATGCTGTAATGCAGTCTATGGTTGGTGGCAACCAATCTCAGACTGCTCTCATGCAGTCTCAGCTTGATGCCATGCAATCTCTGACTGCTGCCATCGTGGCTGGGTCTACCACCATTGACCAGGGCTTTCACGGTGTCGCAGTAGCCCAGCAAGCTGTGCTCCAACAGATTGCTAGGGATGCTGAGGGGCTGCCCCGGGGGAGTGGCAGTGGGTCAGTGGAGCAGGAACCTGCTGTCCTCTTTCAGGATGACAGCATTCCTGCTCCCACCACTGCCACTCCGCCATTGCCCTTGTCACTGTCTGTTATCCATCCAGCCCTGACTGCTAAAGCCCATGCTGAGGTGGTGCAATCTACAGCCGGGCCTTCCAGGTCCAGAGCTTGTTGAGGGCCTCCTGCAAGGCCATCTGAAGTCTCCCGCACGGACACTCAGCAGCCTTTCACCAGCCCTGCTGCGGCCACTGGGCCAATACTTCATAGGAGCACTAGAGTAGGCAAAGGCACATAAACAGCAGGCACTAAGGGATTGCACAATGGTGAATAGTTAACATTTTTGGTGTAAATGTGCGTTCACTGATTTCTGATGAATTTATTAATTCAGTTTGGATTCTTTTGTCGTGTGTCTCATTTCAGCTTTGCGCTGTGATATGACCTGCAACAGGGATGGAATGATGGGGATGTGGTGAGCAACAGGGATCTGGCGATTAATTCATTCAAACTGCAGTCTGATGAGGTGATCACGGCCCGCCCTTCCAGAAGGCCGATTGAGCGGCTTCCTCCTGCCTCGCTCCAGTTCCTCCTCATCCTCAGTGTCATCCTCCTCGTCTTCCTCTTCCTCCTCATCCTCCTCCTCCTCTCCCTCTTCCTCCTCCTGAGGTGGTCCCGCGATCACTGGTGGCAAGGGCTGGGCCCTCATGATGGCCACGTTGTGGAGCATGCAGCAGACCACCACGAAATGGGACACCCGCTCAGCCGAGTACTGGAGGGCTCCTCCCGAGCGGTCAGGGCAGGGGGACCGTTGCTTCAGTTGGCCGATGGTCTGCTCGATGATGTTCCTGGTGGCAGCATGGCTCGCATTATATGAGTGCTGGGTAGGAGTGTCGGGGTTGCGGAGGGTAGTCATGAGCCAGGTGGAGAGCGGATAGCCCTTGTCTCCGAGCAGCCAGCCGCGAGCTTGACATGGTGGCTGGAAGAGTGCTGATACCCTGGTCTGGCACAGGATGAAGGCATCGTGGCTGCAGCCAGGATAGCGAGCATTCACATTGAGGATTCGCTGTGTGTGGTCGCACACCAACTGCACATTAAGTGAGTGGTAGCCTTTGAGGTTACGGAAGATCTCAGGATTGTTGTGCGGTGCCTGCAAAGCCACATGGGTGCAGTCAATGGTGCCCTGCACCATGGGGAATCCCGCTATCCTGGCAAAGCCACATGCACGCTCGTCCTGCTTCTCTCTGGTGATGGGGAAGGAAATGTAGTCCCTTCTCCTACTAAAGAGAGCCTTTGTGACCTCCCGGATGCAGCGATGGAAGGCGAACTGTGAGATGTTAGCTATGTGTCCTGTTGCAGACTGGAAGGATCCACTGGCAAGAAATTGAGGGCGACGGTGACCATGACTGCCACTGGGAGAGCCGTGGTCGCCTTGGTCTGAGGCTGGAGGTCTGTTTGCAGGAGGTGGCAGAGTTATGTGACCACCTCCTTGGCGAAGCAGAGCCTTCTAATCCACTGTTTCTCGCTTAATTGGAGGTAGGAGAAGTGCTCTCGGAAGACCCTCGGAGGGTATGGCCTCCTGTTGAAAGACCTGATGACCCTCTTCCTTCCTCGGGGCACATGTTCCAGTCTTTCTCGCTGCATTCGCTCCCTCCGCTGTAGATCCTGGAGGGCGAGGTCGACTGCCAGTACAGCGCCCATTAATGTAACCAAGTGCAGCAGTTTGAATCTTTGAAGAATAAATGTAGCTACTTTTTAGTTGCCAGAAGACTTCTGTTGCAAAAGAACCTTGAAATAACTGAATGAAACTGTTGCAGTGGGTGAAACTGACAAAAAAAACACTGAAACTGCACTAACCTGACAGCGGCGAGTGATTAAAGACAATGGGAGAGAAATTCAGTATCGCCCCATTTGGGGCGCAATTATCGGCCGGGCGCAAAGATTAGCGCCTGGCACTAATTATCGCCTCCGACTGCAAACTTGACTTTTATCGCCCCTGGAGGTGATTGGAGCGCTAAATCAGGCGCTTCATACCTGTCTTAAGGCGCAAAGGCCGAGGAGCGAGGCGCTACCTCAGAGCGCTGGCGAAGCTCATGTGATGTCAGTCAGCAATGGAACACACACACAATGGCGCCGGCCAGTTCTTAAAGGGGAGGGTTGATCTTGCTTTCCATCCACATCCTGCTCATTGCAGCCTTGAATCTCAGCCTGGAGAGACCTGTACATCAAATCTGCTGGAAAGAACAATGGAGAGTAGCCAGCGGAAGAGCTCAGAGTGTAGCCCCCACAGTCTCTTCTAAATCGATACAAGGAAGGGCAAATCAAAATGAACCTGCAAAGTGCTGCTCAGTACCCAAAACTCCTTCACACAGCGTTGAATCTCTCCAGAAGTCTCTCTCTCTCTCTCTCAGAATGCGTGGTTCAAAAATGTCACCAACAATAAAAGGCAGGAAGCAGTCGCCTTTAAATAGCGCTCCCCCAGTCCCTTCCTGAATGCAAAACGCTCCCCTCAACCTGTCGTTGCTAGCGGCAGGCGGTAAGGCAGGGGGCGCCACTCAATATCCACTCCGGGGCACTACCGGGGCATTGCGCACTCGACTGACGTCACGATCTGCCGGCGCAGGAGATCGTGGCGGTAGTGTTTAGCGCCACCGCAAAATGTCTAGTTAATTTCGCGAGCGGCGCAAACATCGCCGCGCCCGGGCGCTAGTTGCTTTGCGCCCCATTAGCACCCTCTTAAGGCGCTAACGGGAGGCGCAACCAACTGAATTTTTCCCCCAATCCCTTTAAATAATGTCCCTGGTACCGGCTTCCTGGTGCTGCATGCCAGCTCTCCCTGTCGGTGTTTACTCCAGGCGGTGATGTAAGTGGCAAGAATCAATTTTGCAAATCGGGCGGTCATTGAGCTTTGCACGCTCACTGACGTCACGATCTCCCTGGTGTTGACGTTTCCGGCGATGCTGCAGGGGGGCCGGATTTGGCGTGTGGTGCTAGATACGCCTCACCCCGGCGATACTGCTCTAGCGCCCCATTAGCGCCATCTGGCGCTAACAGGAGGTGCTAAGGGGACAATTTTCCCCCCTATATAATTTACAAAAATGTTCAAGAGATCGACAGATAGCCTGGCACATTCTAAACGTAGTTTCACACGCACTAGAGTTATACTGCACATGGTGCCAAACCCAAGTGGTATGAGATATCCTCTGTGAAGCATGTGCCACACTTGGTGTTACTGTGTTCGGAGTTAGATCAGAATCTGCCTCTGAGATTACAATACCACTTTTGTATTGGTCTGCAGGAGAAACCATTGTGTATTGATTTGCAAATGGCAGTCCAGCCCATGCTCAGAATTCAGGGAAGGTAAGTGCAAATCCCTACAGGCTCTCAAAGCAGTTTTACTGACAAAATGTCACTGCAGCTTTCTGGAATAGTATAGCACTCACTCAAGGCTACAATCAAAGAGATTCCAAGATTATGAGGCACTTTTGAGAATATCAAGGCAACCTTAGTTGCAGTTTTTCAGTCGGTTGAGCCTCCTCATCACAGGCAAATTTTTGTCTTCACAACCTGGTGGAGCAGATTGTCATCCTGTTATTGAACCCATCTGATTTTCACTCCATTGAAATCAATGAAGACAAGAATATAGCAGCATGCTTCTGATTGCCACTGAAATTACACCATGGGTTAAGGAGCCAATTATTGAGCCTGTGACGTTTCTTTTTAACTTCGAGGCTCAAAATTATCCCTTTAAAGGGGAAGGAAGGAAGGAAGTAACGAATGGTAGAAAATAAATACAAGAAATAAAGAAAGAAACAAATAAAGATAACAATGAGAATAAGAATCAATACAAAGATAATCGATGCAACTCAGAAATAGAGAATGTAAGAGCATTCTGGAAAAGCAAAAGGCCATTAGGCTCACATTCCCTTTGTAACAGATCAACTCCATTTACCCTGCTCCTCACTGTATTCCTTAATGTCATCTCTCTCCGGAAACATATTTAATTGAGTCTTTATCAGGCTTCTACTGTTTACTTCAATTGCCTTCCCTGGCAGCTTGGCTTTTAATGGGGGCATTCTCACCTCAGATGGTCATAGCTTCGAACCTCAGTCTTAGAGTTGAGCACATAATGTAGGCTAACATTTCAATGCAGTGTTGAGGGAGTGCTGCATTCTTGGAGGTGCTGTCTTTTGGATGAGATGTTAAACCAAAGTCCTGTACAGGTGGACATAAAGGATCCCATGGTGCTATTTGAAGAAAAACAGGGCCATTCTCCCAGTGTCCTGTCCAACATTTACCCCTTGATAAACACTACTAAAAGAAAAACAGGATTAACTACTCATTTACCTCATGTTGTTTGTGGGTTCTTCCTGTGCACAAATTTGTTGCTGCATTTGCCTACAAAGTGAAGCCCTGAGAATGTGAAAGGTGCAATATAAATGCAAGTTGTTTCTTTAACCTAGTTGACAACTCTATTACCCTTTGAATGAAAAAGTTGTGTCCGACTTGTATTCCAACTGGCAGTGAGCAAGTTATGTGAATCAATTTTGTTATATCCCTTCACAATCTTGAAAACTTTAAATTGTATCCCATTCAAGCCTATCTTTTTCGTAGAAACAAGCCCAACTTCTAAAGGTTTCCTCATGACTTAATTTCCTGATACCCAGAATCATCTACATTCCCTGCGATGGGGTAACCAAAATAACTTTGAGTACCCATACAGGTTGTGAATAATGCGTGGACTAATACTGTGCATTATTTCTTTTATGCTTGATTTATCGCATATGTATTTGAAAACCCCTTAATTGCTGTGTAAAAGTTTGGAGCAATGTCGTATTTGACTTCTCCACCTAGTAAACCTCTCTGTTTTTTTTAAATTTTACACAATCCTTCTGTCTACTTAGATGGATTGAAAGCATTCATCAATCATTAATAATATTTTCTACATTACAACTTATTTGAATTGAACTCCATTGCCCTTAAATCTGGCCCAAATCAGATTTGATTATAGCCTCATCAATGGTCTCTTACATACCTCTCACTTATTTTAAACTGCAGCATTCTCAGCATTTATGTGCTCCAATTAACCTTTTTAAGTCACTTGACATTCCATTTTTTTTTAAGTCTCATTCTTGTGTTTGTAATACCCATGTGAGCATTTCAGTTTTAATGGACCCTATATTCTGCTTACTCGATCCTACATATGGGGCAGGAGTTTCTGCTAGGTTGCGCTGGTTTTTTCAGTGCAATTCACCCGAAATCAGACAAACCTGCGCCAAAGATCGAGAAATTTTAAGCGCAAATTACGTCCAGCTCAAATCGAGTTTCTGCAATCTTTTGCGCTAGTTTAAAAACATCGTGCTGTAAGCCAGCCCTGCCCACAAAACTGGCCATGCCCAGAGATCGAATCAATCACCATCGCAAGTTTTCACCTATTGTGCCTGTTTGCGGGCCTTTGAGGAGGCTCTTAAAAGTAAGCTTTCTTTTAGGTGCAAGGACTATTAGGCACCTTTTAAAAAGCTTTTGGTCTAGAAATTGGATATGGCCATGAAACAAGCCATGTTAAGGCCCTACGATGTTAAGCTGCATCACCTCAAAATAGTTGAGGTAGCATGCAAATTTGTGCTCGGTCCTCATTAACATGATTGCAGTCTTGATTTCAGCGCTAAAACTGCTGCTAATTGGCTTAACGCTCAACAGGTGGGCCAATATCGGGTCCAGTCTAATTCCTAGTCATGTTTGCCACAGGCTTTATTCAGTACTTAAAGGGGAGGTGCATTGATGCTACAGCACCTCATTGTCAAGCCACTCAAAACTGTAGCTGTAAGAAAAAGGTAGTGCAAAGCCATGGCGGAGCATCATCAAAGGGAGATAGCCCACAGATTTTCCGATGCGGCTCTGGAGGCACTGGTCGTGGCCGTGGAGAGGAGGCAGGAAGCCCTTGCCACACACCTCGTGAAGGCTCTGGCAGGAGATAGACACCCATGTAATGGCCAGCACTGTGGTGCCAAGGTTGGCCATCTAAAGCTGAAAGAAGTTTAAAGACCTCACACGGCAGGTCAAAATGAGTGAAGGCTTCAGCAAATGCCATATCCCACCATCTGCATCACAAGCCTCACACACTGCTCAATGTACTATACCCCCAGCACTCACCTAACAACAATCTCTACCTATCACCACTCACACCTCACAGACAGAGCTTCACTTCACCCTCACAACCTTACCACTACTGCAACACTCACACCAAAATCTCACACCTGGCACACACTGACAGCTATTCAACTGTAGCAGGCACATCACCCAAACTCATTGTACTACACACACTCACACACTCTCTTGCAGGCCAAGTTTGCGCATATCCAGAGGGAGCAGCGGCAGACAGGTGCAATGGCAAGCCTGCCAGAGAGCCTCTTGACAAAGTCAAGGAGCACGGAGGAGTCTGCCTCCGACATTGCATGGGGTTCTGCGCAGAGTTGGAGCCCATGATTTCCAGGCTGGAAATGATGGAAAACTCCAGGAGAGACCGTGTCGACCCAGACATGATGGTGCTTGTAATGGGCGATGTCGTGGCTGCCATAGCAGCACAGGCGGAAGCGACCCAGTCTTAGTGCTACAGCGGAAGCTCAGACCACTCTCATGCAGTCTCAGCTTGATGCCACCATAGCTCAGACTGCTGCTATGGTGGCTGGGTTTACCACTGTTGACCAGGGCTTGCAGGGTGTCGCAGCAGGCCAGCAATCTGTCCTCCAACAGATTGCTAGGAATGTTAAGGTGTCACCCCAGGGGAGTGGCAGTGGGTCAGTGGAGCAGGACCCTGCTGTCTTCTCTCAGGATGACAGCATTCCTGTTTCCACCACTCCCACTCCGCCACTGCCCTTGCTGCTGCCTATCAGCCAGCCAGCCCAGACTGCTGCCACGCATGCCAAAGTGGTGCTGTCTGCAGCCGGGCCTTCAAGGGCCAGAGCTGCTCGAGGTCATCCTGCAAGGCATCTGAAGTCTCCCCCATGGAAACTCAGCAGCCTTCCACCAGCCATGTTGCAGTAACTGGGGAGCACTTTGGAGGAGCATGAGGACAGGAAAGGGCACACGAACGACAGGCACTGAGGGATTGAACAAGGGTGATTAGTTCATATCATTAGTGTAAATATGTGTGAATTGATTTTTGATAAATTTAGTAATTTTGTTTGGAATCTTTTGTGGTGGCTCTCATTTCAGCTTTGTGCCCAGGAGAACGCTGTGATATTCCGTGACAGAGGGATGGTATGATGGAGGTGTGCAGAGCAACAGGGATCTGGGGTTTAATTCATTGGAATTGGAGTCTGATGAGGCATTCACGGATAACCCGTCCGGAAGGGGGATTGGCTGCCTGTCTCTTCTCTCGCTGCTTGTCCTCTTCCTCTTCCTCCTGCTCCTTCTCCTCTCCCTCCTCCTCCTCCTGAGATGGTCCCACAATCCCTGGTGGCAAGGGCTGGGCCCTCATGATGACCAAGTTGTGAAGCATGCAGCAGACCACCATGAATTGGGGCACCTGCTCTGGCGTGTACTGGAGGGCTTCTCCTGAGCGATCAAGGCAGTGGAACAGTTGCTTCAGTAGCCCGATGGTCTGCTCGATGATGTTCCTGGTGGAAGCATGGCTCTCATTATATGAGTGCTGGGCACGAGTGGTGGGGTTGCGGAGGAGAGTCATCAGCCAGGTGCAGAGGGGATAGCCCTTGTCTCTGAGCAGCCACCCTCGAGTTTGCTGTGGTGATTGCAAGATTGCTGGTACACTGAACTAATGCAGGATGAAGGCATCAATTGCACATTAAGTGAGTGGTAGACTTTGCGCTTACAGAAGATCTCAGGATTGTTATACGCCGCCTGCAAAGCCATGTGGATGCAGCTGATGGTGCCCTGCACCATGGGGAAGCCCGCTATCATGGCAAAGCCACATGCACACTTGTCCTGCTTCTCTCTGCTCAGAGAAAAGACAACGTAGACCATTCTCCTGGTGTAGAGAGCCTCAGTGACCTCCCGGATGCAGCAATGGATGGCGAACTTTGAGATGTTAGCTATATCTCGTGCTGCAGGTTGGAAGGATCTGCTGGCGAAGAAATTGAGGGCCACGGTCACCTTGACTGCCACTGGGAGAGCCGTAATCGCCCTGGTCTGAGGCTGGAGGTCTGGTTGCAGGAGGTGCCTGATGGCCCTCTTCCTCCTTCTGGTCATATGTTCCAGTCTTTCTCAGTCGCCTTCACTCCTTCCACCATAGATCCTGGAGGGCGAGGTCGACTGCCAGTACAGCCCCCATTAATGTTACCAAGTGTGAATTTTTGAAGATTAAATGTAGCTACTTTTTAGTTGCCAGAAGACTCCTGATGCAAAAGAACCTTGAAATAACTGAATGAAACTGTTGCAGTGGGTGAAACTAACAAAAAACCACTGAAACTGCATTAACCTGGCAGCTGCGAGTGATTAAAAATGATCCCTTTGAATAACGTCCCTGGAGCCGGCTTCCTGGTGCTGCATGCCAGCTCTCCCTGTCGGTGTTCGCCCTGCTCTCAGGCTGTAGGTTTGATTGCAGGAGGTGGCAGAGTTCTGTGACTACTTCCTTGGTGAAGTGTAGCCTCCTAATACACTGCTCCTCACTTAAATGGATATAAGAGAAGTGCTGTCAGAAGACCCTAGGTGGGTAAGGCCCCCTGTTGAGAGCCCTCCTGGCACTCGTCCTCCTCCCTCTGCGCGTATCTTCTCCCATTCTTCGCTGTCTCCGCTCCCTTTCCCGAAGATACTCGAGCGTGAGTTGGACTGCCAGTGGAGCCCCCATGAATATGAACAAGTGTTGTGAGCAGAAGCCTTTAAATAATGATGAAGGCGTTCTCCACTTGCAGCAACACAACCTGGTACCTTAGAACCTTGAAAGCAATTTATAAAGCTGCTGGAGTTGCAGAAAGTTGCACAGAGCCAGTCAAACTGAACAAACATGTAAGGTGTAAGTAATTGCTGATGATCCCTTTAAATACCGCTGCTGGAGCCTCCTTCCTGCTTCTCAACGCTTGCTCAGCTTGTCGTACTTAAGGCATGCCGGTAAGTTGAACAACGAATTCCAAACTCGCAGATCAGGCATCAAGTGAGCGATGCACACTCACTAACGTCACGATCTGTATCATTTCCATGATTTTAGCGATCGCTAATATAGGCAGCACTGTTGGCCATCCAAAAATGGCGGCCGCCGTGGGACCCACCAGCAGCTGGTGGAAGAGCGGCGGCAGCCATTTTTTCACCCGAATCTGGCGGTAATGGGTGGCACTAACCCCCCGAATTTCTAGGCCTTTAAGAAATTAACTACTGTACACCAATGTAAGTAGTAAATGGTTCTGTATAGTTTTTTAAAGTCACTTTCAGTTATTTAAATTCAGATGACTCACAGGTGATGGGCTAGACACTCTGATTAAAAATGCTTATCTTTTGTGATAAACCCATTTTCAGCTGTATTAATAAAACTGCATGAAGTTTTTTTTAATTAGTTTTATGGGATGTGGGCATCACTGGCAAGGCCAGCATTTATTGCCCATCCCTAATTGCCCTCGAGAAGTTGGCGGTGAGCCGCCTTCTTGAACCGCTGCAGTCCGTGTGGTGAAGGTACTCCCACAGTGCTGTTAGGTAGGGAGTTCCAGGATTTTGACCCAGCGACGATGAAGGATCGGCGATATACTTCTAAGTCAGGATGGTGTGTGACTTGGAGGGGAACTTGGAGGTGGTGGTGTTCCCATGTGCCTGCTGTCCTTGTCCTTCTAGGTGGAAGAGATCGCGGGTTTGGGAGGTGCTGCTGAAGAAGCCATGGCGAGTTGCTGCAGTGCATCTTGTAGATGGTACACACTGCAGCCACGGTACGCCGGTGGTGGAGGGAGTGAATGTTTAAGGTGGTGGATGGGGTGCCAATCAAGCGGGCTGCTTTGCTGCTTTGTCCTGGTTGGTGTCGAGCTTCTTGAGTGGTCTTGGAGCTGCACTCATCCAGGCAAGTGGAGAGTATTCCATCACACTCCTTACTTGTGCCTTGTAGATGGTGGAATAGCTTTGGGGAGTCGGGAGGTGAGACACTCGCTGCAGAATAACCAGCCTCTGACCTGCTCTTGTTGCCACAGTATTTATGTGGCTGGTCCAGTTAAGTTTCTGGTCAATGGTGACCCCCAGGATATTGATGGTGGGGGATTCGGCGATGGTAATGCCATTGAATGTCAAGGGGCGGTGGTTAGACTCTCGCTTGTTCGAGATAGTCATTGCCTGGCACTTCTGTGGCATGAATGTTACAACTCTTAAATATGTCAAGGAATATTTTTTAATGCAAAAAATATATCTTTTTAAATTACGTTCTAAAACGCTGCCCGATTGCGCTGGTTCGTGGAGGACTTTACGTTCGGTGATATGCAAATGAGCTTAAGCGGAAACATGTGCAAACTAGCACAATTTTGAGCGCAATTTGTGCCTGCATCATCGATTGCGACCAAAGCGGAAACTCTTGGTCCAAGTGCCAGCCTGGATCATTCGTTATCTCTCTTCCATCTGAGTCAGAAGGATGTGGGTTTAAACCTCAATTCAGGTACTGAGTACATAATCTAGGTTGACGCTTTTGTGCTTTACTGAGTGCTGCATTGTCAGAATTGTTGACTTTCGGAAGAGACGATAAAGGTTCCCGTCTCCCTATTCAAGTGGATGTAAAGGATCTCATTATTATAATATGAAGAGCAGGGAGATCCCACAGTGTCCTGCCAAACATCACACCCTCAATCAACAGCATGAAAGCACAGATTAACTGACCATTCATATAATTTGCTGTTTGTGGGGCCTTGCTGTGTACAATTTGAATGCTATGTTTACCTAAACAGCAGTAACTTGACTTCAAAAATAATTCATTGGTTCTGAAGTACTTTGGGATATGATAAGAGCTATATAAATGCTAGTATTTTTTCTTTCTTTCCATGGGTCATCACTAAATATTGCATTCTAAATTGCCTCTGACTGTGTTGGCTGTTTACAAGAAACTGAATAAAGTAGTCCTACACCATATGTAGAAACATGCAATTCTCCTATTTTCCTCTGCTGTTTTTCCCTGTCCAAAATATCTAACATAAACTGTCTCTGTTCTTTAAGTCAAGGCACTTATATGTCTCTCTCTGGCTGCTGTCCCTCTCTCGCCCATATCACCACACCTCCAGCTCATTTTGTTGTGTCAGTCCCTTCTGTCGACTCTATAGCCTTGAATTTTCATCTCCCAGTCTGTGTATGAATTTCATCAATTATCTGTTATTCCAATAACACTGCATTTTGCCTTCAAGATATATTTCTAATTCTGCAAAACTGTCATATGTTTATAACATTATTAAAAATGCTTAGTTTTTCCCTGTCTTTTTATCATTTCTATTCTTTTTTGTTCTGCTCCCTTCCCGACAATATTTCTTTGTAAGCATTTTCTCTTGGTGCCCAGAAAATCAATTTGAAATATCACACATTGGACCCACCCGATTTCTCACCAGGAAATCACATTGTGCGGCATGCTGCTGAGCCACACAGAGCAGGAGGGGCCCAGGTTCATGCTGAGTTAGCTAATCTTAGCTGTGAAAGTGGGAGGAGTGCTACAATTCACTCCAGGGCTCAGGAGCTGAAAAATCTGTCAAGATTCCTGTTCCTAATCGCTATCCAGCACTAGTAGATAGCAGATGTGTGAGTGCCCTCTGCAATGCCTCCAGTGGTTGAGTAGATAGGTCACTCTTACAGTCTAGCCTCACACTGCAAGAGTGAATTAGGTAGCAGAGAGCTGCACCAGTGAGCAGCATCAAGACAGCAGAGGAGAAAATTCGGCAGAAAGTGTAATAAAAACTGAAATAAAAGTCTTGAACTCCTCAGTAATACTGTACGCACACACCTTGGATGAAAATATTTTAATAGCTTGTTTCTCTCGTGCGTGCTCACTCATGTGGAGAACCAGGGAAACGCACAAGAAAGCAAGTTGGAATTGTGATAAAGTTAAAGGAAAATCACCCACAGGAAAAGCTGATTTGTGACCTGGAAGTATTGCAACTCTGACCTGGCGATGAAGGAGCTGCACCACAGCACATGTGTCATACAAGGGAGGGGATCTGATGGGCTCCAAATAGCAGTTTCTCCTGGGACTTACCCGAGGTACCGCTGCCTAAATAGATTGTTCCCATTGGGCGAGCTGCCTGTGGAGGTGCGACCAGTGCCGGGAGGTCACTCTGAGCATGTGAATGAGGACCGAGGACCAATTTCTATCGATCCTCATGCCTCTTGGTGTGGCCGTGCAGTGCTTGTGACTTTGATAAGGGCCGTTTCAGTGCTGTGGCAGAGCTGGAAACCTGTTTGGAAGGGTTCAAACATGGAGTTGTGGGGAAGGTGCACATGGATTTGGGAGGTGACAACATGTTCAAGGACATTAGAGAGGAAAGAAAGGCTGGAGATGGGGCGGTAGGTTGTAAGGATAGGATAGTCAAGCATGATATTTTTGATGAGGGTGGTGATGTCGGCAGATTTGAAGGGGAGGGGGACAGTGCCCAAGCAGAGGGAACTGTTAATAGTATCAGCTAACATGGGGACCAGGAAGGGAAGTTGGGTGGTCAGCAGTTCGAATAGGGTCAAGGGAGCAGGAGTTGCATCTTAAGGACAAGATGAGCTTGGAGAAGGCATGATTGGAGATAGGAGAGAAACTACAGAAAGATGCGAGTTCGGGGTCAGGGCACGGACAACCTTAGGGGAAGCTTGGCTTGGTGGACTAAGGGATGGGAGGAAAGTGGCAGAGGCAGCTGAACGGATGGTCTCAATCTTGGTGACAAAGAAGTTCATGAACTGCTTGCACTTGTTGTTGGAGGTGAGGGTGGAGGAGACAGGGGAGAGGGTTTTAAGAAGACGATTTGTAGTGGAGAGGAGAAGCCGGGGGTTATCTTTGTATTCCACAATGATCCTGGAATAGTGAGCAGTTTTGGTAGAGGAGAGCAGGATCTGAATAGTGCTTTATGTGGTCCAGCCAGATCTGGCGATGAATGGCTAAACCAGTTGTCCACCATAAATGTTCAAGTTCTGCAGCGGAGGAGAGTGCTGTAATGGGGGAATGGCCAGGGTGAGAGAGAGCAATGGTTTTAATGGGGACAAGGGCATCAAAGGTGGAGGTGAGGGTGTGATTGAGCAGATCGGTAGCTGCAGAAATGATGTGGTGAATGGAGGGCCAAAGGCTGGACAGTTGGAAATTTTAAAGCTGCCATCATAAGTGACTTGGGGGAGAAATTTATACAGGAGCAATTGGGGTTGGGAGGGGGGAGGGGGATGTGAGTAGAGAGTGATACAAGGAAATAATCAGAGATGGCCTTATCTGTGATTGACACGATGAGAGTAGAGAGGCCACGTGAGATGGCAAGATCGAGCATGTGACCGTAAATATGGTCAGCAGAGTTTATATGGAGGGAGAGATTAAGGGAGGATAGGCATCTGGTCATTAATGCTATTCCAACACTCAGTGTAGCATTCAGTCTTAAACCAGTTTTATACTGCCATTTGTTTAGTTTGGACACTGGGGGGGGGAAATTCAGTATTGCCCCGTTTGGGGCGCCATTATCGGCCGTGCACAAAGATTAGTGCCTGGCGCTAATTATCGCCTCCGACTGCAAACTTGGCTTTTATCGCCCCTGGAGGTGATTGGAGCGCTAAATCAGGCACTACACACCTGTCTTAAGGCGCAAAGGCCGAGGAGCGAGGCGCTAACTCAGAGCGCAGGCGCAGCACAGGTGCTGTCAGTTAGCGATGGAACACAGACACAATGGCGCCGGCCAGTTCTTAAAGGGGAGGGTTGATCTTGCTTTCCATCCACATCCTGCTCGTTGCAGGCTTGAATCTCGGCCTGGAGAGACCTGTACATCAAATCTGCTGGAAAGAACAATGGAGAGGCCCAGGGAAAGAGCTCAGAGTGCAGCCCCCACAGTCTCTTCTAAATCAATACAAGGAAGGGCAAATCAAAATGAACCTGCAAAGTGCTGCTCAGTACCCAAAACTCCTTCACGCAGCGTTGAATCTCACCAGAAGTCTCTCTCTCTCTCTCTCAGAATGTGTGGTGCAAAAATGTCACCAACAAAAAAAGGCAGGAAGCATTCGCCTTTAAATAGCACTCCCCCAGTCCCTTCCTGACTGCAAAATGCTCCCCTCAACCTGTCGTTGCTAGCGGCAGGCGGTAAGGCAGGGGGCGCCACTCAATATCCGGTCCGGGGTGTTGCGTACTCGACTGACATCACGATCTGCCGGCGCAGGAGATCGTGGCGGTAGTGTTTAGCGCTGCCGCAAAATGTCTAGTTAATTTCGTGAGCGGCGCAAACATCGCCGCGCCCGGGCGCTAGTTGCTTTGCGCCCCATTAGCGCCCTCTTAAGGCGCTAACGGGAGGCGCAAACCAACTGAATTTTTCCCCCTGGGAGTCCAGTATCTGTGAGCTGGCTCCTAGCGTTTACATTGCCAAATCCAACTCCCTCATCCCATTAGCAGGATGATTGACCCGCAGTAAACTGGGTCTATGCTTCTTCCCCTAGGATAAGAGAGCTGATTTAAAGCTGTGAACTCCATGAGCTGGTTTACTGAAGCTACTCTCCTGGAATTTGATCCAAACAACCAGCAGTATAACAGCGGTTTTGTAAATATTGTCAGGTGCAATATATTGAGGAGCCTCTCAGTAACATTTCTGGAACATGGTAGGTGTTTGAAGCCCTGACATTCTACTAGTTAGCATCAGCAACTTTAAGAAACAGCAATGTTTTGTTCATTACCCTCACTGAAACATTTTCATTCTGTATCTGGAGTCTGCCACAGACCTCATAAATGCCTCAGAACACTTTTAAACCTTCAAAAAAACAGCAAAGATGCAAATAGCCTGAAGAAAAATACCACATCAGAGCCATTCTCGTGTTCATATTACAGTTCACTTTAAAGAACAGAATGTGACCTCGGCACACTGCAGAGAGTAAACTCAGCCCTCACTACAGGTTACCCCACTTCAAACGGCACTTGGAGCACAGTCAAACTGCATGGAGTCTGCTTTAATGGCTCAATCGGAAGTGCTTTCACTGTGACAACACTCTTTTGAACATTTTGGTGGTCTGCTGTTGTATCACTGGGTCTCAATCTCTAACTTCTCAATTCCGAGTTAACCTGTTCCCACAGCAATAAATCACTCCAAATCTGGGTTGGGTGCTCTTAAAGGATATCAAGGGCACTCAAATATTTCATTAATCCCAATTTTTGTTTGGCCATTTAGATAAACTATTTCTCAATAATGACAATGCTTGACAACACTTCACACCTCAGGCCCATTTACATTCACCATGGCTGTGGGTTTCAAAGATTAAACTCAGAAGAGATGGCAAATAAGCAAGTTTACTGATTTCAATTAATGCAGACAAGATGAACTTTCCTGTATGTTTCCTGCTAGATTAAGAGACAGTGCTGATTAAAGTTTCAAACACAATCTCGTGTTTTAATTAGTTTGTTCGCAGATCCTCTGTGCTCACATAAATTACTCTACAATGTTCAAAAACATTAATAGACTAGGTTAAAGCAAGGACGAGCCAATGATACCAAGTTATTGCCTTGGATGTCACTATGAAGACCAATCCAATAGCAGAAGGACACTAAAATGAATGAAGTGTTATTAACACTCAGGAGCATCCAACATTGTCATTAGAGACAGGGACAGCCTCATATCTGCCCACTGGCAGACTGAACAGCTCATCCCACTACTATAGGCCAGGTATGGCTCTGTTCATGGGTCTATAGTTGCTGGGTATAGCATCTGCAGTTGCCAATATGCCTCCACTATTGTGTCTGCTGTTGTGAGTATGCCTCCACTATTGGGTCTGCTGTTGTGAGTAAGCCTCCACTATTGGGTCTGCTGTTGTGAGTATGCCTCCACTATTGGGTCTGCTGTTGTGAGTATGTCTCCACTATTGGGTCTGCTGTTGTGAGTATGTCTCCACTATTGGGTCTGCTGTTGTGAGTATGCCTCCACTATTGTGTCTGCAGTTGTGAGTATGTCTCCACTATTGGGTCTGCTGTTGTGAGTATGTCTCTACTATTGGGTCTGCTGTTGTGAGTATGTCTCTACTATTGTGTCTGCTGTTGTGAGTATGTCTCCACTAATGGGTCTGCTGTTGTGAGTATGTCTCCACTATTGGGTCTGTTGTTGTGAGTATGTCTCCACTATTGGGTCTGCTGTTGTGAGTATGTCTCCACTAATGTGTCTGCAGTTGTGAGTATGTCTCCACTAATGTGTCTGCAGTTGTGAGTATGTCTCCACTATTGGGTCTGCTGTTGTGAGTATGTCTCCACTATTGGGTCTGCTGTTGTGAGTATGTCTCCACTATTGGGTCTGCTGTTGTGAGTATGTCTCCACTAATGGGTCTACAGTTGAGCCCCAAGGATATTGATGGTGGGGGACTTGGTGATGGTAATGCCATTGAACATCAAGGCGAGGTGGTTATGCTGTCTCTTTTTGGAGATGGTCATTCTCTGACACTTGTGTGGCGTGAAAGTTACTTTCCATTTAACTGTGAATTTAACAGATGAATGTTACTTTCATTTGTTAAATTCACAGATGAAATCAAGCTGGAAGCGGAGAGAAGGGAAACTCAGATCAGGTAGCCAAGCCTTTGAAAGAGAGCTTGACAGGGTTTGCACCTGGTTGTTCAATGGCAAATGAAGTTCAGAATGGGCAGATACACATTTTTCTGCAATTGGAAGTCACAGCAGAACTTTGCAAGGGGGAAACTGAACAAGTAAGTTGTTTATCGGTATTATGTGACTTTTTTGCTCACCATGGCTACACAACATGAGACAGCAGTAAAACAAAGTGAACAGGATGCTAGGCTATACTGTCAAATGGGTTGAATTTAAGGGTGCTATCCAGATCCCAGAGTAGAGCTGGTCCCCAGTATTACAAGGATAAGACATCTCAGAGGGAACCTTACAAATCTCCATGATAATTAACAGGTTAGAGAAGTTAAATGCAAAATAAAATTCAGGTACACCAAGACAGGAGAACAGAAGGACGCAGGTTTGGGATTGCCAAAGGCCAGTTTCAGATGGATTCCAGAAAGTATTATTTTATGCCGCAAATCATTATCAACACCGAAGGTGGGTGAGGCCAGGACACTGGACTCATTTAAGAAACAGTTAGATTTTGTAATGTGAAGATGATAGAGTTGATATTCTGAAAAGATGTTATAAAATGGGCTTGTAATTCTGTGCGGACAAGTTACCACATGCCAGTTCCAGGCGCCTTCTAATGATGATAGAATGACATTCACAGAAACTGGGAGCACTTTATCTGGTTGCTCTAAGGGATGGCAGTGAACATTTTGGCCAAGAATTCCTTCGGAGCAGCTTCCACTCTGCTGTCGTAACTTCGCCTGAAGCGCGGTACACTTCTGGAAAAGTTACGGTGGCGGAGCAGTAGCAGCTCCGGGGAAATTCCTGGCCTATGTCATTTTTAAGTTGTGTAACTTTGTACAAAGGTAGGTGGTTGGCTCTTTGATGGCATTGGTGCTTGATCGGTCAGATCCCAGGATCATTGGGAGTTAAATCATGATTTGTGTGCCTCTCATATCACATTAAGAAGCTCATCAAAGAACAAGTGCAATGGAGATGAACAGAGAGGAGGGAAAACCAGGACAAAATATCAAGAATAGTAGATAGGGACAGACCTGAAGAGATTTGTGTAGGACAATAACATGACAGAAGAGATTAGATGTAAAATGAGCAACTACTGGCAGGCAAGCAAATGAGACAGAGGTAAGGCACATAAGTGCCATGAGAAATAGTTTCAGAGTAGCAAGTGAGACCCATGTTTCACAGATAGCAAGCCGTTGATATATGAACAAGAAATAGACCCAAATGCTTCTTTGACATCAAAAGGTACCTGTCGTTGTTTTATTTATTGGCTGTGATCTGCTCATGGGTACCACATGACCACCTGACTGCTCTGATTAGTCACAGGGTACTCATATCTCATTAACTGCCCAAAAGCCTAGGCTTAGCAGGGACCAACTAGTATCAATTAGCTGCCACCTTGGCTCGAGGCCCGGCACTCCTCTGTGCTCCTACTGAGCCCTGCCTCTTGCTCCAGTCATGGCAGTGACTCAAAGCCCTGCTCTCTCTCTCAGTCTTAAACCTTGATGCTGGCTGTCCCAGTCTTGCTACCAGATCACCCAATTTCAACCTTCACTGAGAGACTCTGTCTTGTGAGGGGGGAGGGCAGAGAGACCATGGCAAGGGAGGAGAAAGGGTGTGAGAGGGACAGAAGCAATTGATGTTTGGAACGTAGGTGTCACGTGGCTCTCAGGCCCCACAACCAGTGACTTACCAGTCTCTAACCCACAGAACTATAGCAAGAAGATCGCACTCTGCAACCAGACCTCAGTAATGTGTGGGGAGGAAGTGATTACAGATCTCGCCACCTCTCAGGTAAGTCACTGACACACTGTGTTTCATCCCTGGGCACTTCAGTCATGCAGTTCCCAGCCCTGCAGCTCAGTGGGCCTAACTGCACCAGTTACTGGAACAGAAAAGGTTTCAGAAGCACTCAACCCTGCAAACAACACTGCAAACAAACACACACGCACACATCAAAACGTTCCAAAACAAAAAACCTAAAGGTGATGGACAGCCTGGGGGAGACCTGAGCCATGTGAACCATGAGAGTCACAGGTTTAAATCCTCAGTTTGTGCTGAGTTAGCTGATCTCACCTAGAGTGATGGTAGGGATGCTGTCATTGGCCTGCATTAAGATGGTGACAAAATCAGCCAGGGTTTCTGGTCTTGATCACTATCCCTCACCCCTGTTAGAAAAATGTGCATGTTCGGATCTTGGGTGGGAACAGGATTGTGGGCTCTGTCGTGATGCTCTGCGTGGTTGAATAGCTTGCACACACTCACTGTCTTGGCTAAGTTATGAAGAATGACTACTTGGGTGAATTACTGGTGTTGTCTGTCTTCAGAAGAGGGGAAGAAAACTGGCCAAAATAAAACCAGAAAGTAAATTTGAGCGAACACTTTCAGACCCTATGTGTTACAAAGCAAGCAGCTTTCTGATATTCATTTACATAATATTTCCACAGAACACAGACAAGAAAAGCGATGATTATGTATTCTTAGCACTGGTATTATGTGACGAGGACAAATATATTTTCGGAGCTCTGCGTTCCTCCAATTCTGGCCTCTTGTGTATCCCTGATTTCCTTTGCACCTCCATTGGCGGCCGTGCCTTCAGTTGTTTAGGCCCTAAGCTCTGGAATTCCCTCCCTAAACTCTGCCTCTCTATCTTGCTCTCCTCCTTTAAGATCCTCCTTAAACGGAGTGTCTATTGACACCACTGTGTCAGCCAATGAGTTAGAGGTGGGGCGGGACTTACAGCCAAACAGTGTATTTTACAGCAAACAGCAAAGCAAACAAAGTCTATTTACAGAGTCTATTTAAAAGAGTTTCTATGAACTGAAGCAAACAGAACTCAGCAACTTCTCCCAATAAAAACATAGGCCGTGATTTTACGAATGTCAGCGGTTCCGTGGCGGGCGACGTTGGTGGCGGGTCCTGACTCCACTGCTGGCTCCAGCCTGCTCTGCAGAATGAATTTACCTTGATTGGGCTTGATAAGCCCGCCCAGTGCATTTCTCGGCCAATTAGAGGAAGCGGGTCTGGTGACGTTATTTGATGACGGATCATCAGCTGGTTTCCTTAGAGGGGCCATGGCCAACATTAATTTGACATAAATGCTGTCAGTGTTCCACAGCATTGGGATGCTGCAAACACTGACAAGCACTGCACAGAGGTGCAGGGCTGCACCCAGGCTCTCCCATGACTCCCTCCATATGCTTATGGAGGGAGTCACAGCACACAGGGAGGTCCTCTTCCCTTCCTATGGGCGGAAGAGACCTCCCCAGAAGATCAGCACAGCCTGGTTGCACATTGCAGAGGAAGGCACAAGCAGGGATGTGGTCAGGAGGATCTGGGTGCAGTGCCGCAAACCTTTCAATGATCTCAGTAGATCACAAAACGTTAGTACAAAGCCACACTCAACCTCATCCTGCTGTGCCACTCATCACATCCCCATCACAATGCCTTCCCTACCCTACTCCTGCACATCCTTACTCACACCAACTTACCTTGCACCTCCACCCATCCCTCTCTATCTACATTATCACATCCTCATCTCACTAGCCACCCCTCACACTCACCCTCATCCTAGTGCAATCATACCAACTAACAACACACAAGGGTAGCCACTTGGGTGTTATATCCAATGTTCAAAGTTTATATTAATGTGGTGTCAAACATTGAAACCTTTATTTTCAACACTTTCCATTCTTGGACAGATTTGTGTGCACCTTTGGAAGTGGCTTAGTGAGTTGCAGTGAATGGTGAGAAATAACTGTACCCCCCACAATGGTGATGAGTGTGAAAGGAATGGTTTGGGCATTGTAGGGATGCTTAATGGTGTTGGTGTGGGGTGGTGCCAACCTGGTGCATCATGTGGCGTGTACAGCGTCAAGTGAAGTGAATCTGGCCATGGAGAGGCCATCCCTGCCTCTCGGGCAGCAATGTGATTGGGTGCTGATGCCCTGTGTCCTGTGCAGCATCAGTTGATTGCGGAGAAGGTTGGTGTTGTTGTTGATGCCGTTGGTGTGCCTGGTGATGCTGGTGTTGGGGCTGATCATGCTGGGATTCTGAGACCCAAGGTGAGAGAGTTTCAAGGACACCCATGCTGATGGAATAGATGGCAGGTGAAGTAGAGATGACAGAAGCAATCTGTCAGTGGTGGGAGAGGTAATGAGGTCAGACTGGATGGAGACTTGTGTAAAGACTTGCAGCATCCTGAATCTGTAGTGGAAATGCAGTTTAGAGAAGATAGTGGAACATTTCTTAATCAGCTGGGAGCTTTGACTTGACATTTGAAGCTGTTAACTCATCAGCTGAAACAATGGCCAATGACCTCCTACCTCAGCTTCACAGACAAGGTCTAGGCACAGCGGGAAAGCGGTGGACAACCTGTCAAATCCAAAAAGCTGTGGAAAAAACCATTGATAAGTGGCTGTAAACAAGCCACTAATAATTTTAATTGCCTCCCCCGCCGCTGCCTGTCGGGTCTGCTCAGCGCTGGCAGACCTGACACCAGGAAAGTCCAGTGTGCATGTTTTCACAGTGGGTTCCTGACCCGCTGTCAATCATTTTAAGTTTAACAGCTGACCCGCCACCCATCCCATCCACTAAGCGCCGGCAAAGTTCCGTCCATAGTGATTTCTCCAGCAAAATGCAGTGAGTGGGGGATAATTACATAATACAAATTGATTATTTTTCTAGCAAATGCTGTATCAGGCATTCCCGGATGAAGTATAACAGGACAGTAAAGCTCTTTTTACTCTGCCTAATACAGATAGTTACATAATATAAATTATGTGCTTAAAATCAATGCCAGTCACTTACAAAGGTGCGGTCTCTAGGCATGATTGACGGGGGAATTACCCAGTCATCTCCATTCTGGCTGGGAATAGTGGTGTCACTATATGCAGCCCTCCTTAAGACCTATGTCTTTCACCAAGCTTTTTGTCACCTGTCCTGATATCTCTTTATGTAGCTTGGTGTCAAATAATCGAATAACAACCAGAGCAGGAGATGGAGAGACACCGAACTATCGCATAACAACCAGAGCAGGAGGAGAGACACCCCATCTCATTTTTTAAATATTTGTCCATTTGGAACCACTGAAGTTTATAGCACGGAAGGAATCCATGTTGCTAATTGTGCCTGTGCTGGCTCTTTGCTAGAGTAATCCAAAACTACTTCCAATGCTCCATACTGTCCCCATAGCCCTGTATTTTCTCCTGTTTCAATTATTCATCTAGTTCTCCCTTAAAAGATACAATGGTCTCTGCCAGAACCAGTTCCTGTGGAAATGCATTCCAGGTTCCAATAAACCACTCTGTAAATAAATTTCCCCTAACCTCTCTCCTCACTCTCTTAGTGACAATTTTAAATTATTGACCCTCGTCACTGACTCCCAACCAGAGGAAATAATCTTTCCCTATTCACACTATCAAACTCTTCATGATCTTAAAGACCTCTATTAAATCTCCTTCATCCAGTTCTGCTCCAGTGGAATAAGTCCCAGTATCTCTTTCCTGAAACTATAGTTTCTCATCCATGGCGCCATCCTGGAGAATCTACAAATTGCTTTATCCTCATGCAGGTGTTACATGTTACTGCCGAAACTGGAACAATTTACACTTTGTCAGCATCAGGCATTCCTGGGTGAAGTAAAGCAGAACAGATAGACAGTAACGCTCTTTTTACTCTGCCCAACATGTCTTAATCTCATCCTCAGAAGAGCATCCTCTACTGCAGCAGTGTATCTTTGAGTGAGATTGCCAGATTAGTATTGAACTGCTAAAGACTCCTGCCAATTGATTGGCACTGCCCAATTGTTTGGGGCCCTCAAAGCTGTCGATCAGGGGAAGATTTTTGCATCTTTCCTGAAGGTGACTGTATTCTAACCCACCAAACCATGCTGTCTTTTCCCAAATGGTTCACCTTTTTAAATAGAGTTGAGCTTTCCTTTGAATGAATCTGTCAAATCCCAGCCTTTTCAACATGCTCATTATTGTCAACCTTTCCTTTTTACCACTTTGAACATCCAGCCAGGAACCGAGAGATGACTATCTTGCCACTGAATCAGGCAGCAGGAAACACAGATCTAAACGAATGCACATATGAATGAGGCACACTACAGTCACCTCGCCCTGCCTTATATCAATCACATGATACAAAATAATGCAAAGCTCCCTTCAGAGCTCACAGTCAACATTTTTGAAAGCATTAAATTGCACGCCTCGAAAAGATACCAAAGAAACATTATTGTACCTGAAGACAGTATTATATTTGTGTAGACCTGTGAATAGACTGAAGACAGTCATATTTAATGTCATGTTCCATTAATACACTCATGAAGAGCTGAGTCTAAAGAAACTGTGCTTAAGTCATTTTTGCTTTTTAAGTCATCATTAAACCATTTTTAGTTATGCTGACAGCAATCTTGAAATACTGAAGCCTCAATTATAAACCCCTCCCCGCCCCCATGCCCAGCGAAATGTGGCGTGCGGTGGTGGGGGTGTAAATAGGGGCAGAGTACTTAGTTCCCCATTGCCTCTGCCCTCCTGCTGCCCACTAGTTTAGCTCCGGTGTTTCAGGAGGCATGAGAGGTTTTCGCTGCAGAGGGCTTCATAAATACTCAAAAGTTGGGGCCGATGACGTCCTTCGGAACCCAACGAAATTAAAACCTTGGTCGCACACAGTGTTGACCGCACTGGGGAAAGCTTCTGTAAAATGGATCCAGGACTGTAATAGGTCCAGGTAAGTGATTTTAAAATGTTGTTAATGTTGCCTTTTGGGCCAGGAGATGTAGGGGTGCTTCACCCGGCCTCACAAGGAGAACTTGGGCCTGTCCTCTCCAGCCTTCTCCCTCCCCTCCCCAGCGGCGGTTCCCATCACACCCCCAACCGATGACTTATCTTAATGCTGGTTCCCTGGTATCCTCGGCGATGACCTCCATTCACCAAAAATTCCGCTCCCGCCTGCCGGCCTCCACATCATTCTGCCGGATTCAGGCGTGAGTCAGCGTTCCAAATTTTAACTGAGGCCCGAGAGTTAAAATGGCCTGGACCTCAAGCTGGCGCGGCCTTGTGAGCCTGTCATTCACTTTGACCCGCACACGTGGCACTTATGTGCAGTTACAGTTAAAATTGGAGCTTCTCTGTTCTTGGTATGAATTTGCTGTGAAAATTGTGATGAATAAAGATTTATTTCCCATTGCAAAAGTCAAGGATTTTTCAACAGAATAAGGACCAGATTAGCTTCACTCCTGACAATGATTCCCCTGCTGAGTTTAAAATTAACATTTTCACTGTGGGGTATATACGCATTACAAATAGAAGAATAAATCCAAAAGCTGCCCCTACTAATGTCTGTCTGCTGTAAGTTGAGTCATAATACAGATTTATGTGTCCTTTTGATATAATTCAAACAATGTCATGGTGCTCTGTTTTGCAAACAAACAAATAAAGCCTGATGTGATTTCAGACATAAATTATATTTCTTTTTTATTTGTTTACCCCTGTCGCCATATATACATTAAGCTCCCACATGAACCTCTTTACATCTTGGATGAGGGGCTGAAGTAGGGGCAAGGATTATGCATTTAGGGAAATGGTGGATTTTATTTTGGCACATTCTCTGAAGGAATAAACTCTAACATGTGCACATGCAAAGCCTCGAACACAGGCTGCTCAATAAACACGAGCCACAGTATAACCTCGTAGATCTGTGGTTGAGTCAATTTCCTCTTCGAAATAAGCAGTTTCCTTCATCCGTACTCCATCTTGCCAGGTCAGCCTGTCCTCTTCTTTTTAATCCAAGACATTCCAAATCTGAGCATTTATTACAAGCTTTACCAGCTGGTTTATTTAAAAAGAAGTTATGGATAGCGGAATATTTGGATGGGAAGAGGAATGAAAATGAGTTCTGAAGCCTATCATATTTGCAAACTCTATGGAGGAAACATTCAGTATCGCCCCGTTTGGGGCGCAATTATCGGCCGGGTGCAAAGATTAGCGCCTGGTGCTAATTATCGCCTCCAACTGCAAACTTGACTCTTATCGCCCCTGGAGGTGATTGGAGCACTAAATCAGGCGCTACACATCTGTCTTAAGGCGCAAAGGCCGAGGAGCGAGGCGCTACCTCAGAGCGCTGGTGAAGCTCATGTGATGTCAGTCAGCAATGGAACACAGACACAATGGTGCCGGCCAGTTCTTAAAGGGGAGGGTTGATCTTGCTTTCCATCCACATCCTGCTCATTGCAGCCTTGAATCTCAGCCTGGAGAGACCTGTACATCAAATCTGCAGGAAAGAACAATGGAGCGGACTAGGGAAAGAGCTCAGAGTGCAACCCCCACAGTCTCTTCTAAATCGATACAAGGAAGGGCAAATCAAAATGAACCTGCAAAGTGCTGCTCAGTACCCAAAACTCCTTCACACAGCGTTGAATCTCTCCAGAAGTCTCTCTCTCTCTCACTCTCAGAATGCGTGGTTCAAAAATGTCGTCAACAAAATAAGGCAGGAAGCGGTCGCCTTTAAATAGCGCTCCCCCAGTCCCTTCCTGACTGCAAAACGCTCCCCTCAACCTGTCGTTGCTAGCGGCAGGCAGTAAGGCAGGAGGCGCCACTCAATATCTGCTCCGGGGCGCTAACGGGGTGTTGCACACTTGACTGACGTCACGATCTGCTGGCACAGGAGATCGTGGCGCTAGTGTTTAGCGCCGCCGCAAAATGTCTAGTTAATTTTGTGAGCGGCGCAAACATCGCCGCGCCCGGGCACTAGTTGCTTTGCGCCCCATTAGCATCCTCTTAAGGCGCTAACGGGAGGCGCAACCAACTGAATTTTTCCCCCAAGGTCTTTTGGTTATAATAGAGGCCTTCCACTTGCATTATGGATTCTGTGACAGCCTTGATTCCTAATTACACATCCTTATTTTCTTTCATTGGATAGGAACTGTAAGATTCTCAAAATTTTCAGATCCCACCTTAAACATTCACTATCTCCACCACGGGCGTACCGTGGCTGCAGTGTATACCATCTACAAGATGCACTGCAGCAACTCACCAACGCTTCTTCGGTAGCACCTCCCAAACCTGCGACCTCTTCCACCTAGAAGGACAAGGGCAGCAAGCGCATGGGAGCACCACCACCTCCAAGTTCCCCTCCAAGTCACACACCATCCTGACTTGGATGTATATCACTATTCCTTCATCGTCGCTGGGTCAAAATCCTGGAACTCCCTCCCTAACAGCACTGGGAGAGTACCTTTACCACATGGACTGCAGTGGTTCAAGAAGGCGGCCCACCACCACCTTCTCAAGGGCAATTAGGGATGGGCAATAAATGCTGGCCTTGCCAGCGACGTCCACATCCCATGAACGAATTAAAAAATGTGAGGATGCACATTGAAGACTATAGTGATGCTATCAACACAATGGATAAACTGCAAATAAGGATCGCAATATACCATTCTTGCAAAATTAAATATTAGCATCAAATATTTCATATTTCAGTCGGACTTTTCAGATATTTGTGCATCTTGATACTTTGGTGGTGATGTGCGACTTCAAACAGTCATTTTATCAATCAAAATTTTGTAGCACAAAGTACATTCAGAAATCCTATCTATATATTTTATTGCTAGAGTAGGTTGACAGCATTTTGCGATTATTGAAACTTTCATTACTTTTGGAACTGCCATTGAGGCTGATAAAAGTTGTTTGAAACTGTATAAATAATTGTAGGTTGTCAGTTAGTGCAACTTTGCTTGTTTGTTTTCTTGCGATTTACTAATATTCAAAATAAAAATTGATTTTTACTGATTTATTTGAGCTCTTATCCTCCTCCTCGATTTTCTCCCACTTTTTGATGTATAAAAATGAAAACTGCAAAAACCTCAAAAAAAACAAGTTTTAAATTGGAAAAGAAAACTGATTTTAAATGAATGAATTATAAACTTGCAGGTGTAAAAATGCTCAATTCATTAAACAGTAGGAAGGCAGTGATCACTCGGAGTTACAGTTTGATTGAGAATCTCTTGCTGCGTTTAATATGGACTGCATGTTGCTTCTTAATAGCTGTGAGGAAAGGGACCAGCATTTTAGTGCAGTACACCAGCGCAGTAGCATAACATTCCATTCATATTACATCACTACTTTTCAATACCTAGACCAATTAAGGAGATGAGTTAATGAATAGTAGATGGAATGCAAGGTACACTGTAATAGGAATCAGCAAATGCAGAGGAAGGGGTTCTAATAGCTGAGATAAAAATAAGGCAAAAAATGGGCAGGATTAGTAATTACTCAAGGGAGATTTCCAGTCAATATGCTTTCACAAAGTTAATCAAGTACTAAGATAATCTCAAGGCCAATTAATTATTGGCTAAATTCAGTGGCTCTGTGCTCTCAGTGGGAAATGTCACTCAGTGGAAGTGCAGGTTGGAGAAAGGACTCCAACACTGCAGCCCCAATTCTCTGGCTCAATTCTGTGTCAAGCATGGCTTCCCGTTGGAATTGCTGAATTTACCCACACAAGACAAAACATGTTATTCTAACCTTGTGTAGATAATTGGTATAGCCACGTTAAGGGTAATTTCACACTTTGATATTTCCAGCAGGGAGCTATGCTCACAAGGAGTGTGGGTCACAGAATCTGGGCTATAACGTTGTAGTCCAACCTCTGACCTACATTTCATTCAAGCGTGGTTTCCTCACTGGCAAGACAGAATTATCACTCGTGTATGCAATTTTCAACATCGTACCTTCAAAAAATGGTTTCGAGAAATGCGACAAGGGTGATCCCACCACTTAAGACTCTTATATGGCCTAGAAATTCCAGTGTGGCGAAAATCTGTCGGTGGCACCATGGGCTGCAGTTAATGGCCACCCGAATTAATAGCGCAGGCAGCAGCTGCTAATTTAAATTAGCGCAGCGCTAAACTTACTGTGTAAAGCTGGTTTTCTGGAGCTACTCTCAGCAGGAGGCCCAATGTAGTGTGGCCGTAGTGTTCCTGCAGCAAGAACAGCTTTATCTTATAGCTAACCTATCATTTTAGAAAGCAGTGTTGGTCCCTTAAAAGGGAACTACCTTCTAAAATGAAAAAAAGAAAAATCATTTAAAATTAGGCAGTCTTTAGCCATTAGAGTTCAACTGCTTTCTGAAAAAAAACATTAAACATAATTTCCAAATGGTAGTCTTTAGCTTTTAAAGCTAAATGCCTTCAGCACCTAAACAAATGGTAAAAGTGCTTCAGCACTAACACAAATGACTCAACAAGCCAGGGAAGGGGCACCCAGGGTCTCGCACGCATCGCTCCAGCTTTGTGCAGAGAGGTCCTCTACCCACAGGGGCCAGGAGGCCCTCCAGAAAGAATGATGTGGGATCAGATCACTGAGGCCGTAACTGCCAGCAGTGTTGTCCCCACCCCCTGGCTCCAGTGCCCAAAGAAGCTTCATGACCTCAGACCACTCATCAAGGTTCAGTGAATGCAACTTCAAAAGCCATCTCCTACCAACTGCACCACAAGCCTCGCACACTGCTCATTGCACTACCCACCCCCCCACAACTCATCTACCAACAATCTATACCAAACACGAGGCACACCTCCCATTCCTAGCTTCACCTCACCCACCTTAGAGGAGATGGCGCAGGCCATTCTTGGCCGGGGCATGACTGAGCCCTTGGCCAGCGACGGAGTTGAAAGGATACAAGATGCTGGTATCCTCATACGTTATCCTCCTTCTGGCATGCACCTCTTTCTTTCCCGCCCTCCCCTCACCACAACTTCACCCTTGTGCAATTTCACACACCCAAGAAATGCAGCCTGCCCAGCCAGTGGTTGACCAAGAAGAGGGAGATGAGAGTGAAGAAGAAGAATTAACACCATCATTCTATTTGACACTCCCACCCACCAGCTCTGTGAGGTCATCCTGCAAAGCCATTTGCAGTGTTCCCCACTGAAAGTCAGCAGCCTTGCATCAGCCATGCTGCAGCCACTGGGGTAGCACTGCATGACATCAGTAGGATAGGCAAAGGCACACACAAGATAGTCATTAAGGGAATGCATAAGGTTAATTAGTTGATTTCTTTATGTCATATTGGATGGATAGATGTATAAAGTTGGATTAGAACGTGTGCTTTGTGGTGGTTTTTAGTTCAGCATTGTGGCCAAGAGGACGCTGTGATGGTCAGTAACAGAGGGAAGGTAAGGTGTGGAACAAATGTTGAAAGTGGAATTGGGGTTGTGGTCACTGGTACCGCAGGCGGATGATTCCATCCCGGATATCCCGGCCAGAAAGGGGTTGTCTGGGTTGCATCCTTCCTTCTGCTTCCTCCTCTTCTGCGTCTTCCTCTTCCCTCTGCGAGTGGATGCTGGAAATCTGAAATAAAAGCAGAAAATGTTGGAAATACTCAGCAGGTCAGGCAGCATTTCAACCTGAGATGTGAACTGTGTTTCTCTTTCTACGGATGCTGCCTGATCTGCTGAGTATTTCCAGCAATTCCTGTTTTAATTTGAGATTTCCAACATCTGCATTTGCTTTTGTTTTGAAGGTGCTGGTTTTTTAATGCTGAGAGACTTCAATGATGTAGATGGAAGCAGGTTATTTGATTTGGAACCAGGAATGCAGAGCTAAAGGACACAGGTTGAAGATTAATAAACCTGAAGTGTGACTAGAGATTGGAACCTTTATTTCCATTTAAAGTAGTGGATGTACAACAGCGTCCCAGCAAAAATAATTGATACTGTATTGGCTAACTCCTTTAAGAAAAATGTTGCAGGTTAGTATCAGGTTAGGAAAAGATTTGGAGATTATGCAGAGAGTTTTGACTAAGAAGATCAGATACTCTATAGACACAATTAGTCATGTATTGCCAGGACTGAATCCATGCAGGACAGTCAGCCAAAGTGGACAAGTAGAGATGTTCAGATAGATAATTATTCATGGTATTTAATTGTACGACCATGTTAGAACTTGCTTGACTATCTTTAGGAGTATTTGTGCAAAACCAGTCCTCAAAGTTTAAACAGATCCATGGTGGGACAGATTTTACCTGGTCTGTGGAACAAGTAAAGTTTGTGAGCCTTTTGTCATTCCATGTTTCCTTATCTCTACTATCCTACCTTCCATTCTCAGTAGACCACTGCCTTTCCATATCCATACTCCCCTTCCTTATCCCTATAACCCTACCCTCAATTTGAGTAGCTCACTGCCTTGTCATATCCCTACAGGGTTACGGTAGCATAGTGGTTATGTTACTGGACTAGTAATCCAGAGGCCTGGACTAATGATCCGGAGATGTGATTTCATAATCCCACCATGGCTGGGGAAATTTAAATTCAGTTAATTAAATAAATCTGGACTAAAAATCAGTATTAGTATTAGTGTCAGTATTCGTGACCATGAAACTATCGGATTGTCATAAAAACCCATCTACTAATGTCCTTTAGGGAAGGAAATCTGCTGCCCTTACCCAGTCTGGCTTATATGTGACTCCAAACCCACAGCAATGCGGTTGACTCTTAACTGCCCTCTGAAATGGCCTAGCAAGCCACTCAGTTGTATCAAACCGCTACAAGAAACTATAATAAGACCTTCACCACAAGGACTGCAGCGGTTCAAGAAGACAGCTCACTACATTCTCAAGGGCAATTAGGGATGGTCAATAAATGCTGACCTACACCCTTACCTTCCTTTCTCAGTAGATCATTGCATTTCCATGTTTATTGTCCCTCAATATATAAAATGTAATCAAAAAATCCACCTCTATTAATTCAAGCAAAGCCATTCATAAAATTTCCAGAAAAAATGCTCAGTGCTGATCAAGAGCACAATCATTCGGTGACCCAGACAGCTAAAAGTGGATACTCACTGGAAAGCAGGAAAATTCTGAAGTTGCTTTTCAATTCAAACAGGTTTTCTTTCTTTTGATTTGATTACACAATATACTCATATCATTATTTTAGGACAGCCTGAGAGGTAGGACCGCACTTAAAGGCTGTCTTAGGAGACGCTGAGAAGCTTTTGTTATTGTTGACATACACATGTTTCCCACATACACAAATGTTACAAATGTTTTATTTTAGTTGTATTACTAATGAGTAAATGATTAATCTTGGTTCCTTTATGGTGCAAGTCGTTTGATTTGGTTGCTTTGTGGTTATCCTCCAATTTTTTTGAAGTTGGATGATCAACATTTTTACTGTAATGACACTCTTTACTTAGTTGCTGTCATTCCGTTTTTACCTTCTCACACAAATAAAGGTTGCTCTTTATATGAAGAAATGCAAACTGATATATTATCATAAAGCTTTGGTCTGAAAATAAAAGGTTTTTCAATCAAAATACCTAAGACACCATATCAAGTAACGTGGCCCTAAAATAAGGCTAATCTAATTCAAGTTATTCAGTGACTGAGTCTATATTCATGTCTTTTACACATTACAGCCTTTGACAATTCTAACAGACCAGAGCAGTAGCAGATACCCAATGGTCTCTGAACCCTTTAATCTGTCCTCAGATTCTTTGGTCACAAAAATATGGCTTCTATTAGCTCATAACTCCTAGCATTTATTACATTTTAGTTTTGCTTATTACATTCAGGTTTAAAACTTTTTAAGGAGGCACTGTGTGGTTGTTCATTTCTGGCTTGCTGGTAAAAATTGACATATGGCCATACAAGTGAACTCTGATAGTCATAAGTAAAGGTGATTTTGAAAAGTTAGAGACGAAATTTAGATCATAGAGATGAGAAGTGAGTCAGAGTGCAAACCTAAATTCATCCAAAATTCAGAAGAAAATAGGAAAATTTAACAACTCTGATTGATTCAAATAAAGGATCTCTGAAGACCAAACAGGTGTTCACTGACAGACTTTCTAATATTAACACTAGATTAGTATGTTGTTGTATTGCAGCCAAGTTCAAGGTGATTAAGCTTGATAGGAGGTGGAATGACAGCTCTTCAAAGCAGAGGCAAAGATATTGATTTGGATCAGGGTAAAAATGACAAATGTGAAGACCCACATTGGATAATAGGGCTTCAACATCTTCCAAAGAAAACCCAGACAGAACAGAGCGTTTAATAATAACCAGAAATGTGGTACAGGTCAATAGCGCATAGCGTTTCAGAACCTTTGTGGTGTTGCCTTATACGCCCAACTTCCCTCCCCCTTCTCCAGGGTTGCAGAGAGCCATAACTTCAACTTCTACAATCCAGCCCCTTACGATCATTGCTTAAACTACTGAAACAGGGAATTATTTTGAATAATCCCAAAATAACCTATACAGAAGAATTACGGGCAAATCCTTTTGGTAAAACGACAAAAGAGAAACAAAACTGTGCTAGCCACTATTTTCTTATTTTGGTTGATATTTTTTCCCCTTTCTGGATACACACACGATGGTGGAACAGTTGAAGTTACAGACACCTGAATTGCCACCATCCAAGCTGGCAGTTGGGTGATTGAAAAAAGTCCAACAGGAAACCCCTCCCCCACCTTGCCTCAGATAAGCTAGCTGAAGTGACGCCCCCTAGGGGATGCCAAGCTGCAAATGCTTGCTGTGACTGGGGGTGGTCGGGAGCTGAATTTTAGTCCTCTCCACTCAGTGGAAATTGGATGAGGGGGTTAAGTTCAAATGGAGGGAATGACTTACCCACTGCCTTCCCGCCCCAATCTGGCTGATTGCAATCTTAAATTACAGGCGACGAGGACACCCACCAGGCCAAACCTGCTGGGAGCTGGATCAAGGCTCCCTCGAAGAGGACCAGATAAGTTTAAACTTTTAGTTCTCCTCTGGACCCCACAGGGAAACTTTGGGCTTCCCCTGCTCTTTGGCTTTTCTCCCCTCCCATGACCGCGATCACCGACCTGACCGCCTCCCTCTTATATCTGACTGCTTGGGACCATTCTGCCGGTTCCACGGTAGCGGCCTCCTGCCACCCGAATTCCCACTCCTGCCACCCCACCAGACAGTGATTCCCGTCAGGTTTGGGTGCGAGTCCTAGCTAGGTTATGAAAATGAGGCCCGGGAACTAAATTCTCTCCGGGCCTCAGGTGGCATGTGAACTTGTCATTCGCCCTGGCGCCCCCTTTTGGTAAAATCACCCCCTTTGGGATTCAAACTCGTTGAGCAGAACAACCAGTACTCTAGGGCTATAGCAGTTGCTCAGATCAAAACTAAAAAAAAAAGTGCCCAATTGCTGGATTGCACTTTCTAATCCAATATAGTAAACTGCTGCAAATTCAGAGTTACCTAGCTTTTAGCAAAATCTCGCTCATCTGAATTGGACTAATTTCTTATCCCTTTGAAACTGATCAAAAATATTCCAATTGTGAAAATTGCAGCAAGGCTTTCATGACCTCAGAATGTGACACTCCTGAAATCATTGGAGTAAACCATTCTCAGCACTGTGAAATTTCTGCCTGGCAGGCCATGAAACTCCCTTTCACACTCCTCAGGGTTGAGAAAACAGCAATCATTGATGCATGCACTTTAAATCAAAAAGCATCTCGAAACTTTGATTAGCAGAACATTTGTTCTTAATGCTTTAACTTTACTGGTCACTGTTTTCAAGAAGTTCAAGACTCCCAGGGAGGATAAAGTGTTTTAAACGTACACTTTGTTTTTGAATTGGAATGTGGCAAATTTCTTGATAACGGGAATTAGTGACTACCTGGGAGTGATTACAAGGCAGGAATCTAATTGTCTAAAAAGGCTCCTGCATAGTCCACACTCATAAGGGTCCTAAAGTGCAGAGCAGGCCGGAACTTTGGCAACAATATTGTTATGTAAACGGGGCTGGTGCCAAAAATGTGAAGAATCACCCCTAGAGGTGTCTTTTCTTTCCTTGTACTGCTGTCGATAGGAAAGGCAGAACAACAAAGTAAACAGCCACCAGCATTTTCTATTTCCGTTGGTCAGGTCAGTTTTTAAATTGTGCTTTTCATACTGATACCCTTTATGGGTCTTGCACAATTAGTGGAGAAAACCGGCAGCTCGAAAATGAGTGTCACAATTGCAGAATTTTAACCAATTGCCCATAGGCAATCTCGCACATTTATAGGATCATAGAATCATAGAATCTTACAGCATAGAAGGAGGCCATTTGGCCCATCATGCCTGTGCCGGCTCTTTGAAAGAGCTGTCCAATTTAGTCCCACACCCCAGCTTTTTCCCATAACCCTGCAAAGTAATCCTCTTTAAGTACATGTCCAATTGCCTTTTGAAAGTTCCTATGGAATCTGATTCCACCACCCTATTAGGTAGTGTGTTCCAGATCTTAACAGCCCTCTGTGTGAAAAATGTCTCCTCATTTCCCCTCTAATAGTTTTGCCAATTATTTTGTATCTATGACCTTTAGTTACCAACCCACTTTCCAGAGGAAACAGTTTCTCCCTACTTGCTCTATCAAAACCCCTTATTATTTTGAATACCTCTATTAGGTCTCCCCTTAAATTTCTTTGCTCTCAGGAGAACAATTCCAGCACATAACTGAAGTCCCTCATCTCTGGTATCATCCTGGTAAACCTCCTCTGTACCCTCTCCAAGGCCTTGACATCCTTCCTAAAGTGTGGTGCCCAGAATTGTACGCAATACTCCAGCTGAGACCTAACCAGTGATTTGTAAAGGTTTAGCATGACTTCCTTGTTTTTGTATTCAATGCCCCTATTTAACAAAGTCAAGTATCCCAAATGCTTTCTTAACCGCCTTATCAACTTGCCCTGCCACCTTCAAAGATTTGTGAATATGTACTTCCAGATAATTCTGCTCTTGCACCCCCTCAAAATATTACCATTTAGATTATACTGCCTCTCCATGCTGTTCCTCCCAAAGTGCATCACTTCACACTTATCTGCATTAAATTGCATCTGCCATGTGTCTGCCCATTTCACCAGTCTGTTTATGTCCTTCTAAAGTCTGCTATTATCCTGTTCACTACATTGCCAAGTTTTGTAGCATCGACAAACTTTGAAATTGTACACCCTATTCCCAAGTCCGGGTTATTTATATATAACAAGAAAAACAGTGGTCCTAATACCGAGCCCTGGGGGACCCCACTGCATACTTCTCTCTAGTCAGAAAAACATCCGTTCACCACTACTCTCTGCCTCTTATCCCTTAGCCAATTATGTACCCAAGTTACCACCGTCCCTTTAATACCACGTGCTTCTATTTTCTGAGTAAGTTTGTTATGTGGTACTTTATCAAATGCCTTTTGAAAGTCCATATATATAACATCTACTGCACTACTTTCATCAACCCACTCTGTTACTTCATCAAAGAACTCAGTCAGGTTCGTCAGACACAATTTGCCTTTAACAAATTTGTGCTGGCTGTCCCTTATTAATCCATGCTTCTCCAAGTGAGAATTAATTTTGTCCTTGACAATGGTCTCTAGTAGTTTTCCCACTACTGACGGTAAACCGACTTGCCTATAGTTACCAGGTTTATCCCTCTCCCCTTTTTTGAATAGGGGTGTAACATTTGCAATCCTCCAGTCCTCTGTCACCACTCCCCTATCCAAGGAGGATTGAAAGATTGTGGTCAGAGCTTCTGCTATCTCCACCCTTGCTTCCCTCAGAAACCCATCTGAATCGGGTGACTTATTAATTTTGAGTGACGCCAACCTATTTAGCACCTCCTTTCTATCTATTTTTATCCTATCTAATGTCTCTACTCCTGCCTCCTCCACTGCAACATTAACAACATCCTCTTATTTTGTGAAGATAGATGCAAAGAACTCATTCAGTACCTCAGCCATGTCCTCTGCCTTCACAAGATTTCCTTCCTTGGCCCTAATCAGCCCCAGCATTCCTTTAACTATCCTTTTACTTTTTATATGTTTATAAAAAGATTTAATGGTTCCATTTTATGTTACCTGCTAATCTTTTCTCTTACTCTCTCGTTGCCCTTCTTATATCCTTTCTTCAATTTCCCTCTGCATTCTCTGGTTTTCTACTGCACCTGACATTTGTCATAAACCTCCTTTTTCTGTTTTATTTTAACCTCTATTTCCTTTGCCATCCAGGGAGCTCTAGCTTTGAATGCCCTAACTATGCTCCTTATGGGAAAATGCTTGGTTTGTATCCGAACTATCTCTGCCTTTGAAGGCCTGACATTGCCCATTTACTGTTTTCTTGGCCAATCTTATTTTCAAGTCCCTTCTCAAATCACTGAAAATGGTTTTCATACATTTTGGATATTTTCACCTTTGATTTTTCTTTGTCCCTTTCCGTAACTACTTTAATCCTAATTATATTATGATCAATATTACCTCGATGTTCTCCCACTGCTCTACTTCATTCCCCAGAACTAGATTCAGCACTGCTTCCTTCCTCGTTGGGCTAGAAAAATACTGATTAAGAAAGTTCTCCTGTACACATTTTAGGAATTCTTCACCCTCCTTGCCCATTACCCTATTTTTCCCCAGTCTATATTAGGGCAATTGAAGTCCCCTACTGTTACTGCTCTATTATTTTTACATTTCTCTGAAATTTGCCTACAGATTTGCTTCTCGATCTCCTTCTCACTATTTATGGGTCTATAATAAACACTCAGCAATGTAACAGCTCCTTTTCTGTTCCTTAACTCTAACCAAATAGATTTAGTCTTTGAACCCTTTAGTGTGTTGTCCCTCTGTAGAGCTGTAATATTATCCTTGATCCACCCCTGTCCTTTCTTTTTTCCACCCTATCCAAGCCAAAATACATTGTAGCCAGTTTAGTTCCCATTCCTGCCCATGTTTAAGCCAGGTCTCCATTATAGCCATTATATAATAACGCCATGTGGAAAATTGTGCCTGCAGCTCATCAACCTTATTTATAACACTCCTTGCATTAACATACATGCATTCCAACACCATGCTAGCCTGCTTTGCTTTTTTTCTCTATCTAATTCCTGCTCTTTCTACACTATTCCTTATTCTGTTGCTATTTGTCCCTCCTAGTTTCACTCTGCTGTTACGTCCTGGTTCCCCTCCCTGGGCCAAATTAATTTAAGCCCTCCCCCACTGCACTAGTTAACTTCCCCACGAGGACATTTGTCCCAGCTCTGTTCAGGGCAGCCCATCTGGCTTGTACAGGTCCCTCCTGCTCCAGAACAGGACCCAATACCCCAAGAATCTGAAGCCCTTCCTGCTGCACCATTTCTCCAGTCACGCATTCACCTATACTATCTTTCTGTTTCTGTACTCACTAGCACATGGCACTGGGAGTAATCCAGAGATTACCACATTGTTTATGACTTGCCATTGGTGTGATAGGTCCATCCCATAAATGAGGTAAATTTTGCAGTGAAGGTGAACAGAAGAACTTGCACTAAAAGTGTTTCTGAGTGATGCCAAGGCAAAATAAGGCACAGCATTCTCACCCTGGCAACTGGAAAAGGCTGCCTTTTTCAGTTCCTTTAATTTTGTCTGGAGATGTTTCATTACAGTGACGCACCTTATGAAAATGCAGAGGTTTTCCGAAACCGCAAGGGCTACCACTCCTTAAATGTCCAGTTGGTCTGTGACCACAGACAGCTGATGCTCGCCGTCAATGCCCGCTATCCTGGCAGCAGCCACGATGCTGTCATCCTGCGTCACAGACTGGTGTACCAGACCTTTTCCAGGCACCGCATCAGCCAAGTGGTTGGCTCCTCAGGGACAAGGGTTATCCACTCTGCACCTGGCTGATGACACCACTCCGTAACCCCAACACCCCTGCCGAGCTGCGGTACAATGATCGCCATATCGCCACCAGGAACATAATTGAGCAGACAATCGGCGTGCTCAAGCAACGGTTCCGCTGTCTGGACCACTCAGGAGGAGCCCTGCAGTACTCTCCTGGGTGAGTCTCTCTCTTCATAGTTGTATGCTGCATGCTTCACAACCTGGCAATCCAAGGACCCAGCCAATGCCACCAGGGATTGGTGCACCACCGGAGGAGGAGGAGGAAGAGGAGGAGGATGATCAGCAGCAGCACCAAGGTGGGAGGAAGTCCCACAATGTTGCCACTGCAAGGGCCGTCCGTCAACTCAGAAGATGGCTTCTGGCATGGAGAACAACATCATGGAAAGTAACCCGCAACCCCTATAGCCGGCCAAAGCTGCAATGATTCCAAAGGCCAAACATGCAAATGTTGAATACAACAACTTTTTTATTTAACAAACTCTGCGTGTGTCATTTATTCAGGACAAACAAATAGAAACAAACACAACAAATCATTAATTTACAGAACTGGTTCTCACAAGCTGGAGAAAAATGCCAAAACACTAAACAAATGTAATCACACGAACCTCGACCTTTACAACAAACATTCCCACCATTTATTTAGACCTCCTATTGTTTGCCCTTCGAGGGTGATTTCTATCCCCTGCGCACTTCCCCCCTTCCCACCCTACTTCTCCTCCGTAATGGGGCCCCAGTGGCTGCAGCAAGGCTGGTGGAAGGCTGCTGAATGACAGATCCTGAGACTACAGATGCCCTTGAAGGAAGCCCTCGACCAGCTCTGGGCTTGGAGGCCCCGGCTGCAGACTTCACCAACTCTGCATGGGCGACAGCAGTCTGGGCTGGCTGTGTTGCAGGCGGTGGCAAGTGCAATGGGGAAGTGACAGTGGTGGGAGCAGGAATGCTGTCATTCTGAGAGAGGACAGCACCTTCCTGCTCGACCGACACACTGGCACTCCCACGGGGCAGCACCTCAGCATCCGGAGCAATCTGCTCGAGCACAGGTTGCTGGCCTGCTGCGGCGCCGTGAGAGCCCCGGGGCAATGTAGCCGAACCAGCGACGATGGCAGCAGTCAGTGCTTGCGTTACATCAATCTGAGACTGCATGAGAGCAGTCTGAGATTGGGTCGCAGCAGCTAGTGACTAAATTGCAGCACTAAGCCGTTGCGTTGCGTCATCCTGTGCTGCAGCGGAGTTCTCCACACTCCTTGCCAGTCCATCAATGCTTTCGGGCACCCTTCCCATTGCACCCATGAGCTGAGTGTGCATGTTCAAGGTCTGGGTATTCATTTCCGCGATAAGTCGCTCCTCCTCTGCGTCCAGTGCAGCAGGACTCGCTTGCCTACTCTCCCTCCGGGGAGATGGCCCCCAAGCTTTCCTTCCCCCCTGGCGTTGCTGCAGCCCGCTGGGTCCCAGAGCTTCGCCCTCATCAGACCCTAACCCCCTGCTCCCCTCCAGGGAAAGCGTGGTCCCAGTGTGGCCATGGGCTCCCTCGGGAGATGCAGGCGCTGAGGCTCCGGCTTCCTCTTCCTCCTCGCCTGGGCCGTCGCTCCCACTGCTTGGTTGAGGGACAGGCTGCTCAGCTGGTGGTTCACCATCTGGAAGCAGGGAGGTACAACAGTGGCTTTAGCGTCAGGACAGGGGGGCAATAAGGGAGCAAGGACTGGAGACATTTAGTAAGTTGGATTGAAAGTGTAAAAGGCTGGTGTTGTGAGGGGCAAGTGGAATGAGAGAGGAGAGAAAGCTGATGAACTTACCATTGCTGTCCCCAAGGGGGTCGACCTCTCCAGCGGCCATGGTACCTACCACCTGGCTGGCAACGATCCTGTGCACGCACGCCTCCAAATCGCTGAGGGTCTGCAGCTCAGCCGGCCCTCCACCTGTCTATTGCTGCTGGTGCCTATTGTGAGATAGCTTGGCCTGCAAGAAAAAGGACGGCGTCTGAGTGAATGTGCAGCCATGTGCTTGCCTAATGTGCCTCCCATAGTTGAATAGCCCTTAATGTATGCAGCCATGTGCTTGCCTGATGTGCTTCCCATAGTTGAATAGCCCTTAATGTATGCAAGGTGTGGAATGTGCGTGTGTGTTTTATGAGATGGCCATAGGTCTTGACTGAGTGTTGGGCATTTGGGGTTTTTAAACCCTCTGGGCACAGAGTGAGGTTTAGACGGAGGGATGTAGAGGTATTGAAAAGCAGCCACTCACCCTGACCACCCGAGTGAGGTCGTTGAACTTCTTCCGACATTGGGTGTGGGCCCTGGGCACCATGCTCCTGGAGGAGATGTGCTGAGCCACCTCCCTCCACTCTCTTCTATAATCGCGTGGCAATGGCCTCCCGCCACTTTGTGGGTAGAGTACTGATCTTCGGCGCTCCACTGCGCCAACCAGAGCCACCAAGGCCCAGTCGCTGAAGCACTGAGCTCGTTCCCTGGGCCTCTCCATTCTTCTTTGCAGCAGAATTCAAGTTCAGGTCTGTCCAGGCCGAGATTCAAGGCTGCAATGAGCAGGGTGTGGCTGGAGAGCAAGATCGACCCCCCCCCTTTAAGAACTGGCTGGCGCCAGTGTGTCTGTGTTCCATTGCTAACTGACATCACCTGAGCTTCGCTTGCGCTCTGAGTTAGCGCCTCGCTCCTCGGCGTTAGCGCCTTAAGAGAGATGTGTAGCGCCTGATTTAGCGCTCCAATCACCTCCAGGGGCGATAGAAGCCAAGTTTGCAGTCAGAGGCGATAAATAGCGCCAGGCGTTAAACTTTGCGCCCGGCCAATAATTGCGCCCCAAATGGGGCAATACCGAATTTCTCCCCCAATAGCTTTAGTCTTCCCAATATTTAGTTGGAGGACAAACAGCATGACAAATCAGAGGCAGTGGACGAACCAGAGAGGTGGTGGTGAGATAGAACTGAGTGTCTCTGGCATACATGTGGAACCTGATGTTGTGTTTCCAGATGTTATCACCAAGGCGTAGCATGCAGATGAGAAATAGAAGGGGACCAAGGATAGTTCCTTGGGGGACTCCAGAGGTAATAGTGCGGAAGTGGAAAGATAAGCCATTGCAGGTGATTCTCTGGCTATGATTTGACAGATAAGAATGGAACCAAGTGAGTGCAGTCCCATCCAGCTGGGCGATGAAGGCGAGGCTTTGGAGGAGGATGGTGTGGCCAACCATGTCGAAGGCTGCAATAGGTCGAGAAGGATGAGGAGGGATAGTTTATCATGGACACAGTCACAAAGAATGTGCTTTGTGACTTTGATAAGGGCCGTTTCAGTACTGTTGTCGGGCCGCAAACCTGATTGGAGGGATTCAAACATGGAATTGTGGGAAAGATGGGCACGGATTTGGGAGGTGACAACATGTTCAAAGACTTTGGAGAGGAAAGGGAGCTGGAGATGGGGTGGTAGGTTGCAAGGACAGAGGGGTCAAAGGTGGGTTTTTTGAGGAGAGGGGTGATGATGACAGATTTGAAGGGGGGGGGTGGTGGGGGAAGGGACAATACCTAAGGAGAGGGAACCGTTAACAATATCAGCTAACATGGGGCCCAGGAAGGGAAGTTGGGTGGTCAACAGTTTGGTCGGAATAGGATCAAGGGAGCAGGAGGTGGGTTTTGAGGACAACATGATGTTGGAGAGAGCATTACAGGAGATGAGATAGAATCTAGAGAAAGACGTGAATTTATGGCTAGGGCAGCGGGGAACATATGGGAAGGTTTGGCTCAGTGGGCTCGGGGCAGGGAGGGAAGTGGCAGAGGCAGCTGAATGGATGGTCTCGATCTTTGTGATAAAACGTCCATGAGCCCCTCGCACTTATTGTCGAAAGTGAGGATGGAGGAGGCAGGGGAGGATGGTGTAAAAAATGGTTTGAGTTGGAGAAGCGAAGCCAGGGGTTATCTTTGCATATAGACTAGGGAGGCCTCGTGTTCAATCCTTGGTCTCTGCTGAGTTAGTTGATCTCAACCAGGGCAATGCGACAATTGGCCCTACTCACCCAGGGTAGTGAAAGGGGAAAATAAATAGCAGCCAGGATCCCTGCTCTCGATTGTTATCCTTCCTTGAAAGTGTATATTTGGCCATCAAGTGACAACAGGACTGGGCTAAGTCTCTTACTGTCAAAAAGCCGTCCAATTCCTAGTGAAGAGGCTCATACATAAGGAATAGATAATTAGGCGTGGTTTTAGGAACATACCAAAAGTTAGTGCTTTCAGAAGAGGAGGGGAGAAAATTAGAAACAACATTAACCTGGAATGACTGATGCTCATTGCTGGTTAGAATTCAGCCCGTTTCTGCAGCCTACATGCACAGCATGTTTTCAGCAGTTTTGACGAAGGGTCATCGACCTGAAACATTGGGGGGAATTTTGCCAGCCCTGGGGAAGCGGTTTTGGAGGCGGGACTGCCGGGAAAATGGCAGAATCTGGGGGCGGGTACCCATCCCGCCCCCAACTCCTAGTCCGCTGGGCGGGCTTAACAAGGTCAATCAAGGGAAAATAGCGTGGGTTGGCCACAAGTCGATGGTGGCGGGACTAAAACCCGACAAGTGGGACTCCCGCCTCCAAAAGCTCCCCACTGACAAAATCCAGCCCATGAACTCTGTTTCTCTCTCCACAGATGCTGCCAGACCTGCTGAGTATTTCCAGCATTTTCTGTTTTTATTTCATGTTTTCATCGTCTCTGAGGATGACCAAACCAATCCACCGGAAACACAAAGCTAATTTTCAAAGGGCTTCAAAGAATCAGCACAAAATTAACATTACATTAAAACAAAACTAAATTAAGCTGAAGACGTCAACGTTTCACCCACTTTGGTATCTTATCACAAAGTACTTTATAATCACACACTTTTATAATCACATGTCAACATATTCTCCATTTTCTTGTGATCTATCTTGATAAACAAAACATGTTTATCAAGGTAATGCATTGTAGCAGGAGGATAAAGATCTCCTGCTGTTTATGTGCCTTCAGGGAATCTCTCTCATCAGCCTTCATAACACTTATTCCCCAGTAACATTTCAGTCCCGTGCAAAGTCCTCACTTCACAAGAATAATTTCAACCATCTGCTTTAAAGCTGCACTATTCCTAACACAGCCACTGATTAGTTAACTTGGCACAAATAAAAATAAGTGATTGCTGTGTGAATGGCTAACTTAGGGGCAGTAAAAAAAAGCTTTCATACTCAACTCGTGGCATTGGCTCCATCGTAAAGGTCAAGGTTTTTTGTAAGGCTAGTGAACCAGAAGATGCTCATGCAAAATAGTGATCCCTATAGGTGCAGACTGTTTATAAGCAATTTGGCTACACCGGCCACAAGTAAATGTGAGACAACAGTGTCCTTGACCAAAACCTGGGCTGCAATGTAAAAGCAGCTAAACCTGTGCAGTTAAATTCAGGTCAACTATGACTGGCTGCCAGTTGAACTTCTCCCTCCAACATTATGAAAATGACAGACTATTTTTTTGGGAGCCAAGTATCGAGCATTACTTACAATATTTACGTCACAATCATTAATCCTTTAGTACATATCAATAAATTGAAAGCGGAATTAATTTCAGCATCTATTGCAATTGACATTTTTGGCAGATGGTCCTTCTTCCTCAAACTGAATAAAACCTCCTGAACTGCACAAAGGGATACCTGGAGAAGTTAAAGACTTTGGTGTTGAGCTTCATTTTTGAATATTATGACATTATCTGAATCCCATTTTTACAAGTGTGGGATCATGCCTTAGGTATTGCAGATCACTCCCATAATTGGTCCGAGTATCTTATAAAGAAAGTCTTGCATTTATATAGCGCCTTTCATGACCACCAGACGTCCCAAAGCACTTTACAGCCAATTAAGTACTTTTGAAGTGTAGTCACTGTTGTAATATACAAAGCGCAGCAGCCAATTTTTTGCACGGCAAGCTCCCACAAACAGCAATGTGATAATGACCAGATAATCTGTTTTAGTGATGTTGAGTGAGGGATAAATATTGACCAGGACACTGGGGATAACTCCCCTGCTCTTCTTCAAAATAGTGCCATGGGATCTTTTACATCAACCTGAGAGAGCAGACGGGGCCTTGGTTTAACGTCTCATCCGAAAGACGGCACCTCCGACAGTGCAGTGCTCCCTCAGCACTGCACTGGAGTGTCAGCCTCGATTTTTGTGCTCAAGTCTCTGGAGTGAGACTTGAACCCACAATGTTATGTTCAGGAGTGTGCCCATACTGCCCGATATCTAACTATATGATTCTATAACCCAGGCTCTAACAATGGCACCCCCTCGTGATCTGAACTGAATATTTGTGTCTTTTGCACATGTCCCTGCTGTGTGCTATTTTACAATCTTTTTGAAAGGCAAATGGAGAAAACACTTGATACAATGAGGCCAGATATGAATTGTTAAGCTGCTTTATTTCATAGCAACTGAACATACAGTGACAACAGTTATGATCAGACTCACTTAGTTCAATCAGTATAATGTGTCTACACATAATACAAAATAATGAACACGCTGAGCTTCCCACATCAATGTGTCATTCATAATAATAATTATATTCTTTGATGAATTTATTCAGTTATTGTTTGATAGTGTTCAGTTTCTCACTTATCAGATATCTTTCCCTTTTCCCTCAGAGGGCGCTCCTCATCTCCCAGATGCCCATTTATCTCACTTCCCATGCAAATTCTTCCTCCATGGTCTAAATGCCTGTTCTCCTCTCAAACTCACTGCAGATGGGATCTCAGCTGCCAGGCACCATAAGGTAGTTGCTGGACCTGTGCAGTGTCCCTGCTTCAAAGTCCAGGAGTATGGACCTTGGGTGGGAACACTAGGGTATCCCCACACTCAGATACTCTCTCCCTGGGCTCAGGCATCACTCTCTACTTGGTGGCCACAGTATTTCCCTTTAAATTGGCCATCTCGTATAGGAGGCAAATTGGGTTAGCTTCAACGCGCCCGCTATAAGTGGTGGGGACTGTATAACCGAAATGCTAAGATGTTTAGCATAATGGAGGAAGAGAGAGATCTATAGGGTGCAGCTGTACAGATCTTTCAAGATGACAGTACAGACAGAAAAGGGAAATGGTTTCTTCAACTTTGAATTTGCAGACATTGGGTAGGCCATAGTTGGAGTGCTGTGCGCAGTTCTGGACACCCCATTATAGGAAGGATATGAGAGCCATAGAAAGGATGCAGCAATGATTCACTAGAATGGATCATTTTTGTTACTGGAACAGAAGAAGTTAAAGGAAATCTAACCGAGCTTTTCAAAATTATGAAAAGTTTTCCGAAGGTAAATAATGAAAGATTGTTTCCCCTGGCTAATCAGTAACAAAGTGGCATAGAATTAGAATTATCAGAAGAATCAAGGGGAAAGTTAGAAGAATTTGATTCAGAGCTTTTGGAGTATAAATGCTTTACCACAAATAGCTATTATCGCTGAGGATAGTTGTACCTCCCCCTGTCATGTGATGCAAGAGTGGCAAACCTACTTTTCCTTATAAGGCCATCACTGCTTGATATCACAGCATCAACGTTCCTATGTGTGTTACCTGAGTGAATTACAGAAGTTCTGACAAAAGGCCATTGACCTGAAATGTTAACCCTACCTTCCTCTCTCCACAGAGGAAGCCTGACCTGCTGAATGTTTCTAGTGTCCCGACATTTACTGGGAGGCAGGTGGTTGTGTCAGCTGTGGCTCAGTTGGTAGCACCCTCTAGCTCCAAGTCAGAAGGTTGTGGGTTCAAGTTCCACTCCAGAGACTTGAGCACAAAAATCTAGGCTGACACTCCAGTGCTGAGGGAGTGCTGCATAGTTGGAGCTGCTGTCTTTCAGATCAGATGTTAAACCAAGGCCCCATCTGCTCTCTCAGGTGGACATAAAAGATCCCATGGCACTATTTCAAAGAAGAGCAGGGGAGTAATCCCCGGTGTCCTGGCCAATATTTATCTCTCAATCAACATCACTAAAAGAGATTATCTGGTCGTTATCACATTGCTGTTTGTGGGAGCTTCCTGTGCGCAAATTGTCTGCCACATTACAACAGTGACTACACTTCAGAGAAGCACTTCATTGGCTGTAAAGCGCTTTGGGACATCTGGTGCTATATAAATGCAAGTCTTTCTTTCTTTTCTTTTGGTATTGAGGTGTGTGTTTGTGGCCTGGAAACCCAAAAATGCCAGGAAGGCGGAGGTCCTGCTGAATTTAATAGCAGGACCTCATTATCATTTTTTTGCTCCATTTCCCATGCGGCAGCTGGCCAGATTGAGAGGCTGATTGGCTGCCGGGCGGGAAAGTCAGGTAGTAGAAGGCCGCAGCCGGGCACCACTGGGGACGAGCGCCAGCAATTGGAAAAGATTGGGGCATGGTGGGGGCTCGGAGCGTGGCAACGAGGATGGAGGGAGGGGTCAGCAGATTGCGGGGAGGGAGGCAGATCACGGGGAGGTCAGAAGATCGCAGGGGGGGTGGAAGATCGCAGGGGATCGGAAGATCATGGGGAAGGAGGCAGTTTTGCGGGGGGGTCGGAAAGATCATGGGGAGGTCAGAAAATCATGCCAGAAGATCTATCGATCTCTGTCTTGAATATACTCAACAACTGAGTATCCACAGCTCTCTGGGGTAGAGAATTCCAAAGATTCACAACCCTCTGAGTGAAGAAATTTCTCCTCAGCTCAGTCCTAAATGGCCGACCCCTTATTCTGAGACTATGCCCCCTAGTTCTAAACTCCCCAGCCAGGAGAAACATCCTTCCAGCATCTACCCTGTCAAGCCCTGTAAGAATTTTATATGTTTCAAAGCAATCACCTCTCCTTCTTCTAAACTCCAGGGAATACAGGCCCAATCTACTTAATCTTTCCTCATAGGACAATCCCCCCATCCCAGAAATCATTCTCGTGAACCTTTGCTGCACTCCCTCTAAGGCAAGTATATCCTTCCTTAGGTAAGGAGACCAAAACTGTACACAGTACTCCAGGTGTGGTCTCACCAAGGCCCTATATAATTGCAGTAAGACTTCTTTACTCTTATACACCAGTCCTTATGTAATAAAGGCTTACATACCATTTGCTTTCCTAATTGCTTGCTGTACTTGCATGTTAACTTTCTGTGATTCATCTACAAGGACACCCAGGTCTCTCTAAATACTAATATTTCCTAATCTCTCACCATTTAAAAAATATTCTGCTTTTCTATTTTTCCGACCAAAGTGGATAACTTCACACTTCTTCACATTATATTCCATCTGCCATGTTCTTGCCCACTCACTTAATCTGTCTATATCCCTTTGCAACCTCTTTGCATCCTCCTCACAACTTACTTTCCTACCTAGCTTTGTATCATCAGCAAACTTGGATACAATACACTTGGTCCCCTCATCTAAGTCATTAATGTAGATTGTAAATAGCTGAGGTCCAAGCACTGATCCTTGTGGTACCCCACTAGTTACAGCCTGCCAACCCAAAAATGACCCGTTTATTCCTACTCTCTGTTTTCTGTCCGTTAACCAATCCTCAATCCATGCTAGTATATTAGCCCCAATCCCATGAGCCCTAGTTTTGTGTAATAACTTCTTGTCTGGCACCTTATCGAATGTTTTTTGAAAATCCAAATACACTACATCCACTGGTTCCCCCTTAACTACCCTGCTAGTTACAACCTCAAAAAAACTCTAACACATTTGTCAAACATGATTTCCCTTTCATTAATCAGTGTTGACTCTGCCCAATCATATTGGGCCATAATTTGCGGCCTCAGCACCTGACCACATTGCTGCCCGGGGGGCCAGGGATGGCCTCACCATGGCCAGATTTACTTCAATTGATGCTGTACACCCTGGCTGCCACATGATGCACCAGGTTGGCACCACCCCACACCAACACCAACACCATAAAGTATCCCTACAATGCCCAAGCCATTCCTTTCACAATCACCACCATTGTGGTGGGTACCCCTATGTCTCACCATTCACTGCAACTCACTAAGCTACTTCCAAAGGTGCACACAAATTGCCGTGATTATCTCTCATCCGAGGTGTGATAAAGGGCAGTTAGAAAGATTAACTGTAATCATCTGGCAGTGTTCTCTGACTATATATGCTGTGCCTATATGCATCTCTTCACTTCACCTGATGAAGGAGCAGCGCTCCGAAAGCTTGTGATTTCAAATAAAGCTGTTGGACTATAACCTGGTGCCCACCAGCCAGTAGTCAAAGAGGCAGAGGTGTGATGGGTTCTCATCGGTGACAGAATGCTGACCTTTGTAAATATATTTTAATTAAATTTGCCTAGTGGTTGCTTTTTCTTTGCACAAGACTAACGTTTCTTTTGTGCACTGGACTAATTGCTTTATTTTGCTTTGTTAGGTGCAAAGAAAGTGCTTTCCTTACATTTTAGAAATAGTAATGATCAGCAATCTTATAATTGTTGAGCATTTGCTTTGACTATCTCAAGAGTGCATCTGACGTACCACAGTACTGTCCCTTGAGATACTGTTTCTTGTTACCCGTCCTAAATCATGCCCTATTTGTAGACGCAGATGTGTAGGTTTCCTGAGAGGTATCCCATGAAGCTGCTTGTGCTTCTACTGACCTGAACACTACTGTGTGTCACACACCTAGATGGTTAATTGTGGGCCAGCAGTATCCTGGTCTATTCCAACTGTGGGGCTAAAATGCTCGGTCACTTACGCATAGCCACATGCCAGGAAGAACTGTTTCTGTGCTTCTGCTCACACACTAATGCTGGAGGCCAATGCCTGAGGATAGCTAGTGATCTCTAGACGGCCTCCAAATCTCCGAGAATGTTTCCTTGCACCTTGAAACCAGCCTTTATTGTTCCTTGGAGTGTGAACTCAACTTCTCAGCATCAATGGGAACATTTTTGACTGATGCTTCAATGGTGCTCACTGTCTATCAGCCTGAGGTGTCCCCTGCAGGTGAGATTGATGCCAGATGCTGCTCAACAACAGCCTGCAGTGCAACCCTTGCTTCATCACGTTGCCCAACTGTGTGGTCGAGCCTACAACTCTGCCCAGACAAACTTCCACTGTATTCTGCAAGGAGGCAACTGGCTTGCTCACTTGTTCATCCTCCTGAAATATGTTCCATTTTACCGGTGACCCCAGGGACTCAGCTGAACCTGTGGCCATGCTCACAGCAATAGGCAGCGAACCGCCCATGCCCCTCTCTCATAGAATCATAGAATGGTTACAGCACAGAAGGAGGCCATTCAGCCCATCGAGCCCCTGCTGGCTCTCTGCAACAGCACTTCAGCTAGTCCCTCTTCCCCGCCCTTGCCCCGTAGCCCTGCAATTTTTTTTTCCTTCAGGTACTTATCCAATTCCCTTTTGAAAGCCACAATTGAATCTGCCTCCACCACCCTCTCAGGCAGTGCATTCCAGATCCTAACCACTTGCTGCATAAAAAACTTTTTCTTCATGTCACCTTTGGTTCTTTTGCCAATCACCTTAAATCTGTGTCCTCTGGTTCTTGACCCTTCCGCCAATGGGAACAGTTTCTCTTCATCTACTCTGTCCAGACCCCTCATGATTTTGAACACCTCTATCAAATCTCCTCTCAACCTTCTCTGCTCTAAGGAGAACAACCCCAGCTTCTCTGGTCTAATCACGTAACTGAAGTCCTTCATCCCAGGAATCATTCTCGTAAATCTATTCTGCACCCTCTCTAATGCCTTCACATCCTTCCTAAAGTGCGGTGCCCAGTGATCAGTGATTCACCTTGTGTTCAACAACAACAACAACAACTTGTATTTATATAGCGCCTTTAATGTAGTAAAACGTCCCAAGGCGCTTCACAGGAATATTTTAAGACAAAAAAAAATTTGACACATAAGGATAAATTAGGGCAGGTGTCCAAAAGCTTGGTCAAAGAGTAGGTTTTAAGTAGTGTCTTAAAGGAGGAAAGAAAGGTAGAGAGGTGGAGAGGTTTAGGCAGGGAATTTCAGAGCTTGGGGCCTAGGCAACAGAAGGCATGGCCACCAAAGGTTGAGCGATTATAATCAGGGATGCTCAAGAGGCAGAATTAGAGGAGTGCAGATATCTCGGGGGGTTGTGGGGCTGAAGGTGATTACAGAGATAGGGAGGGGCGAGGCCGTGGAGGGATCTGAAAACAAGGATGAGAATTCTGAAATTGAGGCGCTGCTTAACCAGGAGCCAATGTAGGTCAGCGAGCACAGGGGAGATGGGCGAACGGGACTTGGTGCGAGTTAGGACATGGGCAGCTGAGTTTTGGATGACCTCAAGTTTACGTAGGGTGGAATGTGGGAGGTCAGCCAGGAGTGCATTGGAATAGTCAAGTCTAGAGGTAACAAAGGCATGGATGAGGGTTTCAGCAGCAGATGAACTGAGGCAAGGGCGGAGACGGGTGATATTACGGAGGTGGAAGTAGGCGGTGTTTGTTATGCTGCGGATATGTGGTTGGAAGCTCATTTCAGGGTCAAATATGACACCAAGGTTGCAAACAGTGTGGTTCAGCCTCAGACAGACGTTAGGGAGAGGGATGGGGTCAATGTCCAGGGAACGGAGTTTGTGGCAGGGACTGAAAACAATGGCTTCGGTCCCCCCAATATTTAATTGGAGAAAATGTTTTTGCTGTCACTGGCTGTGCCCAATACTTCATGTTAGCTGCAGGCGTCCTCACAGCAGCTGGTACAACTCTGCGTCTGGCTTTTTGTTGATTGGCTCTTGGACAGACTCATTGGGCTGGATTTTCAATGACCCATGGAGTCGGGTTTGGAGGCGTGTGGGGGGTTAAAGTTGCAGATTAGGGGGTCCCGACCCCATCCCGACTCCATTCCACCTCCACGCAATTTTGACAAAATCGGTCGCGGGGTTCCCGACTCCGTCCCGCCTCCAAGAGGCGGGAGAAGCCATTAAAGCCCTTAACAAGCCCTAAATTGGCTCTGTAATGCCATTTTGAAATGTTTTAGCTAGTTTAACCCTTTTCCGACGTGAAGTACGCCTGATGTGAAACACGCCAGTGAAACCTGGCGGGAGCACAAGTGGATAGCTGACTATCAGCTGCAGGTGCACTATTACAACGGAGATGTGATGAAGGTAGGAGTAGTATTGTGATGAAGGTAGTAGTAGTATTAGGTCTGAAAGTCGCCTCTGATGCTACTGCATTGAATATCTTCAGAGACTGCCTGGGAGGACTTGGTTGCAAAAAAAATTCTCTTTCACTCTCTCTCTCTCTGAGATGCTGCTCATTTTGCATCCAGGTCCTCTCACAGCAAAGGCCAGGCAATCTCTGAGACCAGGCAGTCTCTGACCTGCAATGATGACATCATCAGAGGCGACTTTCAGACTGAAACCACTAATTGGTTCATGGGTTCCCACATGCTGGAACTCAATTGCCCAATTAAGTGAAAATTGCATCAATCTCCCACATCCAATTGCAGTCGGGTGGATAACACGAAATGCGGATGACACGACCCCAACCCGCCCAGTATCAAAATCCAGCCCTTTGTTGTCTTTTCTGAGTAGGTGTGGCAGGCAGCAGATATGGTTGGTGGCATCGTGGTGGGTGTGGCCAAGAAGGATACTCTGGCTGTCAATCACCTGGCCAAGCTTTCATTCATGCAGTGCCACTGAAACCATGATATCCTGTGATGAGGGTTCCTCTGAAGAACCATCTAGCAACATAGTTGGTCATATCACTGTTATGCCATTTGTTCTGCTGCATTCCTTAGTAATTGGAGCCTCTGGATGCACTAATCCTCTATTAAAGTGAGGTATGAGTACCTGTGTCTGTGGATACAGGTGTGAAGGCACCATGGCTGACACAAACCACCTCTAGTGCATCCTGACCGGACTGGCATCCCTCCATTTGTTTCTCTTCTCTTCTTCTAAAAAAAGCTCATATATAATATATATATATAATATATATAATATATATATATTATATATATATAGGGATTCCTGCTGGGAAAACCATTGGTGGCACTAATGCTTTTACATTAAAAAAATATATTGGAACAATTGTCCCAAAAACTATTACCTTATTACTAGTTCTAACCTTGAATGGAAACAAGAACCACTGAAACTGGTATCAAGATTACTAAGCGTTTTATTCGATTGCCGAACAATAATAAGCAACAGCTCTAAACAATTCTCACAACTATGGAATACAGTTTAGGATGTGGGATTGACCATACTGTTGTCCTGGGGAGGGCCAGGAGTGTCTACTGAAGCAATTGTTCCTTGTCTTCATCTTTTGCCCCTCCTGACACAGTTTGTTCTCCTTTTTATACAGTTTGAGGTCAAGCCTAGTCGATAACTTTTGTCTTAGTTTTATTGCATCTGACTACCATAAAAGGTTTATTTTTCTCTCTTGTCTGCCATTTTGCTGATGCAGTGTCCAAAGTTGTGACCTTTTTCTGTTTGATGTCTTTTTATCTATTTCTGTTTCCTGTTCTTTTTAGCAGCAGACAAATGTCTGTGGTTTACTGTTAACTAACAAAAATTGGGGATTGCGCAAGAGGCCAGAATTTGAGAAGTGCAAAGTTCTCGGAGGGTTGTAGAGTATTACACAGGGTATTAATGAACACAAAATCGGCCCCAACATTACCACATTGCTACTTCTGTGTCAAATAATCTTACAACCAAAGCCACCAGACCAAGTCTCAGTCTTCAGAAAGCTTTGGCATAAAGCATATATTATTAGTTTCAACAACAACACCAAGAACTTGTATTTATATAGCACCTTTAATGTAGTAAAACGTCCCAAGGTGCTTCACAGGAGCGATTATCAAACAAGATTTGATGCCGAGCCACATAAGGAGATATTAGAGCGGATGAGCAAAGCTTGGTCAAAGAGGTAGGTTTTAAGGAGACGATAGCAAAATACTGCGGATGCTGGAAATCCGAAATAACAACAGAAAACGCTGGAAAAACTCAGCAGGCCAGGCAGCATCCGTGGAGAGAGAAAGAGAGTTAACGTTTCAGGTCGATGACCTTTCATTAAGGAGGGTCTTAAAGGAGGAAAGAGAGGTGGAGAGGTTTAGGGAGGGAATTCCACAGCTTAGGGCCTTGGCAGCTGAAGGCATGACCACCAATGGTTGAGCGATTAAAATCGGGGATGTTCAAGAGGGCAGAATTAAATGAGTGCAGATATCTCGGAGGATTGTGGGGCTGGAGGAGGTTACAGATATAGGGAGGGGCGAGGCCACGGAGGGATTTGAAAACAAGGATGAAAATTTAAAATTTTCAGTTAGTATCAAACTAGAAAAGACTTCAGAAGTTCAAGACTTGTACTATATAGTAATCACCAATTTCAACTGAACTTCCTGTAACTGTCCATCACACAAACAGGTCGGAGGGAACATCTTACACTTGACTACTGATACAAAGTAACACCAATATTGATACATAAAACCATGGAGGTTTATAGCATGGAAGGAGGCCATTTGGCTCATTCAGCTGAATCTTGACAGGGGCGGGCTGCGTAGGTGGCGGCGGTGTGGGGGGGTGGGGCTTCTGTCGAGAAACCCGGAAATTTTCCCGCATGCTGTGGACTTGCGTGCACAGTTTTGCTTTGACAGACTCCCTGCCCGGAAGTCAGCCTAATTGACAGACTTGGCTTCCAGTCGGGCAGGGAGCACTCTGGAGGAGGCTGCTGCCGCAGGTAATCTCCTGCTGCTGCTTGTGGGTGCGTTGGGGAAGGGATCCGATCCCCGACCACGGGGTTGGGGGGGGGGAGGTCGGTGTGACCCGGGGGGAGTCCAATCCCCGACCTTGGGGGTCCGAGTGGGGTTTATGGGGGAATCTGATGGGGGCAAGGGAACTTGGGGGGCCAGGTGGAAGCACTTACCTTCTCCCCGAAGTTGTCCTCGCCTCCCTTCAGTTGCCGGGTTTCCCGAGGCCTGGGAAACCCAGCCGGCCAGGGTTAAACCTGCAAAGCAGATTAAATCAGAGGCTGCCAGCCTCATTAAAATATTTAATTGGCTAACCAGCCTCCTGGGAGCGGGTTGGATGCCCACCCCTTGTCCCGCCTCAGTTAAACCCGGAAGTGGGCGGGTTGGAGGCGGGCTTGAGATTTTAAAAGTTTGAACATCCCACCCGACTTAAACGCACCCGTTTTTGGGGGTTAAGATTCAGCCCATTGTTTCTGTGCTGGCTCCTTGCCATAGCAGTTTAAAACTAATCCCTTGATTTCTCCTCTTTGCCTTGTATTTTCCTTTGCTTCAAGTATTCAGCAACTTTTCCCTTAAAAATAAGCAACAGTTTCTGTCACTCCATGCGCTCCACAAAAATGAATTTCTTCTAACCCCTGTCCTCAATCTTGGTGACAATTTTAAATTGATGACCCCCATATCACTGACTCCCTAAGGAAAGTCTTACCTTTATACCGTCAACCTATCAAAACCCTTTGTAATTAAAAAATATTAAATCTCCTCTTAACCGTCTTTGCTCCAGTGGAAATAGTCCTAGTATCTCAGGTTTCAAGAACAGAAATTTATCAGCCCTGGTATTATTCTGGTGAATCTGCATCACACGCTTGATAGCAGACTACTCTTTCTGTAGCTGAATTAAAATGTGGGACAGTACAATGCAATCTCAATTATACCCTTGCAGGCATGTCTCCCAGAAGGAAGTGCCTGGAGAGCAAGCAGGCAGCCAATTATATACATGTCCCCCATTGCCGGCTTTTCCAAAGACTATCATCATGGTAACGGCAGTGGGGGATGGGGAGTTAATTTCTAATACTAACAGTGCAACTTGGCCCTGAAATTACTTGATGTGGGTATGGTAGCATAGTGCTCATGTTATTAGACGTGTAATCACGAGGTCTGACCTAACAATCCAGAGAATGTAAACAGCTTGAAAATTTAAATTTAGTTTCAAATATCTGGAAATAAAAAGCTGGTTTCAGTTGCAAGTGACCATGAAGCAGTCCGATTGTCGTTAAAAACCCAACTGGTTCACGAATGTGCTTTTGGGGAAAAAAAATGTCTGTCCTTACCCGATCTGGACTACAGTCATGTGGTTGACCCTTCGCTGCCTTCTGAAGTGGCCTAGAAAACCACACAGTTGTATTAAACAGCTCACATGGACTGCAGTGGGTCAAGAAGAGGGCCCACCACCATCTTCTCAGGGCAAGTATTGATGGGCAATAAATGCCGGCCTTGTGACACCCACATCCCGAGGTTGAATAAAAAAACTTTCCACCACCTACCAATTATGCTATTAAACACAATTAACAGACCATTATGTAAAGTATGACATTTAATGCCTTATCCTCTAAGGATGCTATCCCAGCTCAGAATACATGATGCAAATTTAACCTTCAAAAATATTATATTTCTTAGATTTAATATCCAGTGGAAGCCTTTGTATATCATTTTCTAGGGCAATAGAATAGATTTTTGTTACTGTTGATCATTCTTTATATCCAATAATGAATACATAGTTTGCAATTTTTATTTAGATGTCAGGCGAGTCACGTTTTCTCTGCCTCCTCTATGGGCTTAGGTCTGTTTCTCTTTAATATTTTGCCCAATGTGTTTCCTTCTCTGTAATTTCTTGATTGTCCTGATCACTCCCAATCATCTCTGTAATTAACTCCAATCAAGGAGTTCATTTTTCTGCAAATCAGACTTAATAGAATTTTTTTTGAAAAGGTTAACTGGAAATGGGGCAGTGCAGACAGAGAATAGAACTTCAGAGACTACTCAGTATTTTACAGCCATGAATAATTGGCTTCAAAAATCCAAGTAACCACTTGCCAATCTCCGATTTCACTGTGCAGGTACATAACAACAGATTTCAGAAGCTTCTGACTGTCACAGTTCTTGTGAAATCCAAATATTAGACAAAAAATCAATCTGGTTTATTTTTTTCACTGTGAGAGCAAAACAGTTTAAGCAACTAAGGGAAGACAATCTAATTTTAAACATAGGATTGGTTAAACACAAATTAGGAAAAATTCAATCACAGCAGATGCTAAGAAGGATAGGGACGCAAAATAGTTAAAGTAAGAAAAAATGATTACAATAAAACTAAAGGAAAATAGATAATAAAAAGAGAGAAACAAAAATAGAAGTTAAAGGAGATTGAAGAGAAGCCATCATGAGACCAGCAACTTCCATTATTGCAGTATTTGTCACATATAAGAAGATGTCCCAAAATGTTTGCACAGCAGAACGGAAAAATGATTTTAACAGATAAACTGTTGGGTTAAAAGTGGGTTGATTCTTTTATAAACCACCCATTCCCAACATACTGCTTCCATGTCTAAAGATGCATTTATAGAGAGATTAAATCAATTTTACTTTATTTGTCTCTCATTTTGAGCCACTTGGCAGGATATCATCAATGTGATTGGTCAAGTTTGTAGAAGATACCAAACTGGATAGGACAGTAAATTTAGCGAAGGCAGCTCAGAAATTATAGAACAAGTTAGATAAAACATGCAAAACAATGCCAGATGAAATTTGGTTGAGAGAAATATAAAGTACTGCACAAAGGAAGAAAAAATAAGCTATGAAAGAACTAGGGGGGAGAAGTTAGGTGGTGCCCCCTTTGGGGCACAAACTTTGCCGGGGCGCTACTTTTAGCGCCCTGAAAAAGTTAACACCCCTGCGCCGTAAATTCAGTGGTCGCGCCCCAAGCAGGAGGCGGGGCGCTACTGGAAGCACTCCAGCTCCTTCCTGGGGCGTTACAACTGAATATCGTGGCGCTACGTACAACAGAGCCACATGCGTCGGCATGTAGCACCGCGGTATTGCAGGCCTCCCTCTCCTGATTAAAGGAGAGGGGCCTAGCGCTGAGTGCACCGGGGCCCTGCTGGACCACTGGGGAGCGGGGTGCCGGGAAAGCAGCCCAGCACTGAAGAGGTGTGCCGGGCTGAGCGATCGCGGCCGGCACCCCGAATAAAAAAGGAGAAGGGGACAGGTGCTGGCAAGTGGTCTAAAACAAATGGCCGTCCAACACCTGCCCTTTAACTTGTGCCGCCGCGGCTGCAAAAATGCCATCCTGACCCTGTCGGACATATCATCCGGTGATAGGTCAGGGGGCGCTACCGAAGTTTGCGGCCGGGGCGTGAGTGGGTTGCTGCGCATGGCGATAACGTCATCGCCGGTGGCGCAGTGCCACAGGGGCACTACCGGCTACTGCCGCCGCTAACCTCATGCTGAATTTGCAGGAGGCGTTAGCAGCGCCGCGCCCATGCGCTAGGGGCTTTGCACCCCGTTAGCGCCCCCAGGGGCGTTAACGGGAGGCGCAAAGCAACCCAATTTTTCCCCCTAGGACTCTTAGTTGATTCTCAACATGTCAAACCAATGCAGAACAGCAATAAAGAAAGTATTAGAATGTTGAACTTCGTAGCCAGAACAGTAGAACACTGGTCAGAGGAAATCATGGGCAAACGGTATAGTGTTCTGGTCAGAACGCACCTTAAGTACTGCATTCTGGTCACTGAAAAACACAAAGACATTCAAGCACTAAAGGCAGTGCAGAGAAATGCTATGAAGGCAATCCCTAGTGCGAAATAGGTGAACTGTGAGGAACAACTGGAGGGACTTGGACGGTACCAAGTGTCAGCTTTGGCTCAGTAGTATCACTCTCACCTCTAAGTTAGAAGGTCGTGGATCCAATCTTCACTCGAGAGACTTGAGCACATGATCTAGGCTGACACTTCAGTGCAGTAATGAAGAAGTGCTGCACTGTCAGTGGTGCCATCTTTCCGATGAGATGTTAAACAGAAGTCCCGTTTTCTTCTCAGGTGTACACAAAGATCCAATTGTATTTTCTGAAGAAGAGCAGGGGAGTTCTCCCAGTCAACATTTATCCCTCAACCAACATCACCAAATATAGATTATCTGGTCATTTATCTCATTGCTGTTTGTGGGACCTTGCTGTGTACACATTGGCTTATGTGTTTCGCTACTTTACAACAGTGATGACACTTCAAAAGTACTTGTGTGTCAGCTGTTTCACAGTTGGTAGCACTCTTGCCTCTGAGTTAGAAGGTTATGGGTTCCATACCAGAGACTTGAGCACAAAATCCATGCTGGCATTTCAGGGCAGTACTGTCCTGTTGGGAGGTGCCATCTTTCAGATGAGACTTTAAACCGAGGACCTGTCTGCCCTCTCAGGTGGACGTAAAAGATTCCACTATTTGAAAAAGAGCAGCGGAGTTCTCCCTGGGGTCCTGGCCGATAATTATCCCTCAACCAACACCTCAAACAGATTATCTGGTCATTATCACATTGCCGCTTGTAAGACCTTGCTGTGCGCAATTTGGCTGCCACATTTCCTACATTACAACAGTGACTACACTTCAAAAAGTACTTCATTGGCTGTAAAGCATTTGGGACATGCTGAGGCTGTGAAAGGTGCTATATAAATGCAAGTCTTTCTTTCTTTTACTTCATTGGCTATGAGACATTTTGGGTCACCCTGAGGTAGTGAATGCCGCTACATAAATGCAAGTTATTTTGTTCTCTGGAAAGGAGGCATCTGAGAGGTTATCTTATAGAGGTATATAAAATAGGAATAGGTAAATCCAGAACATTGCTTTAAATTAAATTATGAGAGTATGACAAGGGGACACAGATTCAAGCTACATTTTGGACTGTTATCAGTAAATTCTTCTTCACACAAATAGCGATCAATATGTGGTACTGATAGAGCAGTGGAGTCAATAAGAAACAATTAGATACTGCAACATGGGACTCTTAGATTTCTCTGGATCAATTAAGATGCGCCAAATGGCCTTCCTCATCTGTAATTGTCTTATGCTTCTGTCAATCAACAGCTTCTCAAAAGATCTGGCCAGAAAACAGTGAAATTGATCTATATCCCAATGTTTTTCCCCAGGTAACCATCTATGTTGTATGGATAGAATAATTATCAGAGACTAGCAGTTTATGGAGGATAAACACACACACACACACACACATCTCTGAATTATCTGAGCATGCCATAAATTGGTTATTTTGCCATAAACCACAGCTCCTTGGATATGCACATCACAAAGAAACAATAACAAGTCTTCTCAAGCAAATTGCTACCACTGTTGGAATGTAATGGCACGTTAATCACTCGCAGATACCAGTGCGCAGATCAGAAGGAACAAAACAGCCAGGACCTCTCGAGCACTGCAGTTGAGTGAGTACAACAATGCTTACAGGAACAACAAAAACTAAGAACAATGGCCAGCTCAAATGTCACTGTATATTAAAAATATTCACTTAAAACCATTGTATTAGTGCTAAACAGCCATTACATAGGAATGGACAATGAATTCACCTACCAAGTGTCACTGCATAAACCAAGATGAATGGATCATTGAATCTTTCACTAAAACGGAAATAAATAGCATTAGGCTGAATCAGACTGTTCACATCCTTGCCGTCCTATTTGACCATGAGAATCTGACTTCATATCCTCTCCGTCACAAAGACCGCCTCCTTCCACCTCCGTAACATTGCCCGACTCCTCCCCTGCCTCAGCTCATCTGCTGCTGACACCCTCATCCGTGCTTTTGTCACCTCAAGACTCGACTATTCCAAAGCTCTCCTGGTGAGCCGCACATCTTCCACCCTCCATAAACATGAGCTCATCCTAAACTCTGCTGCTTGTATCCTAACTTGGAGCCAGTCCCATTTACTCATCAGCCCTGTACATCTCGACCTACATTGGATCCTGGTATGGCACTGCCTCAATTTTAAAATGCTCATCATCATGTTCAAATCCCTCCATGGCCTTGCCCCTCCCTATCTCTGTCACCTACTCCAGCCTTACAGCCCTCCAGGAACTCTGCATTCCGCCAACTTTGGTCTTTGGTGCAACCCTCACTCCCTTTGCCCCACCATTAGTGGCTGTGCCTTCAGCCGTGTAGGCCCTAAGCTCTCGGAATCCCTCCCTAAACCTTTCCGCCTCTCCACCTCTCTCTCCTCCTTTAACACCCTCCTTAAAATCTATCTCTTTAACCAAGCCTTTAGTCACTCATCCAAATGTCTCCTTCTTTGGCAAGGTGTCAATTTTTGTCTGATTACATGGGGGCGATTTTGCCAGCCCTGGGGAGGCGGGTATGGAGGCAGGACTGCCGGGAAAATGGCAGAATCTAGGGGCGGCTACCCATCCCACTCCCAACCCGCCCCCGTGCCATCTTCCCATGAGGCGGGTACCCGACCCGCGCTGGGAGCCGCCTCCTCTAGGCGGGAAGGGGATTAGTGCCAATTAACTGCCTGTTAACAGGTAGTTAACAGGCAGTTTTTTGGATAATCCCTATTTTGCCACCTGAAGTGTGGGCTTCCTGACGTCTCCGAACCTCGCCAGGGTCAGCGAGGCGAGCCGTGGGTCTGCGGGGGTCGGAGGGGCCGAGATGTCCGGTGTGCAGGTAAGTGATGGGTGCATGTGTGCAGAGGTAAGTGTGTGAGGTGAGTGTAGAATGCTTTAAAAGCTTTACTTACCTTTGCTTCTTCCTCCAGGCTTCATCCCTTCAGGTCTCGGGAGTCCCTCATCTCACCGGCAGAGAAAGCAGGATGGCCGCTGCATTCTCAAATGTATCAGCCTTCTGCTTTCTGCTCAGGACAGATCTCTAAGTGAGCCTGTGTCCCAGGTCTCAACTTAGAAGACAGATTGTCAGTGTTTGACAGCTTCACAGAACTGTCAAATGATGACAATTCATCTGTCAAAAGCTCTTGACAGATGAAACGTCACTCACTGACGTCACCTGTAACCGGCTTTCCCTTAATTGGCCTGCTAAGCCCGCTGGGTGGGCTTAACAAGGTCAATCAAGGGAGAATAGCGTGGGTTGGCCGGCCGTCGATGGAGGCGGGACTAAAACCTGACAAGCAGCAGTCCCGCCTCCATCACGTTCCCATTGTCAAAATCACCCCCCATGTCTGTGAAATGCCTTGGGACGTTATCCTACATTTACGGCTCTATATAAATGCAGATTGTTGTCTTAGATAGCTTTGAGGGGCCAGCTGGCCTTCACTTCATGAAAACAAAAAAACACACATGTTGTTGTTCATACAGTTGCAATATATTTATAATGCAACCAAAACATGCAGTATTGCAGTTTATACGACAGAAGCTTTATTTGCTACATGATAAACTTGTGTTATAAACAGGAGTCTTGTAACCCAGCCAAATACAGTATTTTTCGGTGCAATATTCTCTGTGAAATGCTTTCAGTAAAATTGAAAAACTCCATAGATATATTCTTCCTGCGATGTAATGCAAAGCGACAATGGCAACACAAGGCAGATGTAAATTTTGAAGGTAATATGTGAATGGGGAAGGTCAAAGGCAGGAAGGCAGAAAAAAATCTATTATAAAAGATGTTGTGGAGTGGGTTCATTGAATAACATGCTGCTGGGACTCAGATGACTGTTACATATCTTACAAGCCTCCCAATCTGTCTACAAGGATGACGGATAACCTGTGCAGGTTCCCAACTCCTGATATTGCAGTTAAACTGTCTGGAGCAGTGCAGTTGAGAGATTTTCTTGAAACATCTTAGTTGAGAGTTGGCACAGGTGATCTGCAATCCTCCCAGATGACATGTAGATTACACCATCATTATTTAAGATACTACCCTAACTCGTCAAATGTGCCACACCCTTGAAACACATTTACAACAATCTACTTTCTACATTCTCATACAAGAAATAATAAGGTCTCACTGCACAAGCTGCCTTGAGATTGGGTTTTTTCCCCTCCCATCGAGGAATGTGATCACAGTTGTCCTCATGCAACTTTTGGACCCAAATTCACGAAAAAGTAAAGACCAAATTCAGAATGCCTATCTATACACCATTGCTAGCCGATCGACTGAGTAGACAAGCTGCTTGGGGGCGATTTTGCCAGCCCTGGGGAGGCGGGTAAGGAGGCGGGGCTTCTGGGAAAATGGCAGAATCTGGGGGCGAGTACCCATCCCGCCCCCAACCCGCCTCCGTGCCATCTTCCCAGGAGGCGGGTACCCGACACGCGCTGGGAGCCGCCTCCCCGAGGCGGGAAGGGGATTGGTGCCAATTAACTGCCTGTTAACAGATAGTTAACAGGCAGTTTTTTGGAGAATCCCGATCTTCAGCCCTAAAGTGTGAGCTTCCCGACGTCTCGAAACATGCCAGAGTCAGCGAGGCGGGCCATCGGTCTGCGGGGGTTGGAGGGGCCGAGATGTCCGAGTGATGGGTGCATGTGTGCAGAGGTAAGTGTGTGAGGTGAGTCTTAAGTTTTTTAAATAAGTTTTACTTACCTTTACTTCTTCCTGCAGGTTTCATCCCTTCAGGTCTTGCGAGTCCCTCATCTCACCGGCACAGAAAGCAGAATGGCCGCTGAACTGGCAAAAGCTGCAGCCTTCTGCTTTCTGCTCAGGAGAAATCTCTAACTCAGCCTGAGTGGAAGGGCTCAACTTAGAGGACAGATTGTCAGTGTTTGACAGCTTCACAGAGCCGTCAAACGCTGACATTTCATCTGTCAAAAGTTCTTGACAGATGAAACGTCACTCGCTGACGTCACCTGTAACCGGCTTTCCCTTAATTGGCCTGCTAAGCCCGCTGGGCGGGCTTAACTGAAGGGATATTTACTAGTCCCAGCCCCTTTAGGGCTAACCCGGATCAGGCGTATTCCCCAGACGTTCACTTTCAACTAAAGTTTGAGGTAGCCGAATCCTAAAGACGCTTAATTGGGTCTAAAGGTCCAGACTATCTCCCCCTAAAGGAAAGGAACAACCTGAAGATGTTACCGTCCTCCAGATAGCACTTTTAATAAGTTTAGCTAGACTGTAACGTTCCGGATATTATGAGGGTCCGGAAAACTCCCTCAGAATTTTGCAACTCCTCACCAAAGAGCGTACAGAGATTGAGTTTGCGAGTTTGATACAGAAGTACTATGTGAGACAATTCTAAAAATATATAGATTTATTAAAGAACCGACATGTAATTTACAGTTGGTGATTCAATCGCAACAGTAACAGTTCCAAATACAAAAATCTTACAATTCTATTATCAGAGATCCTTATTCTCAAATCTTAACTTCGTTACATTTTTAAATTTCTTAGTCTTATTCCAGGATATCCACCAAAATCAAATACAAGTACCTTGATCCCCGAGATACAAAGAATTGTAGACTTACAGAGCTTGCCTCTGAAGCTGAGAATCGCTTTGCCCCTTTACAGCGAATCTATCATCCCATTTGAAAGTCTAATTTTTATACCCTTTCTCAGTGGTATTTCCTTTGAAGTTTTCTGCTGATGTAAGCTAATTATCTCTAGTCATTTTTCTGCTGACTTCTGCTATTCTTACAGTCAGTTCAGCTGGTAGCATGAAGAATTATGTCTCCTGTGTAGGTGTCTCAAGCTTAACATGAAAACAATGTGATGGCTGGTGCATCTATTTGATGTCATTCGTACCAAGTTCTTCTGTTTGTATCTTTTGCATTTAGAACACCTCAGCCGGGTGCACCATTGTCTTCTTAGTTACCTCAACTGGTTGTAACACAGACTCGTGTCTCCTTCTTTCATTTGATGTCATTTTTACGAAGGCATATGTTTCTTTAATTTTCTGTGTTTCATTTGAAAGTGTTGGTTTAATGCACCTTAACTGAGTATACCATTGGGCTGGATTTTGAAACTGGGGTTGGGTTGGTGTCGTGAATCCCACATTCTGGCTTGTAAACCCGCCTCCATCGAGATGTGGCCAACCCACTGTATTTTCCCTTGATTGACCTTGTTGAGCCCGCCCAGTGGGCTCAGCAGGCCAATTAAGGGCCACCCGGCAACAGGTGACGTCACAGATTGACATTTCATCTGTCAAGAGCTTTTGACAGATGAAATATCAACGTTTGACAGCTCTGTGAAGCTGTCAAACACTGACAATATGATTTCTAACTTGAGTCCTTCCTCTCAGGCTGAGTTAGAAATCATTCCAGCACAGAAAACAGAAGGCTGCAGTTTTTGACAGGACCACGGCTTTCCTGCTTACTGTGCCGGTGAAATTTCTGACTCCCGAGAACTGAAGGGCTGACACCTGCAGGAGGAAATTAAGGTAAGTAAAACTTTTTCCCACACTTAGCACTTACCTTACACACTTACCTCTGCACACATGCACCCATCACTCACCTGCCCACCAGACATATCGACCCCTCCAACCCCTGCAGACCCACGGTCCGCCCCGATAACTTGGCGTGGTTGCCACCTGTCGGAAGCCCACACTTCACCTGTCAAAATAGGGATTATCCAAAACACTGCCTGTTAACTACCTGTTAACAGGCAGTTAATTGTCACTAATCCCTTCCCGCCTCGGGGAGTCGGGTCCCAGCACAGGTCGGGTACCTGCCACCAGAGAAACTGGCATGGAGGCGGGTTGGAGGCGGGATGGGGTCGGGACCCCGAATCTGCAACTTTAACCCCCCACACGCCTCCAAACCCGACTCCACGGGTCATTGAAAATCCAGCCCATTGTGTTCTTTCCAAGGCTTCAGACTTTCAGGAATCTCCAACCTCCTGTTTCAATAAGGTAATTGATTCAGTTTCAACTACTTATCTTATCTCAATAGCCTGTATGCTGTTTACAGCTTTTCCATTGTTAGGTTTTTAGATTTTCAGACCTAGTTTGTCATGTGATAATAAAGTCAGAATTCTTCATAGGATGGTGTATTTTTTCTGAATATGGCGTATTCCTTCACATAACAAGGCAATCAAGGGAAAATAGCGTGGGTTGGCCACAAGTCGATGGAGGTGGGACTAAAACCCGACAAGTGGGAGTCCCGCCTCCAACGGCCCCCATTGGCAAAATCACACCTGGTCTCTGCCAGTTCTCCTCTATAATCTGCCAGCAGATCTATTAAACTGGTCTGGGATGATGTTCCTCACTTATTTCCCTCCTTCTCCGCTGGGAAAATATTGAGCTGTTCACTTTCTCTCATGTCTGCCCGGTTACAAGGGTGCGGGTCACCCTTCAGTGCATTGTCCGAGAGCCGATGGTTCATGTGTTGAAGAAAGAAGAAATTAACTTGCATTTCCACCTTTGACACACTCAGGATGTCCCAAAATGCTTCACAGTCAATGAGTTATTCTGAAGTGCAGTTAATGTTGTAATGTAGGCATGCACAACAGCCAATTTATACTGAGCAAGGTCCCACAATCAACAATGAGATAAATCAGAGGCAAGAACCGGTTACTGTATTAAGGGGGAGCTAGATAACCATACGAGGGAGAAAGGAATATAGGACTATGCTGATAGAGTTAGATGAGGAAGGATGGGAGGAGGCCCGAGTGCAGCATAAATGCCGGCATGGACTGGTTGGGCCGAATGGCCTGTTTCTGTGCTGTATGTTCTATGTAATTCTATGTAAATGACCAGATCATTTGTTTTAGTGGTGTTGGTTGAGGGATAAAAGTTGGCCAGAACACCAGAAAAATCCCCCTGCTCTTCTTTGAATAGTGCCATTTATTAAGATAAATGATCAATCAGCCTTGATAGCACTGCTGGAAGCATCACAATCCTGTCCTCAGATCACGCACACACAAACATGCACACAGATGATCAGCGATAGTTCAATAGTGATCAATAGTCATCAGAGGAAATAATCTGTTAGTGGATTAATTTGTTGAGCCGTTAGCAGAGTCTGCTGTGGTATATCTTTCTCTATGAAGAAACTAGCTCACTGACAGCAAACTACTTGGGCAGCCCACATTTTTATTAGTGTTTAATTCACTGCTACTTCTCTTCCAGGAATGCCCACCTTGAAGAAGTTCTGCTCTTTTCTCTCTCGGGATTTCTGTTTGTCTCTTTTATCTTTTTTCCCCTTCATTGCTTTCTCTTTCCCTCCTCATTTTTGATCATGTATCTACCAAAACACGCTTTCACAGCAACATCTCTTTCCTCAGCAACACTCTCCGGCTCCGACTTAATCCACATGGATTCCAACTGAAATTCCACACTTCATATTAAGGAAACAGTAACAGGACATTTGGATAATCATAATTTAATAGGACAAAGTCAGCATGGTTTTACGAAGGGGAAGTCATGTTTGACAAATTTGCTGGAGTTCTTTGAGGAAGTAACATATAGAGTGGATAAAGGGGAACCAGTGGACGTAGTGTATTTAGACTTCCAAAAGGCATTTGACAAGGTGCCACACAAAAGATTATTGCTTAAGGTAAAAAATCACGGGATTGGGGGTAATATTCTGGCATGGATAGAGGATTGGCTATCTAACAGAAAGCAAAGAGTTGGGATAAATGGTTCATTCTCAGACTGGCAATCAGTAACTAGTGGTGTTCCACAGGGGTCAGTGCTGGGTCCCCAACTCTTCACAATCTATATTAACGATTTGGAGGAAGGGACCAAGTGTAACATATCAAAATTTGCAGATGATACAAAGATGGGAGGGAAAGTAGTGAGTGAGGAGGACATAAAAAACCTGCAAGGGGACATAGACAGGCTAAGTAAGTGGGCAGAGATTTGGCAGATGGAATACAACACTGGAAAGTGTGAGGTGATGCACTTTGGCAGGAAAAATCCTAGAGCAATTTATTATCTTAATGGCAAGAAACTGGAGAGTACTGAAGTGCAAAGGGATCTGGGGGTCCTGGTGCACGAAACTCAAAAGGTTAGTATGCAGGTGCAGCAAGTGATTAAGAAGGCAAATGGAATGTTGGCTTTCATTGCTAGGGGGATAGAATATAAAAATAGGGAGGTATTGCTTCAGTTGTACAAGGTATTGGTGAGACCGCACCTGGAATACTGCATACAGTTTTGGTGTCCTTACTTAAGGAAAGACATCCTTGCTCTCGAGGCAGTGCAAAAAAGGTTCACTCGGTTAATCCCGGGGATGAGGGGGTGGTCATATGAGGAGAGGTTGGGTAGATTGGGACTCTACTCATTGGAGTTCAGAAGAATGAGAGGCGATCTTATTGAAACATATAAGATTGTGAAGGGGTTGGATCGGGTGGATGCGGGGAGGATGTTCCCGATGACGGGTGAGACGAGAACTAGGGGACATAGTCTTAGAATAAGGGGCTGCTCTTTCAAAACTGAGATGAGGAGGAATTACTTCACTCAGAGGGTGGTAGGTCCATGGAATATGCTGCCACAAAAAGCTGTAGAAGCTACAACATTAATTAAATTTAAAACAGAAATAGACAGTTTCCTAGAAGTAAAGGGCATTAAGGGTTACGGGGAGCGGGCAGGAATTTGGACATGAGTCTAGGTTCGGATCGGTCATGGCCCTGTGGGTAGTGGAGCGGGCCCAGGGACTGTGTAGCCTGATTCTGCTCCTATTTCGTGTGTGCAATTCTGTTAGATGCAGGAGATGGTTCTGTGATAGATAGTAGATTGGCGGTTAGGATCAGATCAGCCATGATCTTATTGAATGGCGGAGCAGGCTCGAGGGGCCGATTGGCCTACTCCTGCTCCTATTTCTTATGTTCTTATGTTCTTATATTTCAGATCCACCCATGATTACAGATATCTCCAAGATATTCAGCATTCCTCGAACCACTGCTCTCACCGCTTCCTGAGATCCACGCTCAACGCCATGAGCCACCACATGTATACAATGACCTCTTTCTTCAGCAGCACCGACTCACTCTATCTCAGAGTTGTCCTGGTCCGCAGTTCAATTTCATCCTTTGCCTCATCTGAAGCTTTAACAAAAAAGCTTTTTACTTCCTTTCAGCTGTCAAGGTCCATAAGCTTCAACAATTCTTGGATACCAACGCCCCTCCGAATCCTTCTTCCACTTCACTTACCTCTGATCCCATCCCTCCTTCCAATCTCACCCCTTGCCGTGTTTTCACTGTCCCCTCTGACCTTTTCCTCTCTGACCCCGAATGATCAGTTCTCAGCAAAGGCCTTACGCCCACAACTCAATGAATTTCGAGCTCGGCACAATATTGAGCTCTTTTTCCATTGCCTTCCCCTGTGCACCTACTTCTTTGGCCAGGAGTCTTCCCCCCGCACAGCAGACCCTTTCTCCCGTCTTCAGAATTCTCGTTCCACCTGGAACCCTCCCTCTGGCTTATTATCCTCTCTAGATCCTTTCACTGGGACCTGCCAGCGTGTCATCGGCCATCTCAATTTTTCTACTCCGCTCACTCACTCTAACCTACCTCCCTCTGAACTTGCAGCACTCCATTCTCTCAGGTCCAACCCCAAAATTTTCATTAAACCTGCTGACAAGGGTGGCGCTGTTGTTGTTTGGCGAACCGACCTCTACCTTGCGTAGGCTGAATGCCAACTCTCCGCCACCTCCTCCTACCTCCCCCTGGACTATGACCCCACCACTGAACATCAAGCCATCGTTTCCCAGACTGTCACTGATCTCGTCTCCTCTGGAGATATTTCCTCTACAGCCTCCAACCTCATAATCCCCCAACGCCGCACAGCCCATTTCTACCTCCTTCCCAAGAGCCACAAACAAGACTGCCCTGATAGACCCATCCGCCACTTTAACAGTTTCCAGTTTCCTGGCCCTAACCATCTCCTTATCACCATGGACATACAATCCCTCTACACCTCCATCCCCCACCAAGATGGCCTAAGGGCCCTCTGCTTCTTCCTTGAACGGAGGCCCAACCAGTCTCATCCACCAAAACTCTCCTCCGCCTGGCTGAACTTGTTCTCAGACTGAACAACTGCTCCTTTGACTCCACTCACTTCCTCCAAATAGAAGGTGTTGCTATGGGAACCCATATGGGTCGTAGCCAATGTTCCCTTTAGGTTAGGCGGCTGCGTAACCGCGCAGCACTCTGCAGCTCCTGCGCAGCCGGCTCACCGGTTTTTAAATAGGGAAAACCACGCATGCGCGGTATTTTGAATGGGCTGTGCAGCCCCTTAAAGGGGCCCCGCACCCAATAAAAATTAAAGGGGACACTGGTCCTAGCTATGCCTACCTTTTTGTGGGATACATGAAACATTGTTTATTCCAGTCCTACTCAGGTCCCCTCCCTCACCTTTTTTTCTGGTACATTGATGATTGTATCGGTGCCGCTTCCTGCTTTCACCATGAACTAGAACATTTCATCAACTTTGCTTCCAATTTCCACCCCTCCCTTGCCTTCCCATGGTCCATCTTCATCTCTCCCTTCCCTTCCTCAACTTTTGCTATCTCCATTTTTGGGGATAGTTTGTTGACCAATATCTACTATAAGCCCACTGATTCCCACTGCTACCTTGATTACACTTCCTCCCACTCCACTTCCGGTAAACTCTATTCCATTATCCCAAAGCAAAAGGAGATGGTAATGGGACAAGCAAAGAAACATGGCAGCTATTGATGTTTCTGCCATTCCCATTTACACCTCTTCTAGACTCATCTTTTGGTTCTTTACTTGTACCAATACCATCTCCTTTTGCTTTGTACTATCATACCTTCTGTCATTTAATCATGCCTGCCTTCCCCCCTATCACAGACCTTCCCTTTTGTTCTTTCCTCCCCTCCCCTCCCCCCTTTCCCTGCCCCTGCACTTGCTTAAAATCTGTTACATCTCTAACTTTTTCCAGTTCTGACAATAGGTCATCGACCTGAAACATTGGGCTGGATTTTCAATGACCCGTGGAGTCAGGTTTGGAGGCGTGTGGGGGGTTAAAGTTGCAGATTCGGGGGTCCCGACCCCATCCCGACTCCATTCCGCCTCCACGCAATTTTGACAAAATCGGTCGCAGGGGTTCCCGACTCCGTCCCGCCTCCAAGAGGCGGGAGAGGCCATTAAAGCCCTTAACAAGCCCTAAATTGGCTCTGTAATGCCATTTTGAAACGTTTTAGCTAGTTTAACCCTTTTCCGACGTGAAGTACGCCTGATGTGAAACACGCCAGTGAAACCTGGCGGGAGCACAAGTGGACAGCTGACTATCAGCTGCAGGTCCACTATTACAACGGAGATGTGATGAAGGTAGTAGTAGTATTAGGTCTGAAAGTCACCTCTGATGCTGCTGCATTGAAAGGACTCGGTTGCAAAAAAAAATTTCTCTCTCTCTCTCTCTCTCTCAGATGCTGCTCATTTTGCATCCAGGTCCTCTCACAGCAAAGGCCTGAGACCAGGCAGTCAGTCTCTGACCTGCAATGATGACATCATCAGAGGCGACTTTCAGACTGAAACCACTAATTGGTTCATGGGTTCCCACATGCTGGAACTCAATTGCCCAATTAGGTGAAAATTGCATCAGGCATCCACATTAATCTGGAGTGGGGGGGGGCAACACGAAATGCGGGTAACACGACCCCAATCCGACCCCAAGACAAAATCCAGCCCATTAACTCTGATTCTCTCTCCCCAGATGCTGCCTGACCTGCTGAGTATTTATAGCATTTTCAGTTTTTATCACGATAGGAACCCCTTGCCCTCACCTTTCACCCCACCAGGCTCCACATTTAACGGATCATCCTCCACCATTTCCGCCGCCTCCAGCGTGATGCCACATCTTCTCCTGCACTTTCAGCATTCCGAAGGGACCGTTCCCTCTGCAACACCCGGTTCCCTCTTCAATCACCCCAATCACTCCTTCCCACTCACCTTCCCATGCAAGCGTAGAAGATGCAACACCTGCCCTTTTACCTCCTCCCTTCCCACCGTCGATGGCCCCAAACACTCCTTCCAGGTGAAACAGCGATTTACTTGTACTTCTTTCAATTTAGTGTACTGTATTCGCTGCTCATGATGCAGTCTCCTCTACATTGGGAAGACCAAACGCAAATTAGGTGATCGCTTTGTGGAACACCTCCATTAAGTCTGCAAGCTTCCGGTCGCTTGTCATTTTAATTCTCTGCGTCACTCCCACTCTAACCTCTCTGTTCTCGCTTCCTACACTGCTCTAATGAAGCTCAACGTAAGCTTGAGGAACAGCACCTCGGCTTTAAGTTAGGCACTTTACAGCTTTCCGGACTCAACATTGAGTTTAACAATTTCCGATCATAACCACTGCACCCATTTTTTTGGACAGCAGTTGTTGGTAATGATTCTGCTTTTGCCATTTTAAGCTCCTCTAGACCCATCTTTTGTTTCTTTTATTGGCCCATTACCACCCCCTTCTGCCTTGCACCATAGTATTACATAGAATTACATCGAATATACAGCACAGAAACAGGCCATTTGGCCCAGCCAGTCCATGCTGGCGTTTATGCTCCACTTGAGCCTCCTCCCATCTTTCCTCAACTAACTCTATCAGCATAACCCTCTATTCCCTTCACCCTCATATGCTTATCTAACCACCCCTTAAATGCATCTATACTATTCACTTCAACTACTCCCTGTGGTAGCGAGTTCTACATTCTCACCACTCTCTGGGTAAAGAAGTTTCTTCTGAATTCCCTATTTGATTTCTTGGTGACTATCTTATATTGATGGCCTCTAGTTTTGCTTTTCCCCACAAGTGGAAACATGCTCATTGTGTCTGCTCTATCAAAACCTTTCATAATTTTAAAAACCTCTATTAGGTCACATCTCAGCCTTCTCTTTTCAAGAGAAAAGAGACCCAGTCTGTTCATCCTTTCCTGATAGGTATAACCTCGCAGTTCTGGTATCATCCTTGTAAATCTTTTTTGCATCTCTCCAGTGCCTCTGTATCCTTTTATAATATGGCGACCAGACTGCGCAGTACTCCAGATGTGGTCCAAACAAGACTCGATACAAATTTAGCTTAACTTCGCTATTTTTCAATTCTATCCTTCTAGAAATAAACCCTAGTACTTGGTTTGCATTTTTATGGCTTTATTGACCTGCGTCATAAATTTTAGTGATTTGTGTATTTGTACTCCCAGTTCTCTTTTCTCCTCTACCACATTTAGATTCTTATTTTCCAAGTAATATGTGGCCTCCTTATTTTTCTTACCAAAATGTAATACCTCACAGTTGTTTATGTTGAAATTAATTTGACAATTATATGTCCATTCTGTAAGTTTATTTATGTCTTTTTGTAATTTGTTGCAGTCCTCCTCAGTTTTGACTATCCCTCCCAATTTGGTGTTGTCCGCAAATTTAGAAATTGCGTTTTTGATTCCAAAGTCTAAATTGTTAATAGAAATTGTGAACAACATTGGACCCCACACTGATCCTTGTGGGACCCCACATCCTACCTTCCGCCACTCTGAATAGCTACCCTTTACCCCTACTCTCTGCTTTCTGTCTTGAAGCCAGCTAGCTGTCCAGTCTCCTAATTGTCCCCTGGCTCCGTATGTTCTGACCTTATTTACTAATCTATAATGTGATACCTTATCGAAGGCCTTTTGGAAATCTAGATATATTACATCTACTACATTATCCTTGTCCAATCTCTCTGTTACCTTTTCAAAGAATTCAATGAGGTTGGTCAAGCAAAACTTTCCCTTTTGCAATCCATGTTGACTATTTATTGTTATATTTTTGGTTTCTAGATGTTTTCCTATTTTCTCCTTTAATAGGGATTCCACTATTTTTCCTACTACCAATGTTAAGCTGACTGGTCTATAGTTCACTGGACATGTTCTATCTCTCTTCTTAAATATAGCTATAACATTAGTTATCCACCAGTCTTCTGGCAGTACAACTTTTTCTAACAAATTATTAAATATGTGTAATAGTGCCTCTGCTATCTCTTCCAAGATTCTTTTAAAATGCGCAGATGCAATCTGTCTGGACCATCATCCCTTCTGTCATTTTATCACTCCCGCCTTCCACCCTATCACAGGCCTTCCCTTTTGTTCTTTCCTCCCTACCCCCCTTTCCCTGTCTTTGTACTTGCTTAAAACCTGTTACATCTCCAGTTTTTTCCAGTTCTGGTGAAAGGTCATTGACCTGAAACATTAACTCTGCTTCTCTCTCCACAGATGCTGCCTGACCTGCTGAGTATTTCCAGCATTTTCTGTTTTTATTACATTCTAGGGTAACCGTGAGTCATTTCTGTACTGTAGCACTGACCCATTCACTAACTACAGCTCTGTATGATAAACACACCTCATGTATTGGAACCCAAGGGAACACACACACATGCATATTCAGATCAACAATTTACTTTTTATATCTGTTCTCGAGCTATTTAGCTGTTGCTTGTCCCATATTCTCAGCAGTTCCCAGAAATATGCATTTGTGAATTGTGACATTATAAAGTCAGGTAGTGATTGCCACGAAGAATATCACATTAGAGGTGTGATGAAACTCACAGCAAAATCAACACATTGAAGCAGAATGATTTGCTGTTCATTTTGCCCAATCCATCCAACTAATGAACTCAAATTTAAACATTTAATAAATAAGCTAATTGGACAAAAAAAATCATATTAATTGTACAAGTTACTCTAAATTATAAAAAAAGGACACAATAAATTTTGTGAGGCCCTTTCTAATTTATAATACAGCACAATTACTGCTAAAACCTATGATTCTCATATTAGTTGTGTAAGAAGAATGGCTGAAACTTCAGCTAACCATTGTGTTTCATGTATCAATGTTTGAGACATTATTATTTTAGCCACAAATCACCACTAATTCAATTAATGTGAATCTAAACTCGCTACCACATGGAATGGTGGGGCGAATAGCATAGATTCATTTATGGGGAAGCTAGATAAGCCCATGAGGGAGAAAGAAAACAAGGATATGTGATAGGGTGAAATGATCAAAGGTGGGAGGAGGCTTGTGTGACGCATAAACACTGGTGTAGACCTCTTGGGCTGAATGGCCTATTTCTGTGTTGAAAAATTCGATGTAGTTCTATATAATGTAAAAACATAACTAGAGGGGACACGTACAGCCACTGGGAATCTGAGAGCAGATTTTATTTTGTAACGGCAAATTTACCACTACACATAGATGAGACAATAAAATGGAACCAGAGTCTCAATCATATTGTTTACTATTTTATTTGTTCCTTTATTGTTTATTGTCCTGGCCAACATTTATCCCTCAACTAACACCTAAAACAGATTACCTAGTCATTTATTTAATTGTTGTTTGTGGGACCTTGCTGTGCGCAAATTGGCTGCCATGTTTCCTACATGACAACAGTGACAACATTTCAAAAGTACTTCAATCATTGGAAAGCACTTTGGGATGTTCTGAGGTCATGAAAGGCACTGCATCAATGCAAGTTTTTTTAATGATCAGTAACACAATGAGGGTGAAATTTGTTACCGTAAAAAAATGGGCGTGGGCACCATGATGTGCGATATGCCTGCGCCCATTCAAGGAGCACAGGCAGCATGGCAACTTCGTGCTGCCTGGTAATTATAATGATTGCAGCGCACAGCGTGGCACTGAAGGTGCTGCTGACAGGCTGTATGCTCAGCAGGGGGCCGAAGTTTGCATTGTTCAAGCGAGGCTAGCTAGCCTGCTCCTCTTAAAGGTGAACTGCCTTCTGCTGATGAAAAATGGTAAAAGTGCTTCAGCACTAACCCAAATGGCCAGGGAAAGGGCACTTAGGGTCTTGGACACAACACTCGAGCTTGGTGCCGGGGGTCAACACTGGATGTCCTCTACCCACAGGGGGCCAGGAGGCACTCCAAAAAGAAGGATGTGGGACCAGGTTACTGAGGTTGTCACTGACAGCAGCGTCGCTCCCAGGACATGGCTCCAGGGTCCAAAGAAGTTTCAGACCGCAGACGAATGGTCAAGGTCAGTGAATGCATCTTCAAAAGCTGTCTCCTACCAACTGCACCACTAGCCTCACACACTGCTCAATGCATGATGCCCCCATCACTCACCTACTAACATTCTCTACCAAACGCGAGGCACAGCTCACATTCCGAGCTTCACCTCACCCCCTTGGAGGAGATGGTGCTGGCCATTCTTGGCAGGGGGCATGGTTGAGCCCTTGGCCAGCGACGGGGCTGAAAGAATACAAGATGTCTAAACTAGTTTGTCAGGGGGCTGGGAACCTAAGTGTGGGCCCAGAACGGAGAGAAACAAAGCTGGAAGTGCAAGTTATAAAAGTAGTCAGCAAAACTAGTAGGGAGCAGAAACAAAGGCCAACAGTAAAGAGGGTCAAAGTGCAGAAAAATATTAAACAGGCAAAGTTGAAGGCACTTTATCTAAATGCACGTAGCATTCGCAACAAAGTGGATGAATTAATGGCACTAATAGAAGTAAATGGGTATGATGTAATTGCCATTAGAGAGACATGGTTGCAGGGTAACCAAAGCTGAGAACTGAATGTTGTAGGCTACTCAACATTTAGGAAGGACAGACAAAAAGGAAAAGGAGGTGGCGTAGCACTGTTAATAAGGGATGAGATCGGTACGGTGGAGATAAAAGATCTTGGCTCGGCAGATCGTGATGTAGAACTGGAATCAGTTTGGGTGGAGCTAAGAAACAGCAAAGGGCAGAAAACATTGGTGGGAGTTGTGTATAGGCCACCAAATAGTAGTGGTAATGTAGGGCACAGTATAAATCAAGAAATTAGAAGTGCATGTAACAAGGACAATACGGTAATCATGGGGGACTTTAATCTACATATTGACTGGGCAAATCAAATTACCACTAATGGTGTGAAGGACGAATTCTTGGAATGCATGCAAGATGGTTTCCTGGATCAGTATGTGGAGGAACCAACCAGGGAACAGGCTATTCTGGATCTGGTGCTGTGTAATGAGAAAGGGCTAATCAATAATCTTGTGGTAAAGGGGCCTTTAGGGAAAAGTGACCATAATATGATTGAATTTTACATTAAGTTTGAGAGTGATGTAGTCCAATCTGAAACTAAGGTCTTCAATCTAAACAGAGGAAACTACAAGGGTATGAGGGACAAGTTGGCCATGGTAGATTGGGAGACTACACTAAAAGGCATGAAGGTGGACATACAATGGCTAACATTCAAGGAAATAATGCATAATTTGCAACAAACATATATTCCTCTAGGGCATAAAAACCCAAAAGGAAAAGTGATCCAACCATGGCTAGCAAAATAAATTAAAGCTAGTATTAAGTCAAAGGAGAAAGCTTATAAAGTTGCCAGAAAAAGCGGTCAGCCTGAGGATTGGGATCTTTTTAGAAATCAGCAAAGGGGAACCAAGAAATTGATGAAGAAAGGGAAAATGGAATATGAGCATAAACTAGCGAAAAAATATAAAAACGGATTGTAAAAGCTTCTATATGTATGTGAAAAGGAAAAGACTGGTGAAGGTAAATGTAGGACCTTTACAGTCAGAGACGGGAGAATTTATAATGGGGAACGAGGAAATGGCTGAGAAATTAAATAAATACTTTGTTTCTGTCTTCACGGAGGAAGACACAAAAAACCTCCCAGAAATATGAGAAAACCAAGGGTGTGGTGAGAATGAGGAACTTAAAGAAATTATTATTAATAAAAAAACAGTACTAGCAAAATTAATGAGCCTAAAAGTCGATAAATCCCAAGGACCGGATGACCTACATCCTAGGGTTTTGAAAGAGGTGGCCATTGGGATAGTGGACGCATTGGTTGTCATCTTCCAAAATTCTATAGATTCTGGAACAGTTCCTGCAGATTGGAGGATAGCAAATGTTACCCCACTATTTAAGAAAGGAGGGAGAGAGAAAACGGGGAACTACAGACCTGTTAGCCTCACATCAGTAGTTGGGAAAATGCTGGAATCTATTATAAAGGATGCAATAACTGGGCACTTAGAAACTAATAGTAAGTTTGGGCAGAGTCAACATGGATTTATGAAAGGGAAATCCTGTTTAACAAACCTATTGGAGTTCTTTGAGGATGTAACTGGTGGAGTAGACAAAGGGGAACTGGTAGATGTGGTGTATTTGGATTTTCAGAAGGCCTTCGATAAGATTCCACACAAGGGGTTGGTGAACAAAATTAGGGCACATGGAATTGGGGGTAATATACTATCATGGATTGAGAATTGGTTAACAGAGTAGGGATAAATGGGTCTTTTTCAGGATGGCAGGCTGTGACTAGTGGGGTACCGCAAGGATCGGTGCTTGGGCCCCAGCTATTCACAATCTATATCAATTATTTGGATGAGGGAACTAAATGTAACATTTCCAAATTTGCTGATGATACAAAGCTAGGTCGCAGTGTCAGTTGTGAAGAGGATGTGAAGAGGCTTCAAGGGGATCGCGACAGGCTCAGTGAGTGGGCAAGAACATGGCAGATGGAAGATAATATGGATAAATGTGAAGTTATCCACTTTGATAGAAAAAACAGAAAGGCAGAGTATTTCCTAAATGGTGAAAGATTGGGGAATGCAGATGCTCAAAGGGGCCTGGGTGTCCTTGTACATGAAAGTGAATGTGCAGGTGCAGCAAGCCATTAGGAAGGCAAATGGTATGCTGGCCTTCATTACAAGAGGATTTGAGTACAGGAGTAAAGAAGTCTTACTCCAATTATATAGGGCCTTGATGAGACCACACCTGGAGTACTGTGTACAATTTTGGTCTCCTTACCTAAGGAAGGATATACTTGCCATAGAGGGAGTGCAACAAACGTTCATGAGATTGATTCCTGGGATGGCGGGACTGTCGTATGAGAAGAGATTGAATAGGCCTGTATTCTCTTGAAGTCAGAAGAATGAGAGGGGATCTCATTGAAGCATACAAAATTATTACAGGGCTTGATAGGGTGGATGCTGGGAGAATGTTTCCCTTGGCTGGGGAGTCTAGAACCAGGGGCCACAGCCTCAGGATAAAGGGTAGGCCATTCAGGACTGAGATGAGAAGAAATTTCTTCACACAGAGGGTGGTGAATCTTTGGAATTCTCTACCCCAGAGGGTTATGGAGGCTCAGTCATTGGGTATATTCAAAACAGAAGTCGATAGATTTCTGACTAGTAAAGGTATCAAGGGATATGGCGATAGGGCCGGTGAATGGAGTTGAGGCAGAAGATCAGCCATGATCTCATTGAATGGCGGAGCAGGCTCGAAGGGCCGAATGGCCTACTCCTGCTCCTATTTCTTATGTTCTTATGTCAGTATCCTTATGTGTTATCCTCCTTCTCGCATCCCACTTCCCACTCATCCCACAATATCTTCTGATTTGCAAGCTGCACATGATGTAAGCATGTACCAGGAGATGAATGCTTACAGCGTTAGCTCAGGCTCTGACTCCGGATTCAGGCTGCATTTACACTGTAACCGCAGCGTAAGTGCAAAGCAAAACCTCTGTACCAACACTACGGTTATGGTCTACATGCACCCTTAACCTACTCAGTTGACAATCTTACAGAGAAAGTGAATGGAAAAATCTTACAGCACAATGTCATCACAGCATCATCATCCAAATACAATAACATGGTGACCAAATGTAGTGGGTGTGTCAGTGTCTGTTAGGTCACCAAGGAAGCTGGAATAAAGTGTAAATGAACCAACCAGAAGCACAGCATTTCTTGCAGGGCACTTGTTCATCTGGGGAGCTTGGTGAGCGCTATCAGAAATATAGATAGGAGTAAAAACCATTGGTGGAGAGAGAATACAGCTGGATGCATAGAACTAAGGAAGGTGATCTGCTCAATATCTTTGGGACTTATATGTAACACTAAGTTTGATGGCTTTTTGTTGACTTTAGGCTGAATCTCAGCTGCATCACTTATCTTTAACACATACCACAGCATATAAATCCACAAATGACTGCATCTGATGTCTGCGTACAAATGTTTAACACACTCATGCTAAGTTGCTGTCTGCTGTTTGAACAGCAGCATAAACCTATTTATTTTAAATAAGTTAAATGCTTAAAATTCCAAATGAAGAATTTGGTGCAATTGGTCCAAGTTGCCATTTTAATATATTTATGATCAAAATGAATATTATGCTGAATATTATATTTACATGCCCAGGTAAAATTCACATACACACTGCTAACTGAGGAACAATGGACTGTATATCTATTAGGGTGAGGTTACTGGCAGTGTGATCTCTCGATGAGTTCCATCTCTACATCTCAGATGTTTAGTGGTGGCACTCTTGCCTCCGAGTCAGCAGGTCATGGGTTCAAGTCCCACTCCAGAGATTTGAGCATATAATCTAGACTGACTTTTCAATGCAGTACTGAGAGAGTGCTGCTCTGTCGGAGGTGCCGTCTTTCTGATGAGACATTAAACCTCTTAGGTGGGCATAAAAGATCCCATAGAAGTGCAGGGGAGTTCTCTCCGGTGTCCTGACCAACATTTATCTCTCAATTAACTCCATCAAAAACAGCTTGCTGTTCGTTGGACCTTGCTATGCCCAAATTGGTTGCTATGTTTCCCTACATTATAACACTTCGAAAGTACTTAATTGGCTGTGAGGTGCTATGGGATGTCTTGAGGTTGTGAAGGCAATATATAAATGCAAGTTCTTTCTTACTTTCTCTCCTATTACAATTTGCTCAAGGATATGTCCAGAATAGCTGCCTTGGAATCATTCTAGCAATTAGATTGGTTGGATAATATTGTTAGAGTTGTGAAATTGTCCACCTTTTCTCAACCATGTGCAGTACAATGCTGCCACATTGATGATTACTGCAGCAATTCAAATGTTTACCCTTGATTTGTGGTAGGACGTGAAGCTAACCTGGAGTCTCTGCAGTAATGAACTCACAACTGAGTGTATATGTTTTTTTTAACAGTATTGGAAATGCAACAGTTTATTAGTATGTGCTTTGGGCATTTGAAACAACAAACAAATTAGGACACGGTGAGTGAAATTGGATAGCACCGACCTACCAGAGCAAACAGGTGCACGGAACAATTCCTACACCAGAATGGGTAGGCCTGAGGCCCAATCGAAGTTGGACCTTGGGCCTCATTTAAATGAGACCGGCGAGCTGCCTGGGGACAGTGCAGCAGGCAGCTCGCCAGAGAAACGGTTGCGCCGCTGGCAGAGACCTTCATGTAGGTATTGGGAAGAGGGGGGTGGAGGCAATCGGAAGGGGCGATCTGGAGGGAGGAGAGGACTACTGCTTCTTCTGGCTCCACATACAGGTCAGTATTTTTTTTAAACTTACCTTTAGGTGGCGGCCTTCAGCGGTCCCTTTAAGGACAGCAGGTTAGGCCGCATGTAGACACGGTTATCCTGAACACAGCGGGCATACCACTGCTGTGTTCAGGGTATCCCAGTTTTGGGAAGGGATCCTAATACAGGATATAAATATGCAATAGGCCTAATGTCTCTTTCAGGCAACAGCACTGGATGGCTATATTTCAGCCTTTACCAATATTGTCACTTAGACACGCATTTCACGCCTGTAAAACAGGCGCAACGTCAACAAATTTCAAAACCTCTGTCTTTTTAATGTGGTTTTTGTGAGCGGAGCACTATATAAATGCAAGTTGCACTTACTATCACTAGATTCTTAAATGTTTTCATCCATAGAAGGGGTTGCCTTACTGCACCATATATTGATGTGTTGGATGTTATTTTAAAACATGGTCATCTGCATAAAATTTGACCTATATTTAGATAGTAACTATTGTGCAATTTACCAATATGCATTACAAAAGTCAAACAGGGGCTACTAAAGAGAAATGTGTCAAAGCTGGTGTGTGCACAAAGATATTGTATGGAACTAACTGCCAACGGGTCAAAAGAGACTATTAAATAAATAGAAAATCTGAAATAGTGCAAAACAGGCGACAGCAAATCAGCAGCCTGTCTTACGCTTTGCCTGATTTTCTTTTCCATTGAAATCAGTGGTGTAAAACGGGCTGCCGATTCGCTATCGCCTGTTTCACACTACTGCCTAAGACCAATTTCACCCCCTTTATATCTTTTTAATAATGAAAATGCAGCCTATTGTAGCAATAGGTGTGGAACATGCTGTAAAAAAGCCTAATATGTTTATGCAGGGAGTTATTTTGTCTTTCAGCGTGCCAGGGTAGAATTAAGTAATGAATGTTTAGGTTAGTAATAATGGTGGCTGATTTTCTTCTATTTTCTGCTCTAATGCTGGCTGTCTGTGTTGCAATGCAATCGAGGAGGTGATTAAAATAACCATTTTAAATGCAACTGCTAATATGAAAATCAAGTACACGTCAAGAGGGCAAGAGATCTCAGTTGCAAATTAATTATTTTTAATTATTGACACCAAATTTGTGGCATAAAATAAAGTGGAAGGGCGAAAGCCTCTTTAATTTATCCAAGTTGACCAGCCACTTCCTGACAGTGCGGTGCTGAAAAGAATGGCTTTGACTCCTGAAAGCACCAAAACAACCAATTCCAATTTAAATACATTGCCTGATTACCTCGGTGTATGAAGAGGAAAGAATAAAGTAGGCAATCACTGCGATCTTAATGAAACAGGCACTGCGATTATGCTACCAAATCAAACAAATAAAATTAGTATTAGGTATTATTTTATGGTTATTTATGGAACAGTAAAGAAATATGAGATGGTTTGATGGTAAATATTTCTTAAAATAGAAGATGTTGCTTTGTTCAATAAAGTTATTAAAATTAGTCGTCTTATAAATAAATAATTTTTCTATGCATTATTCAAATCCTCGCGTCAGAAAGATTAAAATGTTACTGGGAATACACGTGATTTATTTATGAGGATTTAATTTATGCAAATGCATTCTTGTCCTGCTTGATTAAAAAGGCTTTGTAAAGGACCTCTTTGTTGTGACAAGTAACCACCAAATAAAGTCTGTGAGGGATGAAAGTTAGTGCTGTGGGGGGTTCAGTCTACAACGACGGCCACCATATACAACCAATACAATTCACTGGAGATCACCAGCAACATTAAATTACAACTGCAAAATACTGCGGATGCTGGAAATCTGAAATGAAAACAGAAACCACTAGACATACTCAGCAGGTCAGTCTGTGGAGAAAGAAACAGAGTTAACGTTTCAGGTCAATGACCTTTCATCAGATTTGGAAAAAGTTAGAGATGTAACAGATTTTAAGCAAGTACAGAGGCAGGGAAAGGAGGGAGGGGAAGAAAGAACAAAAGGGAAGGTCTGTGATAGGGTGGAAGGCAGGAGAGATTAAATGATAAAAGGGATGATGATGCAAGACGAAAGGAGATGGTAATGGGACAAGTAAAGAAACAAAAGATGGGTCTAGAGGAGGTGTAAATGGGAATAGCAGAATCATCACAGCTGCCGTCCAAAAAAATGGGGGCAGAGGTTATGATCTGAAATTGTTGAACTCAAGGCAGTTTACAAGGATGATGGGTGAACGGGACTTGGTGCGAGTTCGGATACAGGCAGCAGAGTTCTGCATGAGCTCAAGTTTATGGAGGGTGCAAGGTGGGAGGCCGGCCAGGAGAGCATTAAGATAGTCGAGCCTAGAGGTAACAAAGGATGAGAGTTTTAGCAGCAGATGAGCTGAGGCAGGACTGGAGACGGGCGGTATTACGGAGGTGGAAGTAGGCGGTCTTGGTGATGGAGAGGATACGGGGTCGGAAGCTCAGCTCAGGGTCAAATAGGATGCCAATCAGTCTGGTTCAGCCTGAGACAGTGACCAGGGAGAGTGGTGGAGTCGATGGCTAGGGAATGGAGTTTGTAGCGGGGACTGGAGTAAAATAACTTATCCTCATGAATGCCAAATTCCCATGGTCAACAAATTTGTTCATTCATTCATTTATCCTGGACCAGTTGAAGGATGATGATAATTTTTGAAGAATAATGGACTATTAAGCTGGCTTTTTAGAGGATAGTTACCCATTGAAACCACAGTTAAAGACATCACCAGCAAACATTTCCACTTTGGTACAGCCAGACATAAGCAGCTGCAAACTCCTATCATCAAATGCGCTTTGGATCTCCTGAAAGAAAGGCTTCAGTGCCTGGATTGCCTCAGGGCAGGTGTGGGCTCTGCGATAGCTAGAGAAGGTAGATGAGTTCATGCTGCACAATAAAGCTTGATTACTCCATATAGCGATGAGAGAGGCAACTGAAGATACTGCACAGGATTTACTTCATGCCTGTGAGGCTTCACTTATGGCGCTCGGGGAAGTATGGGGCTTGGGTTCTGGATCATTGTGCAGAGGTTGCCATTATGCTTCTCATCTTTTGGACATGTCCTCAGGCATGTACACAAGAGGACATGTCAGTTGATAAAAAGAATTATAGATATCCTCTGGAACTGGATCCATATCAGTATCTAATCAGAATGTCGGTTCAAGTTTCCTTGCCCTTCCCCACAGCTTGTCTTGAACTCCTGTTCCCCACTTGCTGTAGTGACAGCCAGAGTTCCCACCATATACTGATAATGAAGAAGACTATGGCCTGAATTTTCTTTACCTTGGTGGGTCCGGTGCGGCTGGTGTCCGTGGCGGGTCCCGACCTCGCTGCTGGCTCCATCCTGCCCGAAATGAACTTACTTTAATGGGGCCTATTAAGCTCGCCCAGCGCCTTACTGGCCCAATTAGATGGAGCAGGTCTGGTGATGTCATTCATGACGCGTTTTAAGCCGGGATCCTTAAATGGACCCTGGCCACATTACATTTTAAGTTCAGTCTAACATAGTGGGTGTTGAATCTTTACTGTACAAGTACAATAAAAGTTCTATATGAGAGACAAATAAATATTTAAATAAAATTATCATGAAGTAATATGACTCCATCTACAAATACAATCAAGAACATAATTTAAAAAGTACATTAATTGTGAGGTTATTGGTGCTTTAGTCACAAATCTATAGACATTTGTATCAGTAACTGGTACAAATAAAAGATGTGTGTGTATAGGTAATATATAAAATTAAGCAAATTTTAAATGTAACTGTAAAGGGGTAGATTTACAATCTTATGCAAGTTCAGCGGAAGAGCTGCAGAAACCCTGACAGTGTAATTGGTGCTTACAATGTGTTTCTGGGATTTCTGCAGCTCTTCCGTTGAAGTTAACAATGGACAAGTTAGAGAACCTCCGCAGAAATTCACCCAAAAGTCTGAGACTGAAAAATTACATTAGTCATATTCAGGGACTAAAAGCAAATTGAACCAGTGGAATGAGTGATGAGAATGAAATTGTTACAGTTGATGACTTGATTTAATGTGTAACTGAACAATCACAGTATACTGTGAGAAAAACCTGACCAGAAACAACACAAACATTTATTGAAATGGTATATGTCATTTTTTATAGTGCAGATCAATTCACTGCAATTACTGTTCAGTTGGAAGGCAACAGCCGAGAATGGCCAGTGAAAAATTAACATTCACCAGTAACTTTTCAAGTGGAACAGAATCTCCAGCAATCTGTTAGCTGATGTAATCTTTCTAACTTTCTAATGTTTTCCTGACTGACCTGTTTGGACACCATCCACACCTTTGATTGCCGTGATTATCTCTCTGCCGAGGTGTGATAAAGGGAAGTTAGAAAGATTAACTGTAATCATCTGGCAGTGTTCTCTGACTATATATGCTGTGCTGATATGCATCTCTTCACTTCACCTGACGAAGGAGCAGCGCTCCGAAAGCTTGTGATTTCAAATAAAGCTGTTGGACTATAACCTGGTGTTGTGCGACTTCTCATATCTGAGATTTGGCCGCAAATTTAATGGAGGAGGCGCGATGGGGGCGGGACAGCTGGTTTCCGGGTTCCAGTCCCACTCCCGCTCTGCAGACGTGATTTTCCCTTGATTGGCCTTGTTAACCCCGCCCTGCGGGCTTACCAGCCAATTAACAGGAAGCGGGTCTGATGACGTCATTTGATGATGCGTCATCAGCCGGTTTCCTTAAAAGGACCACGTTCACATGAAGTTTGACAGTTGATCTGTCAATTTTTGACAGCATTGAGGTGCTGCAAACACTGACAATCACTGCACAAAGGTGAACGATTGAACCCAGGCTCTCCAATGACTCCCTCCATATGCTTATGGAAGGAGTCATAGCAAGCAGGGAGGTTCTCTTCCCTTCCAAGGGTGGAAGAGACCTCCCCAGGACACCAACTTACCTTGCACCTCCACCCAACCCTCTCTATCTACTTTACCACTTCCCCATCACACTAGCCACCCCTCACACTCGCCCTCTTCCGACTGCAAGCATACCAACTAACACACAAGGGTAGACATTTGAGAGGTTTAGCCAATGTCCATGTGAAGTTTCTGGTAATGTGTTTCATGCAGTGAAATCTCTTTTTTCCCAAAGTGCCCCTTATTGGACAGATCTGAGCGCACCTTGAGAAGTGTCTTACTGAGTTCCAGTGATTGTTCAGTCATAACTCCCCCCCACCCCACTCCCACTATAGTGATGTGTGTGCATGGAATAGCTTGGACATTAAAGGGTTGCTTCACGGTGCTGGTGCGGGATGGTGTCAACCTGGCACATCATGTGGCAACCAGGGTTTACAGCATCAAGTGAGGAAAATCTGGCCATGGTGATGCCATCGCTGGCCTCCCGGCCAACAATTTTATCAGAGGCTGATGACCTGTGTCCAGTGCAGCATCAGGTGATGGCAGAGAAGGTTGGTGGTGATGTTGGTGTTGGGGCTGATTATGGAAGGATTCGGAGGACCAAGGTCTGATTGTTTCATTGGCTCCGATGTTGCTGAAATAGATGGCAGAAGCGATCTGTCAATGGTGAGAGAGGTTCTCCCAATGAGGTGGCACTGGACATACAGTTGGATCTAAAAACTTGCAAGCTAAAGAAATCTCTATATGTATTAAAAATGCAATAACCAACATTTTCTGTGCTCTGAAACTCAACATCTGCAACATGGCATCCTTGACACCACTTCTGCAGCTGTCAGCTTTACACAAACATCAGAGCAGACTCACAACACGCCAGATTGAGCTGGCGTGTTCCCCGAACAGCGGGTAACCCGTGGGGGAGAAGGTAAAATTAGATGTAAGCCTCAAAATACTCTCAAATTGGCTCTTAACAAGCCATTTATGTAGCTGAATTGTATCCCCCGCCGCTTGGTGTCGGGTCAGTTTTGCGCTGACAGACCCGACACTGGGTGACTCGCGTGGAGGCGGGTTGACAGTGGGTTTCCTACCCGCTGTCAATCTTTGCTATTCTAGACAGCGGACCCACCTCCAAACCCGCCCCCTCAGCACTATTAAATTCGCGGCCGAAGGGTCTACACCAAAAAACAGTAACCTATTTTCTCTTTTTATATGGCGAAAGATCTGCTGTGTCTTTTCTGCTTTTTTTCTTATGGCCCCGATATTAATATGAAGGCAGATTCCGAGCCTGGGGCAGAGTGGGGGTGGGGGGTGGTGTAATTGCGTGGGTCGGATTCTCTGATTTCAGCTTGATTGAGGCAATAAATTTTGACTCCTGGGTTTCCCGTCTGCGAGCTGTGCAGCAGGTGTGATGTGTACCCACATCACGCAATCTCAACTCTATTTAAAGGGATGGTGTAGAAATAGAATTTGGAGGAGCCAGGAGGTGTTTAGGATGGATGCACAGAGAGCAAGGGCAGCACCCAAATTCAATGATGCATCCCTGGAATTACTGCTGAGTGCAGTCAGGAGTAGGAGGGACATACTTTGCTCCAGCAATTTGAGGAAGAAACCTGCAGCTCTCACCAAGAAAGCATGGTTGGAGGCTGGTGAGGAGGTGAGCAGCAGGAACATTGTGCCCCAGGTCTTACTTCCCACGTACCAGGGTGTATAGACAGAGGCTCAGCTTCCTTGACCTCTCGGAACAGTAGTGCTTCCGCAGGCTGAGTTTGTCACATTCTTGCCTGTTAAAATTCCCCCCTATATATCTGAAGTCAAAAGCACTTAACAATGACTGTGGTGACTCTGTGTAGATGTTTAATGTGAAGAATTTTGGGATGTCTTAAAGTCATGATAAATTGACCCTTAGTTGTTAGGGGGGGGATTAAATATGTGGGGTTATGGGGATAGGATGGGATATGTTAGGGGGAATTAAATACGTGGGGGTAGGGTGGGATATGTGTACTGTGGGGATTAAAGCAGGGACAGGGTACTGGATTTGGATGATCAGCCATGATCGTATTGAATGGTGGAGCAGGCTCGACGGGCCGAATGGCCTACTCCTGCTCCTAGATTCTATGTTTCTATGTTTCTATGAAAGGAGCTATATAAATCCATGCTCTTTTTTTCTTGTTAGCTACTGACAAAGCTGTACTATTGTGGAAATGGTTTCTAGTTGAGGCTGCAGGAACGTGCACATGTCTAGGATAGCGTAGTTTCCACATGTGGGTGTCTCTCTCTACGTCCAGGTATGTATGTCTTGTCCTGCAGAGATGGGTGATGACATAAGGGCGGATCTTAAGTAAGCACAGAAAGTGGTTCACCTGAATCTCCTCTTCCTAATATTTTTGTATTCATTTATTCTTGGGATATTGGTGCTGCTGGCAAGGCCAGCATTTATTGCCCATCCCTGGATGCCCTTGCGACGGTGGTGGTCAGCCTTATTCTTTAACCACTGCAGTCTGTGAGGTGAAGATATTCCCCACAATACTGTTAGCTAGAGAGTTCCAGAAATTTGATCCAGTGATGATGAAGGGACATGGAGTTGCGAGAAAGATGGTCATTGATTTGGGAGGCGACTGCATGTTCAATGACTTTGGGGAGGAAAAGGAGGTTGAAGATGGGGTGGTAGTTTGCAAGGACAAAAGGGTTGAGGGTGGGTTTATTCAAAAGGGGATGATTATGATAATTTTGAAAGGAAGGAGGCAGTTCCTGCAGAGAAGGGGGAACCATTTACAATGTCAGCTAGCATGTGAGCAAGAAAGGGAAGTTGGACGGTCAGCAGTTTAGTGGGAATGGGAATGGGATATCATGGAAAAGATGAGCGCGAAGAAGACATAAGGGGAGATGGAAGAAAAATTAGAAAAAGACGTGGGATCAAGGGTAGGGTAGGGGAGCCTGGGGGAGATTTGGTTTGGTAGGTAAGGGGAAGAGGAGAGCAACAGAGGCACTGGAATGGATGTTCTCAATCTTAGTGACAAAGTCCATGAGCTCCTTGCACTTGTTGTTAGAGGTGAGGGTGGAGGGGGCAGGGGAAAGGGATTTAAGGAGACAGTTGGTAGTGGAGAAAAGAAGATGGACATTATGTTTACGATCCAGGATGATCCTGGAGTAGTGGGCAATTTTGGCAGAGTAGAGTGAAGCTCACTAGCGCATGATGTGATCCAGACAGATCTGGTGATGGATGGCTAAACCAATTGTCCAACAGTTATGCTTAATTCTACACCACTTAGACTTGATGGAGAAAAGATGGGGCCCATACCAGAGGAAACAACCAGGAAGGGAGAGAGTAAGGATTCAACTGGGGACAAGGACATCAAAGGTTGAGGTGAGGGAGTGGTTGAGCAGACCAATGACTGTAGAAGTATTATGATAAATGGAAGGCCAAAGGCTAGGCAGTTAGGAGTTTCAAAAGTGTAGTTGTAAGTGAATTGGGGGAGAGTTTCTTTTCCGGGGGCAGAGGTAGAAAGATGTGGGGTTGAAGGGGGTAGGGGATGTTGCTGGTGAGGGATAAAAGGAAGTTATTGAAGATGGACTTATCTGTGATCAACACCATAGGAGTACAGATGCCACGTGAGATGCAGCAATCAGTGAAATCACAAGAGAGAGGACAAGGTGAGTTGAGATGCAGATTGAAATCACTGCGGATGAGGCGTCGCTCAGTGCAGGCACTGAGGGAGGAAAGGAGGGAGAATATCTGGGGGTTGAAGAAACGTGGCATGGGGCTTGGGTGGCAGTAGAGAATGAGAATTTTAAAGGAGAGGCAAGAGAGCTGGAACAAGGTGAGGTGCACGAAGGAGGAGAAGGTGCCAGAGAGTGTGATTTAACGATTTGCTCTAACCAAAGCAAGGCAGTCTTGCATCTGCTGCTGCACCAGTTATAAATCAGCATTCTCAATTCATTTACTTGTGAAGCAGAAACATTACAAGATTGTGCAAGTTGAATTGGGGCAGAAATTATGTTGGAACCTACAAGCTGAGCAACACTGCAGCACAGACTCAGCAACATAATGCCGAGCAGCTAGGAGTCATATTGTGTCACATGATTACGCTGGGAAATGTGTGCTCTAATCCACTCGTGAAATTCCCCAGCAATAGCACAGGTGATGACAGTAACGCCAACAGTAATTTCTAGGCTTTACTAATCAGCAATAGGATATCATATAATTGAATAAAAAATGACACGTCCAGATCAATAGCTAATTTTGCAATGTATTTGAGCTCTAATTTGCCAAGCATCAGGGTGATAGGGCATGGATTTGTTTCAACTGTTTTTGATCTCCACTGTGCTGAAGAGGAGTTGAGTAGATGACAAGTTCTTTTGTGGAGAGAAGGAAAATCACTGTGGAGAGTATTTCCATGCACCTCCTACTGAGTGTGTTGGGAACCTCCGGCACCTTGTGCCAAACAGCCATTATTTTATGTCTGAGGCTTGACAATGAGTGTCACCAGATTAATTTACCACAACTGAGCCTGATCCCATCCCCACCTGGTGTGTGTACTTATAGCAGGGGGTCAGTGGATATGAGCAAGAGCAGGAATCTGGCCGGATTTTCCCTTCTTTTACCAGGGAGGTGATTTATAACACCTGGACCGCTGCACCCATTGAGATCAGGTAACTCAGCATGGGCCAGGGATTGAATGTGGGATCTTTCTTGCTTGGTAAGGCTCAGCTGCTCAACGTGAGCTTGCTTTTAGTCTCTCCTGCAGCATGTTTCCTTCCTGGTCGACATTTAAACAATACATGTTGAAGAAGCAGGTGTGTTGTTTTGGAGACTATAAAACATGACATAACTCAGAGATATTACAACACTTAGAGCAGCACTGATTGGGGCCTGGGAACAGTTAGTTTGTCTACTCTCTCAATCAGAGCATGATGTGTGGCCCAAGGGAGGAAAATATAATAAAGCACCTTTAAAATAGCTTGTCTCTAGTTCTGTGAAAAGGCCGGCTTCCCATGAATAAATTTAGCAGGAGGAAAGGCATTTGACTAAGAGTAGGCATTTCCAAACAGAAAATTGTGAGAGACATACCTAATGTCTGCAGCAAGGGAGTTCAGTGGCAGATATATTATTGTTTCTCATTCAGCATCCCTGAGTCTCTCACTGCTTGCTCTAAAGGAGGCAGTCATTAGCTCTTAGTCTGTAATTACTGCTGATCTCCAAAAAACAAAAAGCACACTGAATATTTTGTTTTCCCAGAGCTGTTTGTACAAATGCACTCCAAGGAATAAACTGGTTCAGATTCATTAAACACCTTTTGGAATTGTGATAAATTCTGTAACCAGCTTTCACAGTGTTATTTCTCTATCAGCTTCTTAAACCTGACACAAAATCAATTTTGCAAGTTACCGTTCAACAAAAATTACCAGAGGCAGCACCAATAATATAAAAAACGAACCGAGGATATTTGATATGATTATTATTCCAGGAGCGAGGCTGACCATATGACATGAGAACGAAACTCCTCGACGGGCCTCACTGATGATATACAAACAGTCTATTCCTAAGGGTAAATTTTACAAGACTGGCATGCAACCAATGTGTATTGGAAAAATCGGCAGCACAGGAAGTCCAGATAACAACAGAAAGCGCTGGAAAAACTCAGCAGGCCAGGCAACATCTGTGGAGAGAGAAACAGAGTTAACGTTTCAGGTCGAAAACCCTTCATCAGAACTGAGAAAAAAGCAGGAAATGAAACAGATGAAAAAGCAAGTGGGAGGCTGGGGGAAGGAATAAAAGAACAAAAGGGGAGGTCTGTGAGAAGTAGAGACATTAAGAGATACTCAAGACGAGACGAGATGGTAATAGGACAGGTTAAGAAACAAAAGATGGCTCAGAAGTGTGAAATGCGCTGGCAGAATGAAAGACAGCTGCCATGTGGGAGAGAGAATAAAAAGGGAAAAGGCACAAACCAAAAGTGCGGATAAAAAAAAAAAAAATATATATATATGGTAGGGGCCGAGATTATGATCTGAAATTGTTGAACTCGATATTGAGTCCGGAAGGCTGTAAAGTGCCTAATCGGAAGATGAGGTGCTGTTCCTCGAGCTTACGCTGAGCTTCCGTGGAACAATGCAAGAGGCCGAGGACGGTGAGGTCTGAGTGGGCGTGGATATTTTTTATCCATACTTTTGGTTTGTGCCTTTTCCCTTTTTATTCTCTCTCCCACATGGCAGCTGTCTCTCATTCTGCCAGCGCATTTCACACTTCTGAGCTATCTTTTGTTTCTTAACCTGTCCTATTACCATCTCGTCTCATCTTGAGTATCTCTTAATGTCTCTACTTCTCACAGGCCTCCCCTTTTGTTCTTTTATTCCTTCCCCCAGCCTCCAACTTGCTTTTTCATCTGTTTTATTTCCTGCTTTTTTCTCAGTTCTGACGAAGGGTCTTCGACCTGAAACGTTAACTCTGTTTCTCTCTCCACAGATGTTGCCTGGCCTGCTGAGTTTTTCCAGCGCTTTCTGTTGTTATTTCAGTTTTCCAGCATCCGCAGTATTTTGCTATTGTATCAGGAACTCCAGATGTTGTCCTGATAAGGACTTCAACGAGGTAGGTAGGTAGGTAGGGACTAGTTTACATAATGGGAAGGTTTACTTTGGTCAGCATAAGGGAGAGGCTAAATAGTCACTTTGGGCTGGCAGGATAACAACAACTTGCATTTATATAGCACCTTTAACGTAGTAAAATGTCCCAAGGTGTTTCACAGGAGTGTTATCAAACAAAATTTGACGCCAAGCCACATAAGGAGATATTAGGACAGGTGACCAAAGGCTTGGTCAAAGAAGTAGGTTTTAAGGAGCGTATTAAAGGAGGAAAGAGAAGTGCTTAGGGCCTTGGCAACTGAAAGCACGGCCGCCAATTGTGGAGCGATTCAAATCAGGGATGCCAGAATTGGAGGAGTGCAGATCTCTCAGAGGGTTGTAGGGCTGGAGGAGGTTACAGAGATAGGGAGGGCGAAGTCATGGAGGGATTTGAAAACAAGGATGAGAATTTTAAAATAGAGGCATTGCTTAACCGGGAGCCAATGTAGGTCAGCGAGCACAGGGGTGATGGATGAACGGGACTTGATGCGCGTTAGGATACGGGCAGCAGAGTTTTGGATGACCTTAAGTTTTTGGTGGGTGGAAGATGAGAGGCTGGCTAGTAGTGCATTGGAATAGTCAAGTCTAGAGGTAACAAAGGCATGGATGAAGGTTTCAGTAGCAGATGAGCAGAGGCAGGGGCGGAGTTGGGCGATGTTACGGAGGTGGAAATAGTTAGTCTTAGTGATGGCACAGATATGTGGTCAGAAGCTCATCTCGGGGTCAAATATGACAGCAGATTGCGAACAATCTGGTTCAGCCTCAGACAGATGCCAGGGAGAGGGATGGAGTCGGTGGTTAGGGAACGGAGTTTGCGGCGGAATCCGAAGACAATAGCTTCGGTCTTCTCAATTTTTAGTTGGAGAAAATTTCTGCTCATCCAGTACTGGATGTCGGACAAGCAGTCTGACAATCTAGAGACAATGGAGGGGTCGAGAGAGGTGGTGATGAGGTAGAGCTGGGTGTCATCAGCTTACAGGTGGAAACTGACACTGTGTTTTCAGGATGATGTCGCCGAGGAGCAGCATGTAGATGAGAAATAGGAGGGGAACAAGGATAGATCCTTGGGGGACACCAGAGGTAACGATGCCGTAGCAGGAAGAGAAACCATTGCAGGTCATTCTCTGGCTATGACTGGATAGATAAGAATGGAACCAGGCGAGAACAGTCCCTCCCAGCTGGACGACGGTAGAGAGGCGTTGGAGGAGGATTGACTGGTCAACTGTGTCAAAGGCTGCAGACAGGTCGAGAAGGATGAGGAGGGATAGTTTACCTTTGTCACAGTCACATAGGATGTCATTTGTGATTTTGATAAGAGCTGTTTCAGTACTGTGGCAGGGGCGGAAACCTGATTGGAGGGATTCAAACGTGGAGTTCCGGGAAAGATGGGCACGGATTTGGGAGATGACAGCGCATTCAAGGACTTTGGAGACGAAAGGGAGGTTGGAGATGGGGCAGTATTTTGCAAGGATGGAGGAGTCAAGGGTTTCTTTTTTGAGGAGAGTGGTGGTGATGACTGCAGATTTGAAGGGAAAGGGGACAGTACCTGAGAAAAGAGAACCATTAGCAATAACAGCTAACATGAGGGCCAGGAAGTGAAGTTGGGTGGTCAGTAGTTTATTGGGAATAGGGTCGAGGGAGCAGGAGGTGTGTCTCATGGACAAGATGAGCTTGGAGAGGGCATGAGGGGAGATAGGAGAGAAACTAGAGAGAGATGCGAGTTCAGGGCTAGGGCGGGGGGAACCTTAGAGGAAGTTTGGTCCGGTGGGCTAGGGGAAGGGAGGGAAGCAGCAGAGGCAGCTGAATGGATGGTCTCAATCTTAGTTACAATCTTAGTGACAAAGAAGTCCATGAGCTTCTTGCACTTTTTGTTGTAGGTGAGGGTGGAGGGGCAAGGAAGAGGGGTTTAAGAAGACAGTTTGCAGTAGAGAAAAGAAGCCGGGGGTTATCTTTGCATTCCAGGATGATCCTGGAATAGTGAGCAGTTTTAGCAGAGGAGAGCAGGACCCGATAATGCTTTATGTGGTCCAGTCAGATCTGGCAATGAATGGCTAAATCAGTTGTCAGCCAAAATAACAACAGAAAACGCTGGAAAAACTCAGCAGGCCAGGCAGCATCCGTGGAGAGAGAAAGAGAGTTAACGTTTCAGGTCGATGACCTTTCATCAGAACTGGGAAGAGCCGGAAATCAAATAGATTTAAGGCCAGGGTAAAGCTGGGAAAAGGGGGAGGGGATAAAGGAACAAAGGGGGAGATGAAGAGACATTAAGAGACATTAAGAGATATGCAAGGCTAGAGGTGGTGTTAATGTGACAGATTAAGGCTGAATGAAGTGTGAAATCCACTGGCAGAATGAAGGACAGCTGCCAGCTTCTAGGAGGAAAAAAAAAGGTGGGGGGGGACAAATAAAAGGGTGGATAAAATAAAATATAAATGTGATTGGAGCTGAGGTTATGATCTAAAATTGTTGAACTCGATATTGAGTCCAGAGGGCTGTAGCGTGCCTAAACGAAAGATGAGGTGCTGTTCCTCGAGCTTACGCTGAGCTTCCGTGGAACAGTGTAATAGGCCGAGGACGGTGAGTCAGAGTGGGAGTGAAGCGGTGAATTAAAGTGACAGGCCACCGGGAGCTCGGGGTCCCCCTTACGGACTGAACGGAGGTGTTCCGCAAAGCGGTCACCCAATCTGCGTTTGGTCTCCCCAATGTAGAGGAGTCCACATCGTGAGCAGCGAATACAGTATACTAAATTGCAGGAAGTACAAGTAAATCGCTGTTTCACCTGGAAGGGGTGTTTGGGGCCCTGGACAGTGGGAAGAGGGGAGGTATAAGGGCATGTGTTGCATCTCCTGCGCGTGCACGGGAAGGTGCCGGGCGAAGGGGAAGGGGTGTTGGGGGTGGTAGAGGAGTGGACTATGGTGTCGCGGAGGGAGCGGTCCCTACGGAATGCTGAAAGGGGAGGTGAGGGGAAGATGTGTTTGGTGGTGGGATCACGCTGGAGGTGGCAGAAATGGCGGAGGATGATCCGTTGAATGTGGAGGCTGGTGGGGTGAAAGGTGAGGACAAGGGGAACCCTATCGTGGTTCCGGGAGGGAGGGGCAGGGGTGAGGGCAGATGTGCGGGAGATAGAACGGACACGGTCGAGGGCCGTGTCGACCACGGCAGAGGGGAATCCTCGGTTGAGGAAAAAGGAAGACATGTCGGAAGCACTGGTATGGAAGGTGGCATCATCAGAGCAGATGCGGCGGAGACGGAGAAACTGGGAGAATGGAATAGAGTCCTTACAGGAGGCGGGGTGGGAGGAAGTGTAGTCCAGGTAGCTGTGGGAGTCGGTGGGCTTGTAGTGAATGTTAGTCAATAACCTATCCCCAGAGATGGAGATGGAGAAGTCGAGGAAGGGAAGGGAAGAGTCGGAGATGGACCATGTGAAGGTGAGGGAAGGGTGGAAATTGGAAGCATAGTGAATGAAATGTTCTAGTTCAGGGCGAGAGCAGGAGACGGCACCGATACAGTCATCAATGTACCGGAAAAAGAGGTGAGGGAGGGGACCCGAGTAGGACTGGAACAAAGAGTGTTCCACATATCCCACAAAAAGGCAGGCATAGCTAGGACCCATGCGGGTACCCATAGCAACACCTTTAATTTGGAGGAAATGGGTAGAGTCAAAGGAGAAGTTGTTCAATGTGAGAACAAGTTCAGCCAGGCGGAGGAGGGTGGTGGTGGATGGGGACTGGTTGGGCCTCTGTTCAAGGAAGAAGCGGAGCGCCCTCAGGCCATCCTGGTGGGGAATGGAGGTGTAGAGGGATTGTACGTCCATAGTGAAGAGGTGTTGCTATGGGTACCTGCATGGGTCCTAGCTATGCCTGCCTTTTCGTGGGATATGTGGAACACTCTTTGTTCCAGTCCTACTTGGGTCCCCTCCCTCACCTCTTTTTCCGGTACATTGATGACTGTATCGGTGCCGTCTCCTGCTCTCGCCCTGAACTAGAACATTTCATTCACTATGCTTCCAATTTCCACCCTTCCCTCACCTTCACATGGTCCATCTCCGACTCTTCCCTTCCCTTCCTCGACTTCTCCATCTCCATCTCTGGGGATAGGTTATTGACTAACATTCACTACAATGTGGACTCCTCTACATTGGGGAGACCAACCGCAGATTGGGTGACCGCTTTGCGGAACACCTCCGTTCAGTCCGTAAGGGGGACCCCGAGCTCCCGGTGGCCTGTCACTTTAATTCACCGCTTCACTCCCACTCTGACTTCACCGTCCTCGGCCTATTACACTGTTCCACGGAAGCTCAGCGTAAGCTCGAGGAACAGCACCTCATCTTTCGTTTAGGCACGCTACAGCCCTCTGGACTCAATATCGAGTTCAACAATTTTAGATCATAACCTCAGCTCCAATCACATTTATATTTTATTTTATCCACCCTTTTATTTGTCCCCCCCCACCTTTTTTTTTCCTCCTAGAAGCTGGCAGCTGTCCTTCATTCTGCCAGTGGATTTCACACTTCATTCAGCCTTAATCTGTCACATTAACACCACCTCTAGCCTTGCATATCTCTTAATGTCTCTTAATGTCTCTTCATCTCCCCCTTTGTTCCTTTATCCCCTCCCCCTTTTCCCAGCTTTACCCTGGCCTTAAATCTATTTGATTTCCGGCTCTTCCCAGTTCTGATGAAAGGTCATCGACCTGAAACGTTAACTCTCTTTCTCTCTCCACGGATGCTGCCTGGCCTGCTGAGTTTTTCCAGCGTTTTCTGTTGTTATTTCGGATTTCCAGCATCCGCAGTATTTTGCTATAGTATCAGTTGTCAGCCATATACGTTCAAGTCTGTGTCCCTTGGGCTTAAGGGAGCAATGATGAGGGCTGTACCAGGGGAGCTACCAGAGTAAGAGAGAGCAATGGTTTTAATGGGGTCTAGGGCATCAAAGGTGGAGGTGAGGGTATGGTCGAGCAGATTGGTAGCTGCAGAAATGTCGTGGTGAATGGGAGGGCCAAAGGCTAGAGAGTTGGGATTTGAAAGTGCAGTTGTAAGTGAATTGGGAGAGCGTTTTTTCCAGGGGCAGACACAGTAGGAAGTAGGGTTGGGAGGGGGAAGGGGGATGTGGGTGAAGAGCAATACAAGGAATTCATTAGAGATTGGCTTATCTGTGATTCACACGATGGGAGTAGCGAGGCCCCATAAGCTGGCAAGGTCAAGGAGATAGCCGTGAATATGGGTAGGGAAGTTTATATGGAGGGAGAGATTAAGGGAGGATATGAAAGCGGTGATCTCAGAGGTGAGAGAGCATGATGAGTTGAGATGGAGGTTAAAATCACCGAGGATGAGAAGTTGCTTGGTGCAAAGGCTGAGGGAGGAAAGCAATGAAGATATCTCGGTGAGAAAATTGTCATGGTACTTGGGCGGTAGAGAATGAGGATTTTAAAGGAGAGGCGAGAGGGGTGGAACAAGGTGAGATGCTCAAAAGCGGAGAAGATGCCAGTGGAGTAGGGGGACAGACCAAGATGTGATTTGATGACAGGGCCACCACGGCAGTTTGGGCGGGGCAAGTGGTGGAAGGATACCCCACAAACAAATAGGGTGCCCAGCAGGTGTGAAAGGTAATCATGAATGTGATGTCTCTATTTTCTGCACCTGTAAGGATGTGCAGAAGAAGGTGTCAGGTTTGAATAACAGTGCCAGGGTAAGCAATGATCCAAAATGGTTAGATTTGGTGCTGTGATTTGGTTTTGCTCATCCCAAAATGTCACTCCATAAGTGAGCCTGCACTCCTTATGATCTAAAACTTAACCATATATGTTTAGTATATGGGATATTGAAGCTACAGGAAAAACAATCCTGCAATTCAATAGTGCAAAGGATTCCATTATGTTTCATGTCACTTCAGAAGTTAGATAGTATCAGCCAGTCACTTCTCGTAACTGGTTATAATATTAAATAGGTTTAATAGTAAAATTCATTATTCATAGGAACCAACAGTATTGGTGAGATGTTGCACAGTCCAATACTCGATTAGAATTTGGAAACAGTTCACAAGTGGTTAATCAAGCCAATGGGCTGGATTTTGATACTGGGGCGGGTTGGGGTCGTGTTATCCACCCGACTGCAATTGGATGTGGGAGATTGATGCAATTTTCACCTAATTGGGCAATTGAGTTCCAGCATGTGGGAACCCATGAACCAATTAGAGTTTTCAGTCTGAAAGTCGCCTCTGATGATGTCATCATTGCTGCTGCATTGAAGATCTTCAAACATTGCCTGGCCTTTGCTGTGAGAGGACCTGCAAAATGAGCAGCAGCAGTCCTAAGTCTGCACCCAGATATTTTTACACCACCACTCCCAGATATGTCTCCTCTACATCCATCCCCATATGCATCCCCATAGCCAGCCAGCGTCAACTATCCATATCCAAATGTGCTCCCGCCAGGTTTCACAATTGTGGTTCAGAACAGGTGTGCTTCACGTATAACAAGGGTTAAAATCACAAAGGCCTTTCAAAATGGCATTATAGAGCCAATTTAGTGCTTGTTAAGGGCCTTAACAACCTATCCCGCCTCTTTAAGGCGGGACGGAGTCGGGACCAGCAGACACGATTTAATGAAAATTGCGTGGAGGCGGGATGGAGGCGGACTTGTGCCCACCCGCCAGTTTTCACAATTTTAACCCCCCACACGCCTCCAAACCCGCCTCCACGGGTCAATGAAAATCCAGCCCAATGAGTCAGATAAGACCCTTTTAATTACAGAATTAGAAAAAGAAACAATTCTCAGAAAGAACTGAGCAATACTGTTCCTCAACAAAAAACAGAACTTGTAAGAATTATGTAAGCATAAGCTTATGAGTTTCATTTATCCCTGTGTGAATATATGAATGTCCTTTTTTGATGTTTATAATTCCTTTGAAGAACAGTCACTGCTTTGAAGGTCAATCTGTCAGAGAAAGTTGATCAGCTGAACAATACCAACAATCATTGCAAAGATATGCAGGTGACCAGTTGCGGGAATTGGTGAGGACTGCTAATACACATCACCTTGGTTTGAGCAGTTTGTCATAATAAAAAGCCACAATAGATATTTAGACACATGCCAATCAAATCCCCTATAAATTAATGTAATTGACTTTTTTGATTAGAAGCAGACAGTCTGAGGCTAAACTAGACAGTTTGCAACCTTGACGTCCTATTTGACCCTGAGCTGAGCTTCCGACCCCATATCATCTCCATCACTAAAACCGCCTACTTCCACCTCCGTAACATTGCCCGTCTCCGCCCCTGCCTCTGCTCATCTGCTACTGAAACCCTCATCCATGCCTTTACCTCTAGACTCGGCTATTCCAATGCGCTCCAAGCCTGCCTCCCAAATTCTCATCCTTGTTTTCAATTCTCTCCATGGCCTCACCCCTCCCTATCTCTGTCCTCCTTCAGCCCTACAACCCTCTGAAATCTCTACGATCATCCAATTCTGGCCTCTTACACATCCCCGATTTTCTTTGCTCCACCATTGGTGGCCGTGCCTTCAGCTGCCTAGTCTCTAAGCTCTGGAATTCCCTCCCTAAACCTTTCCGCCTCTCTACCTCTCTCTCCTCCTTTAAGATGCTTCTTAAAACCTACCTCTTTGACCAAGCTTTTGGTCACTTGTCCTAATATCTCTCTGTGGCTCGGTGTGAAATTTTGTTTGATAATCGCTCCTGTGAAGCGCCTTGGGATGTATTACTACACTATAAATACGTTTAGTACGTATAAATGCAAGTTGTTGTTGTCTTCTTCCCATATCTTATAGTGATAGCATATAGGAAATATTCTTGTGGTACATCAATCAAGACATTTATTATTTGTATTAATGATATAGACGTAGGTGTTGCGGGCACGATCTGCAAGTTTGTAGATGTAACTAAAATTTGTGAAAGTGTCAGGACTGTGGACGATGCTCGACTGTTTCAGGAAGATCTTGATGAATTGGGGGATTGGGCTTGTGACTGAAAATTATGTTTAGCTTAGAAAAGTGCAGGGTTATTCATGTGGGCAGAGTGAATGCTGAACATAAATACACCTTTCAGCAAAAAGCACTCAAACAGGTGGAGAAAGAAGAAATCTAATGCATAGATCTGTAAAGGTTCATGACAATGCCATGAAGCAATAGCTAGAGTGAATAGATTGTTGGGGTGCAAGCTTGTGATTTCAAATAAAACTGTTGGACTATAACCTGGTGTTGTGTGACCTCTCAATTTTGCATTTATAAGACCATTGACTACAGGACAAAGCATATTATTTTATCCTTGTACAAGACCTTGGTCAGGCGTGATTTTGAATATGGTGTTCAGTTTTGGTTTTCTCATATGGTGGGTTATATTGAAGCTTTGGAAAGGGTGCCAAATAGGGCCACCAGATTGATTCCAAGTTTGGAGCATCTTAGTTATCAAGAAAAGCTTCAAGAGTTGGGACTCTATACTTTAGAGATGCGCAGACTTAGAGGTGATTTGATTGAGGTTTATTAGATGATGAAGGGAATAGATTGTGTTCGAGTAGACAGTTTGTTCTAACTAAATATGATATGAGGACCAAGGGTCACAATTTTAAATTGTACAAGGCCAGATCTAGGTTAGATGTCAAGAGGTGGTTCTTTTCCCAGAGAATAGTGGACCACAAGGCTGCCGGCTTGTGCGATGAACACCAATTTGCTGAATTCCTTCATGCGAGAGCTAAACCTGTTTCTGGCTGGGGCAGAGATCACCTTGTACAAGTGATATCTCCCCAGAAAATTCAGAAATTTCCATGTAAAATGGTGTAATCTGATACAATTTCTGGTATTATTTTGAAAAATTAATATCTACTATAAACACACACTCCCAATCCTTCTCTTGCATACTCTCATGTGTTACTTCTCTCATACTCCCTCACAATCCTTCCTCACATACTCTTATGATGCTTCATGCTCTTTGGATGTCTAAGTACACAATATAGGGTTCATCACAGTCCACTTGGGCTGTCACTTCCGCAAAGAAATTAAGGAAGTTGGTCAGACAAGATCTTCATCATCTAAAGCTGAGTTTACTGCTGTTTACTAGGCTTTAGATGTACAGATAATCCTCAAGTTTACTCCTGATTACAGATTCCAATATTATACACATAATCAAAGTAAGACTAATGGACATGTAGTCGCCTGTGTCTATTATGTCACCCTTTTGGAATAAGGGCACCTCATTTGCCTGTTTGCAATTAACTGGTAGCTCCTCAGTGTCACTGGTGCACTCATAATACTTGTCACTGCCTCACAAATCTCCTCCTAGTCTCTCTCAACACTCTGGGATCAGCAAATCATGGGATTCATTTTTTAAGCTCTTACAGCTTATCTAGGGCTTTTATATCAAATTTTGCTTTGTTTAAAGAGCATTTTGCTATTGCATTCCCTTGTGAGGAAGCACTCAGTCAGAATAATGACAATTTTGCACTTATCTTCAGTTTCAAGCTTTTTTGCATCTTCACATGTTCTCACCTCTTCTCTTGACTACCTGCTGGCTATTGTGGTAGTGAAAGAATGTTTCCACCTCTCTCTTCCTTTAGGACCCTCATTGAAACCTATCTCTTTCACCAAGCTTTCACCCATCCTTCATATCTCCTTCTTTGGATTGGTGTCCATCTTTGTCTGATTATGCTCCTGTGATGTCTTATTACATTAGTGGCGCTATATAAATGCAAGTTGTTCTTGTTGGTAGTTTTAGATGAGTTACAGTGTATGGGTGAGGAAGTACAAGTTGCAGGTGAGGAGCAGACATCTGCTGCTGGGAGAACCAACTTAGTTGATTGCTCAGCCACAATGCAGAAGGATAATAAACTCACAATGCTACCTTATAAAGAGAGATAGTTGTTTGATCAGGATCTTCTACAAGAGCCATTTGAGACTGTTCAAAATACCCTCTGCTGTCTGGTTAGGAGTGTGGTGGAGTCCCATAGCTGGTTCTAGTAGACACCACCACAGCCTGACCATGGAAAAACAGTTCTCTACTCTGCAGTCTACCATGAAATGCATGTCAAATCCAGAGGCATCTGCAGTGCAGTCCTTAGGAGTACAGGTGTTAAGCCCAGTCGCTGTACATCTTGTGAATGATCAGACTGAATCGAAAGAGGCTTCTCTCTTGTAGCTTCAGCATGCAGCAGGATCAGATTGAGAGAACCTTGAGGTAAGATTCCACAGACCTCAGATCTCACTGCAGCCGTCTGGTTTCTTGCCATGCAGTGGACGAGCTATGGATGTGCTCAGGAACAAGGGTATGGCTGAAATGGGCATGGATGAGGCTGCTTTCTCTCAGGGTAAAGCTACATCTGGCCCATGCAGCATTCCTAAAAAAGCATACATGCTAACCATCCAAACATCCCATGAATAGTCAGAGTTTTCAGGGTAGTGTCCACTTGCACTAATTTATGGGCGAAAATCAGTGCTGCTCCCAGCTTCTGTCCCTGCTCCTCCAAGTGATGGAATGTTGCTGCACTGGAGAAGGTGAGGACATCACCACTGTGAACTGAGGGTGGAGAAGGTGAGTACTAGCATGGGGAGGGGGAAGAACGGAGCCAGTCTCATATGGGAGGAGGGAAGACTGCCATCTTAAACTGAGGGAAGAAGATTGCCAGTATTAATTTAAGGTGGTGGAGCAGAGTGCAAGATTGAATTTGGACAATGAGAGGTAAAGAGATCCAGCCTGAATTAAGGGGGCTAGAACCACCACTACTCCACCACACTCCGAACTAGACAGTGGAGGGTATTTTGAACAGTCTCAAATGGCTCTTGTAGAAGATCCTGCTCGGACAGCTATCCTCTTTCTAAGGGGGATAGTGTGCCAACATGAACTGAGGGGAAATGGAGAAAGCTGTCAGCCTGAACTTTGGTGGAGGGGGAAGGAGAGTGCCTGTGGGAATAGGGTAGGGGGAGTGTCTGTGTCACTGTGACAACCATATAAACAATTGAACACAAAAACGTGGTGTAACATTATATATCCACAATATCTGACAATCTCTCTGCAAGAAAGGAGAAAAAAAATCTGAATTTTAGCAAAACAACATTCTGCTAAATGCTGGAAAGTGGGGTATGCCGACAGTTTCAATTCAGATAAAATGGTGCCTTGCTGTATTTTCAATCTAACTATGTGTCATATCTAGAGCTGTTTGAGTTATTCATTTTCTTGCAGCTGTTGGTCCGCTTTTGTTGGTTTTCCAGCTTGGCACTAAGATTTGCCAGAAAGCGAGTTGGCAGAGCAGCCACCGCAGCAGTTGCTGGGCACAAGGAGGTACTGGACCACAGAGACTCAGTCAGCTCCGAGTGAAACCCCACAGCCAGCCAGCATCCAGCAATCAATAAGAAGGTACAGATTAAGGGCTAGAATTGCGAATAATGCAGAAGCACAATACACTACATTGTGACCATTTTTCTTTATTTCTGAGTGAATAAAGGAACTGAGCTTTTGCCACATATGTGCATAAAGTAACATGATCTCAATTGTTCCAACCTGCTTACACTGGAGAATGTTGTCAGCACTTTCATTGTAATACACCTATTGCTCAGCGCAAGGGAAAGGAATTAAAAATAATTGACTTGGGAAAGCACAGTGGGAAAAGACACTAATTGTACTCATGCATGACACAAAGTAGAGTAATAAATTGGTTGCACTGTATTTGAACTCTGCCCAGAGAGCTTATGTCTGGTTGTGGAGAATAAGCAGAGAAGCATAGAAGCATAGAAGATAGGAGCAGGAGTAGGCCATTCGGCCCCTCGAGCCTGCTCCGCCATTTAATGAGATCATGGCTGATCATCCAAATTAGTGCCCTGTCCCTGCTTTCTCCTCATATCCCTTGATCCCTTTAGCCTTAAGAAATATATCTATCTCCTTCTTGAATATATTTAATGAATTGGCCTCAACTGCCTTCTGTGGTAGAGAATTCCACAGTTCACTACTCTCTGGGTGAAGAAATTCCTCCTCATCTCAGTCCTAAATGGCTTACCCCTTATCCTTAGACTGTGACCTCTGGTTCTGGACTACCCCGCCATCGGGAACATCCTTCCTGCATCTAGTCTGTCTAGTCCTGTTAGAATTTTATAAAGCAGCAACACGGCTACCAATGGCTAGAGATAGTATTTTATGTTTTTGTATTCGTTCCTGGGATGTGGGCGTCGCTGGCAAGGCCAGCATTTGTTGCCCATCCCTAATTGCCGTTGAGAAGGTGAGCCATAGTGCTGTTAGGGAGGGAGTTCCAGGATTTTGACCCAGCAATAATGAAGGAACGGTGATATACTTCCAAGTCAGGATTGTGTGTGACTTGATGGGGAACTTGGAGGTGATGGTGTTCCCATGCGCCTGCTACCCTTGTCCTTCTAGGTGTTAGAGGTCGTGGGTTTGGGAGCTGCTATCGAAGAAGCCTTGGGGAGTTGCTGCAGTGCATCTTGTAGATGGTACACACTGTAGCCACGGTATACCGGTGGTGGAGGGAGTGAATGTTTAAGGTGGCGGATGGGGTGCTGATCAAGCGGGCTGCTTTGTCCTGGATGGTGTCGAGCTTCTTGAGTGTCGTTGGAGCTGCACTCATCCAGGCAAGTGGAGAGTATTCCATCACACTCCTGACTTGTGCCTTGTAGATGGTGGAAAGGCTTTGGGGAGTCAGGAGATGAGACACTCGCTGCAGAATACCCAGCCTCTGACCTGCTCTTGTAGCCACAGTATTTATGTGGCTGGTTCAGTTAGGTTTCTGGTCAATGGTGACCCGAGGATGCTGATGGTGGGGGATTCGGCAATGGTAATGCCATTGAATGTCAAGGGGCGGGGGTTAGACGCTCACTTGTTGGAGATGGTCATTGCCTGGCACTTGTGTGGCGTGAATGTTACCTGCCACTTATCAGCCCAAGCCTGAATGTCATCCAGGGCTTGCTGCATGCGGGTACGGACTGCTTCATTATCTGAGGAGTTGCGAACTGAGCTGAACTGAAGATGGTTGGGCCTAGGACACTGCCCTGAGGAACTCCTGCAGCAATGTCCTGGGGCTGCGATGATTGATCTCCAACAACCACAACCATCTTCCTTTGTGCTAGGTATGACTCCAGCCAGTGGAGAGTTTTCCCCCCAATTCCCATTGACTTCAGTTTTACGAGGGCTCCTTGATGCCACACTCGGTCAAATGCTGCCTTGATCTCAAGAGCAGTCACTCAAGGCCCAGGAAACCCGGCTGGCTGGGGTTAAATTTAAAATGGTGGTTAAATGTGAGGCTCCCAGCCTCATTATAATATTTAAATTGCCAACCCGCCTCCTGCGAGTAGGTTGGCTGCCCGCCCCCTGTCCCACCTCTGTTAAAACTGGAAGTGGGTGGCTTGGAGGCAGGATGGGGTCGGGATTCAGATTTTTATCATTTTAACATCCCACCTGACTCCAACCTGCCCATTTTATGAGTTTAAATTTCCCCCCCACGTGGCACATACTGAAGTTATGTTTCAATACTCCCTGCTGTGTAACTTCAACTTAATTGCAATATTGAGTGTGGAGGAGCAAATAGTTAGCTGCCTCATCTAATCAATTTTAATGGACGCAGACTATGGCAAGCCACAAATTGGGTGTGCTAACCTTTGTACGCGATATTCTGATGAGCACTCCCATCATAGGTAACTCAGTGCTGGCAGCGTTGAATTGTAAAGTCCAACCCATTATATACTAAAAATAGACTTGAGCACATAATCTAGGTTGGCATTTCAGTGCAGTAGTGAGGGAGTGCAGCACTGTCGGCCGTGCTGTCTTTAGGACAAGATGTTAAACCGAGGCCCCTTCTGCCCTCATAGGTTGATGTAAAAAATCCTATGGCACTATTTTGAAGAAGAGCAGAGGAGTTCTCCCCGGTGTCCTGGCTAATATTTATCCCTCAACCGACATCACCAAAACAGATTATTGGGTCATTTATCACATTGCTGTTTGTGGGACCTTGCTGTGTGCAAATTGGCTGCCCCATTTCCTACATTACAACAGTGACTACACTTTACAAGTACTTCATTGGCTGTAAAGTGCTTTGGGGTGTCCTGAGATTCTGTAAGGTGCTGCATAAATGCAAGTCTTTCTTTTTTTTGTCCTTTTAGAGACAGAGGATCCAAAAAGACATTAGCACATTCTTCCTTGTGTTCATGCTTGGAGCTAAGTAACCCTTAAGTGACGCCAGTGGACTTTTACTCTGCACTGACACTAATATAGGGATGAAATTGGGTGCCTTTGGGCCTCCTGTTTGCGCCCCCGGGGGCACTAACTGGGCGCAAATGGCTTTGTGACCGGACGCGGCGCTGACATTGACTCCCGCCATACTCAGCGGGAGTTTTGCGGCGGCGTTGTGCCCCGATCTCCTTCGCCCGTAGATTGTGATGTCATCGCCGTGCGCATCGCCCCGGTAGCACCCCAGACCCAAAATTGACTTTCGCCCCCTGCAGCAGCGCCGGTTGAAAAGACCGACAGCTGCAGGAGGCGTGCATCGGTTGGCCGGCCGCTTTGGGGGCGATGATTAAAGGCGAGGTGGCTGAGGTAAGTAAAAAGAAACTTACCTTTCTTGTTCTAGTTTTTTTCGCGGGTTCCTGCCCGCGATCGATCAGCCCGGCACTCTGCCTGAGTGCCGAGCTGATCGCGCGGGATCGCGGCTGCCTTGGTGGTCCAGGTAGGTACTTTTTAAATTGCAGAGCCTGCAGTGATGGCCCTTCCCTTTAAGGGAGGGAAGGAGCCTTTGAACGTGGCAGCGCTGCACGGCTCAGTGTGCAGTGCCGCTGAGGTTCCCGTCTCACTCTCCGACGTTAGCGCCCTAAGAAGGAAGTGGAGCGCTGCACTCCCCTCTTGGGGCACTAAAAGTCGATTTTGCGCTCGCCGGCTCTAATTAGCGCCCAGGCGATGTTAGTGCCCCAAAATGGTCGATACCGAATTTTTCCCCCATAGTATCACTATGAAACCCAAGGCCAGCAAAAATTATGTTTTGATCTAGTAATACAATGTGGGTACATTTTGTTCACTTTGTGTCCTATAAAACCCACATGTCACATTTCAAGAGGTAAACAAATGTTGGCCTGCTACAAGTGGAAAGGCTATTCCATCTGCCACAGCACATCGATTTATTGTTATAGAGTGCGGAGCTAGACCAATTACATTTTACATATTCCAGGAGCCTGACACGATGCTCCATGGTGAAGTTGAGTGCAATTTTTGTTTTTACATCATCCCTGCAGTTAAAATAATAGTTTGACCATTGTTGTGAAATTGTCTATGGATGTGCTCTAGGCAATAAGTTTTCTGTACAGCTTTCAGAACACCCACACATCTTGTATAAACACTGCAAGTAAATTGCTCAAGATTGCTTACCTTGAACATTAGATTTATATGAATGACACTGAGATATAAGCCAGTAATTATTAAATCAAGTGGCTTGTTTTATGTAATAAACCACAAGAACAAATTTAAGTCCCACATCAACATTATCAAAAGTACTCAATGGAATTACAACCTTCAACTTACCAGCCAAACTCTTGTTGTTCTTTATATTACAAATTCTGGTTTGTACATAGAAAAACCCCTTAAGCTGTATGTTTCCTTACTGTTAACTACCAGGTACACACAACGTGCTGAGGGCTGGTTTCTTTATATTCACAGGTTCCAAGGATTCCACACAATAAGCCAGGGCCTTGAGAAAAGCATATTTAAAAATAAATCATTGCAAACATTAGCAGAAACTCACTGCTAAAATTCTCAGTTACAACATCCAATGTGTGCACACAAATACATTGATCTGGTCAGACGCACATGCCTACACACATAGGGTTGGATTTTCCTGGGTCCCACCCGCATGGTTTGCGGGGGGGGGGGGGGGGGGGCGGGGGGTGGGGTACCCGGGAGATGGCGGGAAATCTGGAAGTTCGGATTTCCCGGCACTGTGTGGAGTTCTAACTCCACAGCATGCGTGCGATGTCAGGGCGAATTCCCTGCCCGGAAGTCAGCCTGATTGACAGGCTGGCTTCCATTCGGGCGGGGAACTCGGAGAAGGAGGCCAAAGGACAAGCTAAGTGCTGGGCCCAGGATGGTGGTTGGGGGTCCAAGCCTGGGGGGGTCTGATCCCCCAGACAGGGGGGGGGTCCGATCTCCCAGGGGGGTCTGATCTCTGACCCCGGGGCCGAATCGCGATCCCCGTGGGGGGGAGGTGGGTTGTTCCAGGCCGGGGGTGGGGGGGGGGGCGGTCCGAGCCCTGAGATCCCCGGCCGTCTGCAGTAAAACCTGCAAAGCAGGTTAAAGTAGAGGCTTCAGGCCTCATTATAATATTTAAATTGCCAACCCGCCTCTTGGCAACGGGTTGGCAGCCCGCCCCCGTCCCACCTGAGTGAAAGGTGAAAGTGGGTGGGTTGGAGTCAAGTTCACAGTTTTACAACTTTCACTTCCCCCCACGCCTCCAACTCACCCACTCTTAACTCAGAAAATTCCGGCCATAGCCACAGTGTTGGATGTTCACATGACATTGCCGCAATGGACTCACTCTGGGTTTTCCTTTCCAGGTATTCAAAAGGAGAACTGTTAGACAGGCAGGCAGACAGACTCCTCATCAGAGGAGAAATAGGAAGGAAGAGGCTCATTTGGTTTGCTGGTGTCAGGCTCATTGCATCTCTATTTTGTTGATGCTTTACATTTTGGATGGATGTCCTCTGGAGTCCACCAAGGGTCTATCCTTGACCCCCTCCTATTCTCATCTACATGCTGCCCTTCAGTGACATCATCTGAAAACACAGTGTCAGATTCCACATGTACGCTGATGACACCCAGCTCTACCTGTCAGCTGTGGCTCAGTGGGTAGCACTCTTGCCTCTGAGTCAGAAGGTTGTAAGTTCATAGTCCCACTCCAGGGAATTGAACACAAAAATCTAGGCTGACGCTCCAGTGCAGTACAGAGGGAGTGCTGCACTGTTGGAGGTGCCGTCTTTCAGATGAGATGTTAAACCGAGGACTTGCCTGCTCTCTCAGGTGGGTGTAAAAGATCCCATGACACTATTTCAAAGAAGAGCAGTGGAGTTTTTCCTGGTGTCCTGGCCAATATTTTTCCCTCAATCAACATCACTAAAAATAGATTATCTGATCATTATCACATTGCTGTTTGTGGGAGCTTGCTATGTGCACATTTGTGAACAATCCGGAAAGTGGATTTAAAAAGTGCCTGTGGGGACTTCTTGAGCACACTGTAAACTAAGTTTGACACTACACTGGATTTACACTCCATGCGTGCCAAAATGCAATGGTGTGTGACGAACATCTCCAGGGCATCTTACTCTGTTTACCCCAAAATCAGGTTAGTTCCTAACTCCGGATTTACACTGCCAGTTTAGCTTCAATGCACCAAGAAACCTGTTTCTCCAAAGATCATACACAGTTCACTCTTACTAACACACTCAATCTCCTGAGGAATTTCTTTCCAGTGTTTCTCTTTGGCCTTAAGTGAAACTGCAGAATATTCATCTCACTTTCCGCACAACATTATGCAACCTAAATCGGTCGCCTTCCTTGGCAAAACATCTCCTTGCTGCAGCAGCTCAGGACTCATCATGTTTCAAAAAGCATTCTATCATCTCAAATCTTGTTCCTAACTGGATATTCATCCTTTTGCACTTAAAAGATATTAATTGACACAGCATTTAGCTGAGAGTCTAAAAATAAACACCAAACTCCATAAGGATGTACATGATTGGAATTTTAATGTTAAGCCATTGTCTTCTCTCTTTCCTCCTCTCCATTAATTTAAAAAGGTACAAAGTACAAATCCTCCATTTGGAGTCATGACTGACAGTTCCCCTCCCCCATTCCTGCACTTTAGTATGTCTCAGCCAGCCAGATATAATGCCTTTGAAGATCTTCCACAGCTTTCATGATAAAGGAAAATGAAAGTCTTTATTTTAACTTAAAATCATTTTCATGTCAGTTTTAGTGAAACTCCCAAAAGCATGGAAAATGGAGAAAGGGAATACAATTTAATTAAAGTGGTGTGTGAAAGAGAAAAAAGGCAAAGCATAGCTCGCTAAACCGCAAAACTAATAATTAATCACTGATGTGGCTGACTATTATTTAATAATATTTAGATCATTATTTCATCTTCTATTGACCACATTTTTTTTTAATATATGGAAATCCTTGTAGTGAAATTTAGAAAATCACTTAAGTAGAGGTGTTAAATATATACATCTAATTACATAGTCTATAAGGGAGTGTCTTAACCAAACCGAAGCATTAGTCACAGGTTCAGTTAATGAAGACTGTCCAGACACTGACATCAAAAGGTTTTTCACTTGCTAAAATTTTTTGTCTTGGGCATCTGGACAGGAAAACAAATGTAATCTCGCAGAAGGTTTTAAATCACCGCTTTCTACATTTTTATCAGAGAGTACAGGTTTATTTGTCATTTGAATTTGCCTCTAGGAGAAAAATGTCTAAACACCACAAAGGCAGAAGCTTCATGAATATTTATTCTAGAGCAACACCTTTAGTAGATCTAACAAATTGTGCAAATAATTAAGTGCAAAGCTTTTGGAACGTGCGACTGAGAAAAGTAGTTGGTTTGTTGCAAGGGCTTGTGGTGAAAAGGATGTGCATAAATGTAATTCCAACACATCTACAAGGTGTTCAAATTCCATTGCAAGTAGGAAAGCCTGCAACTATTCTCACCGTTGTGCCTCCTTCTGGAAAGATCTTATTGCAGTCCGATTTTAAAACGTATTTTTCCTTTTCGTTTGACATTGTATTGGTTTTCCCTCAAACTGATCCCAGGCGATTTATCTACACAGTCTATAGCAGTCTCTGTTGCTGCAAGATACAGTATTATAATTGAAATACATTGAGACTAATTTTTTAAAAAGGTGCTGAAAGCATATTAGTTAGAGTTCATTTGCATTGAGCATTCTCTGATGTTAATCAACCAGTTCCCCAGTGCTAGCATTAATACAATGGCCTAGAAATTCGTGTGGCCGGCTTGCCGCGGAGGTAAGGATCGCGCGCGCTCTTACCCGCCGCGCCTGCCGTTGTGTTTTGGGCCCACAGGAACTTCGGGTCCTGGGCCTCTCCCAAGAGCCGGCGCGCAGTGCTTGCGTGTTCCAGGGGCGCAGTTAGTGCGATGCGACCCCTGGGATCACGTGGGCCATGGAGAGCCAATGGCAGCAGACCATCTTTCATTCATAGATTTGACAGGAGACCTGTCAAATCTGTGAATTGAAATCGGCCCCAAAAGAACAGCTAAACCTCAAATAATTTTTTTTAAAAACCCATCACATTTATAAAATAACTATAGTTAAATAAATTAACCACTTTAAACAAAAATTTAAATTTTTGAAAAAATTAAAATACTTTTAAAAAGTTATAAAAATAAACTTACCTTTCTTTAAAGTATCTAAAAAAGATAAACCTGTTGAAAAAATGTAAAATTATACTTAATTAACTACTTACCTTGTTCAAAAGGGGTCTTACGCCTCCTTTTTACTAGCGTAGAATCTTCCATACTTACCCTCGCGTTGAAACCTGAAAAAAAATCTAAGTTTGCTGCGTGCGCGCAGCCTCTAGCGCGCACGCGGTTCACCTAGGAACCGCCCCCTTCACCAGACCGGAAGTGCCAGTTTCCCGCGCATGCGCAGTGCATGCAGGAAACCGGCACTTCGGGAATGAATACGGGTGAGTATGCACTGAGTACTCACCTGGGAAGGGCCGAATTTTTGGGCCATTATCTAGTACTTTACACAAAAAACAGATCAATTTGCCGTTCATTCATTTGCTATTGGTGGGAGCTTGCTGTGTGCAAATTGGCTGCCGTATTTATTTATATAACTTTGACTGCACTTCATAAGTGGCTGAAATGTACTTTGGGATCTGCTCAGGATTTGTAGAGCAACTTAGTTTGTTCTTTCTTACTGAATTTAAGATCTTTATAAGAACATAAGAAATAGGAGCAGGAGTAGGCCATTTGGCCCTTTGAGCCTGCTCTGCCATTCAATAAGATCATGGCTGATCTTCTACCTCGTCTCCACTTTCCTGCACTATCCCCATATCCCTTGATTCCTTTAATATTCAAAAATCTATCAATCTCTGTCTTAAATATACTCAACGACTGAGCCTCCACAGCCCTCTGGGGTAGAGAATTCCAAAGATTCATCACACTCTGAGTGAAGAAATTTCTCCTCATCTCAGTCCTAAATGGCCGACTCCTTATTCTGAGACTGTGACCCCTGGTTCTAGACTCCCCAGCCAGTGGAAATATCCTCTCTGCATCTACCCTGTCAAGCCCTGTAAGAATTTTGTATGTTTCAATGAGCTCACCTCTCATTCTTCTAAAATCCAGAGAGCAAAGGCCTAGTCTAATCAATCTCTCCTCATAGGACAATCCCCCCATCCCAGGAACCAGTCTGGTGAACCTTTGTTGCACTCCCTCTATGGCAAGTACAGTAATCCCTCTCCAACCACGGGGGATACGTCCCTGAAAACCCCCGTGGTTAGTAAAACCGCGGTTGGCAAATACAGTATAAATGTTCAAATAACACAATAAAAAAATATAAAAAGCAATAAAATCATGTTATTTACCTTAATCCTAAATTAAAACCCGCGTATACGCAAAATTCACTGCCGCGGTTGGCAAAGTTGTCGCAGAGAGGAAACCGTGTATACTTGAAATCCGCGTATGGCAAAACCGCGGTTGGGGAGGGATTACTGTATATCCTTCCTCAGGTAAGGAGACCAAAACTGTACACAATTCTCCAGGTGTGGTCTCACCAGGGCCCTATATAATTGCAGTAAGACGTCTTTACTCTTATACTCAAATCCTCTTGTAATAAAAACCAACATATCATCTGCTTTCCTAATTGTTTGCTGTACCTTCATGTTAACTTTCAGTGATTCGTGTACAAGGACACCCAGGTCCCTCTGAACACCAACATTTCCCAATCTCTCACCGTTTAAAAAATACTCCGCTTTTCTATTTTTCCTACCAAAGCGGATAACTTCACATTTCTCCACATTATATTTCATTTGCCATGTTCTTGCCCACTCACTTAGCCTGTCTATATCCCCTTGAAGCCTCCTTGCATCCTCCTCACAACTTACATTCCCACCCAGCTTTGTATCATCAGCAAACTTGGATATATTACATTTGGTCCCCTCATCCAAATCATTGATGTAGATTGTGAATAGCTGAGGCCCAAGCACTGATCCTTGCGGTACCCCACTAGTTACAGCTTGCCAGCCTGTTTATTCCTACTCTCTCTTTTCTGTTCGTTAACCAATCCTCAATCCATGCTAGTATATTACCCCCAATCCCATGAGCCCTAATTTAGTTTAATAACCTCTTGTATGGCACCTTATCGAATGCCTTTTGAAAATCCAAATACACCACATCCACTGGTTCCCCCTTATCTATTCTGCTAGTTACAAACTCAAAAAGCTCTAACAGATTCGTCAAACACGATTTCCCTTTCATAAATCCGTGTTGTCTGTGCCCAATCCTATTATTATTTTCTGAGTGCCCTGTTACCATGTCTTTAATAATAGATTCTAGCATTTTCCCTACTACTGATGTCAGGCTAACTGGTCTGTAGTTCCCCGCTTTCTCTCTCCCTCCTTTATTAAATAGTGGGGTTATATTTACTACCTCCCAATCCGTGGGAACCGTTCTGGAATCTATAGAATTTTGGAAAATGACAACCAATGCATCCACTATCTCTATAACCACCTCTTTCAAAACCCTAGGATGTAGGCCATCAAGTCCAGGGGATTTATCGGCTTTCAGTCCAATTAATTTCTCCAGTACTATTTTTTTACTAATACTAATTTTTTTCAGTTCCTCATTCTCGCTAGACCCTTGGTTCTCCACTATTTCCGGGAAGATTTTGCGTCTTCTTCCGTGACGCCATAGGCGGCAGCTTGGCGTCGGGTTGGCTGGTCGGCGGGTTCCGGTCCCACTGCCGGTTTCAGCCACAGTGAAATAACTATTTTGCCTTAACTGGGCTTATTAATCCCACCGTGTGCGTTACCCGGCCCAATCAATGGGTTCGGGTCTGCTGCTCGCCTCTGCTGACATCTTCGATTCAGTCGCATTTAAGAGGCCCATGCAGCCTTGAGGTGTTTCATTTACCTTCTGCTACTTCTCAGTGTTACTGATAGCGAGATGACTGCTTCAAGAGCCAAGGCTTCTCCAAGATTCGATGATGACTCCCTCCATGCTCTTGTGGAGGGAGTGAGAGGGCGCAAGGAGGTTCTGTTCCCCTCAAATGGACGTAGGAAGCCTCCTCAGCAAACCAAGGCAGCCTGGCTGCAAATTGTTGAAGAGGTTAGTGCCAGGTCTTTGTGCTCACGCACCTGGGTTCAGTGCCGCAAATGGTTCAATGGTCTGCTATGCTCAGCAAAAGTGAATATAACATCACACTTACCTTCAATCTGTTCCCCATCTCTTCCCATCACCAGATCTCTGCATTGTCAACCTACTCCTGCACATCCCAACTAACCCTTACATCCCTTGCACCCTTAAGCGTCCCTCTCTCTCTATGTACAGACTAACTCCACCATTCTACTATGCACCCCTCACACTCGCTATCATAGAACATAGAACATAGAACAGTACAGCACAGTACAGGCCCTTCGGCCCTCGATGTTGTGCCGAGCATTGTCCGAGACCAAGATCAAGCTATCACACTCCCTATCACTCTGGTGTGCTCCATGTGCTTATCCAATACCCGCTTGAAAGTTCCTAAAGTGTCCGACTCCACTATCACAGCAGGCAGTCCATTCCACACCCCAACCACTCTCTGAGTAAAGAATCTACCTCGGACATCCCTTCTATATCTCCCCCCATGCACCTTATAGTTATGCCCCCTTGTAACAGCTGCCTCTACCCGAGGAAATAGTCTCTGAACATCCACTCTATCTATCCCCCTCATCATCTTATAAACCTCTATTAAGTCGCCTCTCATCCTCCTCCGCTCTAAAGAGAAAAGCCCCAACTCCCTCAATCTTTCCTCATAAGACCTCCCCCCCAAACCAGGCAGCATCCTGGTAAATCTCCTTTGCACTCTTTCCAATGCTTCCACGTCCTTCCTATAGTGAGGTGACCAGAACTGCACACAATATTCCAAATGTGGTCTCACCAAGGTCCTGTACAGTTGCAGCATAACCTCACGGTTCTTAAACTCAAACCCTCTGTTAATAAACGCCAACACACCATAGGCCTTCTTTACTGCTCTATCCACTTGAGTGGCAACCTTCAGAGATCTGTGGATATGAACCCCCAGATCCCTCTGCTCCTCCACGTTCCTCAGAACCCTGCCGTTGACCCTGGAATCCTTATTCAAATTTGCCCTACCAAAATGAATCACCTCGCACTTATCAGGGTTAAATTCCATCTGCCATTTTTCAGCCCAGCTCTGCATCCTATCAATGTCTCTTTGCAGCCTACAACTGCCCTCCACCTCATCCACTACTCCACCAATCTTGGTGTCATCAGCAAATTTACTGATCCACCCTTCAGTCCCCTCCTCCAAGTCATTGATAAAATTCACAAACAGCAGAGGACCCAGCACCGACCCCTGTGGCACACCGCTGGTAACTGGTCTCCAGTCCGAAAATGTTCCATCCACCACCACCCTCTGCCTTCTATGAGATAGCCAGTTACTTATCCAATCGGCCAAATTTCCCTCTATCCCACAGCTCCTTACTTTCTTCATGAGACGACCATGGGGAACCTTATCAAACGCCTTACTAAAATCCATGTATACGACATCAACTGCTCTACCTTCATCTACACACTTAGTTACCTCCTCAAAGAATTCAATCAAATTTGTTAGGCAAGACTTACCCTTCACGAATCCGTGTTGACTATCCCTGATTAAGTTGCCCCTTTCCAAATGGTCATAAATCCTATCCCTCAGGACCTTTTCCATTATCTTACCAACCACCGAAGTAAGACTAACCGGCCTATAATTACCAGGGTCATTCCTATTTCCTTTCTTGAAGAGAGGAACAACATTCGCCACTCTCCAGTCCTCTGGCACCATCCCCGTGGACAGTGAGGACCCAAAGATCAAAGCCAGAGGCTCTGCAATCTCCTCCCTTGCCTCCCAAAGAATCCTAGGATATATCCCATCTGGCCCAGGGGACTTATCGACCCTCAGGTTCTTCAAAATTGCTAAAACATCTTCCCTCAGAACATCTACCACCTCCAGCCTATCCACCTTTATCACACTCTCATCCTCAAGAACATGGCCCCTCTCCTCGGTGAACACTGATGAAAAGTATTCATTCATCACCTCTCCTATCTCTTCTGACTGCATGCACAAGTTCCCACTACTGTCCTTGACCGGCCCTACCCTCACCCTGGTCATTCTTTTATTTCTCACATAAGAGTAAAAAGCCTTGGGGTTTTTCTTGATCCAACCCGCCAAGGACTTCTCATGCCCCCTCCTAGCTCTCCTAAGCTCTTTTTTTAGCTCATTCCTTGCTACCTTGTACCCCTCAATCGACCCAACTGAACCTTGTTTTCTCATCCTTACATACACTTCCTTTTTCCTCTTGACTAGACATTCAACCTCTTTTGTGAACCATGGTTCTCTCACTCGGCCATTTCCTCCCTGCCTGACAGGGACATACCTATCAAGGACACGCAGTAATTGCTCCATGAAAAAGCTCCACTTTTCGTTTGTGCCTTTCCCTGATAGTTTCTGTTCCCATCTTATACTCCCTATATACAATGGCAACAACTAACAATGCACAGGGAGGGCCTTTGGTATTGGCACCTCAATCCATCTTTGTCTCCCTCTAAGCATCTATGCTGTGGATTCTCTACACTCACTCCAACATTCTCGCTCAAACTCCACTTGTGTCCCTCATTGCAGGAAAAGAGAGCCCACAATAAGAGGGAGAGGGGGAGGACAGGGGGAGGGCCACCTTCCTTGGCGCATTTAACCATCGCTGAGGAGGCTGCTATCGACACCATCGGAGGTGCAGAGGATCTGGAAGTGGGGGACGGAGAGACGGGCGCAGTAGAGCAAGCTGGTGTCAGAATAGATTTGCAGCCCTCTCATTTAGATTTCATGAGTGACTAATATGGCATTTGATGTTCATACAGATTGAGTTCTGATCATCTGCACAAAGGGATATGTCTGCTACGTTAATATCACATGTCTAACTCATGCCTTTACTCCCCCACAGGACCACCGAAAGCCCCGCTCCCCACTGTCCAGGTAGAAGAGCCGGAAGACTCCTCAGAGTAAGCTGCAGCCTCTGAGGAAGCAGTGTCAGCAGAAATGAGCGCACCCAGCACCAGCGCAGTGACGCACACCTTGGTGGGTCATTCGCGAGATAGATTAGTGTTGTCACCTGGTGTATCACAGCTCACAAGTGAGCAGCAGCAGATGGTGGAGACAGAGACAGCAAAGGAGAGTCCTCGTCGGAGAGCGCTGGATGCTCCTAGCTCTGCTCAGCTGCATGTGGACGCTGTGCCTCTGGGGCCATCCAGAAAGAGAGCGGTGCTGGAACTTCAGGAACAAGTGCAGGAGGCTCTGACAGGGTTTGCAACCACTGTAACTGCGAGTGTGCAGAGAATTTTTTTTTAAATTCGTTTTTATGGGATGTGGGCGTCTCTGGCAAGGCCAACATTTATTGCCCATCCCTAATTGCCCTTGAGAAGGTGGTGGTGAGCCGCCTTCTTGAACCGCTGCAGTCCGTGTGGTGAAGGTACTCCCACAGTGTTGTTAGGTAGGGAGTTCCAGGATTTTGACCCAGCGACGATGAAGGATCGGCGATATACTTCTAAGTCAGGATGACATGTGAATTGGAGGGGAACGTGGAGGTGGTGATGTTCCCATGTGTCTGCTGCCCTTGTCCTTCTAGGTGGAAGAGGCCATGGCTTTGGGAGGTGCTGCCGAAGAAGCCTTGGCGAGTTGCTGCAGTGCATCTTGTAGATGGTACACACTGCAGCCACGGTACACCGATGGCGGAGGGAGTGAATGTTTAAGGTGGTAGAGGTGTAAGGGGGCGTGTCTCAGACGGTGCTGGTGCGAGGTTAGGCCTTCGTTGCCTATACTATTGCTTGCTCTGGTCTCCGGCCAGCCTTTTTGCAATAAGCACCTGTGAGTGGTTCGACCCACTCGCCCTTATGGTTCTAACACTGGACTTAGGTGCAGGGAGCAGTAATGCAGAGAAAAACTCAAATAGACCCGGTTGAATAGTACGAAATGGAAATCTTTATTGCATGGCGTCTAAAATCATGAAATACATGTCATAGGTGCAAATCAACGATAGTACAAGTATACATACATTCATAAAGCTTGGTCTGTGGAAATGGAGAACACACGGCACATCGTAGAAAGGGGAACACATTATATCTTAACCTTATTAAAAACCACCCTCCCTTAATAATACCTACACTATGTCTAGATTTGGAGGATCAGAAAACATGCTCACCACTCGTTTAATTTCGGAGATTTTAAAGTGAGGCACTCGGCTCGTTTCGCTGCAGCGCCTGACTGTCACGTGTTTGGAAGGGTCTCTGCACCCCACTTGTTTACTTTCGCTGCTGCGAAAAGCAGGCCAGACTCCCTGTTGTCATGAAGAAGTCGATGGACCCAAACCGGATCGTGCAGTAACCCGTAGAATTCAAAGATGAGTTCTGTATTTATATTTTCGGGCGCGGTCGGGGTTTACTGACCGTGGCGGCACGTGGATTTTCTTCTCGTCTTCTTCTCGTCTTCTTCTCCTCGGGCCTCCGGGTCCAGACACCGTTTACCGACACTCGGGATGGTGTACCCTGTTACTTGCCCTTGTCGGGGCGGCTCGTTCCGATTGAGCTCCACCCAACACTTGAATAACCAACCAGTACGGCTAAGAGTCAAGAGTCAACAAAGTCCAGAGAGAAAATCAAGAGGCTGCTCGTCCAGCAGAGCGGTACCAGAGGATAAGAATAAGAGTTCAGCCCGAGTCAAGAGTCAGCAGAGATAAGAGCCAGCCGGGAGAATAAGAGACCGATGGACATTTGTTCTCTATAGTTATAGTGATGTGTCCTCTTATCTCCCGCTCAAATCTTAATGTTTGTCCTTTGTGTAATATTTGGCGCTCAAAACTCCCAGCATGGGGCGATTATCTTCTTTAACGGGTTTCGGTAGCACCTGAAACTGGCCAACTATCCGTTAATGTTTTCTCCATTGTTGACCCAGCCAGGATGTGTATGAGTCGTCTCCCTGACTGGTTTTGGGGGCCCCTGAATACTGACTTAATCACCCGTCAATGTCTCTCTCATTGTAGAGCCGGGGGGGTATTTGTGTATTGATGTGTCTGGATGGGCCTTCGATTGCCCAGTTCAATGATCCTCACTGTGCATAGGAAAACAATTCCAGCACTTATATCTTTGCTATTGTTCCAAATGCAAACGGGTTGCATCCTGTCTTTATCAGTGTTGACCGAGTATGATCCAATCTTATACTAAATGTATATTCGACGCCATTTTGTCTGCCCACTGTGCTTCTGGAAGCTTCTGCCACGATGCTCGGCGGCCATTTTACAGGCTTCTGTGTCCTTTATTATCAGGACAGCATTTCGTTTAATAAAACTGATCAAACGAATCTGCTTCTCTTGTGTTATTTTGAATCGCGATAATTGCGAAACTTTACAGAGGGGGTGCAATCAAGTGGGCTGCTTTGTCTTGGATGGTGTCGAGCTTCTTGAGTGTTGTTGTAGCTGCACTCATCCAGGCAAGTGGAGAGTATTCCATCACACTCCTTACTTGTGCCTTGTAGATGGTAGAAAGGCTTTGGGGAGTCAGGAGGTGAGACACTCACTGCAGAATACCTAGCCTCTGACCTGCTCCTGTTGCCACATTATTTATGTGGCTGGTCCAGTTAAGTTTCTGGTCAATGGTGACCCCCAGGATGTTGATGGTGGGGGATTTGGTGATGGTAATGCTGTTGAATGTCATGGGGTGGTGCTTAGTCTCTCGCTTGTTGGAGATAGTCATTGCCTGGCACTTCAGTGGCGCGAATGTTACCTGCCACTATCAGCCCAAGCCTGAACATCATTCAGGTCTTGTTGCATGCGGGCATGGACTGGTTCATTATCTGAGGAGTTGTGAATGGCACTGAACACTGTGCAGTCATCAGCCAACATCCCCATTTCTGACCTTATGTTGGAGGGCAGGTGGTTGGGCTGAGGACACTGCCCTGAGGAACTCCTGCAGCAATGTCCTGGGGCTGTGATGATTGACCTTCAATCACCACAACCATCTTCCTTTGTGCTAGGTATGACTCCAGCCAGTGGAGAGTTTTCCCCCCGATTCCCATTGACTTCAGTTTTACTCGGGCTCCTTCATGCCACACTCAGTCAAATGCTGCCTTGATGTCAAGGGCAGTCACTCTCACCTCACCTCTGGAATTCAGCTCCTTTGTCCATGTTTGGACCAAGGCTGTAGTGAGGTCAGCAGCCGAGTGGTCTTGGTAGAATGGAGCAGTCCATCTCAAACATGAGCAATGCCGTGGTGCACGCAATGGTGAATGTAGGTGCTGCCATGGAAACGATGGCAACCTCCATGGAGACACAAATCGCCAGACTCAAATGACCAGAGTGACTCTTCTAAAAAGATGGTCTGCTATGGAGGATAGTTGGGCATCTATTGAGGAGAGGAACCAGAGGTACATGGACGTCCCCATTATGAGGCCTATCAGTAGAGACGGGTCCTCATGGCCCCACTGATGTGCAGCAAGGTGCTCTCCAGCTACTTGCTAGCAGAGAAGTGCGGGTGACCCATGAGAGGGATGTTGGTGGTCGACAACAAGGAAGTGTGGGCTCCTCTCCAAGCGCTCACATTCTCATGCCACTGCGGAGCCCTCGGTCAGAGCCCCAGATTTCTCACCCAACTGAGATGGCCTTCTCAGCCCCTGCACAGCCACAGGAGGAGCAGACTGTTGCCGAGCCCTCCCAGGCTCCCAAACCCAGAGGACTCCCGCCAAAGGCGTCGAACCAGGCGCAGCATGGAAGTGAGCAAGCCGATGGTTTGCTCTATGATGCTTCTGGTGGAAATGTGGCTCACAGTGTAGCGCTCCTCAGTTTCGTTTGATGGCCTCCTCATCGGTGTCATTAGCCACGTCTTCAGGGGATAGCCCTTATCTCCAAGTAGCCATCCAGAAAGTTGGGTTGGCGGATTGAACAGCTGAGGCACAGTAGACTGCCGCAGGATGAACGAGTCATGGCAACTGCCAGGGAACTTGGTGCAAACATGCATAATGTTCTTCCTGCGGTTACACACCAGCTGGACATTAAGGGAGTGGAAGCCCTTGTGGTTCACAAATACAGCTGGGTTGTGATGGGGTGCCCTAATGGCCACATGTGTGCAGTCAACGACGCCCTGCACCCTTGGGAAACCTGCCATACTTGCAAAGCCAACCGCACGTGTGGTTACACTTGCTTCATCCGTGGAGAAGTGGATGTAATTGTGCGACTTTGCAAAGAGGGCATCGGTAACCTGCGTGATACAAGTGTATGCGGCCGACTGGGAGATGCCGCTGATGATCCCTGGAAGGACCCTGAAGCAAAGAAGTTGAGTGCGGTGGTGACTTTGACTGCCACTGGTAAGGAGTGTCCACCCGCTCCTCTGGGCTCAAGGTGTTGCTGCAGCATTGTGCAGATCTCAGCGACTACCTCTTGCAAAAGTCTCAGCCTCCTTTGGCACTGCTGCTCACTTATGTTGAAGAAGCTCATCCTCGGCCTGTAAACCCTGTGTTGGGGGTATCTCCTGTGGCGCGGTGCAACCCTGTGCTAATGCCCTCTGCACTGTGCAGCATCAGCTGGGTGAGGAGAAGGTTGGCGCTCCTGATGTTGGTGCTGCTGTTGTGCCTGTTTCTGCTGCTGCCGCAGCTGCTCTTCCTCCAATTCTGAGGACCAGGATGAGAGGGTATAAATTGTTCCCATTCTGCTGGTATGTATCTCAGTTGAGGAATAGATGTTATAAGTGCTCAGTCAATGTGGAGGAGAGTGTTTTCCAAGGAGGTCACAGTGCATATGGATCTCAGCTTAAACACTTACAAGCTCAATAGACCTGCAAAATGTGTTCCAAAACCTCAAAACAGAAAGTTGTGGCATCTGAAAGTCAACGATGTTACAGGTCCACTTTTATGCTGCAGGAGCAGCTGTCAAGAATTCAGCTAGTTGCTGAACCCGGCACAATCAGCTGGCGTGTTTGTTGCACGATGGGCAACACGCTAAAAAAGTAGTAAAATGGGAAGAACCTCTTAAAATCAGATTATCCAGGCAGTTAAAAGGTGTTAACTGCCTTAAGTGGCTCTCCCGCCGCTTGGTATCGGGTCTGATCAGAACTCGCAGACCCGACACTTTGTAAAGTTGCGAGGAGGCGGGATGGCGGCAGATTCACAATCTGCCATCAATCATTTTGATTTTAACTCCTGATTCGCCTCCAAACCCGTCCTCTGAGCACCGGCAAAATCGCAGCCAAAGTATTTGTTTAATTTCTCTACCATTTCCTTATTTCCCATTATAATTTCTCCTGTCTCAGCCTTTAATGGACCCACATTTACTTTCGCGAATCTTTTCCTTTTTACATACCTATAGAAATGTTTACAATCTGTTTTTATGTCTCTCGCTAATTTACTCATATTCTTTTTTCCCTTTCTTTATCAATTTCTTGGTCCTCCTTTGCTGAATTCTAAAACCCTCCCAATCCTCAGGCTTACTACTCTTTTTGGCAACATTATAAGCCTCTTCCTTTGATCTAATACTATATTTAACTTCTCTTGTTAGCCACGGTTGGACCGCTTTTCCTGTGGGGTTTTTGTGCCTTAAAGGAATGTATATTTGTTGTAAATTATGTATTAATTCTTTAAATGCTAGCAATTGCTTGTCTACCATCATACCTTTTAATGTAGGTTCCTAATCTACCTTCGCCAACTTGCCCCTCATACCTACATAGTTTGCTTTGTTTAGATTTAAGACCCTAGTTTCGGATATAACTAAATCACTTTCAAACTCAATATAAAATTCTATCATATTATGGTCACTCTTCCCTAAAGGCCCCTTTACTACAATGTTATTAATTAACCCTTTCTCATTGCACAATACTAGATCTAAGTATTAGTTTTGCCATATTCAACTATCATACAAAGAGTGTTTTAAGTGTTAACCGCAGTTTTGAAGATAAAATTATTCAAAAGCTTAAAACAATGCAGTGAAGCAGACTGAAAATCTATTGAAATGAATAAACCTTTTTGCTTTTTTGTTGATATACGATAATATACCATTATTAATGAAAATTTCCTCCACAAATAGGACTGAGAAGTTAAAAAATATCAAATCGAATGTAAAAATGAAACCAGCTCCCCAATTCCTGTTTATTTTTATCTTGGATTAAAGAATCAAGGATGGGTCAGTAGAATAACTGCAAGTAATTCCAAACACATTCTACTCAGGGTAATAAGAACAGAAATCAGACTTTAGCTACATACACAAAGACCCAAAAAGGTGACTGAAATGTGGCGAATGTAAATCTATAATCGTACGTTATTTCAAATAAAGCAGTTGTTAGTCATTCTCCTGATACTCACTTTTATGATGGTTTGAAAGATCCCAAATATATGCTGCAATATACGTTGCACAGCTAGGCCTGGAACTTCAATGGTGCAGCGGCCGTTTTTCAGGCACCACCTGCCATGTTGGTATAGGAAGAAAAATTAGGCATCCAGTGCCTGTGCCTGAACAAAGCATTAGGCGCTTTGCCTATTCAAATAAAGAGCCTGACGCCTGTTTGAGGCCCCCTGTGCATATAGCCTAACCGATGGTCCTTAAAAGAACTGCTGCAGGCCGCCACCAAAAATCTATCGGGGAAAAATTCGGTTGGTTAACGCCTCCTGTTAGCACCTCCGGGATGCGCTAATGGGGCGCGAGGAACTTAGTGCCCGAGCGCAGCGATTTTAGCGCCGCTCGCGAAATTGACCAGTCGTTTTGCAGCGGTGCTAAATACTACCGCCACGATCTCCTGCACCCGCAGATCATGACGTCAGTCAAGCGTGCAACACTCCGGTAGCATCCCAGACCGGATATTGAGTCGCGCCTGCTGCTAGGAACGACAGGAAGAGGGGAACGTTTTCAAGTCAGGAAGGGGCTGGGGGAACGCTATTTAAAGGCGGGCGCTTCCTGCCTTTTCTTGTTGGCAAAATTTTTGGTTTTAACGCTGTCCTAAGGAGCTTTGTCCCTCAGCACCACTTTTGAGGTTCCTAAGCGCCGAGCTCTTTCCCTGGGCCTATCCATTAGAGCTTCCAACACAATTGCTTTTGAGGTCTCTCCAGGCTGAGATTCAAGGCTGCAATGAGCAGGAAGTGGCTGGCCAGCAAGATGGCCCCTCCCCTTTAAGAACTGGATGACGCCAGTCTGTCTGGCTTCCATGGTAATTGTCATTGCCTGAGCTTCGGTAGCGCCTCGCTCCCAGACATTTGCACCTTAAGAGAGGTGTGTAGCGCCTGATTTAGCGCTCAAATCACCTACAGGGGCAATAGAGGCGAATTTTGCAGTCAGAGGCAATAATTAGCGCCGGGCGCCGGGAATGCTCCTCCTGACCCCACATTATAACTTTGAGCTGCTGCCGGCCATCGCTTGACTCCCTCCTGAACGCTGCCTCAACCTCCCGTCCCGATGTCCCGATCGCCCCCTTACAGTTGCCCCCCCGCACCGATTGCTTTAACGAATTACCTGAAGGAGTTGCCAGTGATGCAGTGGCCCGTAATTGAAAGCCTCTTCGCCGGCGAGCTGGCTGGGGACACCCATCTGGTGTCTGCAGCTCGCCGGTCTCATTTAAATGAGGCACAAGGCCCAATATCACCTGTGATTCTGGTCTTTCCATTTAGGTGCAGGGCTGGCTCGCGCTGGCCTACTCTAGGCCCTAATCTTTTATCAACACCAAGGGGCAATTCCTTTTAACTGTTCTTCAGAGATCAGAAGTGAATTTAGGACTTCTAATTGGCCACTTTCCCCCTGGATTCCCTCGGAATTGCAACCTGTTATTTTGGGTATCAGGAAAGCCTGCCTTTCCAAGAAGAAAATTCTTATAAGGGTTTAATTTGCGATCCTGCACTCCCATCGAGATGCCTGACTTGATGGGAGCACAGGTTGGAGAATCTTCATTACAGTGTTTTATTTCTATCTCCTTGCCCGCATTTCCATTGAGCAACAATCCCCATTGAGAGTGTAGAATGCTGAGTTTACTCTGAAATTTGATTCGTATTTAAAGGACAAGCTCTGGGCAATCCTTCTGGTCTCTGCAGCATCAATGTCTCTGTGGTTGTGTGGTTGAAGTTGTATGTGTGGCTAGAGGTGACTAAAGGTTATATATCAATTAATAAGTGGTCTGAAGATTTTTGGTCTGGTGACGTAGGGAATACACATCATTCATGTATAAAGAGATAAGGCTGTCTCGACCTTTTGCACGCTGCCTCCTGTCACAAAAAACCCCAAAATTAGATTATTCCAAAGATGCACAATTTAGATCCACTTGATAAATTGCAGGTAAAACTTAGGTTTACTGGCTTTTAGGAACACCACTTTCCCCATCTAAATGCTTTTTCAATGTTAAAGAAGAGAAATGAACTTGCTCCTTTAATCCTAGGTGATTTATGTATATTGTCTTTTTGTTTAATTGAAAGAAAAATTAATCAATTGCTTTGCTCAACATTATGTGAGGTCTTATTTGAAAGAGTTACTTGGAAATGGAGATACAACCTAGGGGTACAGAGGCTATAAACCACCAGAATGCAGCTCAAGTAACTTCTTCTGTTATTGAATCCAGAGAGTGTGTTCCAATCTTTTACTAATCCCAAACACACTTTATTTTTAATGATAACTGCACAAAGAATGTAGAGAAAAGAAAGGTCATTCAGCCATTTTTAGATGACAGGTAATTCATTAAACAAATGTACAAAGAGGACTAGTTTGACTAAAATTGTTTTACACAGCTGACAAATGAGAATTTTATATTCTGAGATTCTTAAGATTGCTACAGGTAGTTTGAAAAGGGGGAATTTTAACTCCTCCAGCCCAGTGGAATCTGGGTAAATCGTGAGTTAAAATGGAGCGGGTTAATTTCCCGCACATTTGAAACTGCCCAAGAACGCTCTGTTTACAATGAGTGCAATGGACATGCACAGCTTACCAGTGCAGTGTACCTACAAGATGCTTTAGAAGCAAGAATTGCTCACTAAAAAGACACTTGTGTTGAGATTACCCAGTATTATTATAAAATCATAACATATTTTATAAATACACTGTATTCCTAGAACTTCTTCTCTTTGTGTTGATTTATGTACTCACATGCATGTGCTGCTAAAACAAGTTTCTACAGTGTGCATTCTAATTACATAGGGACCCTGCTCTATACAATAGATTAGACAGAACTAAAATGCAGTATATAATCTGTCCCATATGTAAAAGGACATTACAGTACTTTTAAGGAACTGGAACATGAGGAAAACTCACACACAACAGGAATTTGCATATAAAATTGCATAATTGTCCCATAAGTGTCCATCTGTGATTGCTTTTTCTAATGATATTCCATTTATCTGCATGGATTTCATGCGGTCACTTGACAATTGCCCAAGAAAAAGTGAGAAAAGCAGCTTCTCCTGAGTGTCCAAAACCTTTCTTATGTCAGAAGGGCTTGGATAGATGGGGAAATCTATTCGTGTACAAAATACTCACTTGGAAATATAACCTCAGTGAATCTTAATTGTGTCTAATAGTACGATTATAGCTGGTATCAAGACTACCACCTACAGTGAAAAGCTGCGTGACTTCTACTTACCTTCATTCCAGTCTGTCTCGGGCTAAGCTGCTTGGATGGTTTTACCCATCTCCTTCATCATCGACCCAGTGAAGCTTTTGGTCAACTAACAATGAAAATCATTGTTCAGTCTACCACTGACAAAGTTTAATTACCAAACTGGTCAGATAGGTGTTGCTGTCTAGGTTTAATGTCACTGAAGCTTTAAATTGGCATTTGTCACTCCTTCGCCTTGCGCTTCTACTCTGAAATGTAATAGAATCCAGATTTTTCAATAGCCTAAGGCTGGGTCTGGTAGTTTAGGTTGCAGACCTAGATTAAGTGACTCCAATTTCATGCAATATGCATGCAGTGACAGTTGTTGATTCTTCCTATAAAGTGTTCATATGTGGCATACATAGAGCAACAAAAGGAATTCTGGAAAGTGATAGTTCCCAATTTCAATAATTGCCATGCCAATTTCAGGCCAGCTTAATGACATCCTATCACCCCAAGCCTGAGTTTGTGCTATTTATATCTATTAATTTGGCTCAATAAGATATTTCCTATCATAAATTGTACATATAGGTAAGTTTTGGAAATTTGTCATTCACTGGGTTTTGTGTAGATTTGACATAAAAGAGTGGGGAGCTAAATCAATGAGCAGATGGCTGCAATAAAACAGAAATAGTAGTCATTCATAATGGACTTTTTCCTTATCTGAAGACAACACTGACAGCCATGCATTTTGCCTGATGATTTACTCTTAATAAACTGAAATGTGTTAATTAATTCCGAGAGGCGATGTCTGTGAGACTGAAAGCGTAAAAAGAAATTCAATGTTGGATCTCGGTTTTTGAAGAAGCTCAACATTGTGAATGGAAAATCAATGGAACTAGGCAGCAGTCAAATATTCCCCATAAAAAGGAAACTGTGTTAGTTCTATGGTGCTACCTGCGTCATAGTGCTATGGCCTCTGATGTTCTATACAAAACTTTAAAACAAACTTGGCTCAGAGACTCAAGTTATTCAAACACTAGATCATAGAATCATAGAAACATACAGCACAGAAGGAGGCCATTCGGCCTGTCATGCCTCTGCTGGCTCTTTGAAATAACAGTCATGCTTAGTCCCACATCCCTGCCTTTTGTCCATAAGTTCATCAGCCTCAAGTACCTGTCCAACTCCCTTTTAAAATTATTTATGGAATCAGCTTCCACCACCTTTTCATGTGGAGCATTCCAGATCCCGACAACTCTCTGAGTGATAAAACTTCTCCTCATTTCCCCTCTAGATCTTTTGCCAATGATTTTGAATTTATGACCTCTAGTTATTGACCCATTAATGAGAGAGAATATTTTTTCTCTATCTACTCTATCAAAATCTCTCATCATCTTGAAAACCTCTATTAGGTCACATCTTAACCTTCTCCATTCCAAGGAGAACAGTCCTAACTTTTCCGATCTCTCCTTATAACTGAAGTCCCTCATCCCTGGTAACATCCTGGTAAACCTCCTCTGTACCCTTTCTAAGGCCTTTACATCTTTTCTGAAGTGTGGTGACCAAAATTGTCCACAATACTCCAGCTGAGGCCTAACCAGTGATTTATAAAGTTCTAGCATGATCTCTTTGCTATTTTATTCTATTCCTCTATTTATAAACCCAAGTAACCCATATGCTTTTTAACCACCTTATCAACTTGCCCTGCCACCTTTAAGGATTTGTATATCTGGACACCAAGGTCTCTCTGCTCATCTACACTTGGCAAAATCGTGCCATTTATAGTATACCATATAATATTCCATATTTCCCAAAGTGCATCACTTCACACTTCTCCGCATTGAAGTTCATCTGCCATGCTTCTGCCCATTTCGCCATCCTGTCTATGACATCCTGAAGCCTATAACTATCCTCATCACTATCTACTACTTTGCCAAGTTTTGTATCATCTGCAAACTTTATAATGCTGCTCCCTACATCCGAGTCTAGATCATTTACAAAAATTAAGAATAATGGATCCAAAACTGACCCTTGGGGAACACCACTGCAAACCACCTCGCTGTCTGAAAAACATCCATCCACCACCACTCTCTGCTTCCTGTCACTGAGTCAATTTTATATCCATACCGCCACTTTCCCCTTAATTCCATAGGCGTCCATCTTCTTAATAAGCCTCCTGTGTGGCACTTTGTTGAATGCCTTCCGAAAGTCCATATAGACAACATCTACTGCATTAACTTGATCAAAGAATTCAATCAAGTTAGTCAGATATGATTCCCCTTTAACAAATCCATGCTGGCGCTCCTTGATTAACCCATGCCTTTCCAAATGAAAGTTTATTTTGTCCCTGATAATGTTTTCCAGTAATTTCCCCACCATTGATATTAGACTTATCCCTCTCCCTTTTCTTGAATAGTGGTGTAACATCAACAACCCTCCAGTCCTTCGGCGCTACTCCTATATCAAATGAGGATTGTAGAATTCGCAAAATTATTGCGATTTTATAAAATAAGAAGGAGACATAAAGTTTCGTACAAACAGCTTTATTTCAGCAGAATGCTGTCAGGTTTCAAAGCGGACACAAACAGCCTGTAAAATGGCCGCCACGCCTCGTGGCAGAACGTTCCAGACTTTCAATGAGCAGACAAGATGGCGTTCCAATAAACATTTGTGCAAGATCGTACAGGACTCAGCACATTTGAGATAATTGACAAGACATGATGGGTTTGCATTTTATACATAAATACTGGAATCGGTCTCCCAGGTGCGAATAACGGCTATTGTACCGAGCGATCAAGAACCCATCCAAAGACATTAATATGCAAAATCCCCACGACTCTACGATGAGAGAGCCGTTTGCGGGTAGTTACAGAAAGCATTTGGAAGCCCCAAAACCCCTCCAGGGAGACTACTAGCCGGTTCCACAATGGGAGAAGTATTAACGGGTACTCAGACAGTTACAAGTATCACCGAAACCCATTAAAAACGGAGATCACCCTATACAAGAAGTTTGAGCGCCAAAAAACCTGACAAAAGATAGACATTAAGATTTGGGCGGGAAAAGAGGAATTACAGCACTATAACTGTAAGGTACAACCGTCCATCTGTCTCTTGTTGCTCTTGCCTCTCTTGCCTCCTGCTACTCTTGTCACCTGCCTCTTGCTGCTCTTGCTGTTTTGACTCGCTGGAAGACTGTTGAACTTTTATTCTCTTGCCTGACGGCTCTGGACTCTGATCCGCTAGGATCAACCTCGTGGCTTGCCGCGAAGATCTGTGTAGAACTGGGCTGTGAGGCCTTGAAACGGGCACACCATCCCGAGAAGTCGGTAAACGGTGTTGGAACCGAAGGCCCGAGATGAGATGAGATGAGATGAGATGAGATGAGAAGAGAAGAAGACGACAATACGTATCGCCACGGTCAGTAAGCCCCGACCGCGCCTGTAAGTCGAATAAACACTTTCCTTGCCCAGGAAGACCATTTTTTGAATTTTACAAACTGGTGAGGGCACAGGAAGACTCTTCTTCGAGTAGTATCGGAACTCCGAGGACAACACAGATCTTCATGACAGCAGACGGTCCAGCCTGCTAGCCGGAGCAGAAACGAGTAAACAAGTGGGGTACAGAGACCCCTGATCAACACGTGGATAGTCAGGTGCTGCGGTAAAAACATCCGAGCAGAGTTTCGGAATTCTCCGAGTTATCACGAGTGGTGAGCATGAGTCTCGATCCTACAAATCTAAATTAGGATAGGTATTGATAGGGGAGGGTTTAAGTTTTAAGGATAATTGTAATGTGTGCCCTTTTTTACGATGTGTCATGCGCTCCTCGTTTCCCTAGAATTAGTTACATAACTGTGTGTAAGATTGTACTGTCATTAATCTGTGCTTATGACATGTATCTCGTAATCTTGAATAATATGCAATAAAGATTTTCCATTTCGCACTATTCAACCGGGTCTACCTGAGTTTTTCTCTGCATTATTGCTCTCGCACCTAAGTCCAGTGTCAGAACAGTAAGGGCGAGTGGGTCGAACCACTCACAGGTGTCTAGTGTTACCAGGCTGGCTGGAGACCAGAACAGGCAACAAGGCCTAACCTCGCACTAGCACCCAGGCTAAGCACAGAGCCGCAGGTCACCCCTTACAGGATTGAAAGATTGCGACCAATGCCTATGCTATTTCTACTTTTGCTTCTTTCAGTAACCTAGGATGCATTCCATCTTGAGCAGGTGATTCACCAACTTTCAGTAATGCTATTTCTTTTTTATTGTCTTCTCTCTCTTTTACTATCCTGTCCAAAACTTCCTTCTCCTCTTTTAGTGTAACCTTCACATCATCCGCCTCCTTTGTGAAGACAGATGCAAAGTACTCATTTAGTACATTAGCCATGTCCTCTGCCTCTACATGAAGATTTCCCGTTGGTCCCTAATAGGCCCAACTTTTCCTTAGCTAACCGCTTACACTTTATATATTTATAAAATGTTTTTGGGTTCAATTTAATGTTGCCTGCTAATCTTTTCTCGTAACCTCTCTTTGCCTCCCATATTAACTTTTTCATTTCCCTCCTGTACTTTCCATAATCTTCCTGGTTATTAACTGAATCCTGCTCCTGACATTTTTCATAAGCTATCCAGTTAGTCCCACTCCCCTGCACTATCCCTACAGCCCTGCAATTTTTTTTTCTTTTTCAAGTATATATCCAGTTTCCTTTTTGAAAGTTACTATTGAATCTGCTCCCACCACCTTTTCAGGCAGTGCATTCCAGATCATAACAACTCACTGCAAAAAAAAATCTCTCCTCATCTCCTCCCTGTTTTTTTTTTGCTAATTATCAATTATCTTTAATCTGTGTCCTTTGGTTATCAACCTTCCTGCCAGTGGAAACAGTTTCTCCCTATCGACTCTATCAAAACCCTGCATTTTTTTGAGCACCTCTTTTAAATCTCCCCTGAACTGTCTCTGCTCTAAGGAGAACAATCCCAGCTTCTCTAGTCTCTCCAAATATCTAAAGACCCTCCTCCTTGGTCCCATTCTAGTAAATCTCTTCTGCAGGCTGTCCAAACCTGCCTACAGTGTTATTGGACATAATAATCCAGCTAGTTCCGAACCAGAGATTTATAAAGGTTTAGCATAACTTCCTTGCTTTTGTACTTTATGTATCTATTTATAATGGTAATTAATATATTTTAAATGAAGATATATAGTTGAAGTAAAGTATATATTTTTGCTTAGGCATTGAGGGAATACTTTGAACAAAAACTTCCCGAAAGACTTTCCTTTCCCTTGATGTATTCAATTCTGGGACTGCTTTTGTCATGTCCCACTCTTCTCTGCTAAACTAACAGCAAACTGAGTTTGAAATGAGAAATCACTGAACCTTGAGCCTGGGTTACTCGAAGCTTCTGCACTGCCTCGACTGCTGTCCTTTAGGACTCCTAATAGCCTTGAGAAAACAGAGCATTATACTGTCTGTCTGAACTGAATGAATTCAGACCCACAGGTTAAAAGAAAGACAATGTTATGGTACAGTGCACCACAGCTTCCCCCTTCTGTTAAAGTATATAGATTAACATCAAACAGAATACTGTTGAAGTGTTCTCGAATTGCATTTCAGAATTATCCACTCTGCCCTAGGATTATTGGACACTCAAATGGTTTCATCGTAGTATTTGACTGAGGCAACATCAGCATATAACACCGTCTTGTAATTGTCTAACGGTGAAAGGATCTAATTAATTCAAACCAGGTACTCAGTGCTCAATAGCTGGTAACGGGACTGTATTTCACATATCAAGCAACAGATGATGAGTCATGAATTACAGACATAGATATAGTATTGAACTTTTTAAAGATTTTTCGTTTATGGGATGTGGGCGTCACTGGTAAGGCAAGCATTTATTGCCCATCCCTAATTGCCCTTGTGGTGAGCCGCCTTCTTGAACCGCTGCAGTCCATGTGGTGAAGGTACTCCCACAGTGCTGTTAGGGAGGGAGTTCCAGGATTTTGACCCAGCGACGACGAAGGATCGGCGATATACTTCTAAGTCAGGATGGTGTGTGATTTGGAGGGGAACTTGGAGGTGGTGGTGTTCGCATGCACCTGCTGCCCTTGTCCTTCTAGGTGGAAGAGGTCGCGGGTTTGGGAGGTGCTGCCGAAGAAGCCTTGGTTAGTTGCTGCAGTGCATCTTGTAGATGGTCACACTGCAGCCACCGTACGCCGGTGGTGGAGGGAGTGAATGTTTAAGGTGGTGGATGGGGTGCCAATCAAGCGGGCTGTTTTGTCCTGGATGCTGTCGAGCTTCTTGAGTGTTGTTGGAGCTGCACTCATCCAGGCAATGGAGAGCATTCCATCACACTCCTTACTTGTGCCTTGTAGATAGTGGAAAGGCATTGGGGAGTCAGGAGATGAGACACTCGCCGCAGAATAGCTAGCCTCTGACCTGCTCTTGTTCCCACAGTATTTATGTGGCTGGTCCAGTTAAGTTTCTGGTCAATGGTGACCCCCAGGATGTTGCTGGTGGGGGATTTGGCGATGGTAATGCCATTGAATGTCAAGGGCTGGTGGTTAGACTCTTGCTTGTTGGAGATAGTCATTGCCTGGCACTTGTGTGGCGCGAATGTTACCTGCCACTTATCAGCCCAAGCCTGAACATCGTCCAGGTCTTGTTGCATGCGGGCATGGACTGCTTCATTATCTGAGGAGTTGTGAATGGCTCTGAACACTGTGCAGTCATCAGCGAACATCCCCATTTCTGACCTTATGTTGGAGGGATGGTCATTGATGAAGCAGCTGAGGATGGTTGGGCCTAGGACACTGCCCTGAGGAACTCCTGCAGTGTTGTCCTGGGGCTGCGATGATTGACCTTCAACCACCACAACCATCTTCCTTTGTGCTAGGTATGACTCCAGCCAGTGGAGAGTCTTCCCCCTGATTCCCATTGACTTCAGTTTTACGAGGGCTCCTTGATGCCACACTCGGTCAAATGCTGCCTTGATGTCAAGGGTAGTCACTCTCACCTCACCTCTGGAATTCAGCTCCTTTGTCCATGTTTGGACCAAGGCTGTAATGAGGTTGGGAGCAGAGTGGTCTTGGCGGAGCCGAAACTGGGCATCAGTGAGCAGGTTATTGGTGAGTAAGTGCTGCTTGATAGCACTGTTGATGACACCTTCCATCACTTTGCTGATGATTGAGAGTAGACTGATTGGGCAGTAATTGGCCGGATTGGATTTGTCCTGCTTTTTGTGGACAGGACATACCTGGGCAGTTTTCCACATTGTCAGACAGATTTGTCCTGCTTTTTGTGGACAGGACATACCTGGGCAGTTTTCCACATTGTCAGACAGATGCCAGTGTTGTAGCTGTACTGGAACAGCTTGGCTAGAGGCACGGCTAGTTCTGGAGTGCAAGTCTTCAGCACGATAGCCCGGATGTCTTGGGGCACATAGCCTTTGCTGTATCCTGTGCTCAGCCGTTTCTTGATATCACATGGAGTGAATCGAATTGGTTGAAGACTGGCTTCTGTGATGGTGGGGACCTCAGGAGTAGGCCGATATGGATCATCCACTCAGCACTTCTGGCTGAAGATGGTTGCAAACGCTTCAGCCTTGTCTTTTGCACTCATGTCCTGGGCTCCACCATCATTGAGGATGGGGATATTCATGGAGCCTCCTCCTCCCATTAGTTGTTTAATGGTCCACCACCATTCACAACTGGATGTGGCAGGACTGCAGAGCTTTGATCTGATCTGTTGATTGAGGGATCACTTAGCCCTGTCTATAGCATGTTGCTTCCGCTTTTTAGCATGTATGTAATCCTGTGTTGCAGCTTCCCCAGGTTGGCACCTCATTTTTAGGTACGTCTGGTGCTGTTCCTGGCATGCTCTTCTACACTCCTTATTGAACCAGGGTTGGTCCCCTGGCTTGATGGTAATGATAGAGTGAGGGATATGCCAGGCCATGAGGTTACAGATTGTGGTGGAATACAATTCTGCTTCTGCTGGTGGCCCACAGCACCCCATGGATGTCCAGTTTTGAGCTGCTAAATCTTTTCTGAATCTATCCCATTTAGCACGGTGGTTGTGCCACACAACATGATGGAGGGTGTCCTCAGTGTGAAGATGGAATTTCGTCTCCACAATTACTGTGCAGTGGTCACTGCTACCATGGACAGATGCATATGCGACAGGTAGATTGGTGAGGATGAGGTCAAGTAGGCTTTTCCCTCATGTTGGTTCTCTCACCACCTGTCGCAAGCCCAGACTGGCAGCTATGTACAACGGAAAATCACTTGGAGGAGGCGGGATGAAGACGGGTGCAGAGCTTGAGGCCGCTGTCTGCTCCGGCCACACCGGACTCGCTACGGCTGGCGAAATCACGGCCATAAAGTCTGATTTCAACAGAACCAAAAGGAAACTTACTAAACTAAATCACAATGTTGTCGCGTGTGTCTATCAGACATTCTATTCCATACGAAATTTTACCTAATGCATAAATAGTATTTGTTCCCTTGAGTTTATTATGCTCGGGGCCAATATAGTAGAGGCCTGCCTACATGGATAAAAAGAGCCGACTGATAGTGAAAAAACAATGGCTGTGTATCAGGGCAGAAAAAGAACATTGGATACCTGATATCACATGTGGAAAATTACAAACAAATCTGTACAACTTCATGTAGTTTTTTCCATTAATATACACAGAAGGAAATACATTTCCCTGAACAATATTATTTTAAATAATCTGGTATTACTGCAGGCCTTGTTTCAATATCATGTCAACTTCAAGTCACATAATTCAACGTGTCATTGTATCTTTTACCGTAACATTGAAATAACTGGCTGCCCCAATTGAGCTCTTGGCTGTAATGAACCATACAGAGCAGGGAAACTTCAGGTTTGATCCATGGTTTATGCTGAAATAGCTGAACAATGCTAGTCATAATGATACAATTTGCCTTAATGACCATGGATTAGTGGAGGGAGAGGGAATCATTCCTGATCACTATCCAGTTGCCCCTGCTGGTTAAATGTAGTACCTGTATATGGATTTTGATTGAGAACTCTGAAAACCTGGTGCACAAGGCTTTTGACACAAGTGGATCCATTCTCCAGTGAGGGAAAATAGGGGCAAAAAAACTGAGAGAAAGTTAGAGAAGAAATGGAAAAACCTTTTGTCCTACATCATATGGCACCAAATTTTTCTTCAAACAGCATCAGAAAAAGTCCTCATGAAACCAACAGACCACAGATCTGTAAATTGACAGAAAGATAACTAAATTAAAAAGAAAATTCACCATTTTATATATATATATATATATATATATATATATATATATAAATGATAAATGACAGCAGATACCTCTAAGTGAATTTAATGCACTGTTCTAATCTCAGGTTCTGATGACTGCCTTAAACCAGTCAAGCTTTGTTCTCAGGATTTATGATGTCAGCTGAACCTTATGATTATATTACTGCCATGTTACATAAAACAGAAAAAAGCGCACGCAACTCTTTTTTTCAGCTCCGGGACCTGGGTTTGAATCCAGATTAAATTGACAGTATGAAAGTCTTCCTTCTGAATAAACTATAAGGGTCCTATGTGAAATTGGTTTGGGCATTCACAACACAGTTCCCAGTGGGCTCAAGCCCACAGCAGAAAATTGCCCATAATTAGCACTAATTGGCATTCTTATTCAGAAAGCCGCATTGATGATTAATGTGGGAAATGGGAATGTCACGCTGATGCAGTAGTAAGCAATCTTCTGATGCTGGTGTTGAGAGGCACTGTTGAAACAGAGTAAAGGGGGTTTTACTCTGCATCTGGCTTGATTATACTTTACCTGTGCTGACAAAGGGTACCCAAAATGGAAAGGACTTCCCTTCCCAGCAAGAGATTTGGGAATTTGCAAATTGTTGTTGTTGAACACAAAATCCTCCAGAAGAATTAACAAAAAATGATCCTGTGTAATTTTCAGAAATCACTATCTACAATATTTTAGTGGATTTCCCATGGAGCTGCTCAGTGTCTGAGTGTCTCATCTCCTGACTCCCCAGAGCCTTTCCACCATGTACAAGGCACAAGTCAGGAATGTGATAGAATACTCTCCACTTGCCTGGATCAGTGAAGCTCCAACAACACTCAAGAAGCTCGACAAAGCAAGACAAAGCAACCCGTTTGATTGGCATCCCATCCATCTCCTTAAACATTCACTCCCTCCACCACTGGTGCAACGTGGCTGCAGTGTGTACCATCTAAAAGATGCACTGCAGCAACTCACCGGGCTTCTTTGAGAGCACCTTCCAAACCCGCGAACTCTACCACCTATCCCTTAATTCCTCTGGAGTCCAAAAATCTATCTCAGCCTTGAAAATACTCAATGACTGAGCATCCACAGCACTTTGGGGCAGAGAATTCCAAAGATTCACAACCCTCTGAGTGAAGAAATACCTCCTCATCTCAGTCTTAAAAGGCCGGCGCTATATCCTGAGACGATGCCCCCTAGTTCTAGACTCTCCAGCCAGGGGAAACAATCTCTCAGCATCTACCCTGTCAACCCCCCGCAGAATCTTGTATGTTTCAAGGAGAGCACCTCTCATTCTTCTAAACTCCAGAGAGTATAGGCCCTATCTACTCAATTTCTCCTCATAGGACAACCCTCTTATTCCAGGGATCAATCTAGTGAACCTTTGTTGCACTGCCTCTAAGGCAAGTATATCCTTCCTTAAATAAGGAGACCAAAACTGTGCACAGTACTCCAGGTGTGGTCTCACCAGAGCCCTGTACAATTGTAGCAAGACTTTCTTACTCTTGTACTCCAACCCCCTTGCAATAAAGGCCAACATTCCATTTGCCTTCCTAATTGCTTACGGTGCCTGCATGCTAACTCTCCGTGTTTCTTGTACTAGGACACCCAAGTCTCTCTGAACAGAAACTTTTAATAGTTTCTCACCATTTAAAAAATATTCTGTTTTTCTATTTTTCCTACCAAAATGAATAACTTCACATTTCCCCACATTATACTCCACCTGCCACCTTATTGCCCACTCATTTAACCTGTCTATATCCCTTTGCAGGCTCTTTGTGTCCACTTCACATCTTATTTTTCCACCTAGTTTTGTATCGTCAGCAAACTTGGCTACAGTACACATGGTCCCTTCATCTAAGTCATTAATATAAATTGTAAATAGCTGAGGCCCCAGCACTGATCCTTGCGGCACCCCACTAGTTACAGTCTGCCAATCTGAAAATGACCTGTTTATCCCTACTCTCTGTTTTCTGTCTATTAACCAATCCTTTATCCATGCTAATACCTTACCCCCAACCCGACGTGCCCTTATCTTGCTTAACAACCTTTTATGTGGCACCTTATCGAATGCCTTTTGGAAATCCAAATATACTATATCCACTGGTTCCCCTTTATCTACCCTGTTAGTTACATCCTCAAAAAACTCTAATAAATTTGGCAAACACGGTTTACCTTTCATAAATCCATGTTGACTCTGCCTAATCATATTATAATTTTCTAAGTACCCTATTACCACTTCATTGATAATGGATTCCAGCATTTTCCTGAGGATTGTTGTCAGGCTAGCTGGCCTGTAGTTCCCAGTTTTCTCTCTCCCTCCTTTCTTGAATAGCGGGGTTATATTTGCTACCTTCCAATCCGCTGGGACCTTTCCTGAATCTAGGGAATTTTGGAAGATCACAACCAATGCATCCACTATCTCTGCAGTCAACTCTTTTAGAACCCTAGGATGTAGGCCATCAGGTCCAGGGGATTTGTTAGCTTTTAGTCCCATTAGTTTCTCAAGTACTTTTTCTCTACTGATATTAATTACTTTAAGTTCCTCAGTCTCATTAGCCCCTTGGTTCCCCACTATTTTTGGCACACTTTTTGTGTCTTCTACTCTGAAGACAGATATAAAATATTTGTTTAAAGCCTCTGCCATTTCCTTGTTCCCCAATATAATTTCTCCTGTCTCAGCCTCTAAGAGACCAACGCTTACTTTTGCTACTCTCTTCCTTTTTACATACTTGTAGGAGCTCTTACAATCTGTTTTTTATATTTCTTGTTAATTTACTCTCATATTCTATTTTCTCCCTTTTTATCAATTTTTTGGTCATCCTTTGCTGGTTTCTAAAGATTTTCCAATCCTCAGGCTTACTACTATCCTTGGCAACATTATAAGCCTCTTCTTTTAAGCTAATGCTATCCTTAACTTCTTTAGTTAGCCACAGATGACTCACTTTTCCCCTGGGGTTTTTATTTCTCAATGGAGTGTATATTCGTTGAGAACTTTGGAATATTTCTTTAAATGATTGCCACTGCTTATCTACTGTCATAACTTTTAATCTAATTTCCCAATCTACCTTCGCCAACTTGCCCCTCATACCTACGTAATTGGCTTTGTTTAAATTTAAGACTCTAGTGTCAGACTTAAGAATGTCACCTTCGAACTCAATGTGAAATTCTATCCTATTATGATCACTCTTTTCCAGAGGATCCTTTACTATAAGATTACTAATTAACCCTGTCTCATTACATAAAAAACAAGATCTAAAATAGACTGTTCCCTGGTTGGTTCCATGAAATATTGTTCTAGGAAACTGTCTCGAATACTTTCCATGAACTCGTCCTCCAGACTACCATTGCCAATTTGATTTGCCCAATCTACATGCAGATTAAAGTCCCCCACGATTATTGTATTACCTCTGTTACAAACTCCTATTATTTCTTGATTAATACTGTGTCCAATGGTATCTGTGTCCAATGGTATAGCTATTCAACATTCAGAAAGGATAGAATAAAAGGAAAAGGGGGTGGGGTAGCATTGCTGGTTAAAGAGGAGATTAATGCAATAGCTAGGAAGGACATCAGCTTGGAGGATGTGGAATCAATATGGGTTGAGCTGCAGAACACCAAAGGGCAGAAAACGTTAGTGGGAGTTGTGTACAGACCTCCAAACAGCAGTAGTGAGGTGGGGGAGGGTATGAAACAGGAAATCAGAGGTGCGTGCAAAAAAGGCACGGCAGTTATCATGGGTGACTTTAATATGCATATAGATTGGGCTACTCAAACTGGAAGCAATACGGTGGAGGAGGATTTCCTGGAGTGTTTAAGGGATGGTTTCCTAAACCAATATGTTGAGGAACCAACTCGAGGGGAGGCCATCCTGGACTGGGTGTTGTGTAATGAGGAGGGACTAATCAGCAATCTTGTGGTACGAGGCCCCCTGGGGAAGAGTGACCATAGTATGGTGGAGTTCTACATTAGGATGGAGAAGGAAACAGTTAAGTCAGAGACCATGGTCCAGAACTTAAATAAGGGCAACTTTGAGGGTATGAGGCGTGAATTGGCGAGGTTAAATTGGCAAGCGATATTTAAGGGGCTATCAGTGGAAGGGCAATGGCAGACATTTAGAGATCGCATGGATGAACTACAACAATTGTACATCCCGGTCTGGCGTAAAAATAAAAAAGGGAAGGTGGCTCAACCATGGCTAACAAGGGAAATCAGGGATAGTATTAAAACCAAGGAAGTTGCATACAAATTGGCCAGAAGTAGCAGCAAACCCGGGGACTGGGAGAACTTCAAAACTCAGCAGAGGAGGACGAAGGGTTTGATTAGGGCAGGGAAAATAAAATATGAAAGGAAGCTTGCAGAGAACATTAAAATGGACTGCAAAAGCTTCTATAAATATGTAAAAAGAAAGAGGTTAGTAAAAACAAACGTAGGTCCCCTGCAGTCGGAAACAGGGGAAGTCGTAATGGGGAACAAGGAAATGGCGGATCAATTGAACAAGTACTTTGGTTCGGTGTTTACTGTGGAGGACACACACAACCTGCCGGAAATAAAAGGGGTCAGAGGATCTGGTAAGAGGGAGGAGCTGAGGGAAATCCTTATTAGTCGGGAAAAGGTATTGGGGAAATTGATGGGACTGAAGGCTGAAAAATCCCCGGGGCCTGATGGTCTGCATCCCAGAGTACTTAAGGAGGTGGCCTTGGAAATAGTGGATGCATTGACGATCATTTTCCAACATTCCTTAGACTCTGGATCAGTTCCGATGGAGTGGAGGGTGGCCAATGTAACCCCTCTTTTTAAAAAAGGAGGGAGGGAGAAAGCAGGGAATTATAGACCGGTCAGCCTGACATCGGTCGTGGGTAAAATGATGGAAGCAATTATTAAAGATGTCATAACAGACCATTTGGAAAGTGGCGACATGATAGGTCCAAGTCAGCATGGATTTGTGAAAGGGAAATCATGCTTGACAAATCTTCTGGAATTTTTTGAGGATGTTTCCAATAGGGTGGACAGGGGGGAACCAGTAGATGTGGTGTATTTGGACTTTCAGAAGGCCTTCGACAAGGTCCCACACAAGAGATTGGTGAGCAAAGTTAAAGCACATGGGATTGGGGGTAATGTGTTGACGTGGATTGAGAACTGGTTGGCACACAGGAAACAAAGAGTAGGAGTAAATGGGTACTTTTCAGAATGGCAGGCAGTGACCAGCGGGGTACCGCAGGGTTCGGTACTGGGACCCCAGCTGTTTACATTATATATTAATGATTTGGACGAAGGGATTAAATGTAATATCTCCAAATTTGCGGATGACACTAAATTGGGAGGCAGTGTGAACAATGAGGAGGATGCTAGGAGGCTACAGAGTGACTTGGACAGGTTGGGTGAATGGGCAAATGTATGGCAGATGAAGTACAATGTGGATAAATGTGAGGTTATCCACTTTGGTGGTAAAAATAGAGAGGCGGACTATTACCTGAATGGTGGCAGATTAGGGAAAGGGGACGTGCAACGAGACCTGGGCGTCATGGTACATCAGTCACTGAAGGTGGGAATGCAAGTGCAGCAGGCAGTCAAGAAAGCAAACGGAATGATGGCCTTCATAGCAAGGGGATTTGAGTACAGGAGTAGGGAGGTGATGCTACAGTTGTACAGGGCCTTGGTGAGGCCACACCTGGAGTATTGTGCGCAGTTTTGGTCTCCTAACTTAAGGAAGGACATTCTTGCTATTGAGGGAGTGCAGCGAAGGTTCACTAGATTGATTCCTGGGATGGCCGGACTGACATATCAAGAAAGATTGGGTCAACTGAACTTGTATCCTCTGGAGTTCAGAAGAATGAGGGGGGATCTTATAGAGACATTTAAAATCCTGACTGGTTTAGACAAATTAGATGCGGGCAGAATGTTCCCAATGGTAGGGAAAACTAGAACCAGGGGTCACAGTCTAAGGATTAAGGGGAAGCCATTTAGGACTGAGCTGAGGAGGAACTTCTTCACCCAGAGAGTGGTGAATCTATGGAATTCTCTTCCACAGAAGGTTGTTGAGGCCAGTTCGCTAAATATATTCAAAAGGGAGTTAGATATAACACTCACAACTAAGGGGATCAAGGGGTATGGCGAGAAAGCAGGAATGGGGTACTGAGGTAGCATGTTCAGCCATGAACGCATTGAATGGCGGTGCAGGCTCGAAGGACCGAATGGTCTACTCCTGTACCTATTTTCTATGTTTCTATGTTTCTATGTTACTGTTAGGGGGCCTATAAACTACTCCCACCACTGTTTTGTGCCCCTTGTTATTTCTTATCTCCACCCATACTGATTCTACTTCCTGATCGTCTGAGCCAAGATCCTTTCTCAATACTGTCCTTATGTCATCCTTAATTATCAGGGCTACCCCACCGCCCTCCATCCTGTTCCAGTCTGCCTGTCTTTTTGATAAGTCAAGTACCCTGGATTATTTATTTCCCGATCCTGGTCACCTTGCAACCATGGGCTGGATTTTGAAGTTGGAGTCGTGTTGGGGTCGGGAATCACACATTCTGGCTTGTGAACCCGCCTCCAATGAGATGTGACCAACCCACTGCATTTTCCCTTGATTGACCTTGTCGAGCCCACCCAGTGGGCTCAGCAGGCCAGTTAAGGGCCACCCGGCAACAGGTGACGTCACAGACTGACATTTCATCTGTCAAGAGCTTTTGACAGATGAAATATCAGCGTTTGACAGCTCTGTGAAGCTGTCAAACACTCACAATATGATTTCTAACTTCAGTCCTTCCTTGCAGGCTGAGTTAGAAATCATTCCAACACAGAAAACAGAAGGCTGCTGTTTTTGACAGGTCCACGGCTTTCCTGCTTTCTGTGCCAGTGAGATTTCCAACTCCCGAGAACTGAAGGGCTGACACCTGCAGGAGGAAGTTAAGGTAAGTAAAACTTTTTCCAACACTTAGCACTTACCTTACACACTTACCTCTGCACACATGCACCCATCACTCACCTGCCCACCAGACATATCGACCCCTCCAACCCCTGCAGACCCACGGCCCGCCCCGATAACTTGGAGTGTTTGCCACCTATCGGGAAGTCCACACTTGTGTTTTTAAAATAGGGATTATGCAAAAAACTGCTTGTTAACTACCTGTTAACAGGCAGTTAATTGTCACTAATCCCTTCCTGCCACGGGGAGTCGGGTCTCAGACCAGGTCGGGTACCCACCGCCAGAGAAACTGGCATGGAGGCGGGTTGGAGTCGGGATGGGGTCGGGACCCCCGAATCTGCAACTTTAACCCCCCCCCCCGCCTCCAAACCCGACTCCACGGGTCATTGAAAATCCAGCCCCATGTCTCTGTAATGGCTATTAGATCATTAATCACTATTTGTGCCACTAATTCATCTACCTTGTTATGAATGCTTCGTGCATTCAGGTAAAGAGCCTTTAGCTTTAACCTTTTACCATTATTCCCTTTCATCTTATTCGCTGATGCATGATTACATTTTAACTCTCTGTCGCTTCCTGTCACACACCGCTTATCTTTACCAAAATCGCTGCACTGCTCCATTGCCTTGACTTTTCTCTTTAGATTTCTAAATTTCCCCTCACCTGACTCCTCCCACCCCCCTTTTGAGTTTAAAGCCCTATCTAAAACCCTAGTTATTCAATTCGCCAGGACACTGATCCCAGCCCAAGTGGAGCCCATCCCAACGGAACAGCTCCCTCTTTCCCCAGTATTGGTGCCAGTGCCCTATGAATCGAAACCCCTTCCTCCCACATCACTCTTTGAGCCACGCATTTAACTCTCTGATCTGCTTGTCCCTATGCCAATTTGCGCGTGGCTCAGGTAACAATCCAGAGATTATTACCTTTGAGGTTCTGCTTTTTAATTTGGACCCTAGCTCCTCAAACTCTCTCAGCAGCACCTCATCCCTAGTTCTACATATGCCGTTGGTTCCTACGTGGACCATGACAAATTGGATCCTCCCCCTCCCACTCCAAATTCTTCTCCAGCAGCGAGGAGATATCCTTACCCCTGGCACCGGGCAGGCAACACAGCCTTTGGAACTCCCAGTCATGGCTGCAGAGAACAGTATCTATCCCCCTGACCATACTGTCCCCTACCACTACAGCATTCAAAGTGCTGGGGCCTCAGCTATTTACAATCCATATTAATGACTTAAATGAAGGGACAAAGTGCAATGTATCCAAGTTTGCTGACAATACAATGCTAAGTGGGAAAGTAAGCTGTGTGGAGGACACAAAGGCATCCTACTTCGGCAGGTCCATGGCGGGTGACGTCAGTGGTGGGTCCCGGCCTCTCTGCTGGCTCCAGCCCAATGTCCAAAATGATTTTCCCCTGATTGGGCTTGTTAAGCCCGCTTAGCATGTTTGCCGGCCAATTGAAGGAAGCGGGTCTGATGACATCAACTGATGATGCGTCATCATCCGGTTTCCTTAAAGGGACCATGCGCAAATTGATTTTGACAGTTGTGCTGTCAGTGATCTACAGCATTGAGGTGCTGCAAACACTGGCAAGCATTGCACAGAGGTGCACGGCTGCACCCAGGCTCTCCCATGACTCCCTCCATATGCTTATGGAGGGAGTCACAGCACGCAGGGAGGTTCTCTTCCCTTCCAATGGGCGGAAGAGACCTCCCCAGGAGACCAACACAGCCTGGTTGCACATTGCAGAGGAGGTCACAAGCAGGGATGTCATCAGGAGAGGACCTGGCTGCAGTGGCACAAACCTTTCAATGATCTCAGTAGATCACCAAATGTTACTGCAAAGCCACACTCAACCTCATCCTGCTGTACCACTCATCACATCCCCATCACTCTGCCTTCCCTACCTTACTCCTGCACATCCTTACTCACACCAACTTACCTTGCACCTCCACCCATTCCTCTCTATCTACATTATCACTTCCCCATCTCACTAGCCACCCCTCACACTCACCCTCATCCTGGTCCAATCAGACCAACTAACAACACACAAGGGTAGGCACGTGGGTGCTTTATGCAATGTTCATGTAAAGTTTCTGTTAATGTGGTGTCAAACATTGAAATCTTTACTTTCAACACTTTGCGTTCTTGGACAGATCTGTGTGCACTTTTGGAAGTGGCTTAGTGAGTTGTAGTGAATGGTGAGACATAACGGTACCCCCCGCAATGGTGATGAGTGTGAAAGGAATGGCATTGTAGGGATGCTTTATGGTGTTGGTGTGGGGTGGTGTCAACCTGGCGCATCATGTGGCAGCCAGGGTATATAGCATCAAGTGAAGTAAATCTGGCCATGGTGAGCCCATCCCTGGCCTCCCGGGCAGCAATGTGGTCGGGTGCTGATGCCCTGTGTCCTGTGCAGCATCAGTTGATTGCAGAGAAGTTTGGTGTTGTTGTTGGTGCTGCTGGTGTACCCGGTGCTGCTGGTGTTGGGGCTGATGGTGGTGGGATTCTGAGGACAAAGGCGAGATAGTTTCAAGGGCACCGATGCTGATGTAATAGATGGCAGGTAAATTTGAGATGACAGAAGCGATCTGTCAATGGTGAGAGAGGTTGTTCCAATGAGGTGACACTGGATAGAGAGTTTACTCCAAACACTTGCAATCTGCATAAAGCTCAATCTGTCTTCCAAATGCAGTAAGCAACAACTTCTGAGCTTGGATGGTGAACAGCTGTGAGATGGGCGCTTTTATAGCACATTTGCAGCTGTCAAGTAATGAGATGATTCCATGGTCATACAACTCCTGACCTGCTTACCTGACTTGATCCCTGAGCAGCATGAACCACATGGGAAACCTCGTAAAATGTAAAGGTGAGCTCAAAATTGTTCTTAATGGTCTGTTAACAAGGTCATAATGACCTGAATTGCCTCCCCCACCGCTGCGTGTCGGGTCTGCTCAGCGTCGACAGACCCGACATCTGGGAAAGGCGCATGGCAGCAGGTTTACAGTGGAGTCCTGACCCACTTTCAAAACATTTTTTTTTCCCACCCAACTCAGCACCAATCACACCTGCTGACCCCCTGAAAAATTCCCCCCAAAGAGTCTGCAAAGGGATATAGACAGGTTAAGTGGGTGGTCAACAAGGTGGCAGATGGAGTATAATGTGGGGAAATGTGAGGTTATTCACTTTGGTAGGAAGAATAGACAAAACAGAATGGGGTAAAAATTAGGTCGCGCCCCATTTGGGGCGCAAATATCGTCCGGACGCAAATATTAGCGCCTGGCGCTAATTATCGGCACTGACAGGAAACTTCACTTTTACCGCCCCGGAAGGTGAGTGGAGCGCTAAAGCAGGCGCTGCACACCTCTCTTAAGGCGCAAAGGCCGAGCAGTGAGGCGCTAACTCGGAGCGCTGGCGAAGCTCATGTAATGTCAGTCAGCAATGGAACACACACACAATGGCACGGGCCAGTTCTTAAAGGGGATGGTTAATCTTGCTTTCCATCCACATCCTGTTCATTGCTGCCTTGAATCTCGGCCTGGAGAGACTTGCACATCAAATGTGCTGGAAAGAACAATGGAAAGTACCAGGCAAAGAGCTCAGAGTGCAGCTCCCACAGTCTCTGCTAAATCGATACAAGAATGGCAAATCAAAATGAACCTGCAAAGTGCTGCTCAGTACCCAAAACTCCTTCACACAACGTTGAATCTCTCCAGAAGTCTCTCCCTCTCTCTCTCAGAATGCGTAGTTCAAAAATGCCACCAACAATAAAAGACAGGAAGAGGCCCCCTTTAAATAGCGCCCCCCCCCAGCCCCACAGCGATTGATAGCGTTCCAGTCTTCTGGTCGTTGGAAGCGCCAGGCGGTAAGGCAGGGGGCGCCACTCAATTTCCGCTACGGTGCGCCCCAAGGGCGTTGCACCATGGAATGACGTCACAATCTGCGCGCGCAGGTGGTCGCAGCGGTAAGTTTTAGCGCCGCCGCACAATCTCAAGTTAAGTTCTCGAGCGGCGCAAACATCGCTGCGCCCGGGCGTTAGCGGCTTTGCGCCCCATTAGCGCCCTCTTAAGGCGCTAACGGGAGGCGCAACCAAGTGAATTTTTTACCCCAATATTTTTTAAATGGTGAGAAACTATTAAATCCTGGTGTTAAGTGGGATTTGGGTGTCTTTGTACACGAAACACAGAAAGTTAACGTACAGGTACAGCAGCAATTAAGAAGGCAAATGGTATGTTAGCCTTTATTGCAAAGGGGTTTGGAATACAAGAGTAAGGAAGTCTTGCTGGAATTGTGCAGGGCTTTGGTGAGACCACACCTGGAGTATTGTGTACAGTTTTGATCTCTGTACCTGAGGAAGGATGTACTTGCCTTAGAGGGGGTGAAACAAAAGTTTACTAGATTGATTCCTGGGATGAGAGGGTTGTCCGATGATGAGAGATTGAATAGAATGGGCCTATACTCTCTGGAGTCTAGAAGAATGAGAGGTAATCTGATTGAAACATACAAGATTCTGAGGGGGCTTGACAGGGTAGATGCTGAGAGGTTGTTTCCTCTGGCTGGAGAGTCTAGAACTAGAGGGCATAGTCTCAGGTAAAGGGGTCGGCAATTTTGGACTGAGATGAGGAGACATTTCTTCCCTCAGCGGGTTGTGAATCTTTGGAATTCTCTACCACAGAGGGCTGTGGATGCTCAGTCGTTGACTATATTCAAGACTGAGATCGATAGATTTTTGGATACTAAGGGACTCAAGGGACATGGGAATCAGGCGAAAAAGTGGAGTTGAGATCGACGATTAGCCATGATCTTATTGAATAGCGGAGCAGACTCAATGGGCTGTATGGCCTACTCCTGCTCCTATTTCTTATATTCTTATGAGACTCCACACTTGTAAAAGTTAATTTTCAGTGTCAGAGAGGTTGTTTGGCAGTAATTAAGAATTATCAAGCAGTTAAAAATTCAATTACACTAGAATGGATAAGTCTCAACTTTTTCTGGCGAGTTTAGTGGGTATCTAGTGGGTAAGTATCGCAAATTCATGCCATTCCAATGGTGAGTCTCTGGGTGAGATACCGGTATAGTGAAACTTCTGGAGGAGCAGGGCAACTCGGACAGCAACTTCCTGATTTCCGCTTTTAACCGTGTATCTGCAGTCACCGGAATTTGTTGTCCGATTTAATCTTTAAAACTGTTGGGCACTGATAGCCTCACCATTATTTTAACCGCTAAATCTGGGCCATTATTTGTTGCTGTAGGAATTTCTCTGTAGGCTGCAAATGATTAACTTTCTTTTTCTGTAAAATACAACACAAAATTTACATATAGATGTGTGATACCCAATACCCAGAATGCGTCAGACAAAAGTCACCACCCATTCATCTACAAAGGAATGAAAGTAGTAAATGAGATGTAACTACCTTCACTTACAAGTAGTGCTACAGCTTCAGATTACTCAATTGACAATCGTACCATATTACAAAGGACACAACAAAGACCAAATTACAAATTAGGTTGATTGGATCTTGAGAAGCCTACAATTTGGATGAGTGCAAAATTGTTTTGTATGATACAAATACAAAAATGCTAAAACATTAACCTATCTTTAATCTGTTAGATGCAGACAGACCTGCTGTGCATTTCAAGCACATCATTTTTTTTCTCTCTCTTGTTTTGTATAACTATGGGCATTAGGAGAGAAGAATTAAACTTGGCTTAATGGCTGGGTGGAGCACTATGTCAAATCATTGTGCTTTAATCCCCGAAGACCCAAGTCTGAATTTAACGCCAATGAACCAGATGAAAGACTCCTCCTCCATGAGAGCTATTAAAACGTTCAAGTGGCAACTTGTTGAATAATTCCAGAAGACAGGAGTCCAAGCATCAAAAGCAACCTAAATTCATGAATTAACTTGGGGTTACTAACATTGACAGAGTAAGGGAGATGTTGCATTGGTCCAGTATTGGGTGTTACCTTTGAGATTTTATTCTGGAATTTAAAAAAAAATTCATATATGGGATGTGGGCGTCGCTGGTAAGGCGTCCATCTCTAATTACCCTTGAGAAGGTGGCAGTGAGCCGCCTTCATGAACCGCTGCAGTCCATGCGGTGAAGGTACTCCCACAGTGCTGTCAGGTAGGGAGTTCCAGGATTTTGACCCAGCGACGATGAAGGAACAGTGATATAGTTCCAAGTCAGGATGGTGTGTGACTTGGAGGAGAACTTGCAGGTGATGGTGTTCCCATGCGGCTGCTGCCCTTGTCCTTCTAGGTGGTAGAGGTCATGGGTTTGGGAGATGATGTTGATGAAGCCTTGGTGAGTTGCTGCAGTGCATCTTGTAGATGGTACACACTGCAGACACTGTGCGCCAGTGGTGGAGGGAGCGAATGCTTAACGTGGTGGATGGGGTGCCAATCAAGCAGGCTGATTTGTCCTAGATGGTGTTGAGCTTCTTGAGTGTTGTTGGAGCTGCACAAATCCAGGCAAGTGGAGAGTATTCCATCACACTATGATTTGTGCCTTGTAGATGGTGGAAAGGCATTGGGGAGTCAGGAGATGAGTTACTCGCCGCAGAACACCCAGCCTCTGACCTACTCTTGTAGCCATAGTATTTATGTGGCTGGTCCAATTAAGTTTCTAGAAAATGGTGACCACCCCAGGATGTTGATGGTGGGGGATTCAATGATGATAATGCCATTGCAAGTCAAGGAGCGGTAGTTAGACTTTCTCTTGTTGGAGATGGTCATTGCCTGGTACTTAAGTGATGTATGTTACTTGCCACTTATCAGCCAAAATCTGAATCTTGCCCAGGTCTTGCTCCATGCAGGCACGGACTGCTTCATTATCTGAGGAGTTGCAAATGGAACTGAACACTGTGCTATCATCAGCGAACATCCCCACTTCTAACATTATGATGAAGGGAAGGTCATTGATGAAGCAGCTGAAGATGGTTGGGCCTAGGACACTACCCTGAGGAACTCCTGCAATGATGTCATGAGACTGAGATGATTGGCCTCCAACAACCACAACCATCTTCCTTTGTGCTAGGTATGACTCCAGCCACTGGAGAGTTTTCCCCGATTCCCACTGACTTCAATGTTACTAGGGCTTCTTGATGACACACTCGGTCAAATGCTGCCTTGATGTCAAGGGCAGTCACTCTCGCCTCACCTCTTCAGCTCTTTTGTCCATGTTTGGACCAAGGCTGTAATGAGGGCTGGAGCTGAGTGGTCCTGGCGGAATCTAAACTGAGCATTGGTGAGCAGGTTATTGGTGAGTAAATGTTGCTTGATAGACTGTCGACGACACCTTCCATCACTTTGTTGATGATTGAGAGTAGACTGATTGGGTGGTAATTGGCCGGATAGGATTTGTCCTGCTTGTTGTGAACAGGACATACCTGGGCAATTTTCCAAATTGTCGGGTAGATGCCCACTGTTGTAGTTGTATTGGAACAGCTTAGCTAGAGGTGCAGCTAGTTGTGGAGCACAAGTCTCCAGCACTACAACCGGGATGTTGTGGTGGCCTATAGACTTTGCTGTATCCAGTGCACTCAACCGTTTTTTGAAATCACGTGGAGTGAATTGAATTGGCTGAAGACTTGCTCCTGTGATGGTGGAGGCCTCAGGATTAGGCCGAGAAGGATCATTCACTCGGCACTTCTGGCTGAAGATATTTGCAAACGCTTCAGCCTTGTCTTTTGCCCTCACGTGCTGGGCTCTGCCATCCATTGAGGATGGGGATGTTCATAGACCTTCCTCCTCCCGTTAGTTGTTTAAATGTCTACCACCATTCACGACTAGATGTGGCAGGACTATAGAGCTTTGATCTGATCCGTTGATTGTGGAATCGCTTAGTTCTGTCTTTTGCATGCTGCTTCCACTGTTTAGCATGCATGTAGTCCTGTGTTGTAGCTTCACCAGGTTGGCACCTCATTTTTAGGTATGCCTGGTGCTGCTCCTGGCATGCTCTTCTACGCTCTTCATTGAACCAGTTTTGGTCCCCTGGCTTGATGGTAATGGTAGAGTGAGGGATATACCGGGCCATGAGGTTACAGATTGTGGTTTACAATTCTGTTGCTGCTGATGGCCCACAGCCCCTCATGAATGCCCAGTTTTGAGCTGTTGGATCTGTTCTGACTCTATCCCATTTAGCACGGTGGTAGTGCCACACAACACGATGGAGGGTGTCCTCAGTGTGAAGACAGGACTTCGTCTCCACAATGATTGTGCGGTGGTCACTGCTACCAATGCTGTCATGGACAGATGCATCTGCGACAGGTCGATTGGTGAGGACGAGGTCAAATATGTTTTTACTCATGTTGGTTCTCTCACCACCTGCCACAGGCCCAGACTGGCAGCTATGTTCTTCGGGACTCAGCCAGCTTGGTCAATATTGGTGCTACCGAGCCACTCTTGGTGATGGACATTGAAGCCCCCCACCTCGAGTACTGTTCCCTTGCTATTGCTTCTTCCAAGTGGTGTTCAACATGGAGGAGATTCATCAGCTGAGGGAGGGTGGTAGGTGGTAATCCGCAGGTTTCCTTGACATGATGCCATGGGGTCTGTAGTCAATGTTGAGTACTCCCAGGGCCACTCCCTCCCGACTGTATACCACTGTCCTGCCGGTGGGACAGGACATATCCAGAGATAGTGATGGAGGAGTCTGGGACGTTGGCTTTAGGGTATGTTTCTGTGAGTATGACTCAGGCTGTTGCTACTCCTAACTTTGGCAGAAGTCCCCAGATGTTAATGACGAGGACTCTGCAGGGCCGACTGGGCTGGGTGTGCTTTTGTCGTGTCCGAATCCAGTGCCTAGGTCAATGCCAGGTGGTAAGTCCAGTTTTATTCTTAATACTGTTTTTCGGAGTAGTTTGATACAAGTGAGTGGCTTGCTCGGGCAGTTAAGATTCAACCACATTGCTGTGTGACCTGATTGGCTGAAAAACCATCTCCAAAGTCAGGTTATTCAATCAATTACTGTACCAAAACGATAGTGATTGACGTGGTCACATCATTGCTACAACATGGTCAGCATTTTACACTTTCATCTGAATAACTCAAATCTCATGATCCCAAGACAGCAACTGGTCAGAGCTCTGTAACTATTACCAGTGGGCAAAGTTCACCGATTACAAAAAAAACAGAAACCAAACAAATTGAATCCCTCAAAATGTTTTTCAAAAATCTTTCATCTGCCATTTTTCTTTTCCCACAACCTCAAATATCCAGGATCCAAAATAGTGGGTTCAATATTAACCTCCCCCTCCCCTCCTACCCCCAACAATGGGCGGGAGAAGGTTGTGGGAGGTGGGGGGTTTAAAAATGTAAAAATGGGGAACGTGTCCCCAACCCGCCATGTACAAGTCATTTTTACAGTGGCGGGTTTTGTGGCGTCAGAGTGTCCCTCCATGGAGAGGCGAGACACTTCGTTAACATATTTAAATCAGACTCTGACAATGCAACTGGCAGCCCCATTTAAATTTTACAGATGCCGCATGGGTTTCCCAGAAACCCGACAGTGAAAGGGAGGCGAGAGCTGCTGGCTCCACAAGGTAAGTGCCTTTTACGGTTTCAAATTTTGTTTGATAACGCTCCTGTGAAGCGCCTTGGGATGCTTTACTATGTTAAAGGTGCTATATAAATGCAAGTTGTTGTTGTTGTTATTACAGCACTCCTTGTGGGCCAGGAGGAGCAGGAGTGCTCCCCCAGCCCCTCAAGGAAGCCTTCGGCCTCCCCTCTGCCGATTGCGGCCTCTGTCTCCCCCCTGCCGCAATCGCCGACCTATCCCCTTTCAGACCCGATGGCTTCTCTCTCCCGCCAGCCGATCGTGGCTGATCCAACCTCACCAACGCTCCGATTGTCGACCTCTCCATGCCGCAATCGCGGCCGACATCAAATCTCCCTTTAGCCCCAAACATCAACCTTTACCCCTCCTGATTGCCGGGGGTGAGGTTGTCAATTTGGCCGGCTGGTGGGCGGGAAACGGAAGAATAAAATAATAATGAGGTCCGGCTGTTACATTCGTCTGTTTTTGGCCACTGCCGCACCCTCCCCACTTCCCCGTAACTATCACGGTCTATGTTTCCAACATCAAGCATTACAAGTAACATATTAGACAATTACATTTACCAATAAGATTGGTTAGAGTATTCAAAGACAATGGGGGAGAAATTCAGTATCGCCCCATTTGGGGCGCTAATTTTTGAAAGCTGAAAAAATTTGTGCTAGACGCTAATGATTCTCAGCTTTCTCTAAATTGGGTGTTAGCACTCCAGGAAGGAAGTGGAGCACTAAATCAAGCACTACCACTTCCCTTCTGGAGCGCTAAACCACGCAGGAGTGGCGGTAGTGGTGCAACGCTGCCGGGATCCGAGGCTCCTTCCCTCCCTTAAAGGGACGGGCCATTGCTACAGGCTCTGCATTTCAGCGATGTCCCTCATCGCCGACGGCAGCCGCGAACCGCGACAATCAGCCCCAAGCATTCTAACAGAGTGCAGGGCTGATCAATCGCGGCAGTTAAAAATTTTCAAACAGCAACCTCAGGGATGGAAACAAATTTTCTCTGCAGACCAGTGGCCTTACCTTTAATTACCGCTCCCGAAGCGCCCAGCCTCCCGAACAACACCTCCTGCAGCTGTCGGTGTTATCGCCCGATGATGCTGCAGGGGGCGGAATCGAATTTCGGGTCTGGGGCGCAGCCAGATGATGTCACGATCTCCAGTCGCAGAAGATCGTGGCGCTAGGGGTTACCGCCGCTGCAAACCTCCAGGTAAATTTTGCAGGCGGCGTTACTACTGTTGCGCCCGGACGGTAAGTCGTTAGCGCCCCGTTATCGGCACCCCCCCCCCCCCGAGGCGCTAACGGGAGGCGCAAAGGAGACAAATTTTTAGCCGAATGCTTTTACTCGGAGGCCTCAATTTCTTTCAAAAGACTGAGCTTGCAGTTGATATTTTTTCCCAGAGCTATTGTTCTGTCAGCTTAAAGGAGTCAACAACTACAGCTGTGTCTGCAATTCCCAGGATGTTACAGTTTGAGCACTTGCTGTGTTGAGGATTTCCCAGGATGTACTAATATAATTCTCTGAGCACAAACTGTGCCACTCCTCATGCTGCAACAGAAATTTTCAGGTTCTTTGTTTTCCAATCGATTTCAAAACAAGCTTTTGGATTATTTATGAAAGTTTTTTCAGCTAAACTTCCACATTTAAATTATTATCAAGTGCTTAATTTTTACTTCTGAGACACAGACAGACACAATTGCACAGACCAAGAGAAAGAGACAGACGCAAAAAATGTATTTTTGTCAGTGGAAAAGTCAAATTGTGTCCTTGCTCAGTGTATAACAATATTTCAGTTTGTTCTTCCAAATAATTTGTAAACAAGTTGTAAGATGAATTTAAAGGTTGTTGACTGTATCTTTGATTTGGCCAACCAAGGCCCAATGCCTATGTTTCTTCCATTACTGCTAATAACCATATTATAATACAAAGTTAGGATTTTGATTTTGTTTAACAAAACTGCTTTAAAATGCGTCAGTTAACCAGTGTGTGAGAATAGAATAGAGGATTTCTTTGGGAATTTAATGATTCATTCCATGGTACAATAGTCTGATAATGGAATGAAATAGTTAGTTTTGCACAGCTAAAGCTACATGAACATAAATAACTGATAACAAGCAGCTACGAACATCTGAAGGCTGCGAATGGCATGTCTGACTCCAAATTTGGGACGATAAGAAGGAGAGATAAGAGGAATTCAGATGGATGAGCCTTCAGAATGTATAAACAGGAAGGACATGTGAGGTAAGAGCATGAGACCCCTTAGGGGAGGGCTTTCAACTGAAAGTTAAGACAAAGAACTTGACATACCATTGGGCACCTTGGCTTAAGAAGAGCCCTGACAGGTTGAATGGTCCTGTCCAGATTGTACATCAGACCCACCCCTAAAAAGAGAACAAAAGCAAGACCTGAAAAGCCCTTAGTGCAGACAGTGGAGTGAGAACTCCCACGGGGGGACACCATGCTGACTTCGGTCGAACACTCTTGGGTAGTTCAAGAAGAGAGAGAGAGAGATACGTGAGACAAGGAGAGCTGTTCGCGTATGCCAGCCATCTGTCCGTTCGGGGCCGGTACCAGCTGCTTGTCATGGTCACATGCTTTTGCTGTATAACTAGTGTGTTATATTCCATCTTAAACTCCGATTAAACGCAATATACCCACCATATTGGTTTGCACTCGATCCTGATTATTTGAAAGACCAGAGATAAGTTAATCTCAACAACATGCACCTCGCACGGCATATTGGATGCTTTGATGCCGTTTTACGCCTGTAAAACGTGCACAGCATCAAACAATGTCTGGGCTACTGTCTCTATGAACTGGTGCACAGAGCATCGAGTGCCTCCTTGACCTGGTGGGGGGCGGGATGGGGGTAGAGGTTGGTGGAGGTGGGGTGGCAGACAGGGGGGATGGTAAGATAGTTCATGGGGAAGCGATGGTCTTGTTGGTCTGTTGATAGTCCAAATGTCACTTTAGCTTTCCTTTTTTAGATTGAAATGTTATCAATTGTTAAGTATAAATGGGTTTTAAATTAATCAGAATCCACCAGTGCTAATGTAAAATTGAAAATTTCACAGCAAACAGGCCCCTGGATCTCTAGAAATGCAACTCAGCTGAGGAGAGCAGGAGAAAGCACATTAAGAAGGAGTGCAATTCTAAATGTGTTGCCTACTGTCCTTACTAGAATGACTCCATGACTAATAAAACATTAGGAAAAATTATAAAGAAGAAAATTATAAACTTTACTCCCAGGAATAGATTAATTGATGCTACTGGGACAAATCGGTATAAAATATCAAGAAAAATAATTAATTCCCAGATGGCTATTAGAGAGCAGTTTTTAATAAATTTTAGCATATATCCCTTTTAAATGAAAAATAAATGTTCCAAAATATAGGAAAGAGCAACAAATAAACTGTCAAAAATCAAGTCTTTGGCTTGAATATTTATATTTCCCCTTTGAACTTCCATCTATTTTTGTTCCCCCTCCCCTCTATATGAGTTAAGGAATGTTAGGTAACCTACAACTTAAGGTACAAGCTTGTTTTCATATGTAATAGGCTTAATGCCATGGCCCCTCTTGGGCTGTCAATTTTTTGTGGGCTGCGTCAGCTTTTTTTGAAAATGCTGGTCAGCTTTTGCTAGTTTTCTAGGTTGGTAAGTACGTAGGCAAAGGAAGATACAAGAATAAATCAAGACTTCTGATTTATAGTTTGTTTTCACAGAAAAATGGACAGAATCGTGGAATTCACACCGGAAAATGCAGGTAACAATCCAGAATATGAAACAATAAAAATGAATTTGACTTAGTCAATCACGGTAAATCAGTGGACCTGCTAATAGATGGGGAGTTCCATACCGTAATGCCAGTTATAAAACAGTGCCTGCTCCTACTCATTGTGAGCACTGCCACGGGCGGTACCCCAGTATACCATACTACAGTATATTAAAAATCGTCAATATAGCACACTTCTTGTCACACTTTTCTGCTGTGATCTATCCGTTAAATTATTTATGTTACGCCTGCCTCTGATGCCTGTCTGCCATCCCAAAAAATTACATTCATCTATCATTGAGTAGTCCCAGCTCCATTTCCAAACCAAAAGAACTGGGGAAATCAGGCCACCTGCCAAATGTTGTCTCTGACCTTTCTCTCCTCCCTACTGCAGCCTTTCATTGCTCCAGACCCGTCCAACGTCTGCCCCCACACCCCCACCCTGGACCAATGCCTTTCTCCCTCCACTGATATGCTGGAGCTGGGCAGCCATCTTAGATATTCCCCAGCCTTAGAGCAGCATTTATATGACGTTCAACGTATTTATGTATTTGTATACAGAAAAATAATTCTGCCTCTATCTACCTACATACAGTAACAATACTGATTTGTGACACCTCCACCCCTGTTCTGTCAAACCCCATGACCATCCTTAAGCAATGCTTTTAAATACAAAGTAACTACCTCCGACATGGTACAGCTCGTGAACAATCTTGCAATCTATTCCGGGCTTCAAAAGCCCATTTATTTACGGTTGTCACTGAATAATGGACAAGGTCATGGAATTTGCTACCCGAAATACTGCATAATCTCAGATTCATTGGGGTAATTTTAACCTCCAAGAACAGGTGGGTTTGGGTTGGTTGTGAGGTTAAAATTTGAAAAATTTCAAACACAATCCCAACCCGCCTCGAACCCACCCAGTTCCCGTTTTAATGGAGGCGGGACAGGGGTAGGCGACCAATCCACTCTCAGGAGGCGGGAAAATCAGTAAAAGCTTTAAAGAGGCTGTGTGCCTCCATTTTTACAGGCTTTTTTTATTTTTAACCCATTTTGGCCTGGATCCCCAGGCCTAGGGAAACCTGGCACATAAAAGGAGGTGGGAGGGGCCCAATCCATAAGGTAAGTTCCTTTACAGCCCTGCTTGTGGGCCAGGAGGAGCAGGAGTGTTTTCCCCGCCCAACACATTTCCTGCTTCCAGCCCCATGATCGCCAACAACCCCCCAATCTCCCCCAGCGATCTCCTCCATCCCCAATTTGCCCCCGACTATGATCTGCCCCCCCACCACAATCTCTCTCCCCCCCTCCCCACGATCTCTTCCCCCCCTCGATCTCTCTCCCCCCCCACCGATCTCCCCCCTCCTCAATCTCTCTCCCCCTCCGATCTCTCTCCTCCCCCGATCTCTCTCCCCCCCTGATCTCTCTCCCCCCCACCAATCTCTCTCTCCCCCCCACGATCTCTCTCCCCCCCCGATCTCTCTCCCCCCCTACATCTCTCTCCCCCCCGATCTCTCTCCCCCCTGCCGATCTCTCTCCCCCCCGATCTCTCTCCCCCCCATCTCTCTCCCCCCGCCGATCTCTCTCCCCCCCGATCTCTCTCCCCCCCGATCTCACTCCCCGCCCCCCCGAGCTCTCTCCCCCCCCGATCTCTCTCCCCCCCATCTCTCTCCCCCCCCCGATCTCTCTCCCCCCCGATCTCTCTCCCCCCCCGATCTCTCTCCCCTCCCCGATCTCTCTCCCCTCCCGATCTCTCTCCCCCCGATCTCTCTCCCCCCCCCGATCTCTCCCCCCCCCCGATCTCTCTCCCCCGCCCGATCTCTCTCCCCCCCGATCTCTCTCCCCCCCCGATCTCTCTCCCCCTCCCGATCTCTCTCCCCTCCCCCCCCGATCTCTCTCCCCCTCCCCTCCCTGATCTCTCTCCCCCCCTCGATCTCTCTTCCCCCTCCCCACGATCTCTTCCCCCCCACCACGATCTCTCTCCCCCCTCTCCCCCCGCCGATCTCTCTCCCCCCCGATCTCACTCCCCCGCCCCCCGATCTCTCTCCCCCCCGATCTCTCTCCCCCCATCTCTCTCCCCCCCCGATCTCTCTCCCCCCCCGATCTCTCTTCCCTCCCCATCTCTCCCCCCCCGATCTCTCTCCCCCCCCGATCTCTCTCCCCCGCCCCGATCTCTCTCCCCCCCGATCTCTCTCCCCCCCGATCTCTCTCCCCCCCCGATCTCTCTCCCCCCCCGATCTCTCTCCCCTCCCGATCTCTCTCCCCTCCCCCCCGATCTCTCTCCCCTCCCCTCCTTGATCTCTCTCCCCCCCCCGATCTCTCTCCCCCCGATCTCTCTCCCCCCCGATCTCGCTCCCCCCGATCTCTCTCCCCGCCCCCCCCGATCTCTCTCCCCCCCCGATCTCTCTCCCCCCGATCTCTCTCCCCTCCCCCCCTGATCTCTCTCCCCCCCCCGCTCTCTCTCCCCCCCGATCTCTCTCCCCCCCCCCGATCTCTCTCCCCCCCCGATCTCTCTCCCCCCCCGATCTCTCTCCCCCGCCCCGATCTCTCTCCCCCCCGATCTCTCTCCCCCCCGATCTCTCTCCCCCCCCGATCTCTCTCCCCCCCCGATCTCTCTCCCCTCCCGATCTCTCTCCCCTCCCCCCCGATCTCTCTCCCCTCCCCTCCTTGATCTCTCTCCCCCCCCGATCTCTCTCCCCCCGATCTCTCTCCCCCCCGATCTCGCTCCCCCCGATCTCTCTCCCCGCCCCCCCCCGATCTCTCTCCCCCCCCGATCTCTCTCCCCCCGATCTCTCTCCCCTCCCCCCCTGCTCTCTCTCCCCCCCCCGATCTCTCTCCCCCCCGCTCTCTCTCCCCCCCCCCGCTCTCTCTCCCCCGCCCCGATCTCTCTCCCCCCCCGATCTCTCTCCCCTCCCGATCTCTCTCCCCTCCCCCCCGATCTCTCTCCCCTCCCCTCCCTGATCTCTCTCCCCCCCTCGATCTCTCTCCCCCCTCCCCACGATCTCTTCCCCCCCCACCACGATCTCTTCCCCCCCTCGATCTCTTCCCCCCACCCTACCGATCTCCCCCCTCCTCAATCTCTCTCCCCTCCGATCTCTCTCCTCCCCCCCGCTCTCTCTCCCCCCCGCTCTCTCTCTCCCCCCCCGATCTCTCTCCCCCCCCGATCTCACTCCCCGCCCCCCGATCTCTCTCCCCCCCGATCTCTCTCCCCCCAATCTCTCCCCCCCCGATCTCTCTCCCCCCCCGATCTCTCTCCCCTCCCCATCTCTCTCCCCCCCGATCTCTCTCCCCCCGATCTCTCTCCCCCCCGATCTCTCTCCCCCGCCCCGATCTCTCTCCCCCCCGATCTCTCTCCCCCCCGATCTCTCTCCCCCCCCGATCTCTCTCCCCCCCGATCTCTCTCCTCTCCCGATCTCTCTCCCCTCCCCCCCGATCTCTCTCCCCTCCCCTCCTTGATCTCTCTCCCCCCCCGATCTCTCTCCCCCCCGATCTCTCTCCCCCCGATCTCTCTCCCCCCCGATCTCTCTCCCCCCGATCTCTCTCCCCGCCCCCCCGCTCTCTCTCCCCCCCCGATCTCTCTCCCCCCGATCTCTCTCCCCTCCCCCCCTGATCTCTCTCCCCCCCCCGATCTCTCTCCCCCCCCGATCTCGCTCCCCCCCGAGCTCTCTCCCCCCCCCCCGATCGATCTCCCCCCCCGATCGATCTCCCACCCCCCCCGATCGATCTCCCCCCCCCCCGATCGATCTCCCCCCCCCGATCTCTCTCCCCCCCCCCCCCGATCTCTCTCTCCCCCCCCCCCGATCTCTCTCCCCCCCCGCCGATCTCTCCCTCCCTCCCTGCTCTTTGTTCCTCGGCTGCAACCTTGTGCTGCAGGCTTTCCCGCCTGAAAGACAGACGGGCTGTTAATCAGGCAGAAACCTGCAGAAATTTTTTAAAAGACGTCCTGCAGTTAATATCTGTGGGATGTCCAGGAAACCCATACTTCTGGGTTTGCTGTCCAGAAGTGAACGAGAGTGTGAGAGGGAGACAGGGAGGTGAAGTTTCCAGAAAGTTAATGTAACGGCTGGCTATACAGGTGGCAAAAGCTAAGCTAACTAGCACTGTTTAATATTGGAGTTTGGAGTGAATTGCCGGCGAGTGAAGAACATGCCAACTGTGTGAGCAGCTGTTATGGTTACCAGCTGGAAACTTCTTTCACTCTTAGGGAGGTTGAGAGAGTCAGAACCTCAGCACTTTAAACCAGCCAGCACTCAATGAATTCAAGGTAGTAATCGAAAAAAGCATGTCCCTTCCACCCCATGAACTAATTACAGGCCTTGTCATCTCTCCTGGGTAGCCATTATTATGTATATAAACCATGAGAACCTCTTGATTAGATTACAATTGTGTAATCACTCTCAGGTGACCATTATTCTGTAAATGAACCGTCCAAACCTTTCTACTCGATTACAAATGTGTCAGCACTCTTGGGGATCTCTTATTCTCAAACTGTGAGACCTCTACAGCAAGGTATTATATTTCTCTCCACTATTTTATAAAACAGCAGAATAATTAAGAATTACTCATAAATGAAAATTGTAACTAAAAGTAATTCAAATGGCACATGCACAAATGAGAAAGGTTAGAGTCATAGTTAGTTTTTTTGTAATGCATTCTGAGATGAGCAGACAGTCAGATTCCACAATAAGCGCCTCCCCTCTGCCCCATACTCGCAGGCACTATGAGAATTGGCACAAGGCAGGAGATCATGCAATCAGCCCTGGTATCCTCAATAGAAAGGTTTAAGATATAACATTTTAACACAACAATCTTGGGAACAAAAATGCATTTCAAGGATAGATGATACTTAAAATACACTCAAAATAAAATTAATGCGTGAAATGCCTGTGGCGTTGCTCATTATAATCTGGAGGATGGGCTGTCTTTCTCCTTATCTCCCACTGCCTTAATTCTTTCCTTCTCCTTTCTGTTCTTGCTTGTCTTGCACTTTTTCTATCCCCCTATCTCATTCTCTCTCTATACCAATGCCTCTTTACGGATTGTTCTTCCTGCGTTCTTGGGTAGTTCATGGGCCAGTCCACCTGGGATTTCCTGCTATGCCTGGCCAGCATGGGGAGCTCCCTACCACCAGCACAAGCTCGCAAACTTACTCATTGCTGTCATCTCTTTAATGTTGGCATTGCCTCGGAATCTGTTTCACTTTCTCCCTTTGTGTAGGTCTCTTATCTTTGTATTTTCACTTCTGTACATCTCTTTCCCTCTGTAACTCTCTCAGCTCTGTTTTTTTTCTGTATGACTTTCGTTCTCTCTTCCTGCATGATGGGTATTCTGTACACTGCTTTCTTGCTTGATGTCTGTCTCTTTATATTCTGCACATTTCAAATGCTCTTCTCTTCCTTTCATCTGCCAAAGGAAAGACAGAGCCAGACTCTGGGTTCCAAGCCTCCGACAGTCACAATGAGCTTGTTTCTCTCAGGAAGTGAGGGGCTCAGGGGTGTGTAACCATGTTGCACTTGCTCAAGGTAGTTGGAGATCAGGGTCTGTGTTGAAAGGAGCATAAAGTTGGAGCTGGGGAAGGAACATTTTTGCAGTGAGCTATCTGTTTATATTATTACTAGCTGCAATCTTAGCTCTATTTATTATATATTATTGTTTTAGGGTTGTCCACACTGGTTGGAGCTTTATTTGGAGATTTGATCACATGACATTCTGATCACGTAGCATCTGATTACATGACGTCTGATAACATCTGCAAATGTTATGGTATTTACCGTATAAAGGTTGGGTCTCCTGTAGTTGAGTATCTTTGCTTGTGGTTTTGTGGCAGTAGCTGTTGTGTGACAAATTCCAAGAACCAGGAGGCCGCTCGTGAGCAGGTGAAGAAGGGAAACCGAGGGTATGCAATAGAGAAAACTGAAGGTTGGGGAGGGATTCGCAGAGGGGAAACCAGAGGGTGGGAGGGACTTTGATTCCACCAGTAACTAATAACAACTCACTGAAATTGCTCTGATAACTAATAGTACCACAGGTAACACTCAGATTCCCCTCATAACTAACAGTAATTCAGTAACTCACTGATAGTCTATATATAACTGGTAGTAATAGGTGTAACTCCCCAATATCCTTCCTAGTAGTAATCCTAAACCCTGCTGATATTCATCCTGTACCTACAACCAGAATCCCCCTGCAGTGGTATTTGATTGGCTCAAACAATCTCTGTTAAGTTACCAATCATGCTATCTCACCCATGCGACTTTTAAGGGGATTATCATTGGGAATTTCCTCAGGGCTTCTCCTGATAGGTCGCAGTAGCTTCAGTGGAGGGTGGAGGAAATTCTAGATAAATTGCACAAACAAGGGTTCCGCTAAAGTTACAGTGACCGATCGCAAGAACCCCCGAGGAAAGTCCCAGTATATCTCTTTCAGTTGCCACACTTTGTGAGTTCTGATGCATTTGAAAGGTACTGTGCAACACACATGCACCAGAACCAGAGTTATAATTATATATTACAACTTATAATCTACTCGGATACTTGCCAAGATTCAGTATTATTGGAACAGGTCGAAATCATGGGTGGAGCACACTGAGAGAGTCTACTAACTGAACAGACACAAATGTCATTTACTGGGCTCCTCGTGTAATTTTCTGAAAATAAATAGTAATCAGCTGCTCTTCAGGGAGTTACTGATTGTTCTCACATCTCTTTTAGCGATCTAGCCCTGACAACATGAAAAGCATCAGAAGGTTACAAAACCTTGTAGAGTCTCGTCTCAGATTAGCTGCTCTTTAGTTTTTAAGCGGATCAGAAAATGTATTAAAAAAAGGTGAAAAAGAAAAGGTCAACTTTTGAGCGCATTAAAAGTACACGGTTTTCAAAACCCAGCTTTTACAAAAATTATCTTCCTGTCTATAGGATGTTGACATTTCAGAAAGAGGTGGCATCACAACCGTACAACTTATGTTGCTATGGATGAGGGATTATAGTTATGAAAAGCAATTTGCAAAATGAGTGTTATTTATAGTAGAGATGAGGGGCTGAATTTTGCCAGCTCCGAGGAGGCGGGTATGGAGGCGGGACTGCCGGTAAAGTTGCAGAATGTGGGGGCGGCTGGCAAACCCGCCCCCATCCCACCTCCGTGCCCTTTTGCCCGGAGGCGGGAAGCCGTCCTGCCCCGGGTCCCGTCTCCTCGAGGCAGGAAAGGGATTAAATCCTATTAACTGCCTGTTAACAGTCAGAAAAAAAGATTAGTCCCATTTTTCCTTTCCAAGTGCAGGCTTCCTAACCTCAGAGAACCCCGCCGGGGTGGCGGAGGCGAGTAGGAGGTCTGCGGGGGTCGGAGGGGTCTGAAAGTGCAATGTAGAGGTGAGTGATGGGTGCAAGTATGGAGTGGTAAGTATGTGAGGTGAGTGTAAAGTGTTAGAAAATGTTCACTTACCTTTGTTTCTGCCTACAGCCTTCAGCCGCTGTGGATCCGGAGTCCCGACATCTTCATTGTAGATTTCACAGACTGGCTGTTGGATCCTCCGAACCAACAGTCATCTGATTTCTACAAAGTAGAAATGTTTGATGAGTCCTGAACACAAGTACTCGTCAAACTACACAGAATGTCAGTGTTTGACAGCTTTACAGAGCTGTCAAACGCTGACATTTCTTCTTTCAAGAAATCTTGACAGATGGCACGTCAGACGTTGCCTGCTGAGCCTGCTGGGCGGGCTTAACAAGGTCAATCAGGGGAAAATCCCTCTGGTTGGCCAGAGGCTGATGGAGGCGGGACTGAGACCCAGCAAGCAGCAACCCCGCCTCCAGCACATCTCCATTGACAAAATCCAGCCCGAGAAGTTTAAAGTGGTGACCAGATAGATTATGAAGGATTATGATAGGATGAATAGTGATAGATTGTTTCCACTGATCGATGAGTTGGTGACAAGAGGCCACAAATTTAAGATAATCACAAAAAAGAAAGACTTGCATTTATATAGCACCTTTCATGATCTCAGGATGTCCCAAAGCACTTTGCAGCCAATGAAGTACTTTTGAAGTGTAGTCACTGTTGTAATATAGGAAACATGGCAGCCAATTGCGCACAGTAAGCTCCCACAAATAGCAATGTGACAATGACCAGATAATCTGTTTTTTTTAGTGATGTTGATTGAGGGATAAATATTGGCCAGGACACTGGGAAGAACTCCTCTGCTCTTCTTCGAAATAACACCATGGGATCTTTTACATCTACCTGAGGGAGCAGACTGTGCCTCAGTTTAACATCTTATCCAAAAGACAGCACCTCTGACAGTGCAGCACTCCTCAGCACTGCACTGGAGTGTCAACCTAGATTTTTGTGCTCAAGTCTCTGGAGCGGGTCTTGAACCCACAACCTTCTGACTCAGAGGTGAGAATACTACCCACTGAGGCACGGTTGACACTTAAATTAGCAATTAAATTAAAATGGAAGTTTGGAAATAATTATTTTCATATAGGGTGGTTATAATTTGGAAATATCTGTCACAAAGTATTGTTGAAGCAGAGTGCATAAATCATTTTCAATTTGATAATTTCTTGAAAAAGAGAAATAGTGAAAGTATGGGGAGTGAGCACAAGAGTGGGATTAGATTAGGTGGCTCATGTGCAGTAAATACTGGTGAAAACTTGATTGGTCGAATGGCCTATTTCTGTGCTGCAACATTCTATGATTCTGTCAAATAACTGCCGTATGATCTATATCAGTTATATGGATCTGCAAAGATATTGATCGGACGACAGTGGAATTCAGCAATACAGCTTAAAAATACCTGCAACTGGGTGATTGAATGTGCAAGAAATGCAAATGTTCTGTGCCGAGGAATGGTAGGATCAAACGTGAACTAGTCAACAGTCAGGTCATTCAGCTAGGTCATGCAGTCAGAGGAAGGCACTAAGGTTGCTCTTATAGTAAGAAGAGTAAACAAAATATATATATAGAAAGCTTGTCACCTTCTAGTGACTAGTTATAGTGGTACTGATAGAGGTCTGGGAGCAGATTGTCAGCCTACTTCAGTGCAAAAATGGTCCCTGAAGCAGGACAGCCACATGTGGGAAAAATACACTACTTTATATCATCACTCTACACCTTTATTCCTCACATTAGTCCCTTACATGTATGCCTTGTTGTGCCTTAGGTTGTGCTTAACAATGGCACAGAGGAGGAGGAATGATCCACATTCAGGTAAGCAACAGTCAGTCAAATCGGGGATATTGACTGTTGAATACAAAGGGGGCGATTTTGTCAATGGGGGTACGTTGGAGGCGGGACTGTTGCTTGTCGGGTTTTAGTCCCGCCTCCATCGACTTCTGGCCAAACCATGCTATTTTGCCTTGATTGACCTCGTTAAGCTCGCCCAGCGGGCTTAGCAGGCCAATTAAGGGGAAGCCGGTTACAGAGAACGTCAGCGTATGACGTTTCATCTGTCAAATTTTTGACAGATGAATTGTCATCGTTTGACAGCTCTGTGAAGCTGTCAAACACTGACATTCTATGTTGTTTGATGAGTCCTTGTATTCAAGTCTCATCAAACCTGTTTTGTGAGCAGAAATTAGATGGATGTTGCATCGGAGAATGCAGCAGCCATTGTCATCTCTGCCGGTGAGATGCGAGACTCTCCGCATCCCCAACTGTTGAAGCCAGCAGGAAGAAACAAAGGTAAGTAAACATTTTCTAACAATTTCCACTCACCTCACAGACTTGCCTCTCCACACTTGCACCCATCACTTACCTTCACAGCGCACTTTTGCACCCCTCCGACCCCTGCAGACCCACTGCTCGCATCGGTGACCCTGGTGGGGTTTCCTGACATCGGGAAGCCCGCGCCTCTGTTGGAAAAATGGGGATAATCCTCTTAACTGCCTGTTAACAACAGGCAGTTAAGTGGCTGTAATCCCCTTCCCGCCTCCAGGAGACGGGACCCGGCGCGGGTCGGCTACCCGCTTCCTGGGAAGATGGCACGGAGGCGGGTTGGGGGCGGGATGGGCACCCGCCCCCAGATTCTACCATTTTCCCGGCAGTCCCGCCTCCAAACCCGCCTCCCCAGGGCTGACAAGATCGCGCCCAAATCTTTGATGAATAAGGAAGACCTGAAAACTCCAAATCTTAAACCACAAATTTAATTCTATTTTCCATAGTTCCTTTACTGAATATATCTCTTATCATACTTATGCTTATCTCTCTCATACAGAATTTTTAAAAATCATTTAAATTTATAGTAATTTTGCTTCATCTTTCATGAACAATTACAAGCATGGGGAAAGCTTTACTACTTCTCCCGAGTCTGTGCAAGTTGCCTCTTACCTCTCTCCAGTTGTGACTGACATTCATCTTGAACGTTTCTTTAGTTGGCACCAAGAAATTTACTGTCGTGGCTTTGGCTAACCATGTGTTAAAAGCGGTGAGTCAGACAGCAAGCATGAGATTATGGCTCAAAGCAGGCGAGAGAAATTGTTTTTAAAATCCAGGCTTGTCTACTGTATGAATTCAACACCTGGAACCTAATTCAATACCCTAGAGCAGTGAAACTTCAATCAGGGTTCACAGCAGGGCTCACCGCTTCACAGGGAGTTCACTTGACCTTTCTCACCATCTCCCACAAAAAGAACACTCGAATGAAACAACATCTTTTGAGATTCTAATATTATTGTGCTGTTAGAAATGTACCTTTTGATCCACCTCTTCATTTCAAAACTTGCGTATATAACGTTCCAACTTGGTGACGCATTAACAACACTTCACAATTTACTCCTCAATCATTATCCTCAATTCTCATACAGCGCAAAATTAAAATAAGATTTTTACTCTCCTTTCAAAAAGGGAACAAAAGCTTTAATTTTCATAGTACTAGAAATAAGAAAATGTCTAAAATTACTTTGTGCGTAGATAGCTTTTTTTCAGCAATAATAGCAATAGATTAGCAAGGATACAAAGCCAATAAAAGTGGTAGACTCCAAAGCTGAACTGGAAAAGCGACAGTTGAATATACTTGGGAATTGGGCAAACAAGTGGCAGATAAAATGCTTTACATGAGGACAAAAAAATCCATGAAGGAATTATTACTTAAATAGAAAGAAAATAAAAGCCGGAATTTGCAGTTGTAATGACAGCGAAACTGTCAGCGTCGCCGTCATTACTCTGTAAAACTGACAGCAACTTCTGAAGTCGGCACATGCACATTTAAATGCAGAAATCCTAAGTTGCTGTCAGTGACACCTTGCTCCTCCACAGGGTGTGCTATTGCAGTCCTCGCAGATGGAAATCTTACAAATCACTTGAATTTACGTGAACTTCAGCTTTTTATTCACGCTGTAAAAAATTTAAAAATGTTAAGTCTTGTTGAATGAAGTGTAACTGATTTTTAATGACATACTATGTCATAATTACTGCTGAACAACCTCTCTGGCACTGGAAACTGAATTTTATATTTGTGGAATGTCAAATTTCTCCATTTGGATAAAAATTTCGAAGCCTAGAAATACGATAAGGCCTGAAACGAGTGGGGGCACTGCCCAACGCTATTTGCCTGTGCCCCTTCTAAGTGGTGCAGGCAGCACGCAAAATTTGTACTGCCTGTTCATTAACATGATTGCAGAGCTGATCTCAGTGCTAAATGTGCTGCTGATTGGCTTAGCGTGCAATGTGGGGGGGGGGGGGTGCAATATTGGGTGCAGTCTACAGGCCAATAAAGTTTTGCCTAGGCCCTCTCCACTACTTAAAGGGGAGACGCTATGTTGCAGAAGCAACTCATTGTCAGATGAGAAGAAGGAATAGTGCAACAGACTAGAGAAAGGGCACAACAGTTTTCAAATGCTGCACTGGAGGCCTTGGTCCTGGGGGTAAAACGTCGACAGGCTGGAGGCCAGAGGCATTCAAAGGTCATCAGCAGAAGGATCTGGGAGGGGGTCGCACAATCTGTCATGGTGGCAAATGTTGTTCTCAGGACATGGATCCAGTGCCGCAAAAAGTTTAATAACTGCACACGGCAGGTCAAGGTGAGTGAAGGCTTCAGCAAAAGCCATATCCCACCATCTGCACCATAAGCTTCACACACTGCTCAATGCACCACACCCCCAGCACTCACCTACCAACAATCTCTAGCTATCACCACTCATACCTCACAATCATGGCTTCACTTTACCCTTGCACATTACCACTGCTGCAACACTCACACCCACATCTCACACCTTGCACACACTGACAGCTATTCAACCATGGCAGGCACATCATCCAAACACATTGCACCACACTCACTGTACACACTTCCCTTTATCTGGCAGGCAAAGGCGGCACTCAACTGCCGCGAGCAACAACAGACAGGAGGTAGCTAAGTGAGGAATCACACCCTGACGGACTTGGAGGAATTAGTGTTCCAAATTATTGGAGGGGCAGTCACAGAGTCCGTGGCGAGCAGAGAAGTTGAAAGCAGTGCTGAGATGATATGGTCATACCTAATCCTTCTTCTCAAATCCCACTTCCCCCTCATCCTACAATCTCTTCACACTTACAAGCTGCTGATGGTGTAAGCATGGATATCTTGCTTTCCCCCCTCCCCTCACCACAACCTGACCCTTGTGCCTTTCTGCTTTCAGATACCCAAGAAGTGCCACTAGTGAAGCCTGTCCCTCAACATCATGAACACGCTGATGAAGGAGAAGAAGAGACACTGGCACTGCGTCTGACACTCGCAGACACCAGCTCAGAAAATGGCACTGCGTGGACTTTAGAGGGTAGTATAGAGGCAGGATCTGCACTTGCTGAGTCACTGGGCACGAGTGGGCTGCAGCCAGGCCAGGGGGAAAGGGTAGCTCGGGTGCCAGCTCTCGGGAAGGTGAGTTTGCGCATGAGTTTTGCTGCACAAGGCTCAGATGATGATCTCGACGGGCGGCCTTCAGAAGAAGGGTGATCGGCATCCACGCAGAAATGCTTGCTGCAATAGCAAGCCTGCCAGAGAGCCTCTTGTCAGTGTCGAGGAGCATGGAGGAGTCCGGCTCCAACATTGCACGGGGCTTTGCGCAGAGCTTGCAGCCCATGATTTCCAGGATGGAAATGATGGACAACTCCAGGGGATTCCTTGTGATGCTGGGTGTGATGGGTGATCTCGCAGCTTCCATTGCGGCACAGGCGGAAGCGACCCAACATCTCACTGCTGCAGTGGAAGTGCAGACTGCTCTCCTGCAGTCTCAGCTTGCTGCCACGCAAGCTCAGACTGCTGCCATCGTTGCTGGGATTACAAGTGTTGAAAGGGGCTTGCAGGGTGTCACAGCAGGTCATCAATCTGCCCTCCAACAGATTTCTAGGGATGCTGAGGCACCGCCCCGGGGGAGTGGCAGTGCGTCCGTGGAGCAAGAACCTGCTGTCCTCTCTCAGGATGATAGCATTCCTACTCCCAGCACTGCCACTCCGCCATTGCCCTTGCTGCTGCCTATCAGCCAGCCAGCCCAGTGTTGGGGTTGCGGAGGGGAGTCATCAGCCAGGTGCAGAGCGGATGACCCTTGTCTCTGAGCATCCGCTCTCGGGTTTGACGTGGTGGCTGGAAGATTGCTGGCACACAAAACTGGTGCAAGATGAAGGCATTATGACTGCTGCCAGGATAGTGGGCATTCACCATCATGATGCACTGGGTGTGGTACCACAACAACTGCACATTAAGTGAGTGATAGCCTTTGTGGTTACGGAACATCTCAGGATTGTTATACAATGCCCGCAAAGCCACGTGTGTGCAGTCGAGGGTGCCCTGCACCATGGGGAAGCCTATTATCTTGGCAAAGCCACATGCATGCTGCTCCTGCTTCTCTCTGTTCACAGAGAAGACAATAAACTCCCTTCTCCTGGAGTAGAGAGCCTCTGTGACCTCTCGGATACAGCGATGGATGGCGAACTGTGAGATGTTTCCTACTGCAGACTGGAAGGATCCGCTGGCAAAAATATTGGGGCCACGGTGACCTTGAGGGCCACTGGCAGTGCCATTGTCGCCCTGCTCTGAGGCTGCAGGTCTGGTTTCAGGAGGTGGCAGATTTCTGTGACGACCTCCTTGGTGAAGCGGAGCCTCCTAATACACTGCTCCTGGCTTAAATGGAGGTAAGAAAAGTGCTCTTGGAATACCCTAGGTGGGTAAGGCCTCCTGCTGAGAGCCCTCCTACACCTCCTCCTTCCTCTGCAAGCATCCTCTCCTCTTTGCTGCCTCCATTCCATTTCCCTGTCATACTTGAGCACGAGAGGGACTGCAAGTAGAGCCCCCATGACTGTGAGCGAGTGGTGTGAGCAGCAGCCTTTAAATGAGAAGCAAGGCGTTCTCCATTTGCAGCAACACTCCCTGTGACCTCAGCAACTTTAAACAAGTTTAGAAAGCTCCAAACAGTTGCACAAACCTACACAGAGCCAGTAGAACTGAAAAAGCACGTCAGTTGCAAGTTGTTGATGAACCCTTTAAATAACATTGCTGGAGCCTCCTTCCTGCTGCTGAATGCTTGGTCGGCTGGTCGTGATTAGGAGAGGGTGTTAAAAGGAGCGGTGATGTCCAAAATGGCAGATCATGATGTCAAATCAGCGTTGCACACTCATTGACGTCATGATCTGCCGAATCGAAATATCTGGAGCGAGTGCTGGCAACGGCAGCGCTACCGACCTATCAAAAATGGCGGCTGCCGTGGGCCCCGCCGGAAGCAGGTGAAAGTGAGTCGGCCGTGATTTGTTCTTCAAAATGAGCCTTAATGGCTGGTGCTAACCCCCTGAATTTTTAGGCCCTAGATTTTTAAAATAATAAAAATTAATTAAAAAATGTTTTTTAATGATATTTCAGCTTTTAACTTAATCCGATGTGTATGTCTCAATCTTTATTTTGCTATATGTAAAATGATTAAAAAGTGAAGGATAATCAGTGTTTTTTACTTCCTGGTTTGCTGTCTGTGTGAATTCCTTAATGTGATTGGCTGCTTAGCCTGCATGATGACATCACTGTTTCTGGACACTGGAGATCCCCTTTAGGTGAAGCCAGAATTAAATTAACATCAGTTAAGGTGAAATCTATGCCACAGAGATCACAATTCTCAGTGGCAGTGAGTGTAGCAAATCAGTTGTTGGGATGTATGAATGGTCAATATTGAGCTGAAATAGTGAGGTAATCCTGCCACTTTATAAATCATTGGTGCTACGGCACTTAGAATACTGTGTATTGTTTTGGTTGCCACAGTGCAAAAGAAAGAACAAAAACCTTGCTTTTATATAGCACCTTTCTATACTTCAGGACATCCCAAAGTGCTTAACAGCCAGTGAAGTACATTTGAAGTGTAGTCACTATAATAATGTAGGAAATAAGAACATACGAAATAGGAGCAGGAGTAGGCCATATGGTCCTTCGAGCCTGCTCCGCCATTCAATAAGGTCATGGCTGATCTTTGATCTCAACTCCACTTTCCCACCTGATCCCCATATCCCTTGATTCTCTTAGTATCTAAAAATTCATCGATCTCAGCCTTGAATACACTCAACGACTGAGCGTCCACAACTCTTTGGGGTAGAGAATTCCAAAAATTCACAACGCTCTGAGTAAAGAAATTTCTCCTTATCTCAGTCCTAAGTGGCTGATCCCTTATCCTGAGACTATGCCCCCTAGTTCTAGATTCTCCAGCCAGGGGAAACTCCCTCTCAGAATCTTATATGTTTCAATGAGATCACCTCTCATTCTTCTAAAGTCCAGAGAGTATAGGCCCATTCTACTGAATCTCTTCCTCCTAGGACAACCCTCTCAAGTAAGGAGACCAAAACTGTAAGCAGTACTCCAGGTGTGGTCTTACCAAGGCCCTATATAATTGTAGTAAGGCTTCTTTACTGTTATACTCCAAATGCTTTGTAATAAAGGCTAACATACCATTTGCTTTTCTAATTGCTTGGGGTGGGAATTCCAGAGCTGAGCACCTTGGCAGCTGAAGGCACAGCCGGCAATGGTGGCGCGATTAAAATCGGGGATGCTCAAGAGGCCAGAATTGGAGGAGCGCAGAGATCTCGCAGGGTTGTAGGGCTGGAAGAGGTTACAGAGATAGGGAGGGTTGAGGCCATGGAGGGATTTGAAAACAAGGATGAAAATTTTAAAATCGAGGCATTGCTAAACCAGGAGCCAATGTAGATCAGCGAGCACAGGGTTGATTGGTGAATGGGACTTGGTGCTTCCTTACATATTCACAACTATTCCTGATCCCTAATCCTCCAAACCTATCCTCACTCCCAAGCTTCATGTGGTCTCATCAAACACATCCTTCTACACACATTGCACCCTAACCCTTCTAGCTTTATCATTGCAGGCTCCCAGGAACAAGATCCACTTCGTCCCCCCCGCCCCCCCCTGGAGGTAATGGAAAAGGAGGAAGAGCCACCTCTCCACCCCCCCCAGAGGAAGAGGAGGAGGAGAAGGAGAGCGAGGAAGAAGGCACTGCGTCAATCGCTACCACTGTAGCAGGCAGCAGCTCAGAGATCAGCACCACGTGTAACTTAGAGGCTAGGGTAGAACATGGATGCTCACAGTGGCACGCACCAGACACTAGTGGTCAGCAACCATGCTGGGTGGAAGGGACACCACCGATGCCACCTTGCCGGGGGGCAAGGTCACATACTAGTTCTGCTGCAGAGGAGTCAGATGAGGACCTTGCAGGCCAAACTTCAGAAGAAGGCTGATGGGTTTGACAAACCAAATGCTTGATGCAATGTGTGAATGCTTATGGGTCAAGGCTAGGGGGATGGAGGAGTCCGCCTCTGGCATAGCCTGTGGCTTGATGCAGAGCCTGCAACCTGTCCTCTCCAGCATCAAGACGCTGGCCAATTCCATCTAGCGACCTATGGAACCCGACATCATGCAATGTCTGATGACTGAGGTCGCAGCTTCCACTGCAATCATTGCAGCTTCCATGGAACACAAAACAGCTTCCAGGGAACGGCAAAGTGCTGCAATGGAAGCTCAGGCAGCTGCCATTGTGGCTCTGGGCTCCTCAGTTGAAAGGGGCTTGCAGAGTGTCTCAGCTGCTCAGAGATCTGTCCTCCAGCACATCACTGGGCTGGTGAACAGACGCCCCGAGGTAGTGGCGTGGGAAACATGGAGCAAGAACCTACTAGCCTCTCTCCAGGTGGCAGCATTCCTGCTCCCTCCCCCGCCCACTCCACCATTGCCCCTGCTGTTGCCTGTCAGCCAGGCGGCCCAGACTGCTGAAGTCCATGCTGAGATGGTGCATCTGATGCGGGGCTCTCAAGGGCATTGCAGGAGGACACCTGAACTACCTTCTTCAGATTCTCAGCAGCCATCCACCTCAGTTGCTGCTGCCACTCAGGTTGCATTTTGTAGAAGCACAAGCGTAGGCAAGAGAACTTACAGCTAGCCACTGAGGGTCAGCACCAGTATAATATTTGTAAGTGCTGTTGGTTGTGTCATGTTTTCATTGTTTGTTTTTGGTCTAGATAAAGAGTGATTATGCTAATTGGGTAGTGGTGGAATTGGTGGTGTTCTTTATTGTCTGCTTCAGGAGGAGGGAGTTGAAAGGATTGAGTGTGGCTGGTGAACTTCTTGATGGATCCTCAGTCGTAGAAGGTAAGGCATGTGACAACAGTGCTCCGATGTCTGATGGTGGAGCACGTCTCACAAAAGCACTCTTCAATTAGATGGCGACGAGCATCCCTCCCATGTGCGGGCCATCTACCTAGAACCCTCTGGTGCTCCCCCTGGTCACCCTTGTCTTCCTCCTCCTCATCAACCTCCTCCTCTTCCTCTTCCTCCTCCTACTCCTCTTGTGGCTCCTGAGCTTGACCCTCTGGCACAATAGCTGATGGTAATGGTTGGATTCTCATGATCGCCAGATTGTGGAGCATGCAGCAAGTCACCACGAATCTGGAGATCTTCTTGGCCGAGTACTTCAGGGCACCTCCTGACAGGTGAAGGCATGTAAACCTCTGCTTGAGGACCCCAATGGTCTGCTCAATGATAATCCTGGTGGCAGAGCAGCTTTCATTGTATAAGGGCTCAGCTGGTGTCTGGGGATTTCTCAGGGGAGTCATGAGCCATGACATCTAGTAACCAGCCATGCACATTGCGTTGGGGCTCAAAGATTTGTGCGACGGATGACTGTCTCATTATCAATGCATCCTGGCAGCTCCCTCGATAGCAGGCATTCACCTGCATGATGCGCTTCCGGTGGTCACACACAAGCTGCACATTGAAGGAACGGAATCCCTTCCTGTTCCTGAATATCTCCGACTTTAAATGAGGTGCTCGCATGGCCACATGTGTGCAGTCAATGGCTCCCTGGACCATGAGGAATCCCACAATCCTGTCAAATCCTAGAGCTCTCTACCTCTGGTCTTCTCGGGCAATAGGGAATGATATATAGTCATTCCATAGAGTGTATAGAGCCTCAGCACCCTCCCTTTTGCAGAAGTGCACAGAGGATTGTGATACGTGACTTATATCACCTGTGGCAACCTGGAAGGCTCCAGTAGCATAACAATTAAGTGCTACTGTGACCTTGACTGCCACAGGGAATGCCATCCTGGCTGTGCTGCGACATCTGAGTCTTTGTTCCATGAGGCCACAGGTCTCTGTGATGACCTCCTTGGTAAAGCGCAGCCTCCTCATGCACTGGTCTTGGGTCAAGTGAATGTAGGAGTAGTGTTCTCTGAAGACCCTGGGTGGATAGGGTCTCCTGCTGAGAGCCCTCCTGTCCTCATCTTCTCCTTCCATTCCTTTTGCAGACCAAGGGGGACCCCTAGCAAGATGCCCATGACCAAGCACTCCTTTTCTCCTGGTGACTCCTATAAGGTCTCCAATAAGGTGGAGTAGCACAGCATTCACTCTTATTATGTGAAGTCCTCAGAGAATTTCCAGGAAAAATGCTGAAATAGTGTTGGTGAAGTCTTGAAAAGTGTCCCAGAATGTCTCCCGATGTGTCTCAAAAGTCCTCTTCAAACGCAGAGTAGTCAGTCGATCTCAATCAGCAAGTTAAGAGTGAAAGCTGAGCATGGCTTTAAGTAGTGCTTGAAATCCTGAACAACGACTTCTTTACTCCTGTTCAGCTGATCGCTGTTAAGAGAGGTTGTGCGACCTCTTTAATGGGCATTAGCTGTCAATTTAATTGGTAATCAGAGCCTTAACAATCCTTGGGGTGGCCGTTCCTAGTGCGCACTTCAACTCCTTCACCAAGATGCCATCTTGTGCTAAAGGCGGGCTAAACCAGCGTTGCAGCTCAAGACCCCACCTTGGCCATCTCAGAGACTCTTTAGTGCCTAAACTATCGGGATTTGCTATATGCAAACTGGCTGCTGCATTTGTATATATCAATAATCAATGCGCTTCAAAATAATTAATTGTGTAGGAACCACTTTTTGAGATGCTTCTGAGAGATGTGATAAGGTTCTATAAAAATGCAAGTCATTATTTCTGAGCTACCTTTAACAGAGAAATAGTTATGAGTAAACACTGAATTAATGCAAATAGACTTCCCTTCTGCTCTTAACCAATGTCTATAGTTTTCCTCAAATTCTTAAAAGTGCTAATCCAGCTTTTGCACCTCCCGGAACGGAAAGAAACAAAGCTGGAAGTACAGGTTAGAAAAGTAGTCTACAAAACTAGTAGGGAGCAGAAACAAAGGCCAACAGTAAGGAGTGTCCAAGTGCAGAAAAATATTAAACAGGCAAAGTTGAAGGCACTTTATCTAAATGCACGTATCATTCGCAACAAGGTGGACGAATTAATGGCACTAATAGAAGTAAATGGGTATGATGTAATTGCCATTACAGCGCATGGTTGCAGGGTAACCAAAGCTGGGAACTGAATGTTCCAGGATACTCAACATTTAGGAAGGACAGACAAAAAGGAAAAGGAGGTGGCGTAGTGCTGTTAATAAGGGATGAGATCAGTACGGTAGCGGTAAAAGATCTTGACTCGGCAGATCGGGATGTAGAACTGGAATCAGTTTGGGTGGAGCTAAGGAACAGCAAAGGGCGGAAAACATTGGTGGGAGTTGTGTATAGGCCACCAAACAGTAGTGGTAATGTAGGGCACAGTATCAATCAAGAAATGAGAAGTGCATGTAACAAGGGCAATACGGTAATCATAGGGGACTTTAATCTACATATTGACTGGGCAAATCAAATTACCACTAATGGTGTGGAGGACGAATTCTTGGAATGCATGCAAAATGGTTTCCTGGATCAGTATGTGGAGGAACCAACCAGGGAACAGGCTATTCTGGATCTGGTACTAATCAATAACCTTGTGGTAAAGGGACCTTTAGGGAAAAGTGACCATAATATGATTGAATTTTACATTAAGTTTGAGAGTGATGTAGTCCAATCTGAAACTAAGGTCTTCAATCTAAACAGAGGAAACTACAAGGGTATGAGAGACAAGTTGGCCATGGTAGATTGGGAGACTACACTAAAAGGTATGAAGGTGGACATACAATGGCTAACATTCAAGGAAATAATGCATAATTTGCAACAAACATATATTCCTCTAGGGCATAAAAACCCAAAAGGAAAAGTGATCTAACCATAGCTAACAAAAGAAATTAAAGCTAGTATTAAGTCAAAGGAGGAAGCTTATAAAGTTGCCAGAAAAAGCAGTCAGCCTGAGGATTGGGATCTTTTCAGAAATCTGCAAAGGGGGACCAAGAAATTGATAAAGAAAGGGAAAATGGAATATGAGCACAAACTAGCGAAAAATATAAGAATGGATTGTAAAAGCTTCTATAGGTATGTGAAAAGGAAAAGACTGGCGAAGGTAAATGTAGGTCCTTTACAGTCAGAGACAGGAAAATTTATAATAGGGAATGAGGAAATGGCAGAGAAATTAAATATTTTGTTTCTGTCTTCACGGAGGAAGACACAAAAAACCTCCCAGAAATATGAGAAAACCAAGGGTGTGGCGAGAATGAGGAACTTAAAGAAATTATTATTAGTAAAAAAAACAGTACTAGCAAAATTAATGGGACTAAAAGTCGATAAATCCCATGGACCGGATGATCTACATCCTAGGGTTTTGAAAGAGGTGGCCATTGGGATAGTGGACACATTGGTTGTCATCTTCCAAAATTCTATAGATCCTGGAACGGTTCCTGCAGATTGGAGGATAGCAAATGTAACCCTGCTATTTAAGAAAGGAGGGAGAGAGAAAACGGGAAACTACAGACCTGTTAGCCTCACAGCAGTAGTTGGGAAAATGCTGGAATGTATTATAAAGGATGCAATAACTGGGCACTTAGAAACTAATAGTAAGATTGGGCAGAGTCAACATGGATTTATGAAAGGGAAATCCTGTTTGACAAACCTATTGGAGTTCTTTGAGGATGTAACTAGTGGAGTAGACAAAGGGGAACCGGTAGATATGGTGTATCTGGATTTTCAGAAGGCCTTCGATAAGGTCCCACACAAGAGGTTGGTGAACAAAATTAGGGCACATGGAATTGGGGGTAATATACTAGCATAGATTGAGAATTGGTTAACAGACAGAAAACAAAGAGTAGGGATAAACAGGTCTTTTTCAGGATAGCAGGCTGTGACTAGTGGGGTACCGCAAGGATCGGTACTTGGGCCCCAGCTATTCACAATCTATATCAATGATTTGGATGAGGGGACTAAATGTAACATTTCCAAATTTGCTGATGATACAAAGCTAGGTGGCAGTGTCAGTTGTGAAAAGGATGTGAAGAGGCTTCAAGGGGATCTCGACAGGCTCAGTGAGTGGGTGAGAACATGGCAGATGGAATATAATGTGGATAAATGTGAAGTTATCCACTTTGGTAGAAAAAACAGAAAGGTAGAATATTTCCTAAAATGGTGAAAGATTGGGGAATGCAGATGCTCAACGGGACCTGTGTGTCCTTGTACATGAGTCACTGAAAGTGAATGTGCAGGTGCAGCAAGCCATTAGGAAGGCAAATGGTTGAAAGGATTATTACTACTCCTAGCCCTTTTCGGGCTACCCCGGATCAGGCGTATTCCCCAGACGTTCACCTTCAACTAAAGTTAGAGGTAGCCGGATCCTAAAGACGCTTAATTGGATCTAAAGGTCCAGACTATCTCTCCCTAAAGGAAAGGAACAGCCTGAAGATGTTACTGTCCTCCAGATAGCACTTTTAATAAGTTTAGCTGGACTGTAACCTTCCGGATATTATGAGGGTCCGGAAAACTCCCCCAGAATTCTGCAACTCCTCACCAAAGAGTGTACAGAGATTGAGTTTGTGAGTTTGATACAGAAGTACTATTTGAGACAATTCTAAAAAAATATAGCTTTATTAAAGAACCGATATGCAGTTTACAGCTGGTGATTCAATTGCAACTTTAACAGTTTCAAAAACAAAAGCTTACAATTCTTTTGTCAGTGATCCTTATTCTCAAATCTTAACTTCGTTACATTCTTACATTTCTTAGTCTATTCCAGAATATCCACCAAAATCAAATACCTTTGATACCCGAGTCTTAAAGAGTTGAAAACTTACAGAACTTGCCTCTGAAGTCTGAGAACCGCTTTGCCCTTCCAGCGAATTCTGTCTTCCTATTTGAAAATCCAATCTTTATGCTCTTTCTCAGTGGTATATCCTTTGAAGTTTTCTGCTGATGTAAGCTAATTATCTCTAGTCATTTTTCTGTTGACCCCTGCTATTCTTACAGTTAGTTCAGCTTGTAGAATTGTGTCTCTACCTTTAGGTGTTTCTAGCTTATCATAAAAAATGGTTGTAACAGGTGTGTCTATTTGATGCCATTCTTATGAAAATCTTCTATTCAATTCTTAAGTCACCTCAGCTGGTTGTATTACAGACTTCGTGTCTCCTAGGTGTTCCAAGTTCAACACAAAAACAATGTAATGGCTGCTGCATCTGTTTGATGTCATATTTATGAAAGTCTTCTGTTTGTATCTTTTTATAAAATGTAAATTAAAAACACCTCAACCGCGTATCTCATTGTCTTCTTAGCTACCTCAGTTGGTTGTACCACGGACTCCTGTCTCCGTGTTCTAAGTTTAACATAAAAACAATTTGACGGCAGGTGTTCCTTTTACTTGATGTCATTTTTACAAAGGCAGATGTTTCTTTAATGTTCTGTGATTCATTTCAAAGTGTTGGTTTGAGACACAATAACAGGGTTATACCATTGTGTTCTTTCCAAGCTGCAGACTATCGGGAATCTCTAACCCTCTGCTTCAATAGGGCTTTTGTTTCAGTGTCAACAACTTATCTTTACTCAAAAGCCTGTATGCTGTTTACAGCTTTTGATTGTTAAGGCTTTCAGACCTCAAGCCCAGTTTGTCATTTTTAATAAAGTCAGAATTCTTTCATAGGATCGTGTAATTTTCTGAATATGGCTATTCCTTCACATGGTATGCTGGCCTTCATTACAAGAGAATTTGAGTACAGGAGTAAAGAAGTCTTACTCCAATTATATAGGGCCTTGGTGAGACCACATCTGGAGTACTGTGTACAATTTTGGTCTCCTTACCTAAGGAAGGATATACTTGCCATAGAGGGAGTGCAACAAAGGTTCACGAGATTGATTCCTGGGATGACGGGACTGTCATATGAGAAGAGATTGAGTAAACTAGGCCTGTATTCCCTTGAATTCAGAAGAATGAGAGGGGATCTCATTGAAGCATACAAAATTATTACAGGGCTTGATAGGGTGGATGCTGGGAGAATGTTTCCCTTGGCTGGGGAGTCTAGAACCAGGGGCCACAGCCTCAGGATAAAGGGTAAGCCATTCAGGACTGAGATGAGAAGAAATTTCTTCACACAGAGTGTGGTGAATCTTTGGAATTCTCTACCCCAGAGGGCGGTGGAGGCTCAGTCATTGGGTATATTCAAAATAGAAGTCGATAGATTTCTGACTAGTAAAGGCATCAAGGGATATGAGGATAGGGCCGGTGAATGGAGTTGAGGCAGAAGATCAGCCATGATCTCATTGAATGGTGGAGCAGGCTCGAAGGGCCAAATGGCCTACTCCTGCTCCTATTTCTTATGTTCTTATGTTCTTAACACCATATGGCCTTGATAAATTACATTCTCTGTGGTTGTGATCATGGTGCTTTATTCCACCTCGATACCTCTGTAGCCTTTGACATGATCGATCAAACCATCCTTTTCCAATGCTCTCATTTAGTTCCCCTCTTGCCTATCGAATCATTGCTAATGACTGCCATATCTATATCTGCAGTACCTGTCTCGACCCTTCCACTGCATCTGTGCCATCAGACTGCTTGTCTAACACCCAGCCTTGGATAAGCCACAATTTCCTCCAGCTAAAATTGGGAATTCGGTCCCTGCTGTCAATTCTGTACACAAACCCTGGCCAGTTGTTTCAGGCTGAACAAGATTGTTTGCAACCCTACCTCTTGTTTGCCCCTGATCTGGTTTCCATAACCTCTCCATCACAAAGTCGCCTACTTCCACCTCCATGTCACCGACCGCCTCTGCCCCTACCTCAGCCCATCTGCCCCGTAACATGTAATTTCAAAAGAGCAGATTAATATGGGAACATGGTGGGAAGGAATCGGCGGGGGTAACTGACACCCATTATTTAACAGTCTCCTCCACCTGGTTTCTGCCAGGTGGGGCAATTAAAATCAGGGCCAATGATTCAAAGCAATTAAAAAAAACTTCTGGGGATATAGTTTGTTTATGTTTGTCTCTACTTAGCAACTTCAAGGTAAGATAAGTAGACTTTTGACCCCTACAAGTTGGCCAGCTACATAGTAATTGGGGTCAATTTCCACAGGACTTCTTGCATTCCATTACCACAACTTTGGTGGAGGTTTGGCAGAAATCTCATATTTACTTATGTGCTACTCTCTCCTGTCAGAGATGCTAAATTGACATACTCCTTTTTAAAAATTAATTCATGGGATCTGGGCGCTGCTGGCAAGTTCAGCATTTATTGCCCATCCCTAATTACCCTGAAGAAGCCACATTCTTGAACCGCTGCAGTTCGTGTGGTTAAGGTACTCCCACAGTGCTGTTGGGGAGTGAGTTCCAGGATTTTGACTCAGCAACGATGAAGGAACAGCGATATATTTCCAAGTCAGGATGGTGTCCTTGTCCTTCTAAGTGGTAGATGTTGCAGTTTTCGGAGGTGCTGTCGAAGAAGCCTTGACAAGTTGCTGCAGTGCATCCTGTAGATGGTACACACTACAGCCACGGTGCACCGGTGGTGGAGGGAGTGAATGTTTAAGGTGGTGGATGGGGTGCCAATCAAGTGGGCTGCTTTGTCCTGGGTGGTGTCGAGCTTGTTGAGTGTTGTTGGAGCTGCACTCATCCAGGTAAGTGGATTATTCCATCACACTCCTGACTTGTGCCTTGTAGATGGTGGAAAGGCTTTGGGGAGTCAAGAGGTGAGTCACTCGCCACAGAATACCCAGCTTCTGACCCGCTCTTCAAGCCATAATATTTATGTGACCTGTCCAGTTTAGTTTCTGGTCAATGTTGACCCCCAGAATGTTGATGGTGGGGGATTTGGCGATTGTAATGCTGTTGATTGTCAAGGGACGGTGGTTAGACTCTTGCTTGTTGGTGATATGATATGGAGATGCCGGTGTTGGACTGGGGTGGACAAATGTGAGAAGTCGCACAACACCAGGTTATAGTCCAATAGCTTTATTTGAAATCACAAGCTTTCGGAGCGCTGCTCCTTCGTCAGGTGAAGAAGGAGCAGCGCTCCGAAAGCTTGTGATTTCAAATAAAGCTGTTGGACTATAACCTGGTGTTGTGCGACTTCTCACATTTGTTGGAGATAGTCATTGCCTGGCCCTTTTGTGGCATGAATGTTACTTGCCACTTATTAGCCCAAGCCTGAATGTTGTCCAGGTCTTGCTGTTTGCGGGCACGGACTGCTTCATTATCTGAGGAGTTGTGAATGGAACTGGACACTGCAATCGTCAGCGAACATCCCCACTTCTGACCTTAATGATGGAGTGAAGGTCATTGATGAAACAATAGAAGATGGTTGGGCCTAGGACACTGCCCTGAGGAACTCCTGTAGCAATGTCCTAGGGCTGATATGATTGGTCACATCCAGTCGGGAATGGTGGTGGATAATTAAACAACTAACAGGAGGAGGTGGCTCCAAGAGCAGTGGCACTTAATAGCACTGTCGATGACACCTTCCATCACTTTGCTGATAATTGAGAGCAGGCTGATGGGTCAGCAATTGGCCAGATTGGATTTGTCCTGCTTTTTGAGGACAGGACATACCTGGTCAATTTTCCACTTTGTCAGGGAGATGCCAGTGCTGATGAAGGGAAGGCCATTGATGAAGCAGCTTGAGATGGTTGAACCGAGGACACTGCCCTGAGGAACTCCTGCAGTGATGTCCTAGTAATGAGATGAATGGCCTCCAACAACCACAACTGTTTTTCTTTGTGCTAGGTATGACTCCAGCCAATGGACTGATTTCCCCCTGATTCCCATTGACTTCAATTTTACTAGGGCTCCTTGATGCCACACTTGGTCAAATGCTGCCTTGCTGTCAAGGGCAGTCACTCTCACGTCATCTCTAGAATTTAGCTCTTTTGTCTATGTTTGGACCAAGGCTGTAATGAGGTCTGGGGCTGAGTGATTCTGGTGGAACCCAATCTGAGCATTGGTGAGCAGGTTATTGGCGAGTAAGTGGTGCCTAATAGCACTGTCGACGACACCTTCCATCATTTTGCTGATGATTGAGAGTCGGCTGACGGTGCAGTAATTGGCCGGATTGGAATTGTTCTGCTTTTTGAGAACAGGACATACCTAGGACATTTTTCACTTTGTCGGCTAGATGCCAGTGTTGTATCTGTATTAGAACAGCTCGGCTAGAGGCGTGGCTAGTTCTGGAGCACAAATCTTCAGCACTACAGCCGGATGTTGCAAGTTTCTATGCCCGCACCCGTTTTTCAGGCGCTACCGAATTTCATCCCCAATAGTAGCTTTCTTTGTAAGGGGGCACAGGAAGGATAGAGTGAGTTCTGAGTTCTATTAAGATGGCACAATGTAGACCACAAATGGATGAACAATAAGTTTTCAGGATGTTAAGTGTGGCATTAGGAGTGCATTGCACCTCAAGGGAGACTCTTTTTCAGGATAGAGTACTGCCTTCCAATTTTGGGCTTCATTACTGAAATGGTGATCAAATTAATGGAAATTATTACTCCTTAAAGTTTGGGTTACTAATATTATGCTGATGTGCTGAGCTTTTTAATTGACAAATGATTTTCCCCTGCACAAATGTTTTCTTAACTCAACCCTTCACTTCCATTTGTCAAGTTATTTTATCAAATTGCCTTGATAGTGTGATGTGCCCATTTATTTTCTGTTACAAGAAGCATTATGTAAATGTTATTCTGCTCATTTGTATATCATGCATAAAAATAAAAATAAACCAGCTTGTTGGCTTATCCTGGCTTTGTCTGACTAGAATGAACCTCAGTCTGTCTCCCAGGAGGTATGAGAAATGCTGGTGGGAGCACGTATGAGATTACCAATTCAAACAATGAGCTGTTTCACTGTTCCGACCTTTAGGTCATGCTATTGTATGACCAATAAAGGTAAACTCTTCATCATAGGTGGCATAGAGTCTGCTTACAGGTAAGACCAGTAACATGGAACCTGAGGGAATGTCTAGTGCTGCCCTAAAATTTGTAACAGGGATTTAGATTGAACTTATCTACCGAGGCAAATTATTTATTTCTGATCCACCAGAAAAAAATGCAATTCGAAAAGAGGTATCAGAAGCAAAGATAAAGAGGTTAGAAAAAGGTCCTGCCCTTTGGGGGCTCCAGCTTACAGGATAAGTACTAATGACTTTATTGCCTGTGCTAGTACAAAGCAACTTTCTGTGTAAAGAGTAAATTCCATTTGGCACCAAGCACAGGGTCATACTGCCAGATAAGCATTAATAAATTGTTAGTCATTCACTTCTGGATCAGAATCACCTCTGAACCTTAAAGAGGAAATGGCATTACATGACAGAAGAAATCTAAAGGGACCATTTGGCTCATGGTAAAAATGTGGAAATGACAATATAAATGGAAAAATGAAAACAGATTGAACATTTCTAAATAGCATTAGAGCTGTAGATCATAACATTGGGCCTGCATTTGCTGCAAACTTGCACCATAGTAATGATGTATTAACGACGTGCGCCAATGTTAATACATAAAAGTTCCAGGGAATAATGGAGTAAGTGGGTTAAGCCACGAGTTTTGTTGCGGCATAGTTTCCTGTCCATTAGACTCGCCAAAGCCGACAAAAGCCCGTACTCGCGCTCAGCTCTCTATTGCAGTCAATGGCAATCGACAATTTCCATTATTCGCGCCGCAGCTTGTTAGACTAAAAATAATGGCATTCGTGACCTTGAAATGACGTGATTTATGGCCAAAACATGACTCTCAGCGTGGGAGGCCAACAAAGGGACCATTAAAGCTGTGGAGCCTCACTCCAGCTGTCTTGAAATTGTATTATTTTCCTAGATCTCTCATTTGTGGCAGTTTATTCATGCCAGTTATGCCAATCAGAGTGTTGTTAGTGTCTGAAGGCAATTAATTTCAGGACACGCACCTATTTGTACATGTAAGGAAAGTGAAAGCAGAGGGAGTAGTGCGGCGCGTGAAGCACCATGGCCACAGACTACATCGATCTCACTACAAGTGTCCCAGAGAGTGCACAGGTATTGGATGTCATTTGAGGCACTGCCGGAGGAGGGGTGCATGCGCAGACTGTGAAGCAATTGGCCACCTCTGTGAGATGCCCAACGAAAGCCACGGTCTACTTCCCGCAGGGCCTTGGCAGTGGCCACGAAGTTGACGATGGGCCTCAAATTCTATGACTCCAGTTCCTGCAGTGAGACACTGGTAACCACTGTAACATCAGCCAAGGAGCTGTGAGGACCAGCATTCAATAGGTGACAGATGCAGGGCATCCAACTTCATTAAATACGACATGTCCCCTGCGGAGCAAAGAGACAGGTCCATCAACGTCAACAGGATTGCTGGGGTCTATCGTTGTGACTCATGTGCCATTGAAGGCTCCACTTAGTCAATTGTCACTTTCATCAACAGGATTACTCTTATGTGAGAAATAAAAGAATGACCAGGGTGAGGGTAGGGCCGGTCAAGGACAGTAGTGGGAACTTGTGCATGGAGTCAGAAGAGATAGGAGAGGTGATGAATGAATACTTTTCGTCAGTGTTCACCGAGGAGAGGGGCCATGTTCTTGAGGATGAGAGTGTGATAAAGGTGGATAGGCTGGAGGTGGTAGATGTTCTGAGGGAAGATGTTTTAGCAATTTTGAAGAACCTGAGGGTCGATAAGTCCCCTGGGCCAGATGGGATATATCCTAGGATTCTTTGGGAGGCAAGGGAGGAGATTGCAGAGCCTCTGGCTTTGATCTTTGGGTCCTCACTGTCCACGGGAATGGTGCCAGAGGACTGGAGAGTGGCGAATGTTGTTCCTCTCTTCAAGAAAGGAAATAGGAATGACCCTGGTAATTATAGGCCGGTTAGTCTTACTTCGGTGGTTGGTAAGATAATGGAAAAAGTCCTGAGGGATAGGATTTATGACCATTTGGAAAGGGGCAACTTAATCAGGGATAGTCAACACGGATTCGTGAAGGGTAAGTCTTGCCTAACAAATTTGATTGAATTCTTTGAGGAGGTAACTAAGTGTGTAGATGAAGGTAGAGCAGTTGATGTCGTATACATGGATTTTAGTAAGGCGTTTGATAAGGTTCCCCATGGTCGGCTCATGAAGAAAGTAAGGAGTTGTGGGATAGAGGGAAATTTGGCCGATTGGATAAGTAACTGGCTATCTCATAGAAGGCAGAGGGTGGTGGTGGATGGAACATTTTCGGACTGGAGACCAGTTACCAGCGGTGTGCCACAGGGGTCGGTGCTGGGTCCTCTGCTGTTTGTGATTTTTATCAATGACTTGGAGGAGGGGACTGAAGGGTGGATCAGTAAATTTGCTGATGACACCAAGATTGGTGGAGCAGTGGATGAGGTGGAGGGCTGTTGTAGGCTGCAAAGAGACATTGATAGGATGCAGAGCTGGGCCGAAAAATGGCAGATGGAATTTAACCCTGATAAGTGCGAGGTGATTCATTTTGGTAGGGCAAATTTGAATAAGGATTACAGGGTCAACGGCAGGGTTCTGAGGAACGTGGAGGAGCAGAGGGATCTGGGGGTTCATATCCACAGATCTCTGAAGGTTGCCACTCAAGTGGATAGAGCAGTAAAGAAGGCCTATGGTGTGTTGGCGTTTATTAACAGAGGGTTTGAGTTTAAGAACCGTGAGGTTATGCTGCAACTGTACAGGACCTTGGTGAGACCACATTTGGAATATTGTGTGCAGTTCTGGTCACCTCACTATAGGAAGGACGTGGAAGCATTGGAAAGAGTGCAAAGGAGATTTACCAGGATGCTGACTGGTTTGGGGGGGAGGTCTTATGAGGAAAGATTGAGGGAGTTGGGGCTTTTCTCTTTAGAGCGGAGGAGGATGAGAGGCGACTTAATAGAGGTTTATAAGATGATGAGGGGGATAGATAGAGTGGATGTTCAGAGACTATTTCCTCGGGTAGAGGCAGCTGTTACAAGGGGGCATAACTATAAGCTGCATGGGGGGAGATATAGAAGGGATGTCCGAGGTAGATTCTTTACTCAGAGAGTGGTTGGGGTGTGGAATGGACTGCCTGCTGTGATAGTGGAGTCGGACACTTTAGGAACTTTCAAGCGGTTATTGGATAAGCACATGGAGCACACCAGAGTGATAGGGAGTGTGATAGCTTGATCTTGGTCTCGGACAATGCTCGGCACAACATTGAGGGCCGAAGGGCCTGTACTGTGCTGTACTGTTCTATGTTTCTATGTTTCTATGATGGGTTTTCACTTGCTAATTGTCTGCGATGCGCAACTGAAGATTCCGCATGTAAACTTAGAGCGTTGAGAAAGTACTCACAACAGGGAGGTGCAGACATTAGAGATTACTTTTCACAGCATTATACAAAGTATTTTTAACTGTAATTAACTTTTTAAAGTCAGATTGAGGTCTGACACTGCGAGGTAAATGATTTGCAACTTGTGAAATCAGCTTAGATCTGACTTGTTGCATCTGTTCTCAGCTATTTTTATTGCCACCTGGTTGGTCTGCAGGGTGAGCTATTGGCTGCACAGTCCTGATTCGACATTAACCTCGCTACAACGTTCCAGCAATTTACGGTGTAAATATAGATCAATATGAACGTGCAGCAGAAAAGTCCAAATAACAGTGTACTCCACCAAACTCACTATTCCAGCAAATTCAGGCCTATTAACACTGGCTAGCAATGGTTTGCTGTAAACAGTACTTGGCCCATATGCTGTATGCTGATTGTTTTACCTTATAGATTTGATTAACTGGTTAGAGCGAAGACTAACTTTGCCTTATTTAGAATGAGAACAACTGGTGTGCTGAAAGAACAAATGAATTTGCATTCATATGGTACCTTTCACTTCCTCAGGGTGTCCTAAAGCACTTCACAGCCAATGAATTATTTTAGAAGTGCAGTCAATGTTGTTATGTAGACAAACATGGCAGCTAATTTATGCACAACAAGATCCCACAAACAGCAATGAGATAAGGGGACTTACTTCCCTGCAAAACTAAACTGAAAACCAAAGTGAAGTATTGAGATAAAGAAGTTCATTCTTGCAGAGATACTGAGGCTATTAGTGAGCAATTTACACCGTTTTACTTAATATTATAGGCTGAATTTTAATGTGCAGGTGTGCTGGGAGCGGGTGGACCCGATAGCACGTGGTAGCATTTGGCTCATGGTAAAAATGTGGAAATGACAATATAAACAGAAAAATGAAAACAGATTGAACATTTCTAAATAGCATTAGAGCTGTAGATCATAATATTGGGCCTGCATTTGCTGCAAACTTGCACCATAGTAATGATGTATTAACGACGTGCGCCAATGTTAATACATAAAAGTTCCAGGGAATAATGGAGTAAGTGGGTTAAGCCACGAGTTTTGGTGCGGCATAGTTTCCTGTCCATTAGACTCGCCAAAGCCGACAAAAGTCCGTTCTCGCGCTCAGCTCTCTATTGCAGTCAATGGCAATCGACAATTTCCATTATTCGCGCCGCAGCTTGTTAGACTGAAAATAATGGCATTCGTGACCTTGTAATGACGTGATTTATGGCCAAAACATGACTCTCAGCGTGGGAGGCCAACAAAGGGACCATTAAAGCTGTGGAGCCTCACTCCAGCTGTCTTGAAATTGTATTATTTTCCTAGATCTCTCATTTGTGGCAGTTTATTCATGCCAGTTATGCCAATCAGAGTGTTGTTAGTGTCTGAAGGCAATTAATTTCAGGACACGCACCTATTAGTACATGTAAGGAAAGTGAAAGCAGAGGGAGTAGTGCGGCGCGTGAAGCACCATGGCCACAGACTACATCGATCTCACTACAAGTGCCCCAGAGAGTGCACAGGTATTGGATGTCATTTGAGGCACTGCCGGAGGAGGGGTGCATGCGCAGACTGTGAAGCAATTGGCCACCTCTGTGAGATGCCCAACGAAAGCCACGGTCTACTTCCCGCAGGTCCTTGGCAGTGGCCACGAAGTTGACGATGGGCCTCAAATTCTACGACTCCAGTTCCTGCAGTGAGACACTGGTAACCACTGTAACATCAGCCAAGGAGCTGTGAGGACCAGCATTCAATAGGTGACAGATGCAGGGCATCCAACTTCATTAAATACGACATGTCCCCTGCGGAGCAAAGAGACAGGTCCATCAACGTCAACAGGATTGCTGGGGTCTATCGTTGTGACTCATGTGCCATTGAAGGCTCCACTTAGTCAATTGTCACTTTCATCAACAGGATGGGTTTTCACTTGCTAATTGTCTGCGATGCCCAACTCATGATTCTGCATGTAAACTTAGAGCGTTGAGAAAGTACTCACAACGGGGAGGTGCAGACATTAGAGATTACTTTTCACAGCATTATACAAAGTATTTTAAACTGTCATTAACTTTTTAAAGCCAGATTGAGGTCTGACACTGCGAGGTAAATGAGTTGCAACTTGTGAAATCAGCTTAGATCTGACTTGTTGCATCTGTTCTCAGCTATTTTTATTGCCAGCTGGTTGGTCTGCAGGGTGAGCTATTGGCTGCACAGTCCTGATTCGACATTAACCTCGCTACAACGTTCCAGCAATTTACAGAGTAAATATAGATCAATATGAATGCGGAGCAGAAAAGTCCAAATAACAGTGTATTCCACCAAACTCCCAGAAATTCGGGTCGGAGGCTTCCCATGGGTGCAAGCATAGCGGGTGCACTTACATAGCGCGTCTTCCGTTGTGCTGTGGGCCCACGTGGGATTCCGATCCTGGGCCTCCTCCAGCTGCCGGTGTGCAGTGCTCGCGTATCCCAGCAGCGCAGTTAGTTCGAAGCGTCCCCTGGGATCACGTGGGCCATGGGGAGCCAATCGGAGCAGGGAATCTCCATTCATAGATTTGACAGGAAGACCTGTCAAATCTATGAATAGAGATCGGCCCCAAAACCTAACTAAAACTTCAAATAAATTAAAAAAAAACATCACATTTTTAAAATAACTATAAATTACATAAAATAACTATTTTAAACAATAATTTAAATTTTTGAAAAAATTAATTACAGTTTTTAACGGGGCTAAAAATAAACTTACCTTTCTTTAAAGTAATTAAAAATAATAAACTTGTGGACAAAATGTTTTAATTTTACTTAATTCACCTCTTACCTTGTTAAAAGCAGACCTTGCACCTGCTTTTTCACCGCGCAGCTGCTAGGGACTTACCCGCATGAAGAAACCTGTAAAAAAAGCCGAGGTTCGATGCGTACGCGCTGCCTCTCCCGCGCAACGGTTGACCCGCGAACCCCTTCCTTCACGAGACCTGAAGTTCCGGTTTCCCGTGCATGCGCGAAACTGGCACTTCCGGTGGCCCTACGGGTGAGTACACAGCGCGTACTCACCCGTGGAGACCCGAATTTCTGGGCCAGTTATTCCAGCAAATTCAGGCCTATTAACACTGGCTAGCAATGGTTTACTGTAAACAGTACTTGGCCCATATGCTGAATGCTGATTGTTTTACCTTATAGATTTGATTAACTGGTTAGAGTGAAGACTAATTTAGAATGAGAACAACTGGTGTGCTGAAAGAACAAATGAATTTGCATTCATATGTTACCTTTCACTTCCTCAGGATGTCCTGAAGCACTTCACGGCCAATGAATTATTTTAGAAGTGCAGTCAATGTTGTTATGTAGGCAAACATGGCAGCTAATTTATGCACAGCAAGATCCCACAAACAGCAATGACGTAAGGGGACTTACTTCCCTGCAAAACTAAACTGAAAACCATAGTGAAGTATTGAGATAAGGAAGTTCATTCTTGCAGAGATACTGAGGCTATTAGTGAGCAATTTACACTGTTTTACTTAATATTATAGGCTGAATTTTAATGTGCAGGCGTGCTGGGAGCAGGTGGACCCGATAGCACATGGGAAACCCAGAAATATGTTAAGCGCGTCTGTCTGTGGCTTTTTAACGCAAACAAAATTAGCATTTTATTTCCGGGTTTTCTGCCATAACGTGATCTCAACTCCAGTATTTAAAGGAACAATCCAAACATGCAAGTTCAAGCAGTTGGAATTGTGAAGAAGAGAGGAGGATGGTCAGAAATGGAAGGGAGATGGTCAAATGCTGCGCCCCGTTTCATGGGCGCCTCCCTGGATGTGCTGCTGGTGGCTGTGAGGACCCGGAGGGAGATACCCAAGCAACGGGAGGAAGAAGCCTGCTGAGGAAACCAAGGCGGCATGGTTGGAGGTGACAGAAGAGTTCAGCAGAAGGAGCGTAGTGCCACACTCCTGGATCCAGTGCAGGAAGAGCTTAAATTACCTAGCCAGGACAAGAAAGGTGAGAGTAGTGGCACATTCACCTACATCCTGATGTGCCTATCACCCCCAACCCTCTCACTCTGCCTTCTCAAGCTTACTGCACGTCACTCCTCACACCAACTTACCTTGCACGTGTACTTCTCACATCCCCATCTATCCATCCACCACTGACACTCACCCTCATCCTTATGCAATGTCATGCCTCTCCCTCATAGTCACCCTCAACAAAGGCTCTCCATCCATTTGGTGAACACATGCCATTACTCTGACTCATAGGTCTTTTCTTTCCTTCCTTGTAGGAGAAGAAAGCTCAGAACACCAAGGAGAGGCAGAGAACCGGAGAATCTCCAGCCATCTTGCAACTAACAGCTACAGAGGAGGAGGTGCTGGAGATCAGCGGAGTCTCGGCGTGCCTGGCCATTGGAGATGGGGCGTCCCAGCCACCTTGATGTCAACAGCAGTGGCGAGTCGGCGTCAGAGGGCGCAGGCCTCTCCAAGCTCTGCTCAGCTGGACGCAGATGCTGTATCCTGGGGACGGTTGATGAAGAGGATAATCATTGAGCAGCAGCAGAGAATGTGTAATTTACTGACATTTATTCCAGGCACACTGTCCAGGATTGCAGAGAGATTGGAGGAGTCTGCCTCAAGCATGAGTGGGTTGCTGTCGCAGGCCATTGCAATGATGTTTTCTTCCATGGATAGAGTGGCCAATTGCAAGGAGCATCAATTGTGGCAATCAAGCGAGTGCAAGCAAGCCTTCAACAAGGGCTTGCAGACTCTGGATGCCACCTTAAATAGGGTGAATGATACCCTAGCCTTGACCTTGCAGCACCCTACTGATGTGCAGCAAAGTGTTCTCTAGCACATTGCTAGCAGGGAAGTGCGGCTGGCCCATGAGAGGGATGATGGCGAAAGAGGACATGGAAGTGACTACTCCGCTCAAAGTGCTGCCACGTCTCACCTGTTGCCCCCCCACCGCGCGCCCCCCCCCCCCGCCCCCCGCTGGTCAGTACCCAACATGCTGCCTCATATTCCAATGGCCGAGACTGCCCCAGCACCGGTGCAGGTGGAGCAGTTTTTGGCGGGGCCCTCACATGCTCCAAAACTCAGAGGACATCGGCCAAGAGCAAGTCAACAGTCAGAGCAGGGATCTGAGCAGCCTGCCTCTATCTCTGCTGAAGCTGTAGGGGTTGCACCACGTAGAAGCACTAGGAAAAGGAAGAGTAAAGAATTGTAGTTGCACAAGGGTATGCACATGGGTGTCTTACACATTTTGTATTGTTAATTGTCTTTTTTTCATTTGATGCACATATATATTATTGTTTTGCACCACTGTCCCATGTTGTCGAGCAATGTGCACCGCTGGTGGTGCATTACCCTCATCACCTTCTGTCTCCTCGTCTTCCTCCTCCTCCTCGGAATCGTCCAAAGAGACTCTGTGCTCTGCCTCTTGGTTTTCCTGCAGGTCCAAACCTTGCTGCTGGGCAATGTTGTACAGAATGCAGCAAACCACAACCATTCTGGAGATCCTGACTGGTGCGTACTAAAGGTTGCCCCCAGATCTGTCCAGGCACCTGAAGCCCATCTTCAGCATGCCAATGGCTTGTTCCATGATTCATCTAGTGGTGATATGACATTCATTGTAGCACTTCTGGGCCTCATTCCCCGAGTTTCTGAGAGGAGTCATCAGCCACATTTTAAGTGGATATCACTTGTCTTTGAGCAGCCAGTCAGTAACTCTGCTTCGAGGTGCGAAGAGATCAGGGAGGGTGGACTGCTGCAGGACGAAAGCATCATGGCAGCTGCCCAGGAATTTTGTGCACACCTGCATAAAGATCTTTTTTTGGTTGCACACCAGCTACACATTGATGGAGTGGAAGCCCTTGTGGTTGACGAGCACTCCTGGGTGATCTATGGGTGCCTTAATTGCCACGAGTGTGCAGTCGATGACACCCTGCACTTGTGGGAAGCCAGCCAGAGTCGCAAATCTGAGCGCCTACTCATTCTGACTGGTGTCATCGCAGGCAACGTTAACATAAATGCTGGCCCTGGCAAACAAGCCATCAGTCACCTGTCTCATGCATTTGTGGGCCACCGACTGCGAGATCCTGCAAATGTCTCCGGCAGAGCCCTGGAAGGATCCAGAGGCAAAAAAGTTGAGGGCGGTGGTGACTTTGGCAGCCACTGGTAAAGCATGGCCACCAGGTCCAGTTGGCAGCAGATCTTGTTCCAGCAGGTTGCAAATGTCTGCCACCAGCTGAACAGACACCCTGAGCCACTGGGGTTCAGACATGTTGAGAAAGCTTATCCTTTGCCTGTAGACCCTGTGTGCCAGGTATAGCCTCCTGCGAGCTGCACCTCTCTGCTGCTCCCCTTTCTCCTGTGGAGCTACAGGTGTGTGACCAGCAGGCTGCTGCTATTGCTGGTGCTGTTGCTGCTGCTTATCATCTTGGTCCTTATCTGAGGTCCAATCTCAGGAAGCGTAAGCAGCACCCAGGCTCATGGGTTTGGGGGTAATGTAAGAGCATGGATAGAGGATTGGTTAATAGACAGAAAACAGACAGTAGGGATAAACGGGTCATTTTCCACTTGGCAGGCTGTTACTAGTGGGGTGCCGCAAGGATCAGTGCTTGGGCCTCAGCTATTTACAATCTATATTCATTACTTAGATGAAGGGACCGAGTGTAATGTATCCAAATTTGCTGATGATACAAAGCTAGGTGGGAAAGTAAGCTGTGAGGAGGGCACAAAGAGCCTGCAAAGGGATATCGACAGGTTAAGTAAGTGGGTAATAAGATGGCAGATGGAGTATAATGTGAGGAAATGTGAGGTTATTCACTTTGGTAGGAAGAATAGAAAAACAGAATATTTTTAAAATGGTGAGTAACTATTAAATGTTGATGTTCAGAGAAATTTAGGTGTCCTCGTACAGGAAACACAGAGAGTTAGCATGCAGGTACAGCAAGCAATTAGGAAGGCAAATGGCATGTTGGCCTTTATTGCAAGGGGATTGGAGTACAAGAGTAAGGAAGTCTTGCTACAATTGTACAGGGCTTTGGTGAGACCACACCTGGAGTACTGTGCACAGTTTTAGTCTCCTTATTTAAGGAAGGATATACTTGCCTTAGAGGCGGTGCAACAAAGGTTCACTAGATTGATCCCTGGGATGAGAGGGTTGTCCTATGAGGAGAGATTGAGTAGATTGAGCCTATACTCTCTGGAATCTAGAAGAATGAGAGATGATCTCATTGAAACATGTAAGATTCTGAGGGGGATTGACAGGATAGATGCTGAGAGGTTGTTACCCCTGGCTGGAGAGTCTAGAACTAGGGGGCATAGTCTCAGGATAAGGGGTCAGCCATTTAAGACTGAGATGAGGGGGAATTTCTTCATTCAGAGGATTGCGAATCTTTCGAATTCTTTACCCCAGAGGGCTGTGGATGCTGAATCGTTGCGTTTATTCAAGGCCGAGTCGATAGATTTTTGGACTCTAAGGGAATCAAGGTATATGGGGGTCGGGCAGGAAAGTGGAGCTGAGGTCAAAGATCAGCCATGATCTTATTGAATAGCGGAGCAGGCTCGAGGGGCTGTATGGCCTACTCCTGCTCCTAATTCTTAGAAGAGGACAAGCAACTCGCAGAGGGAGGAGGAGGAGAGGAAGAAGGGCTCTCAGTAGGAGGCCTTACCCACCTATTGTCTTTCAAGAGCATTTCTCTTACCTCAACCTGAGCCAGGAGCAGTTTTTGAGGCATCTGCGCTTAATGAAGGAGGAGCCACCTCTTGCAACCAGACCAGCAGCTTTACCCCAGAGCAAGGACAGTGTTGTCAGTGGCTGTGAAGGTGACCGTTGCCCTGAATTTGTTTGCGTTGAGATCCATCCAGGCTGGCGCAGGTGACATCTATAACATTTCACAGTTTGCCGTCCACTGCTGCATAAGAGAGGTGACAGATGCTCTTTATGCCAGGAGAGGGGATTTCATTGTTTTCTCGCTGACCAGAGAGAAGCAGACGGAGCATGCACGTGACTTTTCTAGGACAGCGGACCTCTCCATGGTGCAGGGAGACAGCGACTGCACGCATGTGGCTTTGCGGGCACCGTATATGAATGCTGAGATATATTGCAACCGCAAAAGTTACCACTTGCTGAATGTGCAGTTGGTGTGCGACCATGCTCAGCATATCATGATGGTGAATGTCCAGTATCCTGGCAGCAGCCATGATGCTTTTATTCTGCGGCAGTCTGATCTTCTCTCAGTCTTTGAGCCACCAAAACAAACCAGAGAGTAGCTCCTGGACGACAAGGGCTATCCCTTGACCACTTGGCTCATGACACCGTTCCGTAACCCAACCACACATGGCCAGCATGCGTACACTGAGAGCCATGCTGCCACATGAAACATCATAGAGCAGACCAATGACGTCCTTAAATAACGCTTCCGCTGCTTGGAGGAGCACTTTAGTACTCACCGGCACGTATGTCCCAATTCGTGGTAATCTGCTGTATCCTTCATAACCTGGCCATCATGAGGGCACAGCCCTTGCCACCAGGGATATGGCCACCAATTCAGGAGCAGGAAGAGGAGGAGGAAGAGGAGGAGGAAGAGGAGGAGGAGGAAGAGGAGGAGGCAGAAGAGGAGGATGCAAGAGCGGACGAAGTGGAAGGAAGGAGGCAACGCAGACAGCCCCTTTCTGGCCGGGATATCCCGGGTAAACCCAGCCATGATGGCAGCAATCTGTGCTTGCATGACTTCAGTCTGAGCTTCCATTGCAGCACTCAGATATTGGGTGGCTTGTGCTTGTGCTGCAATAGAAGCTGAGACTTCGGCCATCAGACGTGGCACAATGGTTGGGTTCACAGGTGCGTTAATGCATCTGCCCAGCCCTTCCACACTGGAAAGGATGGGCTGCAAGCTCTGCCCAAAGCCCTGTGCAAGGCTGGAGCTGGACTCCTTCATGCTCCTTGACATTGCATTCAGACTTTCTGGCAGGCCTGCCAATGCACCAAATATTTCATTGTGCATACCCATCAGGGTTCTTCTGTAGGCCGCCCCATTGAGGTCTTCATCCAGTCCTGTGCAGCAGAGCTCGTGTGAGACTTTGCCTGCCGAGGAGCTGGAAACTGAGCTACCCTTTCCCCCTGCCCTCACTGCAGGCCACTCGTCCCACCACGTGCAGATCCCACATCTAACCAATCCTTGAAAGTATGTGGAATTTCAGTATCTGAACTGATGGCTGGGAGTGTGAAATCAAGTAATGGTGTTTCTTCTTCTTCTTCTTCACTCTCCTTTCCCTCTTGTTGTCCAACCACTGGCAGGGCAGGCTGGATTTCTTGTGTGTTTAAAATGAGAAAGGCACAAGGGTAGGGTTGTGGTGAGGTGAGTGGGGGAAAGCAAGAGGTGCATGCTTACACCATGTGCCGATTGTAAATCAACAGAGATTGTGGATTGAGGGGAAGTGGGATGTGAGAAGGAGGATGACATATGAGGATACCAGGATCTTATATTCCTTCAGCCCTGCCGTTGGCCACGGGTTCAGCCATGCCCCTGCCAAAAATGGCCAGTACCGTCTCCTCCAAGGGGGTGAGTTGATGCAGGCAAGCCTGAGCCTGTCCCCCGCCGGTTAAGCTCTCCTGGTGTCTGTTATGCACCAACTTTTACTGCAAGAGAAAGGGAAGTGTGTCAGTGAGTGTGGTGAAATGTGTTTGGGTGATGTGCTTGCCATGATTGAATAGCTGACAGTATGTTCAAGCTGTGAGATGTGGGTGTGAAGCTTGCCGCAGTGTACGAGTTAGGTGAAGCTATGAATGTGAGATCTGAGTTGTGTTTGGTAGAGATTGTTGGTAGGTGAGTGATAGGGGTGTGGTGCATTGAGCAGTATATAAAGTTAATGGTGCAAATGGTGGGATGTGGCATTTGAAGATGAATTCACTGACCTTGACCACTCATGTGAGGTCATTAAACTTCTTTCTGCACTGAGTCCAGGTCCTCATGGCTATACTGCTGGCATTGACCACATTGACTATCTGCTCTCACTGCACTCTTGTCTGTTGCCTGGAGGGCCTCCTGACCCCTGTGAGAAGAAGACCTCTCTCCTAGAGTTGACCTCCTGGACCAACGCCTCCAGTGCTGCATACGAGAACCTTGGAGCCCTTTCTCTAGCCTGTTGAGCCATTATTCAGTCTTCTTTTTTATGACAGTAGCCTCCACAAGCAGAACAGCACCTGTTGCAGGCAGAAGGCACCTCCCCTTTAAGAGGTGCAGACTGCCTTTACGTAGTGCAGGCTAGTTTTAATTGGAGCTAGTCTCGTATGAACTTGGACCCCCTTCTGAGCATTCAGCCACTTAGCAGTGCGTTCAGTGCTTGGCTGAGCGCTACAATCATTCAAAGTAGTAGACAGCACAAATTTTATGTGCTGCCTGCAGTCCTCCAAATGGGCGTGGGTTGCTATCACATCATGATCCCTGCGCCCGTTTTCGGGGGATAATGAAATTCTAGGCCACAGTATGCCCTCTGCACTGACCTCACTTATTTCCAAGCCAGTAAACTAAGGGACTATGTTAATCAGAGGCTGATCTTCCTCACCAATGCTTATTGCAAAATATTGTGAAAATGGTTGCAGTTAAACCAGAACACTCAAAACCTGTGGTTATTAATTCTAACCAATTTGGATTTATCACACCTCATTTCTCACCTGATAGCTCTAGGACTTGTGCAATCTTATTTGTGTAGCTGAAGAGGAGGAATCTCAAGCAGCTGCTCACACTCCCTCTTGGTGCTGGCAAGGTTTTCAATAACGATTGAGTAGAAATATAGCCTCTGCCTTGCATGAAAGTTTGGCCCTGTCTTCTCTTTTATTAGATGGCAAATGCTCTATAATGGCCATTATATTTCAATTCATTTTCTCCTACCTACTGAGTTTATAAAAGCACCTGGCCAATGAAATACCTTTTCCCCATTATACGTCCTTCATAGAATATAAACTGGGACAAAAAGGAAACCACAAAATCTGAAATAAAAATATAAGATTCTGGCAATATATAAGTCAATCAACATCTAAAACATAAAGATATGTTGACATTTTGGGGGCGATCCTTCATACTTTCATATAACATTAGCGTTTACTTTCAGAAATAACCATGACCTCCCTGTGAACTGAGGAATGGAAATCGAGAATGCACTTCTTAAATAGCATTGCCAACAGTAATGAAGCTCAAGGCAGTCCCGAAGTTGCAAGGTAGCACTTTGGAAAAGAAGATCTGGTGGGCTGTAAAACAGGGCCGCTGATTCGCTATCGTTCATTTTGAGCTACTGCCCAAGACCAATTTCACCCTCATGATGTCAGAAGTGGGGTCTGCGGAAATACAACAGCGAATGCTCTTCCATTCTGATGGGAAGGGAAAAAACATCCCACCAAATAAAAGAAAAATAACTTGAGCAGAAAGAGAAAGATGTGAGAAGTTGAACAAAGTAGCATAGCGGAATTGAGGTATAATACAGTAACGCGGAAACTGATAAAGTAATTTGCAGGTCTATGGCGCATGACAATTTTGGACTTAAATGGGGAATAATTTCACTCTATACTATAATAGTATGCAGTTGCTTTACAGTATTGTTAGGCTACAGCATTGACAAGCTGCACATACTGAATGATGGGAACGTCTCAATTAACCCCGCCCCCTGGAAAATTAAATTTTGTGCACCCAGGTGAGTGGCTAAGTCATGGATAAGTCACTTTGAAAGATTTAGACAGGCATCAGAATTATTAAAGAAAGAGGATCCAAATCAAATAAATGCACTGATTTTCTCTCTGTCAAAACTCCTCTGAATTAGCTAAAGGTAAAAGAAGAAACAAAAGGAAGGTACACTGGTTGATTTATTTATTATGGCCTTGTACTACCTCTTAGCACACTGTGGATTTGGTGAATTTCATGACAAAGTGTTCCACAATGTTCCAAGAGGCAGCACAATGTGTATTTTGCTTGTTGTAGGTCTTCGAGATAAAAGCAAAATTCTCTGAAAGACTCCAAATACACCCTATATTAGGCTGTTGTACAGTATTGTTGGGCTACACCATTGTTGAGCTAAACATACTGTAATGATGGTGTCATTTCAATTATACCCATCAAAAAGTGCTGTTAAGCAAGCATGAATTTAGTAAGAGTCAACAATCCATAGTCTGGAGAGATAAATGGCCAGATAATCTGTTTTAGTGGTGTTAGTGGAGGGATTAATGTTGACCAGGAGACTGGGAGGACTCCCCTGCTATTCACCTAAGATGGCAAACAGGACCTCAATTTAATGTCTCATTCAAAAGATGACATCTCCCTCAGTAATGCACTGAAATGACTGCCTAGATAATGTGCTTAAGTCTCTGCAGTGGGGCTTATGTCCACAACTTTCTGACTCAGAGGCAAGAGTGCCATTATTGAGCCCAGTCTGACATTTCAACCAAGATAATAGCCAAGCGCTCAATAAAATAGCTCATAAGCATGCATGCTATAAAATAAGTGACCCATCCATCCGTGACATAAATGTGCAGGTAGAGAGGCCACCTATGCTGTGAACATTTCAAGGAAGGGACATTATACAAATATTTCCAAATCAAAGTGTTCTGAGAAAGTGAAGCAAATGTTAGGATGATTTCTATTTCTGTTTATACACAGACAGGAAAAGTACAGCTCAGTCAATCAGATGAGATGCTATTTGGTACTGCGCAAAACCAAGAGTAACAAATGTTTATGCAGACAGTAAAACTACATGTTGCTCAAAACACATAGGTAAAATGACCAACAATCAAGACCTTGGGCTTAATCTCCAAAGTTGATACAGTGGACTCTGAATGAGAGAAATAATGACAGAAAATTGCATACTACAAGTCTGTGGAGTGAACCCACAACCTTAGAATTCAGAGGCGAGAGGGCTACCACTGAGCCAAGGCTGACACCCAAGAATGGTTCACACCATTCAGCTGCTGGAGATCCTCCTACTTCTCATGGTCATGGTAGGTTATAAGCAATCCTGAAAACAGCCTCAACGGATTGCTATACGACAACTCTCATTTCCTCCATTCTGCTATTAATCATCTTTCCCTCATTTGTTCTGCAATTTGGTGAGGACTCAGTGGTCCCAAAATTCCAAGTTCTTTATCCGCTGTCTAACCCTCCCTTACCCGACTAATTCCAGGGTCACCTCATTTCAATATTGCTGCAGGGGAAGGAAACAACATTGCATGTCTCATCAGCAACTACATACAACCAGTGTGGTCGACTGTAATCTGACCTAAACAAACACTAATATATAAAAATACCACACAACATGGGTGGAATTTAAGCACAGCATGCACAGCCACCCTTGATGGACTGAGCAACCCCATAACTTCTTTACCAGATATCAGGAACCAGAACTAGCCAGTAGCAACACTTTTCCCAAAGATGCTTCAAACTGAGGTAACCTGGCTTTCCATCTGATGCATAAATTTACTGACACACAAGCTACAGCAGAGGAACTGCTGACATAATTCTTCTGTTATCGCAAAATGCACCTTGACCTCTCTGCTATACTAACATAGAAAGAACACTCTTAATTTAGACAGGTGCAAATTCTGTTCTCCTTCCCAGCTTCTCACTCAGGCTGAGCTCCACGGGGTGAAACTTCAGTGCCCTACTCAACTCTTGAGCTGGGCTTAAAAGTCCACATCTGATTCATCACCAAGAATGCTAGCTTCCGACATCACATGCCTCCATCCATACCTCTAACTTACCATCACCAAGACCCTCATCCATGTCTTCAACACCTCCCAACTTGATTTATCCGATATTCTCTTCACCAGCCTCAAGAGCTCTACCCTACATATACTCCAAATCATCCAGAACTCTGCTACACATACCCTGTTGTGCACTAAAACCTGTAACTATATCACCCATCTTCACTGAAACCATATCACCCTTCTTCACTGAAACCATATCACCCTTCTTCACTGAACCCATATCACCATCTTCACTGAAACCATATCACCCTTCTTCACTGACACCATATCACCCTTCTTCACTGACACCATATCACCCTTCTTCACTGAAACCATATCACCATCTTCACTGAAACCATATCACCCTTCTTCACTGACACCATATCACCCTTCTTCACTGACACCATATCGCCCTTCTTCACTGAAACCATATCACCATCTTCACTGAAACCATATCACCCTTCTTCACTGAACCCATATCACCATCTTCACTGAAACCATATCACCCTTCTTCACTGAAACCATATCACCCTTCTTCACTGAAACCATAGCACCTTTCTTCACTGAAACCATATCACCCTTCTTCACTGAAACCATCACCTATCTTCACTGAAACCAAAGCACTCATCTTCACTGAAACCAGAACTCTCACAACACCTTTTATACTTGTTACTAATGTTGCCCAAAAACTTGAAGTTCCCATATTTGTCCTACACAACCTACACAATATGCTTCTCTTGTAAACCTGAAATAACACAAGCCATCAACATTCATGTGTAGAATTTACAGCATCCAAACATCCTTTTATGTATTTTTTTTTGTTTCCTTGCATGTTGCAACCATTGCTATGGAATGCAAAATAAAATGTTTTAAACAAAAAGTCAAAGCTTGGATGTTTATAAATTATTATCTGGTAATTCCAATCTATTATAAAGGGCTGAAAATAACTTGGGGGAAAAAAAGATCTAAACAGCACTGGCATTGATGGCTGGTGATGTATTTAGAAGAAGGCCAGGTCTGTAGGTTTGAGAAATTTGTTCAATTTAACAGGTTATATCAAGTATATTAGTCCCCTGCTAAACAGTATTGAATTTCCTTTGTGTTGAAATGGCCCAAAAAGAAAAGGACACTCTGGCGCATATCCTGTTTGAATACTTCTAGTTCGAGCCATACTAGTGTAAAATGGAGAACACCCTTTTAAGCTGTAGTGAGATGGATCTTAAGTTGGCTGTCTTTGTGAGTCTGCCATGCCACAGCCTGCTGTCTGAGAGCTGCAGGATTTTGCTCTGGACTCTACTGACGATTACTGAACAGGTCATCCTTAAAGGCTGGAAGCTGGAAAATTGCCTGGAGTGAGCGACATTGTCAGTTCACACAGCAAAGTAGCAATATATTTGGTGTAGTTCCACAGGGCCTTTTGTTTATTTTTAGAATTTTTTTTACTAGATCTGAGCCCTGTTGCTATATTATTATTATCATGTCAGCCGTGGCTCAGTGGGTAGCACTCTCACCTCTGAGTCAGAAGGTTGTGGGTTCAAGTTCCACTCCAGGGACTTGAGCAAAAATCTAGCTAACACTTCACTGCAGTACTGAAGGAGTGCTGCACTGCTGAAGGTGCCGTCTTTTGGTTGAGACATTAAACTGAGACCCCATCTGCCCTCTCAGGTGGATGTAAAAGATCCACGGCACTTTTTCGAAGAAGGATTTCTCCCTGGTGTCCTGGGCCAATATTTATCCCTCAACCAGCATCACTAAAACAGATTATCTGGTCATTTTTACAGCTGTTTGTGGGATCTTGCTGAGCACAAATTGGCTGCAGTGTTTCTTGTTTCCTATATTACAATAGTGACTACACTTCAAAAGTACTATGAGACATCATGAGGTCGCAAAAGGCGCTTTATAAATGCAAGTCTTTTTACAAAGATAATTCCTATATTACAACAAGAGGATTTGAGTACAGGAGTAAAGAAGTCTTACTCCAATTATATAGGGCCTTGGTGAGACCACACCTGGAGTACTGTGTACAATTTTGGTCTCCTTACCTAAGGAAGGATATACTTGCCATAGAGGGAGTGCAACGAAGGTTCACGAGATTGATTCCTGGGATAGCAGGACTGTCGTATGCAAAGAGATTGAGTAAACTAGGCCTGTATTCTCTTGAATTCAGAAGAATGAGAGGGGATCTCATTGAAGCATACAAAATTATCACAGGGCTGGGAGAATGTTTCCCTTGGCTGGGGAGTCTAGAACCAGGGGTCACAGCCTCAGGATAAAGGATAGGCCATTCAGGACTGAGATGAGAAGAAAGTTCTTCACACAGAGGGTGGTGAATCTTTGGAATTCTCTACCCCAGAGGGTTGTGGAGGCTTAGTCATTGGGTATATTCAAAACAGAAGTCGATAGATTTCTGACTAGTAAGGGCATCAAGGGATATGGCGATAGGGCCGGTGAATGAAGTTGAGGCAGAAGATCAGTCATGATCTCATTGATTGGCGGAGCAGGCTCGAAGGGCCAAATGGCCTACTCCTGCTCCTATTTCTTATGCTCTTACGTTCTAACAATAGCTCACTTCAAAAGTATTTCACTGGTTGTGAAAAAGCATTGAGACAGTCTGAGGCATTGAAAAGAGCTCTATAAATCTTTCCTTTCTTCCTTTTTGTCTTTTTTCCTTTTTCTTCTTTCTATACCGATAAAACACTACACTGCAATTCCCAGTATGGGCTGGTGTTTAACAGATTAATCTACTCCAGCAGAATGATTTGCAGGAAGACCCTGATACTTCTGAGAAGTGTAGTTTGTTATAATGCCCCACTCTGTCTTCGGTGACACTACCATTTACAGTTCCCAGTGACACTATAAGCATGAGCTACTATAAGCTGCAGTGATTGCAAAGATCTTCACTTCAGCATACTAGAATAAAAATGGCATAGTCCATTCCCTAAAATATTCACCCAGGCAAAGTTTGTGTATTCTTGCTAGTTTGCAATCTCAGTAAATTGAGCTATGCAACACATACAGTGCACTTAAGGCTGCAAAAATGCAACTTTAAATTAAAAACATGAACGCTCAAACTACTTTAGAATCCACATTTCTATCAGAGTGCAGCAATCAGTTTAATTATTTACAAACTTTGTCAGTTTTCGCCTCTTCAAAGATACTTTTGAAGAAACTGAAATTATGGTATATGCAGTGTATAAATGCACTGTATAAATTATACAGAATCCTGAGACCGCTATCTTCTCAGTTCATTCAGTGAAGTCCACCTTCATGAATAAAATGGTACCAAAGCTAAAAAAGGGTAGTGTGTTTGATTGTGACATTAAACAATCTGGATATCAGTGGAACTCGTACAATGGTTGCTTAAGAGATAAGACTGTTGAGTAAAATACAGCAACAACTTACATTGATACTGCACTGATGTAAACGTCACATAGTGTGTTACAAGTGGGAGATGCGGACAGCAAGAATTTAATGGGGGAGGACTGGAACCGCGGCCGAAGAGGTAGGGTTTTGGAAAGCTTTCGAAGGCAGAGAGATGTTGCAAAGCAAAATGATTTTGGAAAAGAATTCTCAAGGTCAGGGACCTATTGACTGAAAGATTGGCCTTCAGTGGTGGAGCTGAGGGGCGCAGGATAATTGGTAACCTGGAGTTAGAGGAGTGGAGGGTCTGAGCTGCAACATGTGAATGGAGAAGATCACTCAAATGAGGTGGAGTGAGGTCCTGAAGGGATTTGAAAATGAAGACTAGGGTGTCAAAGTCAATTAATTGGAGCACAGGAAATCAGCGCTCATGAGCTTCAAACATAATGGTTATTTAAAGAATTATTGTAATAATACATGAACGTGGCGGCTTACACTGACTGAAAGTCCCATAATTCTTCTGTGTAAGCAGATAGGCCCCACTAGGACCTATTGCATAAGCCCAAAAGCTGATGTGCAGTTCATCCACGGCATGGAAATGAGGCCCAGGCCTTGAACTATCTCAGGCCTCTTACCAGCAGGAACAGGCGGGTAGATTGCACGCTCCACTGCTTGGTCACCAAAAGTTAAAAACTTCACAATTCCCGTGAACTCAGTTGGACTAGACTGTCATCCAGCACAGTGAATCTACACTCGATTAGAATAGACTGTCAAGCATCACAGTGAATCTACACTCGATTAGAATAGACTGTCAAGCATCACAGTGAATGAGGATTGGGTTAGTATAAGTTGTGACTCACATTTTACAATTAAATTCTGTAGTTTCTACAGTCAGTTGCTTCATTGCAGATGTGGTCCATTGGGGCATCTAGTGCATGTTTGTTTCATCGCTACTACTGGTGAGCTCTATTATGAAAGAGAAAGAAAGAAGAAAGGAAGGATTGGACAAGGAAACAGAGAGTGTGTGTGTTGGGTACGGTAGTGTAGTGTTTTTTCTCGTATTTCACATGAATATGGGGCAACAGCAAGACCAGGAGTGCATTGCGGGGGGATGGGTATGGTGGAGTAGTGGTTAGTAGTAATCCAGAGAACTGGACTAATAATCCCGAGAATGTGAGTTCAAATTCCACCATTGCAGTTTGAGAATTTGAATTCAATTTAATAAACCTGGACATTTAAAGTGAAAATGAAGCTGTCAGATTGTTGTAAAAACCCAACTGGCTCACTATTGTCCTTTATGGAAAGAAACCTTCCATCCTTATCCGGTCTGGCCTACATTTGACTTTAGCCCCTCACCAACGTGGTTGATTCTTGACAGCCCTTTGAAATGACCACTCAGTTGTATCAAACCACTACAAAGAATAATTGCAGCGGTTCAAGAAGAACGGCCACCAGCAGCTTCTCAGGGCATCGAGGGATGGATAATAAATGGTGGACTTGTCAGCAATGCCTGCATCCCAGGAATGAATGAAAAAAAGGTAACCAAATGAAAAACACAAAACAAGCCCAGAGTAAGCAAGGAGAAAGCAAAGCTACTGGAGGCAGCAATAATCTATGAGAAGGACATAAGAGGCTGAAAACGGTTAAAAAAAATTAAAGGAAAGGATGACAAGAGACAGACGAAATAAAGACAAAGAGAAACATGTAGGCAACCCTGCAAGTACTGTAAAGCTGTTCCAGCACTGCTGAATCAAGACCATAAGAAATGAGTGTGAGAAGTCGCACAACACCAGGTTATAGTCCAACAGCTTTATTTGAAATCACAAGCTTTCGGAGCGCTGCTCCTTCGTCAGGTATAGTTAACAGTACATTGAGATTAAGTACATTGGTGACCAAGCAGTGGAGCATGCAATCTACCCGCCTGTTCCTGCTGGTAAGAGGCCTGAGATAGTTCAAGGCCTGGGCCTCATTTCCATGCCTGACGAAGGAGCAGCAGCTCCGAAAGCTTGTGATTTCAAATAAAGCTGTTGGACTATAACCTGGTGTTGTGCGACTTCTCACATTTGTCCACCCCAGTCCAACACCGGCATCTCCACATCATAAGAAATGAGAAAATAACTTCACCCTTGAGAGCTCACGTTTCAGACCCTGACCACTTGTGACCAATATTTGTAAACTACTATCGACTAATATAAAATGATTAATCGATCACTCTTACCAATAGTTATGGCCAGTTTAACAGGTGCCTGTCAAATCAGAAACCTGAGATACATTTAAGGTAGAATGCCACTTAATCTCAATGTACTGTTAACTATACCTGTCAACCTGTAAACCAGTGAATCAGGCTGTAAAATTAGAGACAAGACAGCAGATCAGGGACCTTTTATTTTACTATTTGTAGCACAATAAATATGCCAATATTTCTCAAATATTTCATTTTTTGTACAGCTTCTAATGAATTAAGTGCAACAGTCTCCACAAATCTCAATTTAAGAAGTCCCCGAAAATATAAGAATATTAACATATAGCATTCAAAGGATAATTAAATAAGAACAAATATCAAATCAAGTTTATGGGGTTAAAAAAATCCTAAAGTAAACAGAGCTGGGCCTCTTTAAGGAGTAAATTTTCTCACCTTAATTCCCAAAAGGTACTCCTGTCATGTGGAGCTTCATGACAGCCGCACTCATTTGTCAAATGTAATTCGTAAAAGGGTTCTGACTCACAATGCACAAACAAAAAACAGGACAATTTAACGATTCTTTTCCCAGACATTTTACAAAAGAAATAATGCAGCAGAAAAATGGCTCCTGTTCTATCCAGGACACCTCACTGCAAGCTCCAGCAGTAGGAACACAACGGTACGTCAATCTCATGCAGCCAACATGTGCACCAAGCACTTTTTAAAAAATGTACTGAACTTCCTGGTGGGCCCATTAATGATCTGCATCTACTGAAGGGGACTTCATGACTCACTGCTGGGAACTTCACAACTCATTGCTGGTGTTTTCATGGCTTCCCAGCAGCAAAGTGATGGAAGGTGTCATCGACAGTGCTATTAAGCGGCACTAACTCACCAATAACCTGCTCACCGATGCTCAGTTTGGGTTTCGCCAGAATCACTCGGCTCCAGAACTCATTACAGCCTTGGTCCAAACATGGACAAAAGAGCTGAATTCCAGAGGTGAGGCGACTGCCCTTGACATCAAGGCAGCATTTGAATGAGTGTGGCATCAAATTACAATGTCAATTCTCCACCCCAAACAGAAATATTTATTTCATTCTTTAGCGATTCCCATCAAACCACAGGCTAAACGTCCTCCAGCATTTCCTATTCGAGAGTTCTCATCATTTCCACCTTTTCCCAAGTCATCTTCCTTCTCATGAACCACAAGTGTATGTCCAATAATGGATCTTTCCCCTGATAGATGGAGCAGTTTATCTTTCATCACAAGTAAAATTGAAGTCAATGGGAATCAAGGGGAAAACTCTCCGCTGGCTGGAATCATACCAAGCACAAAGGAAGCTGGTTGTGGTTGTTGGAGGTCAATCATCTCATTACCAGGACATCGCTACAGGATTTCCTCAGGATAGTGTCCTTGGCCCAACCATCTTCAGCTGCTTCATCAATGACCTTCCCTCCATCATAAGGTCAGAAGTGGGGATGTTCGCTGATGATTGCAGAGTGTTCAGTTCCATTTACAACTCCTCAGAGAATAAAGCAGTCCGGGCCCGCATGCAACAAGACCTGGAAAACATTCAGGCTTGTGCTGATAAGTGGCAAGTAACATTTACATCACTCAAGTTCCAGGCAATGACCATCTCCAACAAGAGAGAGTCTAACCACCTCTCTTTTGCATTCAATGGCATTACCATCATTGAATCCCCCACTATCAACATCCTCCTCAAGGCACAAGTAAGGAGTATGATGGAATACTCTCCACTTGCCTGCTCACCATCACCTTTTCAAGAGCCATTAGGGATGGGCAATAAATGCTGGCCTTGCCAGCGATGCCCACATTCCGTGAATTAATTTTTTTTAAAAGCTGGGACATTCCCAACTCATTGCGGGGAACTTCATGACTCACTGCTGTGGTTTTGCCATTCCCTGCTGGGGATTTCACATCTCATTGCTGGGGATTTCACATCTCATTGCTGGGGATTTCATGGCCGTCTGCTGGGAATGTCACGTCTTACTACTGGGAACGTAACGTCTCACTGCGGGGAACTTCACGACACCCTGCTGGGGACATCACGACTCACTGCTGGGGACATCACGACTCTCTGCTGGGGACATCACGACTCTCTGCTGGGGACATCACGACTCTCTGCTGGGGACATCACAACTCTGCTGGGGACATCACGACTCACTGCTGGGGACATCACGACTCTCTGCTGGGGACATCACGACTCTGCTGGGGACATCACGACTCACTGCTGGGGACATCACGACTCTCTGCTGGGGACATCACGACTCCCTGCTGGGCACATCTTGACTCACTGCTGGGGAACTTCACGACTCTGCTGGGGATATCACGACTCTCTGCTGGGGACATCTTGACTCACTGCTGGGGACTTCACGACTCTGCTGGGGATATCACGACTCTCTGCTGGGCACATCTTGACTCACTGCTGGGGACTTCACGACTCTGCTGGGGATATCACGACTCTCTGCTGGGGACATCACGACTCACTGCTGGGGATATCATGACTCTCTGCTAGGCACATCTTGACTCACTGCTGGGGATATCACGACTCACTGCTGGGGAACTTCACGACTCACTGCTGGGAACGTCATGACTTACTGCTGAGCACTTCATGAATCACTGCTGGGGATTTCATGGCCGACTGCTGTGGTTTTGACAGCGCACCGCTGGGGACATCATGATCTACTGCCGGGGACTTCATGGTCCACTGCCAGCACATCTCTTTGAAAATGTCCTGACTCCAGCTCACAGGGAAACCACAGAATAAAGGGTGATCTCCATTCTCAGGGAGGCTGAAGAAAATAAAGTAAAATACTCTCCGACTTTTGAATGACCACATCAGGGAATTAAATGGATCATCTTGGGGAGATTTTATCATCTCATACCTGTACTAAATTCCATTTGTTCCACTCTCCCAGACTAACAGTTTTATAAGTTGTACATTTAAAAAGAGAAGTCGCACAACACCAGGTTATAGTCCAAGGGGTAAAAATTGAGTCGCGCCCCATTTGGGGCGCTAACCTCGCCGGGGCGCGACTTTTAGCGCCCCGAAAAAATTAGCGGCCCCGCGCCGGAACTTCAGTGGTTGCGCCCCAAGAGGGAAGCGGGGCGCCACTGGAAGCACCCCGCATCCCTCTTGGGGCGCTGCGAGTGAATATCCTGGCGCTACGTGCCGCAGCGCCATGCGCTGCGGCACGTCGCGCCGCGGTATTGCAGGCCTTCCTCCCCTTCTTAAAGGGGAGGGACCCTGCGCAGCGCGAACCGGGGCCCAGCTGGGCCCCCAGGGATCGGGAGTGCCGGCAAAAGAGCCCGGCACTCAAGAGAAGTGCCGGGCTCTTGGAGCGCAGCCGGCACTTCACGGTGGGGGGGCTTCACGGGGGCCGGGGACAGCAACGGGGGCAGGTGCTGGCAGGCGGCCAGCAACAAAAATGGCCGCCTGCCACCTTCCCTTTAAATATCGCCGCCCCGGCCGCACGTACGCCTCCCTGAACCCGTCGGACATAGCGTCTGGCGGTAAATCAGGGGGCGCGACTGAAGATCACGGCCGGGGCGCGAGCGGGGTGCTGCGCACGGCGATGACGTCATCGCCGGCGGCGCAGCGCCACAGGGCGCTACCGGCTGCCGCCGCCGCTAACCTCCCACTAAATTTTTCGGGAGGCGTGGGCGGCGCTGCGCCCGGGCGTTAGCTGCTTTACGCCCCATTAGCGCCCTCTTAAGGCGCTAACGGGAGGCGCAAGCAGCTGAATTTTTCCCCCCAACAGTTTTATTTGAAATTACGAGCTTTCGGAGCGCTGCTCCTTCGTCAGGTACAGTGAGGGAATACAAATCGGTTACAAAGTATATATAGACAGAGAAGAATGTGTCTGCAGAGATACAATCCGTCAGGGAGGCATTACATCAAAGACACAGCAGAGTACAGCTAAGACAATGAGGTGGGGTCACAGGGGGTCCAACGTGTCAAATGCTGCAGTCTGCAGTTAAGCTTTTTACTTTTTTTTAAAACTGGAAATCACATCTGTGAACCAGACAACAACGTCGAGTCACGTCCTGTGGCGTGACATGAAACCGAGATCCCGGTTGAGGCCGTCCTCATGGGTGCGGAGCTTGGCTATCAGTTTCTGCTCGATGATTTTGCGTTGTCGAGTGTCTCGAAGGCTGCCTTGGAGAACGCTAACCCGCAGATCCGAGGCTGAATGTCCTTGACTGCTGAAGTGTTCCCCGACTGGGAGGTAACAATCCTGCCTGGCGATTGTTGCGCGGTGTCCGTTCATACATTGTCTCAGTGTCTGCATGGTCTCGCCGATGTACCATGCATTCTTTCCTGCAACGTATGAGGTAGACAACGTTGGCCGAGTCACATGAGTATGTACCATGTACCTGGTGGGTAGTGTCCTCACGTGTGATGATGGTATCTGTGTTGATGATCTGGCATGTCTTGCAGAGGTTGCCGTGGCAGGGTTGTGTGGTGTCGTGGTCGCTGTTCTCCTGACAGCTGGGTAATTTGCTGCGAATAATGGTACTTTTGAGGTTAGGCGGCTGCTTGAAGGCGAGTAGTGGAGGCGTGGGGATGGCCTTAGCAAGGTGTTTGTCGTCATTGATGACATGTTGAAGGCTGCGAAGAACATAGCGTAGTTTCTCCGCTCCGGGGAAGTACTGGACGACGTAGGGTACTCTGTTGGTTGTGTCCCGTGTTCGCCTTCTGAGGAGGTCTATGCGATTTTTCGCTGTGGCCCGTCGGAACTGTCAATCGACGAGTCGAGCGTCATATCCCGTTCTTACGAGGGCGTCTTTCAGCGTCCGTAGGTGTCCATCGCGTTCCTCCTCGTCTGAGCAGATCCTGTGTATTCGCAGGGCTTGTCCATAGGGGATGGCTTCTTTAACGTGGTTAGGGTGGGAGCTGGAGAAGTGGAGCATCGTGAGGTTGTCCGTGGGCTTGCGGTAGAGTGAAGTGCCGAGGTGTCCGTCTTTGAGAGTTATAGCTACTCTGAAAGTATTTGTTACCAGATTGTTCTCTTTTCAATTAAATTTACATTGATACATATACAAAGATTTATGGCTGGCTAGCCTGTGCAGCAGCAGTATTCGAAACATTTGGAGTAAACACTTCCATTTAAACCATAAGCGATGTAAACTGGAACAACCTTTTTGCTTTGAGAACAAGAGCCAGCACTGATTGGAAAAGCTCAGAATCAACAGTGTTGTTTTGAGTGCAGGTTACCGCATGTTGTTTAATATAAAGAAATGATTTCTTTAAGAGAGACAGGGTACGAGATTATCCATTAATCGCTCGGAGTTTCAGTCTGGAATGTGCTTATTTTATTTTCACACTTCTCAATCAAGTGGATTAATACTTTAAGTTATGTCCTATCAAAATATAATAAAGGTGTTAGTGCCCTGACTGAGAAATATGAAAAAAAACCACTCAAGTGAAACATTTTCCAGATTTTCTTTCTCCCCCATTTCCTGCCACCACAAAGCAAAACAGCTTGAAAGACATAAAAATGGTGTTTTAAATTTGGAAATAACAACATTCCAAAATCAAGGCAGGATTAAAGTTGATTATAATATCAGGACCATTGAGAAGTACAGTGTGTAGGGTATTCTGTAATCAAGCTCCCTGGATGAGATTTATATACAATTCACATCTCTACACAATAATAAAGGAAGGTAAAATGGGCCAGAAATTCGGGTCTCCACGGGTGAGTACGCGCTGTGTACTCACCCGTAGACCCAACAAAAGTGCCGGTTTCGCGCATGCACTGCGCATGCGTTGGAAACCGGAACTTCCGTTCCCCTGAAGGAAGGGGTTCAGAGGTCGAACGCGTGCGCGGGAGAGGCAGCGCGCACGCAGCGAACTTCGTTTTTCTTTTAGGTTTTTCCGTGAGGGTAAGTATGGAGAAGCTGCGCAGGAAAAAAGGAGGCGCAAGGCCTGCTTTTAACAAGGTAAGTGGTGAATTAAGTACAATTTAAACATTTTTTCAACAGGTTTATTTTTTTACATACTTTAAAGAAAGGTAAGTTTATTTTTAGCACCGTTAAAAAGTGTAATTAAATTTTTCAAAAATTTAAATTTTTGTTTAAAGTAGTTAATTTATGTAATTTATAGTTATTTTAAAAATGTGATTTTTTTTAATTTATTTGAAGTTTTAGTGAGGTTTTGGGGCCGATCTCTATTCATAGATGTGACAGGTCTTCCTGTCAAAATCTATGAATGAAGATTCCCTGCTCCGATTGGCTCTCCATGGCCCACGTGATCCCAGGGGACGCTTCGAACTAACTGTGCCCCTGGGATACGCAAGCACTGTGCGCCGGCAGCTGCAGGAGGCCCAGGAGCCAAATTTCACGCGGACCCGAAGCACAACGGCAGGCGCGCTAGGTAAGTACGTGCGCGATCCTTGCACCCTGCGGGAAGCCGGAGAGCCGAATTTCTGGCCCACCACGGTATTAAACTTGCCTTCAAATTATGTTTTTTCTACAATGATATTCGCCTATAAATTTATAATCCTTTTGAATGTTTTCATCAAGGATAAAATAGCAGACAATTTTGCTAATTGTCCATTTCACTTTTATTGAGTACCAGTTAGTCAAATAAAAATTGATCTCTTGTATGGGTATTTACTGGTTTCCATACAGCATCTTGTTACCTGTCAATACCTAGAGAGAAAACATTTCCCAGTATTTGTAAGAGTACATAGCATACATACCAACAGAATACCAATGCTCCATTATCAGGATCAGACTTTTCCTGTATAGCATCCATTTATTTCCTATGGTTTACCAGTATTTTTCTAACTGTTTCGGGCATTTGTATCACTTTTAACATAAACAAAGATCCAAGAGGCTTCGCAAAGAATGAGAGGAATGGGGTGCTGAGTCTTTGTGCGGAGTTAAGAGAAACAATGAAGGTTTGTTCAAAGAGATGGGTTTTCAGCAGCTTTTGAAAGGTGGAGAAAAAGGTAAGGGTGAGGCTTAGAAAGGGAGTTCCAATGAATAGGACAAGATAACTGAACGCTCTGCCATCAGTGGTGGAGTAGAGGGAGTTGTACAAAAGGCCATTGTCAGAAGTAAGAACAAACCAAGAAAAAGGCCTAGAAATTGGATAAGGCCCGAAAACGGGCGAGGGGATCGCAATGCACCATCAACCCGCACTCGTTCGGAGGACTGCAGGCAGCTTGCAAACTTCATGCTGCCTGCTAATTTGGATGGTTGTAGAGTTCAGCCCAGCTCGAAACGCGCTGCTGAGTGGCTGAATGCTCAGTACGGGGCCCAGCTTTGTGCAAGGCTAGCTCTAATTAAAGCTAGCCTGTACTACTTAAAGGCAGTCTGCACCTCTTTAAGGGGAGGTGCATTCTTCCTGCAGCAGCTGCGGAACTGGTTGTGGAGTCAAGGGTCAGAAAGAAGAAGACTGAATAATGGCTCAACAGGCCAGAGAATGGGCTCCAAGGTTCTCGGATACAGCACTTGGTCCAGGAGGTCAACTCCAGGAGAGAGGTCCTCTTTCCACAGGGGACCAGGAGGCCTCCCAGGCAACAGATCAGATTGCAGTGGGAGCAGATAGTTACTGTGGTAAATGCCAGCAGTTTAGCCCCAAGGACCTAGACTCAGTGCAGGAAGAAGTTTAATAACCTCACACGAGTGGTCAAGGTCAGTGAATTCATCTTCAAATGCCATATCCCACCATCTGCACCTCTAGCCTCACACACTGCTCAATGCACCACACCCCCATCATTCACCTAACAACAATCTCTACCAAACATGACTCACATCTCACATTCATAGCTTCACCTCACCTGCACACACTTACCACTGCTGCAAGCCTCACAATCACATCTCACAGCTTGAACACACTGTCAGCTATTCAACAATGACAGCCGCATCACCCAAACACATTACACTACACTCACTGACACACTTCCCTTTCTCTTTCAGGAAAAGGTGCAAGAGGTGGAAGAGTTCTGTGAGCACCGCCTTTGTAAAGTGCAGATGCCTCAGACACTGCTCCTGGCTCAGGTTAAGGTAAGAGAATTGCTCTCGGAAGACCCTAGGTGGGCATGGCCTCCTGCTGAGAGCCCTTCTCCCGCTCCTCCTCTTCCTCCTCCCTCTGCGAGCAGCTTGTCCTCTTCTTTGCTGCCTCTGCTCCATCTCCCTGTCATGCTGTGGGCCAAGGGTGATGACAACTAGAGCATCCATGATGGGACCAAGTGGTCTTACCAGAACCCTTGAAGTCAGAAGCAAGACCTTTTCCACTTGCAGCACCACTCCCTGTCACCTCACTGACTTTAAACAACTCTAGAAAGCTCTAAATACTTCCACAAACTTACATACTTCCAGCGCACGGTCCTAACAACCACCCTACCGCTCTCACCAAGATAGCGTCCAGCGCGGCCCGCACCAGAAGTGTGCGCACGCTGCTCGGACACCATTTTAGATCCAATTCGGCCCCCCTAGTGCCCAAACAATGGATGCTACTCAACCAAATTTCTAGGCCAAAGTATTTTATGAAACTACCTTCCATATTATCCTGAGTCTGCTCCCACCTCTGGAAAAAGAAGAGTTTTGATCCAAGGTTATAACTTTTCCTTCTCTGTCTCTTCTATATCCAATGTCTCATTTCTATTTTTGCTTTAATTTTCTTTTTGCTTCCTCTCTGATAGTCTTAGCTTTTTTCCCTCTATTTCATTTCCTGAAAGAAGTCCTTACTACAATGATTCCAAGGACTAACCATAGTGATGAACTCTAATGGCCTCAAGTGATTAACCATAATGGCTACTGAGAATTATTCAGCGTGGCCACTTTGGAAAGAGATGTAAAGTATCCATCTCAAGAAATTACTCCCATAACAGTAGTTTGGTTATTATTCCTGCACACAACAGAAATCCCTGCAGCAATGGGAGCACGAGAATTTACACTTTAAAAGTTAGTGAACAGCTAAACCTTTAAATGATAAAGCGATTCTTTCATAACAGTATTAACTATTCTTTCCATTTAATCACTCTCAATGGCTCTCAGTGAATGATATTTTCAATTATTTAGAACATCTGGGTTACCACAACATTTTTTGTCTCTTACTAGAAGTTATTAGACTAATATCGCTGTGCACTTTTAATTCCTATGCGATATTTCTCCAGTACTGCCATTTAGATAATTAACTTGGGTCATATCACATATCCTCCTAAATGATGTCACATGACTTCAGAATCATACGTTCCACTGTAGATGCAACTGCTGGAATTATTATACAGATGTGTACCACAACCTGGAATTAAATAACTTCTCTCCTATTTCACCCTTCTGCCCTCTTTCCATCCCACTCACCATCATCTATTCTGTGTCATTCAGGGACTTTCCATAGAAATGCAACCATCAGGAGGATCATTTACCCATAATCCTTAGCAAGAAACCAATGCCATTGTGACTTGAATAAATGAGCATGGGAATTCTTAACCAGCTGAGCAGAGTTATGAGCTGTTCAGTTGAAAAAGAAAACAAACTTATATCTGGAGTAAAAACAGAAAATTCTGGAAATGCACATCACGTCAATCAGTATCTGGAGAGAGATGGCAGGTGTAGTCCCTTCTTTAGACTTGTTCAGACGAAGGGTCTACACCACAAATGTGAACCTGCCTTTTCTATTTTCAGATGCTGAAAGGCCTGCATTGTATGTCCAGCATATATTTTGTTTTTATTAGTTCTCTTCTTTGTTACATATTTTGGCATATTAGACAAAAATATCTAATATTATAAACCATTAAATGTATACATCTCGGGTAGTTATTGCTTTTCATTCAGTTTTGGTCTGTGATATGCAAGCTTAAAGTATCTGTTCCTTTGTGGAAATTTCTGAGCCTTGTAAAATTACATTTAAATCAGAAAAGAAAGAAAGAAAGACTTGCATTTATATAGCGCCTTTCACGACCACCGGACGTCTCAAAGTGCTTTACAGCCAATGAAGAACTTTTGAAGGGGAGTCTCTGTTGTAATGTAAAAGAACAATATTTGTTAACTTCAGCCCTTGTTCAATAATTACATCTGCAGCTGATGTTCCCTGCTAATCAGAGCAGGTACATTAATGTATTTTATATTTGTGATGAAGTGAAAAACAAAAGTACAAATGGTTTTCTTACAGGGCCATTTGTCCACTGTGCAGTGCTGATCAAAGAGCGTGGAACAGTCTCTTAGAATAACTTAGAGCATGCCACCAATTCACTTTAAAGTCTCTGTTATATCTGGATTACGTATCTTACAGCATAATTAGAAAAAATGTCAAATAACTCTGTTGACAAGAATTGGTCAGGATTGTGTCCCTCTATAAAGGTGTGTCTGAATCACTGAATCTTGACTGTAAATGTGACCTATTATCCAATTGTAGTTGTATATAACTGGCACCTAATAGTTTGTATGGTTTGTATACCAGGATTGTGATGACATTAGGGGGTAAAAATTGAGTCGCGCCCCATTTGGGGCGCTAACCTCGCCGGGGCGCGACTTTTAGCGCCCCGAAAAAATTAGCGGCCCCGCGCCGGAACTTCAGTGGTTGCGCCCCAAGAGGGAAGCGGGGCGCCACTGGAAGCACCCCGCATCCCTCTTGGGGCGCTGCGAGTGAATATCCTGGCGCTACGTGCCGCAGCGCCACGCGCTGCGGAACGTCGCGCCGCGGTATTGCAGGCCTTCCTCCCCTTCTTAAAGGGGAGGGACCCTGCGCAGCGCGAACCGGGGCCCAGCTGGGCCCCCAGGGATCGGGAGTGCCGGCAAAAGAGCCCGGCACTCAAGAGAAGTGCCGGGCTCTTGGAGCGCAGCCGGCACTTCACGGTGGGGGGGCTTCACGGGGGCCGGGGACAGCAACGGGGGCAGGTGCTGGCAGGCGGCCAGCAACAAAAATGGCCGCCTGCCACCTCCCCTTTAAATATCGCCGCCCCGGCCGCACGTACGCCTCCCTGAACCCGTCGGACATAGCGTCTGGCGGTAAATCAGGGGGCGCGACTGAAGATCACGGCCGGGGCGCGAGCGGGGTGCTGCGCACGGCGATGACGTCATCGCCGGTGGCGCAGCGCCACAGGGCGCTACCGGCTGCCGCCGCCGCTAACCTCCCACTAAATTTTTCGGGAGGCGTGGGCGGCGCTGCGCCCGGGCGTTAGCTGCTTTACGCCCCATTAGCGCCCTCTTAAGGCGCTAACGGGAGGCGCAAGCAGCTGTATTTTTCCCCCTAGATGTTTTACATTGAAAAAGTAATTCAAAATATCTTAATTGCTCTAATTCAAACAGCACTCGAAAGACATTGAACATGGCAGGACAGGTTAACAAAGCAATTAATAAAGCATATGGGATCCTGGGCTTTATAAATAGAGGCCTGGGGGGTGATTTTGTGAATGGAGGCGCGTTGGAGGCAGGACTGCTGCTTGCCGGGACAATGTCCCGCCTCCATCGACTTGTGGCCTACCCACGCTATTTTCCCTTGATTGACCTTGTTAAGCCCGCCCAGCGGGCTTAGCAGGCCAATTAAGGGAAAGCCAGTTGCCGAGCACGTCAACGTATGACGTGTCATCTGTCAAAAAATTTTGACAGATGAATTGTCATCATTTGACAGCGCTGTCCAGGATTGAGATGGTTGTTGCATTGGAGAATGCAACAGCCATCTCTCATCTGCAACACGGAGGTCCGAGACTCTCCGCGAACAAACCGTCTGAAGCCTGCAGAAAGGAACAAAGGAAAGTACACTTTTAAAAACACTTTGCACTTACCTCAGATATTCACCTCTCCACTCTTGCACCCATTACTTACCTTCACAGCACACTTTTGCATCCCCCCCACCCACCCCCCCCCCCCGACCCCTGCAGACCCAATACTCGCCTCGTTGAGCTGGCATGTTTTGGAGCCTTCGGGAAGCTCGCACTTGTGAGGGCAAAGAGGAGATAATCCTATTTTCTGCCTGTTAACTACCTGTTAACAGGCAGTTAATAGGCTTTAATCCCTTCCCACCTCCAAGGAGACGGGACCCGGCGTGGGATGGTTACTCGCCTCCTGGAAAGATGGCATGGAGGCGGGTTGGCAACCCAGCCCCCAAAATCTGCCATTTTCCCGGCAGTCCCGCCTCCCCAGGGCTGGCAAAATCGCCCAGCTGGAGTGCAAAAGCCAGGAAATTATGCTAAACCTATATAAAACACCAGCTGGAGTATTGTGTCCAATTCTGGGCACCACACTTTATGAAGGTACAGAAAAGATTTACTAGAATGGTTCCAGGGATGAGGGATTATTTACGTGGATAGACTGGAGAAGCTGGGATTGTTCTTCTTGGATCAGAGAAGGCTAAGAGGAGATTTGATAGAGGTGTTTAAAATCATGAAGGGTTTAGATAGAGTAAACAAAGAGAAACTGTTTCCAATGGCTGAAGGGTCAATAATGAGAGGGCACAGATTTAAGATGATTGGCAAAAGAACCAGAGGCGACATGAGGGGAAAACCTTTTTACGCACGAATGGTTAGGATTTGGAATGCACTTCCTGATAGGGAAAGAGCGGGGGAGTGGGACTAACTGGATTGCTCTACAAAAGCACCCACGGAGACTCGATAGGCCGAATGGCCTCCTTCTGTGCTATTCTCTTCTATGATTCTACGATTCTGTGGCTCTCTGCTGGCTGCAAGAGTCCTACATGAAATTAATTTGGGCAGACTCATAGAGGTTCCCTGTGGCTATGAGTTCTGACCACCAATTGTTCATAAATTGCCATGAATTGCAATCTCACTCAAAGTGGATCAGTGGATGTATGCACCCCATTATATAGCACCAAGAGAAAAAGAACTTGTATTTGAATAGCATCTTATAATATTCTTGGAATGTCATTGTTATGTAGGCAAACTTGAACACAGCAAGGTCCCACTAACAGCAAATGAAAGATGATTGCCGAGTTAATCTGTTTTTTTTGGTGGTGTTGGTTGAGAGAGGAATCTTGGACAGGACGCCTGAAGATCTCCCTATTCATTTGCAAATAGTGCAGTGCCATGGGATCTTAAGGGGTAGAAACATGACCTCATTGTGCCCATTTTATGGGCATACAATGGACACAATGAGGCACAATTATCTGGGACCAATGTCCTGCACTCCAAGGACATCTGAAATACGTCTGACCCACAAATGCCTGTTTTAGGACCGGTGGGGAAATTGGTGTTCCAAGCAGTGGAGCAGGCCATCTGAAGTCTCCTGCGTGGACACTCAGCAGCCTTCCACCCGTCGTGCTGCAGCCACTGGGCCAACACTTCGTAGGAACACTAGAGTAGGCAAAGGCACTGTAACGAGGGGCACGAAGGGATTGCACAAGGGTGAATAGCTAATATTGTTGTTGTAAATAAGTGTTCACTGATTATTGATAAATTTATTAATTGGCTTTGGATGATTTTGTGGTGTATCTCATTTCAGCTTTGCGCTGTGATATGGCCTGCGACAGGGATGGAATGATGGGGATGTGGTGAACAACGGGAATCTGGGGTTTAATTTATTAGAACTGCAGTCTGATGAGGTGGTCACGGACCGCCCTTCCAGAAGGCTGATTGAGTGGCTGCCTCCTCCCTCACACCTCCTCCTCCTCGTCTTCCTCTTCCTCCTTGTCATCGTCCTCCTCCTCCTCTTCCTCCTCCTGAGGTGGTCCCGCAATCCCTGGTGGCAAGGGCTGGGCCCTCATGATGGCCAAGTTGTGGAGCATGCAGCAGACCACCACGAAATGGGACACCCGCTCAACTGAGTACTGGTGGGCTCCTCCCGAGCAGTCAATGCAGTGGAACCATTGCTTGAGCAGGCCGATGGTCTGCTCGATGATGTTCCTGGTGGCAGTATAGCTCTCATTATATAAGTGCTGAGCTGGAGTGCTGAGGTTGCGGAGGGGAGTCATGAGCCAAGTGGAGAGCGGATAGCCCATGTCTCTGAGCAGCCAGCCGTGAGCTTGATGTGGTGGCTGGAAGAGTGCTGGCAGACCGGTCTGGCACAGGATGAAGGCATCGTGGATGCTGCCAGGATAGCGGGCATTCACATTGCGAATTCGCTCTCTGTGGTCACACACAAACTGCACATTAAGTGAATGGTAGCCTTTGCGGTTATGGAAGACCTCAGGATTGTTATGCGGTGCCTGCAAAGCCACGTGGGCGCAGTCAATGGCGCCCTGCACCATGGGGAAGCCCACTATCCTGGCAAAGCCACATGCACGTTCATCCTGCTTCTCTCTGGTGATGGGGAAGGAAATGTAATCCCTTCTCTTACTATAGAGAGCCTCTGTGACCTCCCGGATGCAGCGATGGACGGCGAACTGCGAGATGTTTGCTATATCTCCTGTTGCAGACTGGAAGGAACCACTGGCAAAGAAATTGAGGGCGACGATGACCTTGACTGCCACTGAGAGCGCCGTGGTCAACCTGATCTGAGGCTCAAGGTCTGGTTGCAGGAGGTGGCAGAGTTTGGTGACCACCTCCTTGCTGAAGTGAAGCCTTCTAATGCACTGCTTCTCACTTAATTGGAGGTAGGAGAAGTGCTCTCAGAATACCCTTGGAGGGTAAGGCCTCCTGTTGAGAGCCCTGATGGCCCTCCTTCTCCCTTTGGCCACATCTTGCAATCTTTCTCGCTGCCTCCGCTCCCTCTGCCGTAGATCCTGGAGGGCAAGGTCAACTGCCAGTATAGCCCCCATTAATGTAACGATATGTAGCACTTTGAAATTTTGTCAGAATAAATGTAACAAATTTTTAGTAGCCACAACTCTCCTGATACTAAAGAACCTTTAAATGACTGAATTAAACTCTTGCACAATCGCAAACTGACAAGGAAACAGTGAAGCAGCACTAATCTGACAGCTGCGACTCATCCCTTTAAATATCGCCCCTGGAGCCGCCATCCGCCTGCTTCGCCTCCTCTTGCTGATGTTGTCGGGGCGAGGCGCTAAGGCAGGAGGCGATAATCAATTTGGCAGATCAGGCGCTCAGTGAGCACACTCACTGACATCATGATCAACCTGGCGCTAAAACCCCAGGCGTGAACTGTTAGCAGCGGCGCTAAGGGGCGACTGGATTTGGCATGCGGCGCTGGATTCGCCTCGCCCCGGCGCTACTTCATTAGCACCCCCGCCAGGGGCTAACGAGAGGCACTAACCAACTGAATTTCTCCCCCTTTGTTTCATGCAAGAATAAAAATTACATTCTAAAATGCAGCCCAATTACATACGCTTTACGGCACAGAAACAGACTATTCGGCCAACCAGCCCATGTCGGCGTTTATGCAGAAACTTGAACCACAAAGTCAATTCGGAAAACCAGTGCAATTTGCGCCCGGATCGACAATTGCACCCAAAGCAGAAACTTTACCCCTTTATGTTTATTTATGGTAAAGGGTTCCAATACCAGGGACACAAGTTAACATTAGGAAGTTTGGAGCAAGAAGGGGGATTAGGTGGAATTTTTGCACTTCGGGATAATAGATCTATGGAATGAATCAGCAGGGAAGCTAATTGAAGAGCGCAATATAAATGGATTCAAGAAGCAACTGCACAAATTCTCTGGAGAAATAAGGGATTGAGACATATGGTGAGGAGGCACATAGCCATGGAAGAAGATCTATTGGAAGGGAAGTGGCTAATTGTGTCAAAGGGCATTTTCTTGTTCCTAAAACTTATAGGGCTGACTGCCATCTCCTGCTTCCAGCTCCGTGGGCAATGGCAGTACTGCTGCTTCTGACTACTTATCGTGCCACTCCTTTTCATTGGGCAAAATTCCTCCAAGGTTGGATTTCCTGTACTCATGCTGACTTTTTTTCCCTAATAGGAAGTGGAGTTAAGTGTCATCGACGAAGTGGCACGCAGTGCTTAGCTCAAAGGGAGAGGGTTACTTTAATGGGAACTCTGGTCTCTGTGTAGAGCATCATTCGACAGGAGTGCAGAAAAGAGCATCAGGAACAGAGGTCATTGTGCTCGATTGGCAGTGCTCCGTTCTCCGATCATTAATTTTAATGAGAGGAAAAGTGGAGAGTGCCACGGATCAAGCACATTGATTTTCAATCTGTGCTTTTGTCAAGCGACAGGACAGGAGTGTGTCACACAATATGAACCCCATACAGAGAAAGGAGAAAGTATTTGAGCAAAAAACTTGCACAAAATGCTTAATTTTTGGACAAAAAAAATGCTAAAATGGATGGTCATTGCTTTTACTCCAAGCTCCAAAATTATCTTCACCATTTTTTACAAATTCACTTGAATTTAACATGTGCATTAACTGATAAATTATACCAATACACTTTATTTCTGAGAACAGTATTTTTCGCTGCATGGAGTGCTATTTCCCCGCACTAAATAAATTGGTTTTACACTGTGAAGCAGCAGTGTATACAGGTCTGAACCAGTGTTTAAACCAGCTGGAAAATCCTCAGTCAAGCCCAAGCATATTACCACTTTCAGCATGTTGTACAGATGGGAAGGCTCAGTACGGAGTGAAGCTCCCCACACGGTGTACTTGTTTGGAAGGGGCCGGTGTTTGTCTGGAATTAATGGTATTTGATTTAGCTACATTTCATTTGTCGAATGCCAGGCAAACCTGACATTTTAAAGATTGAACCAAAAACCAAGGATAGTCCGATAAACAAAAATTGTAATTCCGAATGCATTTGTTCAAATCTAAATATAGGCTTGTGATGGTGACAGTGTCAATTCTCTCAGCGCTCTCCCTGCTAAATATTCATTATTTTCATTCATTTATTTTTTTAAAGAACTATCTGCCAGGTGTGCAATTTCCATTACTTTCCTAATTGCTGTGATGCCTTTCAAAAAATGCATTCAAATATATTGACCATCAATTGGCTATGAAAAACACATTTAAAAAAAAAAGGTAATTATAGCATCCTGTCTCGGGTTTGGAGAAATGCCATTTTGTATGGATGTATGAACCTGCAACCTCAAAACTCTGTCAATGTTCTCTTCACTCGTTTTCTTACCAATATTATTCACCACATAAAAGCACGTCACCTGCAGATTGTTTAGAGAGACTTAGCAAAGCCTTTTCTAATTTAAAATAAAAACAGAAAATGCTGGAAATACTCAGCAAACTTCCAGCATCCGCAGTATTTTGCTTTTCTCTTTCTAATTTGTTTGACATGGTGACATAATTTCCACTGAAATGTGTCATTCTGTCATTCTGCTTGAAGAAATCATGATGAAAGTGACACATGAATCTCCTCCCTCCCTGGCGACAGTCGCCCTTCGAAGTATAAAGTAGACATGTCATTCATCACATTGTAATCTGACATATTACATAACAAGGTCACTTAGGTAATGTATCATAACACAGCTGAAACTCAATGGTTTACATCCAGAGCACATTTCCGCGTAAGATTGCACCTCTGGACCAATTTGCCACAAAACATCGACTCAAAATAACAAAATCAAATACGTAACTATTCCAATGGCGCACTGGGAATTATGCTGTCCAATGCAGCAGTCCACTGTACACATTTGGGAAGTTAGCCAAGCTCAGCTGGGATGGTTGTGAGACAATTGGTCTCAGTGTTGTTGGTCTAGAGAGTGGGAACAATGGCCTCGATTTTAACACACCCTCGACGGGCGGGAGAGGGTCGGTGGGGGATAAAATATTGGACTCACGCAAACTGACCCCAGCCCGCCGCATTCTCGGCCACAGTAATATTTACAGTGCCGATTCAGGCCCTGGCCTGGACAAGGCTCCCGCTAAAAACAGGTGAGGGCTTAATTAAGATTCAGGAGTCCCTCAGAGGGCACAGACAATGAAGCCTGTCAATATTCACACGTAAAAAATGTCTGTCATCTCCATTGCACAACTGTACCACAGCACAAGCTACTGCCTTCAGCAGGAGTGTAAAGAGAGGATAAAAAACATTAATGCTTTTCAGAAAATCAGGAGCCAACTGGTTTATCATTAACCAGCAACGATCTCTTAATGAGAATGAACAGAATAGCACCGAGCAACAACTGATGAAGGACCATTACACCAAAGGGAAAACCTCATCATTATTGACTTGATCAGGAGACACACATCTGCCACAGTCACAGTGTACCTACAGTATTCAAACCACTTTAATGATTTCTTCTTATGAGGAGAGAATACTTCTTTGTGCTTGCAAAGATGAAGATGTCAGTGGTGTGGGGGAGAACACCTTGTCTACATTTGGCACCCAGCGTCAGATGAAGCACTGCCAGGTCAAGTTTGAACAGAGACAGATGTAGAACACAGCTCTGCCCCAACAACAAGCCTGAGCCGAAAGAGAGAGAGAGAGAGAGAGAGAGAGAGAGCGAGAACCCCCCGACTGCAGGAATGTCACAGTTCTATTTGCACTCAAGCCATCATGTGCCCTCTCCAAGTGATATTGCCAATTTGATGCCAATTATTTTGGAAATGTCAAAGATTTGTGTTGTGGATCTGCACCCACTAGAAAGTCATTTCACGTTGGACCATTAAAGTAGCCTGAGTGATGAGCCTTTCATTCCATCGGACTGTGCAAGATTCAAACCCAGGTCCACAGATGAAAGAATAGTATCCTTTCTTGCAATATGTAGTCATGTAGCTTCAAACCAATTATACTGTCCTGTAAGGTAGCTTTACTGAAATGAACTAACTGTAGCACTTCTCTGAATATAGAAGATGTTTCGATAAGAGTGCAGCATTGGTTGAGAGGATTTATCTTTTCATTTCAGATTCATATTACAAATTCATTGCTTTATTTTCCCAAATAAATGATGACCTAGAAATTCATTAGCCCCCAAAAACGGGCGCGGGGATCGCGATGCACAATCAACCCGTGCCCGTTCAGAGGAATGCAGGCAGCAGGTGAACTTCGTGCTGCCTGCTCATTTCCATGATTGCGGTGTTCAGCCCAGCGCTAAAAGCACTGCTGAGTGGCTGAATGCTCAGCGGGGACCCAAGTTCGTGCAAGGCTAGCACCACTTAAAGTTAGCGTGAACTATTTAAAGGTAGCCGGCACCTCATAAAGGAGGGGGGGGGTGCACTCCGCCTGCAGCAGCTCATTGAACTGGCTGAGTGCACAGGAACAACAACTAATGATGGCACAACAGGGGAGAGAGCGTGCACAAAGGCTCTTGGATGCAGCAATGGAGGCCTTGGTGCAGGAGGTAGATAGGAGGAGAGAGGTCCTGTTTCCACAGGGGGCCAGGAGACCGTCCAGGCAAAATCGCAAACGGCAATGGGAGCAGATAGCTGTAGCTGTCAATGCCAGCAGTGTAGTCCCGAGGACCTGGAAACAGTGCAGGAAGAAGTTTATTGACCTCACACGAGTGGTCAAGGTCAATGAATTAATCTTCAAATGCCATATTCCACCATCTGCACCACTAGCCTCACACACTGCTCAATGCAGCACACCCCCATTACTCACCTACCAACAATCACTACCAAACACAACTCATACTTCACATTTTTAGCTTCACTTCACACACTTACCGCTGCTGCAAGCCTCACACCCACATCTCATAGCTTGCACACACTGTCAGCTATTCAAACATGACAGGCACATCACCCAAACACATTGCACCACACTCACTGACACACTTCCCTTTCTCTTGTAGAACAAGGTGGCTCACAGTCGCATCCAGCAGGGGCTACCCGAAAGGGCAAAGGCGCGCCTGCATAATCTTACACCCATGGAGGAGACGGTGCTGGCCATTCTTGGCCATGAGCCAGGTGGTCAGTGGATAGTCCTTGTCACCCAGTAGCCAGACTTTGGTTTGTCGTGGTGGCTCAAATGTGGATGGTCCAGCAGACTGCCGCATAATGAAGGCATCATGACTGCTGCCAGGATACCGGGCATTGACCAGCATGATGCGCCTAGTATGGTCACACACCAGCTGGACATTGAGAGAGTGGAATCCTTTCTGGTTGTGGTACATCTCCAAATTGACAATCGGTGCTCACAAAGCGAAGTGTGTGCAGTCAATGGCACCCTGCACCATGGGGAAGCCTGCAATCCTCGCGAAGCCACATGCTCGCTCCGCCTGCTTCTCTCTAGCAAGAGAGAATGAAATGTATTCAGCTCTCTTTACATGCAGTGCCTCAGTGACCTTCCTTATACAGCAGTGGATGGCGAAATGGGAGATGTTGCAAATGTCGCCTGCTCCAGCCTGGAAGAGGCCAGATGCATAAAAGTTCAAGGCCACGGTCACCTTGACAGCCACTGGCAATGTCGTCCTCGCCCTGGACTGACGCTGCAGGTCTGCCTGCAACAGGTGGCAGATTTCAGTGAGCACCTCCTTAGTGAAGCGGAGACGTCACACACACTGTTCCTCGCTGAGGCTGAGGTAGGAGAACTGCTCCCCGAAGACCCTGGGTGGATATGGCCTCCTGCTGAGAGCCCCTCTCCCCCTCCTCCCTCTTCGAGCAACTTGTCCTGCTCTGTGCCCCCTCTGCTCATTCTCCCTGACATGCTGAAGGCCAAGGGGGATACAAACTACTGCACCCATGTCTGGGAGCAACTGGTCTGAGCAGAAGCCTTGCAAGTTCAGCACCAAGTCCTTGAGCAAGTACCACACCACTGCCTGTAGACTTTAGGCAACTTCAAAGAACTCTAGAAAGCACCAATCACTTCTACAAACTCAGCAACAGCTAGTATAAATCAATCAGCAACTAACCTATAAGTAGGTGATGATCACTTTAAATAGCACTGTTGGGGGTCCTTCCTGCTGCTGAACGCATGTGTGATGCTAAGAGAGGGTGTTAGCGCCAGCGTTGAGGTCAAAACTGGCAGCGCTGGTGCCAAATCAGCGTTACATGGCGCACGATCCCACACTAATTGACGTTCCAATCTGCCTACTCTGCATACTTCCGGTGCACGCTCCCTGCACCGATGCTAACGCCCTCACAAAAATGGCATCAGGTGCAGCCCATACCAGTAGTGTCATCCGAAAGATGGCGCCTCTGATAATGCCGTACTCCTTCAATACTGTTCTCGAGTGTCAGCCTAGATTATGTGCTCAGGTCTCTGGAGTGGGACTTGAACCAACAATCTTCAAACTCAGAGGCGAATGTGCTACCATGGTTGGCACTAAGGCCCTGATTTTAACTGACGCCACATGACGGCAACCGGGCGGTGGGGCAGTTAAAATAATGGGTGTCAGTTACCCCCACCGATCCCGCTTCCTCCCCGGAATGTCCCCATATTAATCTGCTCTTTTGAGCAGGCAAGTAGGACACCCGCAGGAAGGAAGCGACTTCCTATTTTAAATACGCAGATCGAGTCTGATGATGACATCAAGACCCAATCTGCAATTTCAACCTGAGGCCTGAGCAGGGAACAGCGTCAGCTCCTCCGTCAGGCAAAACCTGCCGGGAGCCGGATCCTGGGTCAGAAGAGACCCAGAAGGTAAGTTTAAAATTTATTTCTTAGATTTTCTTGTGTGCCAGGAGGGTCCAGAGTGCTGCTCTGGGCCTCACAAGGAAGCCTTTGGCTTCCTTTGAACTGGGCTACACCCATTCCCCCGATCGCGGCAAGACTCCCCCGAACCCCGTCCTGATCTTGGCAAGACCACCCCCTCCCACCGATCACTGCACAGAGCCTTCTGCTACCCCTCGCATCCCACCCATTACCTGATCTCCATCCTCCCTCCCCCCCAAATCAAGCCGATCACGAGCATCCTTGTCCCGATCTCCAGCCTCTTCACCCCCCTCACCCCGACGATCGCAGCCTGGACCTGATGCTCCCTTCCGACTGCCGGGGACCGTCTTCATAGGTTTCCGGCTGCAGTCACCTGCCAGTAGATTTCCTTCTCGCCCTCCGGCCAGGCAGTCAATTTGGTTAACTGCCGGTGGGAGGCGCCCCAACAATATTCTAATGTTAAAATCAGCAGGGTCGCCACGTTTCCGACCTTGTGGGATTCTTCGCCTGATCACGCGCTCCCCCACTCCCTCCCCACATCCCCCGTTAATATCGGGGCATTCATTATGGAGTTTAAAATGTTTAACTGACTGTTCTTCATCTCTCTGTCTGCTTCTGCAGTAGAGGGCGGAGCTGTAAAAGGTCATCAGGGGTTGCAAATTGTTTATGGCCCCTTTCTGGGTCCATAGCCAGTGGCACACCGATAGTGTGTGCTCCAACTGAGAGGTCCGGGGCCTTCCTGAAATTGGTGCGCGGGCCTCAGTAACATTATTTGCGTGAGTTGATGGCCCTGTTACACCTCCACAGGCAGCTTGCACAGTTCTACTAAGGTGAATATCGGGGTGTTTGCCTCACCGACAGTGGCCCAAAGTTAAGTCCCGGGAGGGGATTGGAGCGGTAACTGTAGGGCAGTGGGGGGTGATTGCGAGGACGGTGGAGTCAGGGAGCACTCCTGCTTCCCCTGGCTCTACAGGCCGCTGAAGAGTCCTGAGTGGAGCAGGCCCGGCACCTGCTCCACTCAGTGGAAACAAATTTCCAAGAGGGGTCCTTAAACAGGCGTTAGGCCCCTCATTAACATCTGTAAGGGGACTAATGCCTGTTTTAGGTGGTGCCCAGGATGCCTAAATTATGGACCTGAGGGAGTTCATAGTGGCCTGAACGCCCATGTGGAATGCATGCCAATTCCTACACCCAGGAGTTTTAAAAATATGTAGCTCAGCTAATAAAACCTTTTAATATAGGCCTGGAAATTCCTTGGAGCTTCTTCTACTCTATTTTGCCAGAGGTGCGGTGGAAAGCCCGCTTTCCAGTGAAGTAACATCGCCGGAGCCGGAGCACCTCCAAGGAATTTCCCAGACATAGTCTGCTTACCACAGCGTGGATTTCCTGGAAATAATTTTTAAATTTCCCAACAAACCTACATGGTGACATTATAGACAATAGCCTTACATGTTAAGTAACTGGATCAACGTAGCAGAAACTGTTGGCAGAAACACCAGCCAAAAGCAGAACAACATAAGCCAATAAGCCCACTTTCCCAACCTATCAGTCAATCTTCTCCTTTTTGTATTTGGTTTTCCTGTCTTCTTTGTTTGAGCGAGCAACCCCCCCCCGCCTCCCCCCCCAAACAATTTGGTGTCATCTGCCAACTTCGACAGCTTGATTTCTGTCCCTCCCTGTCCTCCAAATCTTTCCTCTAGACTGCAAACAGCAGTGGCCTCTGCACTGATCCCTGTGAACATCTCAACAGTGACCCCTTGTCATGTCAATGCAGCTACATTCACAACTACCTTTGCTTTCTCCGGTTTAGCTAATTTTCCACTCAACAAGCTGACAATTCTATGCCTTCCTATCTTGCAGACCACTCCTTTGGTTGGTAAAGTGTCAAAAGCCTTGCTGAAATCTAATACATCAACTCTACAGAATTTCCATTGTCAACAAGCTCCTTCAAAGAATTCCAGTAAATTCCTCAGGCAAGACCTCCCTCCCATTTCCATGTTATCTGCCTCTTACCATCCCTTACCTATTTAAGCAATTCATTATCCCCTTTTTCAAGATGCCTCTTAATATTTTATCATATAATTTCTTTTTTTTTAATTCATTCTTGGGATGTGGGCGTCGTTGGCAAGGCCAGCATTTATTGCCCATCCCTAATTGCCCTTGAGAAGGTGCTGGTGAGCTCCCTTCTTGAACCGCTGCAGTCCGTGTGGTGAAGGTACTCCCACAGTGCCTTTAGGTAGCGAGTTCCAGGATTTTGATCCAGTGACAATGAAGGATCGGCGATATACTTCCAGGTCAGGATGGTGTGTGACTTGAAGGGGAACTTGCAGGTGATGGTGTTCCCATGCGCCTGCTGCCCTTGTCCTTCTAGGTGGTAGAGGTTGTGGGTTTGGGAGGTGCTGTCGAAGAAGCCTTGGCGAGTTGATGCAGTGCATCTTGTAGATGGTACACACTGCAGCCACGGTACGCTGGTGGTGGAGGGAGTTAATGTTTAAGGTGCTGGATGGGGTGTCAATCAAGTGGACTGCTTTGTCCTGATGGCGTCGAGCTTCTTGAGTGTTGTTGGAGCTGTTCTCATCCAGGCAAGTGGAGAATATTCCATCACACTCCTGACTTGTGCCTTGTAGATGGTTGAAATGCTTTGGGGAGTCGGGAGGTGAGTCACTCACCAAGTCAATCGCCACAGAATACCCAGCCTCTGACCTGCTCTTGTAGCCACAGTATTTATATGGCTGGTCCAGTTAAGTTTCTGGTGTAGGAATTATTTACGACTTTCACATCTCCCACATTAGGTGTTAGAGTAGGGTTCGTAGATCTGAATTCACTTTAACATAAAACCACATAGATACACTATCTCCCAGAGATCTTTTATTTAACCACTAACACATGGATTAAATAAGAACCCAACTTAACCTGTCCTGGAGTCTTCAAGTGCCTGGTTAGCCAAACTGTCGCTCACTTGAAGCCTGTTAGGGCGCAATATTCGGTTACGCCCTACTTGGGGGCGGTAACCGAGTTAAGGCCGGACATTTAGCGCCTGGGGTGGAAGTATCGCCCCAGTCGTTAACTTCGGCTTACCGCCCTGCCCCGGAAGTGGAGTGCAATGTTGGGCGCTCCATTTCCTGGTGCGGCAGTAACCAAGGTGATGTCGGGGCACAATCGGCAGCACTCCACGGAGGCTCCGCAGAGCGCTGCCGCGTCTCAACGCCCCTCCCCTTCAGTTAAAGGGGAGGGCCGTTGCGCACTCTGCAGGGCCTCCGATGGCCCATACTAGGCCACCAGGGCGGTGTGGTGCTGCGGCCGCATCCCGGCGCCAAGACGCGGTGCCGGGCTGCACGATGGTGGCCAGGACCATGCCACAGCCCATCACGGAGGGCCGACATGGAGGTCGGCCAAAAAAAGAAAATGGCGGCGTTTTTTGCAAGATAAGGGAGTGAAGGGTTATGGGGAGCGGGCGGGGAAGTGGTTTTGAGCCCAAGATCAGCCATGATCTTATTGAATGGCGGAGCAGGCTCGAGGGGCCAAGTGGCCTATTCCTGCTCCTATTTCTTATGTTCTTATGTTCTTATGTCACTGCCTCAGCTGCAAGAACGCCCCCCCTGACCCTGTCGGACATAGCGTCCGGCGGTACGTCAGGGGGTGCGAGCGGGGCGCTGCACACGGCGATGAATTTCGGGGGAGGTGTTAGCGGCACCGTGCCCTGGCGCTAGTTGCTTTGCGCCCAGTTAGCACCTCCTCAGGGTGTTAACGGGAGGCGCAAAGTAACTGAATTTTGCCCCCTTGTGTTTAAAACGTCGCTTATGTCTCTCACGTGTACATCTTAAAGATTGGCTCATTCAAGCATCGATTTTCTCCTTGTTGTTCATGACTGGTTCAAAGTTTAGTGGGGTTACTTCATCACGTGTCACTTGTTGCAGTTTAATGAGGGTCTTTTCTCAATACAGTGCTGGTTGGTTCCACTGGTTGCATAGCAACTCCAGACCTATCCCTGGCCACAACTGCATCTTTTATCTGATTAATGTCTGTTGAAAATGTTCCTCCATACCCTTTGTTCTCAACTTGCATTTTAAAGTGGTATAGCCATCATTGAAAGTTGTCTTTTGTATTTAAGTTCTTCTTGTTGTCAGGGATGTTTAAAATAGATTTCCCTTCACTGGTCAATGTTAACCCACAGGATGTTGATGGTGGGGGATTCAGTGATGGTGCTTCCGTTGAATGTCAAGGGAAGGTGACGAGACTCTCTCTTGTTGGAGATGGTCATTGCCTGGCATTTGTGTGGCGCGAATGTTTTAAATGCACCCAGTTGAGAGAAAGTGGGCCAGGGTTTCTTTTTATTTATTCATTCATAGGATGTAGCATCGCTGGCAAGACCAGCTATTATTGCCCATCCCTAATTACCCTTGAGAAGGTGGTGGTGAGCCGCTTTCTTGAACTGCTGCAGTCCGTGTGGTGAAGGTACTCCCAGAGTGCTGTTAGGGAGGGAGTTCCAGGATTTTGACCCAGCGATGATGAAGGAACAGAGATATATTTCCAAGTCAGAATGGTGTGTGACTTGGAGGGGAACTTGGAGGTGGTGGTGTTCCCATGCGTCTGCTGCCCTTGCTCTTCTAGGTGGAAGAGGTCGTGGGTTTGGGCAGTGCGGTTGAGGAAGACTTGACAAGTTACTGCAGTGCATCTTGTAGATGGTACACACTGCAGCCAGGGTACGCCAGTGGTGGAGGGAGTGAATGTTTAAGGTGGTGGATGGGGTGCCAATCAAGTGGGCTGCTTTCTCCTGAATGATGACAAGCTTCTTTTCTGCCGCAGATCACAAATAAAAAGCTACATCAATGAGGTTGCAGCGGTGACCAGACTTCGGCAAAGAATCAACTCCTCCAGGAGTTTCTCTCCTATCTCTCCTCTAGTTTCTCTCCTATCTCCCCTTATGGCCTCACCAAGCTCAGCTTGTCCATGAGACCCACCTCTTGCTCCATCGGCCCTCGGAGAGGAGGAGAGATTAGGAGAAAATAGCCAGAGAATTTGAAAGAGTAAGAATTGTGAAAATTTAATTTAGTATTGCAACCACTTCCTGACCCTCAATGATCAGTTGATCATTATCATGTTTTAATCTTTTGCTTACTGTAAATGTAACTCATTTTATTTTCCCAATTCCTCTCATAATATGCCACTGCACTTTCCATTACACTTCAGAAGTATTAATTGGCTGTAAAGCCCTTTGGGTCTTCCTGAGGTTATGAAAGGGACTATATAAATGCAAATTTATATTAAATGCAAACATTCTTTCTTTCCTTTTTTTTGTATTTTTACTGGTTTTTGGTTTCTAAGATTTCACTCCTGCAACATTGGCCTGGATTTTAGCCTGGAGGCAAGTTCCATGCAGGGTGGGCTGTTGTGAGGTCGGGAAACACGGAAGAATGGGTTTCCCGAATGTCCTGCAGTTTTTAACTGCAGGGCTCCTTTAATTTCTTTTTTGTCGGTTTCCCACCCACAAGCAGCCTGATTGACAGGCTGAAGGCCTGTCGGTCAAGGAAGCCTCCTTCACAAGGCCGCAGCCGAGGCGAACAGGTAGATTAGTGGAGGGGTTCAGATCGCACGGTGGGGGGAGCACATTGCTGGGTGGTGGTCCCGATTGCGGAGGAGGAGTCACGATCACGGAAGGGTCACGGTCGCAGGGTAGGAGTTGTGGGTGGAGGGGTTTCAAAACGTGAGGGAGGGAGGGGTCCGATGGTGGTCGGTGGGTCTGATGCAGGTTGTGGGGGCTCTGATGAAGGTCATGGGGACTCTAGTGGTGTTCGGGGGTGTTCTAATGGTGGTCGGGGGATCCGATGGTGTTCGGGGATCCGATGGTGGTTGGGGATAGAAGATGGTGGTTGGAGGGGTCCGATGGTAGTCGGGGTGGGGGGTGTGGGTCCGATGGTGGGAGCAGGTGTTTACTGGGTAGCAGCTTGGGCCTGGAGGACACACTCCTGCACCTCCTGGCCCACATGCAGTGCTTTAAAGGCACTTACCTCATGGATTCAGCCTTTCTTGCCTCGTTCAGCTTCCCGAGGCCTGGGAAACCCGGCCGACATGAGTTCAAAATAGAATGAGTGATAAAATGAAGGCAGGCAGCCTCATTATATTTAAATGACCAATCCGCTTGACGCGAATGGATTGGTCACCCGCCCCTCTGTTAAAACCGTGGGTGGGTTGAAGGTGGGTAGAGTTCCTGTTTCAGATTTTTTTCTATCTGACCCGGCACCAACCCGCCCGTTTTTGGGAGTTCATATTCAGCCCATTATAACCCGAGGCTCACCGAGAAATCAAGCACTCAACGTTGTTAATTTATTAATAGCAAAACAAAATTTTAGATCTTATTTTGTTATATTTTCTCACTTGTGCATTTATCAGGTATTGTCAGAAGCATAATCTATCTGTACTAGTTTGAATGGCTGAAAATGGCTTCTAATACAAAGGGACTGCTACAGGAGTAACTCGTTAAGAAGCTACAAGATGTAGATTTTTTAAAGAAAAAAATCACGGAATCATTGATGACCTCATGTCTAGACCCTGCTTAAACAATCTATGTTTTTTTTTAAAATTAGCTTACAAAAGTCTTTAAAATTAAAATCAATTTTATTGACCTTCTATCGTTGCCAGGGCCTCCATGTTTGGGGAACCGGGACTCCAAGCAGCAATGCTATCTTATCGTGCATTTGTTTAGCACTCAGTAACGCATATGTATTTTTATTTTAAAAAGTAATGATTTATAAAGCTGCTAAAAAATGGATGATGTTCCTGTAAAATGTCAAGGATAAGCATTCTCGTTTCTCCTTCAGTTAAAAAGGTTTTACGCCGGCTGCATTTCGTTCCATTAATGTATTTTCTAATGTACTGTGCTGGTAGAAAAAAATGCTTAGCATGTTTGTTTCTTTTTAAGTCTTTGGGGAGCAGGCTCAATAGATTCCAATAAATGACTAAAAAGCAATTAAAGAAACATGATCTACTTTTCTTTTTCCCAAATCACATTTTAAATGATCTGAAAATGCAGATAGCCAAAACACCACAGTACTTTTAATTTGCAGCTGTCTCCCAGCCACTTACATTATTTAAACTTCTGCCACAATTATCCCAGTTCCCCACTGCTAAATGATGCATTCAGTCTGATTAGAGTTGAATGGACTATTGTAACTATGGTACGTCGTCCTTTGGTTCTGCTGAACTCTTAGAAAGAGAGAATAGCCATGACGAAAATTTCTATTTAGTGCATCTGTGCAACCAAATGATTAGGACAACATAGCCTAGATTTTCTACTTGGGCAAAAAGCCAAGCAGAATAATGTTAGAACATGATTCACACCCAATGCATGTAAAGTCAGCCAGTCCCATCCTATTTTCTGGAGTATCGCTAATTTTAATATTACAGATCAGTTAATATTGGGGAGCTCTCCATTGTGGGGCAGGAGGGTGGGGAGAATTGCACACTGCTGAACAATCTAAGGGCCTGAAACCACTCAAAGGGACCACTCCAGCAAAAACTGTTTTGGCAGCACAGCTTCAACTTGCTTAGCACAGGAATGAGGTCTGCAGAGGCACTGACAAACTCAATTACATAATTCCGCCTGTGACTTCCACTAAAAGAGATATGAACTCAGCTTTCAGCAACCCATTCTATTCTCTGAATGGACCTCGTCTTAATGGCACTCAGCTGCTTTCCTTGAAAAGCACATATTTGTCATCAGCCTTGATCTGTTTCTGAGTGAAAGAGTCCTGGCATGGTGGGCTACCTTAAAATGAAGGCACCGTGGCAGCTGCTGGAGAAGAGAGCATTCCCACGTGCTGCTGGTTAAAACCGAGCTGGACTTGGAGTAAGAACATAAGAACATAAGAAATAGGAGCAGGAGTAGGCCATTCGGCCCCTCGAGCCTGCTCCGCTATTCAATAAGATCATGGCTGATCTTCTACCTCAACTCCACCTTCCTGCCCGATCCCCATATCCCTTGATTCCCTTGATATCCAAAAATCTATCGATCTCTGTCTTGAATATACTCAACGACTGAGCCTCCACAGCCCTCTGGGACAGAGAATTCCAAAGATTCACCACCCTCTGAGGGAAGAAATTTCTCCTCATCTCAGTCCTAAATGGCCGACCCCTTATTCTGAGACTGTGACCCCTGGTTCTAGACTCCCCAGCCAGGGGAAACAGCCTCCCTGCATCTACCCTGTCAAGCCCTGTAAGAATTTTGTATGTTTCAATGAGATCATCTCTCATTCTTCTAAACTCCAGAGAATATAGGCCTAGTCTACTCAATCTCGCCTCATAGGACAATCCCCCCATCCCAGGAATCAGTCTGGTAAACCTTTGTCGCACTCCCTCTATGGCAAGTATATCCTTCCTTAGGTAAGGAGACCAAAACTGCACACAATACTCCAGGTGTGGTCTCACCAGGGCCCTATATAATTGCAGTAAGACGTCTTTACTCTTATACTCAAATCCTCTTGTAATAAAGGTCAACATACCATTTGCTTTCTTAATTGCTTGCTGTACCTGCATGTTAACTTTCAGTGATTTGTGTACAAGGACACCCAGGTCCGCCTGAACACCAACATTTCCCAATCTCTCACCATTTAAAAAATACTCTGCTTTTCTATTTTTCCTACCAAAGTGGATAACTTCACATTTCTCCACATTATATTCCATTCGCCATGCTCTTGCCTGTCTATCTCCCTTGACGCCTCTTTGCATCCTCCTCACAACTTACATTCCCACCTAGCTTTGTATCATCAGCAAACTTGGATATATTACTTTTGGTCCCCTCATCCAAATCATTGATATAGATTGCGAATAGCTGAGGCCCAAGCACTGATACTTGCAGCATCCCACTAGTTACAGCTTGCCAACCTGAAAATGACCCGCTTATTCCTACTCTCTGTTTTCTGTCCGTCAACCAATCCTCAATCTATGCTAGTATATTACCCCCATCCCATGAGCCCTAACTTTGTTTAATAGCCTCTTGTGTGGCACCTTATCGAATGCCTTCTGAAAATCCAAGTACACCACATCCACTAGTTCCCCCTTATCTACTCTGCTAGTTACAACCTCAAAAAACTCTAACAGATTCGTCAAACATGATTTCCCTTTCATAAATCCATGTTGACTCTATCCAATCCAATTATTATTTTCTAAGTGCCCTGTTACCACGTCCTTAATAATAGATTCTAGCATTTTCCCGACAACTGATGTCAGGCTAACTGGTCTGTAGTTCCCCGTTTTCTCTCTCCCTCCTTTCTTAAATAGTGGGGTTACATTTGCTACCTTCCAATCAGTGGGAACCGTTCTAGAATCTATGGAATTTTGGAAGATGACAACCAATGAATCCACTATCTCAGTAGCCACCCAGGGTTTAAAGGAAGTAGGTGAGCACATTGCAGATGCCCTAACTATAATCTTCCAAAGTTCTCTCGATTCAGGAACCATTCCTTTAGATTGCAAAATTTGTATGTCACTCCGCTATTTAAGAATGGCGAGAGAGGGAAACCAGGGAATTATAGACCAATTAGCCTAACATCTGTTGTTGGGAAATTGCTAGAGTCTATAATTAAGAATAGGGTGAATGAACACCTCGAAAATTTTCAGTTGATCAGAGAGAGCCAACATGGATTTGTGAAAGGTAGGTCATGCCTGACAAACCTGATTGATTTTTTTAAAGAGGTGACTGAAGTAGTGGACAGGGGAATGTCTATGGATGTTATTTATATGGACTTCCAGAAGGCATTTGATAAAGACTCACATAAGTGACTGTTAACCAAGTTAGAAGCCCACGGAATTGAGGGCAAATTATTGACCTGGTTAGGAAATTGGCTGAGCAGCTGGAGTCAGAGAGTAGGGATAATGGGCAGGTACTCTAATTGGCAGGATGTGACTATTGGTGTCCCGCAGGGATCTGTTGGGGCCTCAACTATTCACAATATTTATTAATGACTTAGATGATGGCCTAGAAAGTCATATATCCAAATTTGGCAATGACACAAAGATAGGCGGCATTGTAGGCAGTGCAGATGAAAGCAGAAAATTACAAAGGGATATCGACAGATTACGTGAATGGACAAAACTGTGGCAAATGGATTTCAATGTAAGCAAGTGTGAGGCTTCTTCGGCAGCACCTCCCAAACCCACGACCTCTACCACCTAAAAGGACAAGGGCAGCAGGTTCATGGGAACACCACCACTTCCAAGTTCCTCTCCAAGTCACACACCATCCTGACTTGGAAGTATATCGCCGATCCTTCATCGTCGCTGAGTCAAAATCCTGGAACTCCCTCCCTAACAGCACTGTGGGAGTACCTTCACCACACGAACTGCAGCAGTTCAAGAAGGCAGCTCACCACCACCTTCTCAAGGGCAACGAGGGATGGGCAAAAAATGCTGGGCTTGCCAGCGATGCCCACATCCCATAAACGAATAAAAAAAGTCATCCACTTTGGACCTAAAAAGGATAAAACAGGATACTTTCTAACTGGTGAAAAGCTAAAAACAGTGGATGTCCAGAGAGACTTTGGGGTCCAGGTACATAGATCATTAAAATGTCATGAACAGGTACAGAAAATAATCAAAAAGGCTATTGGAATGCTAGCCTTTATATCTAGAGGACTAGAATACAAGGGGGTAGAAGTTATTCTGCAGCTATACAAAGCCCTGGTTAGACCACACCTGGAGAACTATGAGCAGTTCTGGGCACCATATCTTAGGAAGGATATATTGGCCTTGGAGGGAGTGCAGCGTAGGTTTACCAGAATGATACCCAGACTTCAAGGGTTAAGTTACGAGAAGAGATTACACAAATTAGGGTTTTATTCCCTAGAATTTAGAAGGTTAAAGGGTGATCTGGTCGAAGTTTTCAAGATATTAAGGGGAACAGATAGCGTAGATAGAGAAACTATTTCCGTTGGTTGGGGATTCTAGGACTAGGGGGCATAGTCTAAAAATTAGAGCCAGACCTTTCAGGAGTGAAATTAGGAAACACTTCTATGCACAAAGGGTAGTAGAAGTTTGGAACTCTCTTCCGCAAACGGCAATTGATGCTAGATCAATTGTTAATTTTAAAGCTGAAATTGATAGCTTTCTGTTAACCAATAAGGGATATGGGCCAAAGTTAGGTTGCAGATCAGCTATGATCTCATTGAATGGCGGAACGGGCTTGAGGGGCTGAATGGCTTACTCCTGTTCCTATGTTCCTATATGATGGCATTGATAAGGAACCATGCATGACTCCATGGGTATCATCTATCTCTCCTTGGACCTTGGTTGACCTTTCCACCCTGTAAAATTTCAATTCCTTGTCACACTGCTGCCTGTTTTCCATGGGGCAGTGGCTGAACTGGTTTGGTTGAGCAAATAAATATATTAGTGACTTGCTTTATGCATCTGAGCACAGCAGATTAGCTAATATTACTGATGTCCCAGTGACAGCCTGGAATGAGCCCATGGCATAAAGATTCAGAGCGACTGTGACCTTTACAGACACTAACAGTATGGGTCTTGTGATTGAGGTGGACTACAGGCCAAGTTACAGCGTGTGGCATAACTCACAGAGGGCTTCCTTTGTGAAGTGCAGCCTCCATAAGCATTAAGCACTGTCCCTGAATCAAGTGGAGGTAGGAGTACCTCACTCTGTGTATTCTAGTGTAGGGGTACCGGTGGGTGGTTGCCACGACCATCTTATGCTGCCTGTTTGATCTGCCTTCTCCCTTTGCTCCTCCTCTTCCTGTTCCAAAAAGCAAAGGGGGTCATTTCAGCCTAACCCGCTGGGCAGGAAATGGGCGGGTCCAGGTCAGATTCCCGTTTTACATTCCACCTGATTTTATTGGAGAGTAAAATTGGGGAATGTGTAAAATTGGCATCTTTTACCCCCAAAGATACAGGGATATGGCCAATGGAAAGCCCATTATGGCCTCTTTGGAATTGGAGAGGGCAAAATGGGAGTTTCACAGCAGACAGATAGATGGGAAAACAGTTGTCAGCGATAATAAGAGAAAATAAAGATTAAAATTAGGTGAGAAGTAACCTTGCTAAAAATTCATTTAATTAATTCAATGTGCCCTTTAAATCATCTTTATCATTTTGTTTATAAGATGATGAAGGGAATAGATTGTGTTTAAGGAGACAGTTTGTTCCAGTTAAATCGGATAGGGAGGGCCAGGCGTCACAATTCTAAGTTGTGTAAGGTCAGATCTAGGTTAGATGTCAGAAGGTGGTTCTTTTCCCAGAGAATAGTGAACCTCTGAAACAGGTTGCCGTATGGTGGAGGCCGATTCGCTGAATTCCTTCAAGCGATTGTGGACCTGTTTCGTGCTGAGGTGGAGACCACCTCGTACAAATGTATAACATTAATCAGGGCCAGAGTGATCTCCTGGACTAGTTTTGATTGCCTAAAGAGGTCAGAGAGGAATTTCCCAGATATTTTTCCCCAAATTGGCTTGGGCTTTTTTTTTGGTTTTACTCCTCTCCCAGGGGATCACAGGGCATCACAATTGTGTGGGACAGGATGGATGGACCAGAGGGTCTTTTCCTGTCCGTCTATGTTCGTATCGTCCACCATTCCTGAACGTATAGGAATGCTGGTCAAATGGTTGATACAGGTGCAGTTGAGGTTTAGCAGTAATGATGTAAAATGGAGAGGTATAACATCAGCATATCATTTCTGCCTCTTTTGAATGCACCCGTCCAATTTGCTAGCTGCACCTGACACTAGCCAAATGTGATGTCAGAATATTGGGTTGATGTGAAAAGGTCATTTACGTACAGAATGAGCATAATAGAAATCATCTAATAAATAAAATTTCACACCACTTAAATAAAAATAAATCACATGTTCAAAATTAACTAAAATACCCTTCAATTAAACATTTAAAATAAAATGTAATTTTTTGAAAAATAATTTTAAACATATTAAAACAGGACAAAATTTACCTAAATTAATAATACCTAAGCTAATATAACCCCACTATTTAAAAAAGGTGGGAGAGAGAAAACGGGGAATTATAGACCAGTAAGCCTGACATCGGTAGTGGGGAAAATGCTAGAGTCCATTATAAAAGATGTAATAGCAGAGCACTTGAAAACAGTGACAGGATCGGACAAAGTCAACATGGATTTACAAAAGGTAAATCGTGCTTGACTAATCTACTGGAATTTTTTGAGGATGTAACTGGTAGAATAGATAAGGGAGAACCAGTGAATGTGGTGTATTTGGACTTTCAGAAGGCTTTCGATAAGGTCCCGCATAAGAGATTAGTGTGCAAAGTTAAAGCACATGGGATTGGGGGTAAGGTACTGACTTGGATAGAGAACTGGTTGGCAGACAGGAAGCAAAGAGTTGGAATAAACAGGTCTTTTTCCGAGTGGCAGGCAGTGACTAGTGGGGTACCGCAGGATCGGTGCTAGGACCCCAGTTATTCACAATATATATTAATGATCTAGACAAGGGAACTAGATGTAATATCTCCAAGTTTGCAGACGACACAAAGCTGGGCGGGCGTGTGTGTTGTGAGGAGGATGCAGAGAAACTCCAGTATGATTTGGACAAGTTGGGTGATTGGGCAGATGCATGGCAGATGCAGTATAATGTGGATAAATGCGAGGTTATCCACTTTGGTGGCAAAAACAGGAAGGCAGATTATTATCTCAACGGCAATAGATTGGGAAAAGGGGAAGTGCAACGAGACCTGGGAGTCCTTGTGCACCAGTCGTTGAAGGTAAGCATGCAGGTGCAGCAGGCGGTTAAGAAGGCAAATGGGATGTTGGCCTTCATAGCGAGAGGATTCGAGTACAGGAGCAAGGATGTCTTGCTGCAGTTGTACAGGGCCTTGGTGAGACCACACCTTGAGTATTGTGTGCAGTTTTGGTCACCTTATCTGAGGAAGGATGTTCTTGCCATGGAGGGAGTGCAGCGAAGATTCACCAGACAGATACCTGGGATGGCAGGAATGACGTATGAAGAGAGATTGGGACGATTGGGCTTGTATTCGCTAGAGTTTAGAAGAATGAGAGGGGATCTCATTGAAACTTATAAAATTCTAACAGGACTAGACAGACTAGATGTAGGAAGGATGTTCCCGATGGCGGGGGAGTCCAGAACCAGGGGTCACAGTCTAAGGATAAGGAGTAAGCCATTTAGGACTGAGATGAGGAGGAATTTCTTCACCCAGAGAGTGGTGAACCTGTGGAATTCTCTACCACAGAAGGCAGTTGAGGCCAATTCATTAAATATATTCAAGAAGGAGTTAGATATATTTCTTAAGGCTAAAGGTATCAAGGGATATGGGGAGAAAGCAGGGACAGGGTACTGAATTTGGATGATCAGCCCTGATCTCATTAAATGGCGGAGCAGGCTCGAGGGGCTGAATTGGCTACTCCTGCTCCTATCTTCTATGTTTCTAAATGTATGTGTATGTTTAAATCATTTAAAAAAAATTATTTTAGTATTTATTTTAACCCTTACGCTGGTAAAAGAAGGCGTTCTGTCTGCTTTTACCAGTCGTAAGGGTTTTGTGGGCATTCGTTGGGCAGTAGTTGGGCAAATAGCTCAACTCTGCACCAGCGAAAGTGAATTTGCAGCGGAGGCGGTGGATCTGTCCATGCGTGAAAACCCAGAACTTGCGGGGCCATTCTGAAGGCTTCTGACAGCAGTAATTTCAGGGCCGTTGTTTCCCTTGACTGGAGAGTCCAGAACTAGGGGGTCACAGTCTCAGGATAAGGTGTCGGCCATTTAGGACTGAGATGAGGAGAAATATTTCACTCAGAGGGTTGTGAATCCTTGGAATACTCTACCCCAAAAGGTTGTGGATTCTCAGTCGATGACTATATTCAAGACTGAGATCGATAGATATATGGGCTGTAAGGGAATCATGGGATATGGGAATAGGGTGAGAAAGTGGAGTTGATGGAAAAGTTTTGCTGTGATTTTATTGATGGGCGGAGCAGGATCAATGGGCCGTATGGCCTACTTCTGCTCCTATTTATTATGTTCTTATGTTCTAATCTGATTGCACAAAGAATTCTTACAGCTTTATTCTTTAACATTTAGCTGTTAACCAATCATTCCCACCGTGTAAGCTGTGGCTCAGTTGCTGGCACCCTTGCTTCTGAGTCAGAAGGTGGTTGTAAGTTCAAGTCCCACTCCAGAGACTTGAGTACAAAAATCTAGGTTGACACTCCAGTGTGTCCTGTCAGATAAATGGATTAATATGATCATAATCAATTATATACACTAATCTCACATGTCATTACACACAGGCAAAAATAAAAATTGCCTCTCTCTGTATGCCTTTCACATGGCTTCTCTCATCATCTCTGTACCACCCTGTTTGTTTCTCTCTGAAATTTTTTACTCACTCTATTTCCAGGCCTTCCCTCTGTGTCCACTCTATTTTGTGTGCTTCCTACTATGTCTCTATACATCTCACACAGTTTCTTTACTGATTATTGAATTTCTGTCTTATACCTCTTTTAATGTTTCAGATAAATAGCAAGGCAAGAGGTAAAATGTACCTGGTTGGAGGTGAGGATCTTGGCCAGGCAGAAAGAAGCTAAGATTGAGTGAGGAGAGCCCATTGGAGATGCTGCAACATGGATGGGTGCTGGAGAAAGTGAGGGTTGAGGCCAGGAAAGACTCTAGGCTGGAAGAAAGTGGGGAGTTCTGGGTTCCGTCTTGAGCAGGAGCAGGGAGAGGTAGGATCTGATCTGAGAGGGAAAAGTGAATGTTGGGCCACATTCTAACTAGTATACGCGAATCTGGGAACAATGCAACACATATAGGTGAGAGAGAAACTGGGGTGGATGCTGGGCAGGAGATGAGGTCTACAGCAGTGTGGATATGGAGTCCAGGTGGTATCTGAGGCCTAAAGCTGCAGTGGAAACTGTTGCATTTGAAGCTAGAGTGGATAGGGAGTGGAGCAATGCTACACTTCCAAAGGGAGCTTTCATGATGGCCTGTAAGTGTTGCTGCCTTTTGAGTAGTGGCACAGCAGTGCATTATTGCAAACTGGCAGTGGCATTTTCAGAGAGCACATAGGCTCCGTCAGCATCAGAACCAACAAATCAGCTGGGCCCCAGGTTCAGGAAATCTGTCTGCCCAGTTAAGACCAATGCTGCTGCAAGCATCTGATTGTGCACCTGATGGGGTAATTCTGCGTTAGTGTTGAAATGAATAGTGATCTGGCGCATCTCAATGTACAACTAATCCATTCAGTGGTACAACAGGTATCTGCAGCAACATTTAAATATTGATGTCTTAGGCTCCCGTCAATTGCTCATCGAGTTTATCCAATGAGTAACACAAGGAAGGTCTCAGGTTCAATCCCATTCTGTCCTGAGATAGTTGACCTTATCAGGGCAGCTGTTGATGCAACTCCAATTGGCCTCAGCCAACGAGCAAAAAACACTTTAAAAATATGTTATATTGATTTAGGAATCAGGATTAAGATATTTTCTGTCATATTCCCACAAAATTACAGTTTGGTGACAAAGTGCTTGTGCTGCACTAGTGAAAATGTAGTATTAAAGGGGCATTGCCATCTGACCAAGGTATTTATTTTTATTCATTCATGAGATGTGGACGTGGCTGGCAAGGCCAGCATTTATTGCCCATCCCTAATTGTCCTTGGGAAGGTGGTGGTGAGCCGCCTTCTTGAACTGCTGCAGTCCGTGAGGTGAAGGTACTCCCACAGTGCTGTTAGGAAGTGAGTTTCAGGATTTTGACCCAGCGATGATGAAGGAACAGCGATATATTTCCAAGTCAGGATGGTGTGTGACTTGGAGGGAAACTTGCAGGTGGTGGTGTTCCCATGTGTCTGTTACCCTTGTCCTTCTAGGTGGTAGAGGTCACGGGTTTGGGAGGTGCTGCTGAAGGAGCCTTGGCAAGTTGCTGCAGTACATCTTGTAGAAGCATCTTCAGCCAGAAGTGCGGAGTGGATGATCCATATTGGCCTCCTCCTGAGGTCCCCACCATCACAGAAGTCGGTCTTCAGCCAATTTGATTCACTCCACGTGATATCAAGAAACGGCTGAGCACACTGGATACAGCAAAGGAACTAGTCGCACCTCTAGCCAAGCTGTTCCAGTACAGCTACAACACTGACATTTATCCGACAATGTGGAAAACTGCCAGGTATGTCCTGTCCACAAAAAGCAGGACAAATCCAATCCGGCCAATTACCGCCAGACCGTCAATCATCAGCAAAGTGATGGAAGGTGCCATCGACAGTGCTAATGGGGCAGAACATAGTATATAGTCAGGTATAGTGATGGATGAGTCTGGGAAGTTGGCTGAAAGGTATGGTTTTTTGACTACAGGTTGTTGCTTGACTAGTCTGTGGGACAGATCTCCCAATTTTGGCACAAGTGCTAAGATATTAGTGAGGAGGTCTCTGCAGCATTGATCGGGCTGTGTTTGCCTTTGCCATGTCTGAATCCGGAGCCTAGGTTGATGTGGGGTGGTGTGTCTGGTTTTCTTACTGTTTTTCCCAGCAGTTTGATACAACTGAGTGGCTTGCAAGGCTATTTCAGAGGGCAGTAAAGAGTCAACCACATTGCTGTGGGTCTGGAGTCATATAGAGGCCAGACCAGGTAAGGACAGCAGAGATTTCCTTCCCTACAGGGCATTAGTGAACCAGAATGGGTTTTTACAACAAACCAGTAGTATCATTCAAGTTTTTTATTCCAGATTTATTTAATTGAATTTAAGCTGCCATGATGGGATTTGAACTCATCGTTCATACGCGATCATTAGTCCAGATCTCTCGATTACTAGTCCATGTAACATAACCACTATGCTACCGTTCCCATCTTGCAAGGTACATTACAGATTTTTAAACAGGGATGGGCAATGACATTATTAGCGACAGGATGATGGCACTACGTCATTGATCTTGACTGCTACCAAAAACCTTTTACGCGGTTTAGTAAAATGAAATATAAACTACAATTAGATCATGAATACCGCATCACAAGTCACACTGCAACAGATCTGTTTTATCAAGGAACTGTACTTTTTATAATAATAATGTCCCACTTACAGTGAGATCAGGCCTTATGTATTACAATAGTGATTATTATATTGCATGCTAATGTTGGCGTTCGAGGTGCTAAAACTCCCTATGTTGTCATGATCCCTTCGACTGCCAAATAATGGATGGAATAGCCCACAATGCTGCAATTCCCTAAAAGTTTTTAGAGCCACACATTAAGGCATAGCATTGTCGATTAAAGAACAGCATTCATTGATATATAATTTCCTACATTACAACAGTGACTACTATTCATTGGCTGTTATGTGCTTTGAGACATTGTGAGGTTGTGAAAGGCACTAGTACGCAGCAAGCCCAGCAAGAGAGAGGGCAGTTCTGGACTTAGTTTTAGGGAATGAAGTTGGGCAGGTGGAAGGGGTATCAGTGGGAGAGCATTTTGGTGGTAGTGGTCATAATTCAGTTAGATTTAGCATAGTTATGATAAATGACAAAGCTAGACCAGGAGTTAAAGTTGTCAATTGGGGAAAAGCCAATTTTACTAAGCTGAGATGTGATTTAGCAAAAGTGGACTGGAAACAGCTACTTGAAGGTAAATCAGTGTCAGAGCAGTGGGAGGCATTCAAGGAGGAGATAGTGTGGGTTCACAGCAAATATGTTCCCACAAAGAAAAAGGGCAGAACTCCCAAATCTAGAGCCCCCTGGATGTCAAGGAGCATGCTGGGTAGCATAAGGCAAAAAAGAGAAGCTTATGTCAGATAACAAGAGCTCAATAATACAGAAATCCTAGAGGAGTCCAGAAAGTGCAGGAGTGAAATTTTAAAAAGAAATTAGGAAAGCAAAGAGAGGGCATGAAAAAATATTGGAAAGCAAAATCAAAGAAAACCCAAAGATGTTTTATAAGTACATAAAGAGCAAGTGGATAACTAAGGAAAGTGTAGGGCCTATTAGAGCTCATGTGTGTAGAGGCGGAAGACGTGGGCATGGTTCTTAATGTATACTTTGCCTCTGCACAAAAGAGAGGGACGATGCAGTTAAGGAGGAGGAGTGTGAAATATAGCATGAAATAAACGTAGTGAGAGAGGAACTATTAAGAGGTTTAGCATCTTTGAAGGTAGATAAGTCACCAAGCCCGGATAGAATGTATCCCAGCCTATTAAGAGAAGCAAAGGAGGAAATAGCAGTGGCTCTGAGCATCATTTTCCAATTCTCTCTGGCTACAGCCTCTGGCCGCAGGACTCGAGGACTGCTAATATTGTACCGTTGTTTAAAAAAGGAGAAAGGGATAGACCAAGTAATTACAGGCCAGTCAGCCTAATGTTGGTGGTGCTTGCTGACCTACATTGGCTCCCGGTAAAAAAATGCCTCGATTTTAAAATTCTCATCCTTGTTTTCAAATCCTTCCATGGCCTCACCCCTCCCTATCTCTGTAATCTACTCCAGTCCTATAACCAATGTTCCCTTTAAACTGCGCGACCACGTGGCTGCGCAGCACTCAAGGGGTGCTGGGCAGCCGGTGAGCCAGCTTTTAAATTGATAAAAACGTGCATGTGCGGACTTTTGAATGGGCCACGCAAGCCCGTTAAAGGGACTGCGCGGCCAGAAAAAATTACAGGGAACATTGCCTATAACCCTCCGAGATATCTGCGCTTCTTCAATTCTGGCCATTTGCGCATCCCTGATTATAATCGCTCCACCATTGGCGGCTGTGCCATCAGCTGCCGAGGCCCTAAGCTCTGAATTCCCTCCCTAAACCTCTCTGTCTCTCTACGTCTCTTTCCTCCTTTAAGATGCTCCTTAAAACCTACCTCTCTGACCAAACATTTGGTCCCCTGTCCTAATATCCCCTTATGTGTCTCAGTATTAAATTTTGTTTGATAACGCTCCTGTGAAGTGCCTTTGGACATTTTACTACATTAAAGGCGCTATGTAAATGCAAGTTGTTGTTTTTGTTGTTGCGTTGCGCTGAAAACTCCGCTATCTTTTGCGCTGGTTTGACCAATTTCGGCCCAATTCGGCTGAAAAAACCAGTGAAACCTAACGAAACTCCAGGCCAGCATATAACTGAGTGATGAAATAGAGCCACTGCCCCTAATAGCTATCTCTTGGCTACTGCTGGAAAGACTTTGCATATGTCAAAATTGAGTGAAGACAGCATCAGTCTGGGGTATGGTAACCCCATGGGCCAGGATTGGCCACTTGGACAGTATACCAGAGGGTGACTAATGGTGGTGGAATTATACCCCAGTGAATAGAGCCAACACCTTCAGAAGGAGTGTGAAGACAAAAAGTGACAGCCACGAGTAGTAACATCAGGCTGATTGGTTCCTCTACACATGGTTTAGTTCACACCAGTAGCCATTAATGATTTTTCCTGTCTGTATTCTTTAGTCTTTGTGGTTAGATAAGTCCCTGTGCTGCATCGAGGCACAGACACTGTGATGGAACTGTGAAGACAGGACTGTTTGATTGCTGGACTCATGTATCAATATAACTGCATGTTAGCTAATTTTGAAATTTTTGAGACAGTCTGGTCTGGAGGGCTCTTGGCATTCCCTCCTCTGCTTGCAGAGTTGCTGCTTCAATATATTAAGAATGTTGCCTGCTGCATTTTTTCTAAATGGTGTAACTTTTAATGAATGAGAAAAACATACCGTGGGGGGGAAAAATTGGGTATCGCCCATTTTGGGGCGCTAATATCGGCCGGGTGCATGGGGGAGTCTGCCAGCAGCACAGCTGTCATCTGTGCGCAAACCCTTGAACCCATCCTTGCCTCGTTGCAGAGGATGGTTGAGTTGCAGGGACGCCGTGGTAAACCAGACCCCATGCCGCGTGTAATGAGTGAGGTGACAGGATCCATTGCAGCACAGGCCGAGGCAACGCAAGTGCTGCAATTGAGTCATTGGTTGGTGCCATCCAGTCTCAGACTGCTCTCATGCAGTCTCAGATTGATGTCAGGCAAGCGCTGACTGCTGCCATCCTCGCTTGGTCGCCCACAGTCCCCCGGGGATCTCGCGGTACCGCAGCAGCCCAGCAATCTGTGCTCGAGGAGATTGCTCCGGACGCAGAGGTACTGTCCCGTGAGAGTGGCAGTGTGTCGGTCGAGCAGGAAGGTGCTGTCCTCTCTCAGGATGACAGCATTCCTGCTCCCACCACTGCCACTTCCCCATTGCACTTGGCACGGCCTGTAACACAGCCAGCCCAGACTGCTGCCGCCCATGCTGAGTTGGTGCAGTCTGCAGCCGGGCCCTCCAGGCCCAGAGCTGGTCGAGGGCGTCCTTCAAGGCCATCTCGTGTCAGATTCAGAGACATTCAGCAGCCTTCCGCCAGCCTTGCTGCAGCCACTGGGGCCACATTACGGAGGAGCAGTAGGGTGGGAAGGGGGGAAGTGCGCAGGGGATGGAAGTCACCCTCGAAGGCCCAACAGAAGAATCTGTAAATAAATGGGGGGAATGTTTGTGGGAAAGTTCGAGGTTCTTGTTATTATATTTGTTTACTGTTTTGCTGTTTACCTCCATGTTGTGAGAACGAGTTTTGTTAGTTCATGAATTGATGGGTTTGTTTCTAATTGTTTGTCCTGAATAAATGACAGAGTTTGTAATATAAATAATTTTTTTATTCTAACTTTACATCTTTGCTGATTTGACTCATTGCACCTTTGCCCGACAACAGGGGGTGCGGGATGCTTTCGATGATGTGCTTCTTCATCTCAGAAGCCATCTTCTCTGTAGGTTCAAGTCCCACTCCAGGGACCTGAGCACATAAAGCTAGGCTGACACTCCAGTGCAGTGCTGAGGGAGTGCTGCACTGTCGGAGGTGCCGTCTTTCAGATGAGACGTTAAACCGAGGCCCTGTCTGCTCTCTCAGCTGGACGTAAAAAATCCTGTGGCACTATTTTGAAGAAGAGCAGGGGAGTTATCCCCGGTGTCCTGACCAATATTTATCCCTCAAACAACATAACAAAAAAAAAACAGATTATCTGGTCATTATCACATTGCCGTTTGTGGGAGCTTGCTGTGTGCAAATTGGCTGCCGCTTTTCCCATATGACAACAGTGACTTCAATTCAAAAATACTTAATTGGCTGTAAAGCACTTTGAGATGTCCGGTGGTCGTGAAAGGTGCTATATAAATGTAAGTCTTTCTTTCTTTTAAAGGGTTAGAATCGGTGTCTTATGAGCCGTTGCAGTGGCAACATTGTGCACCTCCCTCCCACGTTGGTGTTGCTGATCCTCCTCTTCATCCTCCTCCGCCTCCTCTCCCTCTTCCTTCTCCTTCTCAGGTTGTCCACCAATCCTTGGTGGCAATGGCTGTGTCCTCATGATTGCAATGTTATGAAGCATGCAGCACATAACAATGAAAAGGGAGACTCGATCAGGAGATTACTGCAGGGCTCCTCCTGAGAGGTCCAGATACTGGAACCGTTGTTTCAAGATGCCAATCGTCTGCTGTATGAGGTTCCTGGTGGTGCTATGGCTCTCATTATATTGCAGCTCGGCAGGGGTGTTGGGGTTACGGAACAGTGTCATCAGCCAGGTGCAGAGTGGATAACCCTTGTCTCCGAGGAGCCGTCCACTCGGTTGATGCGGTGGTTGGAAGAGGTCTGTGACACCAGTCTGGCGCAGGACAAAAGCATGGTGGCTGCTGCCAGGATAGCGGTCATTGACAGCGAGGATGAGCTGTCTGTGGTCACAGACCAACTGCACATTCAAAGAGTGGAAGCCCTTGCGGTTTCGGAACACCTCTGCATTTTCATGCGGTGTCCGCAATGCCACGTGTGCAGTCAATGGCACCCTGCACCATGGGGATGCCCGCTATCCTCACAAAGCCACATGCGCGTTCGCACTGTTTGTCCCGGGTCATGGGGAAGGAGATGTACTGGTGTCTCCTTTTATACAAAGCATTTGTCACCTCCCGGATGCAACAATGAACAGCGAACTGGGAGATATTTGCTATGTCCCCAGTAGAAGCCTGAAAGGAGCCTGTGGCATAAAAACTCAGAGCCACTGTCACCTTCACTGCCACCGACAGAGACGTCCTGGTCCTGAGCTGAGGCTGCAGATCTGGTTGCAGCAGGTGGCAGAGCTCAGTGACCACCTCCTTGCTGAAGCGCAACCTTCAGAAACACTGCTCCTCAGACAAATGGATATAGGAGGATTGCTCATGGAATACCCTGGGAGGGTAAGGTCTCCTGTGCAGAGGCCTGTTGGCCCTCCTCCCTCTGGCCACATTTGCCACTCTCTCTCTGCGCCTCTGCTGCCTTCGAAGGTGAAGCTGGACGATGACGCCCCGAGTTAGTACAGCCCCCATACAAGCTTCTAAATATGGCAACTATAAAGGTCAAATAAATATGAACCTCAAAAGTGGTGCTCAGGACCCAAAACTCCTTCGGACAGTGTTAAATCTCTCCAGGCATCTCTCTCCCTCTCAACCTGCGTGTTCCAAAAATTTTGCCGACAAGAAAAGGCAGGAAGCGCCTGCCTTTAAATAGCGCTCCCCCAGCCCCTTCCCGACTTAAAATTGTTCCCCTCTACCTGTCGTTCCCAGCGGCAGGCGCTAAGGCAGGGGGCGTGACTCAATATCCGGTCCAGGGCGCTACCGGGGCGTTGCATGCTCGAATGACGTCACAATCTGCTGGGTTTTCATTTTTTTCTGATTAATCCTGAATACAACAATAGCAGCAACTGTTTACTAAACTCGTGATTGCTGGCAGATTCTGTTTACCTCTTAGAGTATAATATTATCAGCACATTCCAAATCTGGAGACTTCCATGAGGTACATCCTCTGTTGTCTATAGGAATTAGTATAATACCAATCTTGGCATTATCAACTTCCTCCTTCATTGTCCAGCATTTATTAGCTCCAAACAGAAAGGAGCAAATGCATTGTTCTGCTTCATTTGAGTATTGATGCTAAACCAATATAACGCCCATCCTTCCATTTTCACACAGTACATTGAGGAGTCATACATACCGTCGATAATGAAAATGACCTTTCCTATTATATCATAGTACTGGAGGCTTTCCTAGGCGGAGGGTCTATGTATTGAACTGAATTGTGCTTGAAAAGTAATTAAGTTGGCAATACACAGGAACTAATGGAAGAGACACTTTTCAGAAATCTGTAGCAGAGAGGACATTTGATTGTTGATCCTTTTTGATAGAAAGCAGCTGGATTTTGTTCCCCTACACTCTCTGCCAACGGCAGATCACACGCTTAACAATATTCATGTGCAGAAAGTCTAACATTGAATTGATGGAAAAGTAATAGCTTCATGGTTTTCGTCAGAGAATTTTGTCTCCCCTTCTCAGTATGGATAAAATGATGCCTCTTCACAATTCTTCAGGGATTGACTGTGCCAGGCAGCTTTGAAGACTCAGGTAAAACAATTCCAGTATACAGGTATAACCACCTATTCACATCTCTGCTGGAATGTCGTCTTTATCTGGGCTTTATTGTAAAGTTATCTCTAGTTTAGTTAGTTGCTTCAGATCAATATTGCAGATAGGATTGGGTGTTTCAGCAGTAATGATAAATGTCCCAAGTAGGTCACAGCTTGAGAGTTTGGGCTAGACTTTCCATGCACTCCTTGCCGAGTTTTTGGCAGATCTGGGGTGGGCGAGGGCGGAAACTTGCTTGGCGCCATACTCTGCTGCATCCTTACTCATTCCCCCTTACTCAGTGGCTGGACCCAGCAACCTAAAATGTGGCATGTGTGAGTGAGCTTATGCAAATTTAATTAAAATCAGCAAATAACAGAATCCACCATATTCCCCACTGTTTCCTCCTACTGAACTCTGGACACTGAGCTGCCTGTTAGGCCCTGGTGTCTAGCATTCATACGTTGTTGGAGTGACCTAGGAAGAGTAATGCTCAAGGCACCTGTGCTAGCACTGTAGCAACACCACTAAAAGGTGTTAACAGAGAAAAATAAATATATTTCTATCAAGCAGTTCAGCAGCTGCTTTGTTCTTCCAGCAGTGGCAAATTTCTGAGGTCTATGGCTGCAAGTTTTCACCCCCAGGGAGCAGGTCTCCCACATTCAAATTATCCCAGGGCCGGAAATCTGGCCAAGGTCAAGGAAGCATCTCTGGGACGGGGGCGGGGGTGTGGGGGGGGGGGGGGGCGGGGGGGGGGGGTGTCTAGCTCCAATGTAAACATAGCCCTTTCAGAAAAGCCAGGCCATATTTTACTCTGAAAATGAGGGGGGATTTTGCCAGCCCTGGGGAGGCGGGTTTGGAGGCAGGACTGCCGGGAGAATGGCAGAATCTGGGAGCGGGTACCCATCCCGCCCCTAACCCACCTCCGTGCCATCTTCCCAGGAGGCGGGTACCCGACCTGCTCCGGGTCCCGTCTTCGAGGCGGGAAGGGGATTAGTGCCAATTAACTGCCTGTTAACAGGCAGTTTTTTAAAAATCTAATCCCTATTTTTAGCCCTGAAGTGTGGGCTTCCTGATGGCTCCGAACCTCGCCAGGGTCAGCGAGGCGGGCCGTCGGTCTGCGGGGGTCGGAGGGGCCGAGATGTCCAGTGTGCAGGTGAGTGATGGGTGCATGTGTGCAGAGGTAAGTGTGTGAGGTGTGTGTAAAGTACTTTAATAAGTTTTACTTACCTTTATTTCTTCCTGCAGGCTTCCTCCCTTCAGGTCTCGGGAGTCCCTCAGCTCACCGGCACAGAAAGCAGAATGGCCGCTGAACTGTCAAAAGCTGCAGCCTTCTGCTTTCTGTTCAGGAAGGCTTTCTAATTGAGTCTTGAGTAAAGACTCAACTTAGAAGACAGATTGTCAGTGTTTGACAGCTTCACAGAGCTGTCAAACGATGACATTTCATCTGTCAAAAGATCTTGACAGATGAAACGTCACCTGTAACCAGCTTTCCCTTAATTGGCGTGCTAAGCCCACTGGGCGGGCTTAACAAGGTCAATCAAGGGACAATAGCGTGGGTTGGCCACAAGTCGATGGAGGCGGGACTAAAACCCGACAAGTGGGAGTCCCGCCTCCAAAAGCACCCCATTGACAAAATCCAGCCCTGAGTGTCTTTTGTAAGTTTAGGGGGGGGTGAAATTCGGCTCCTTTGCGCCTGTCGTTAGCACCGCCGGGGGGCGCTAATGGGACGCAAAGGGGTTATTGCCTGGGGGGGCGAAAAAAGCACCTCCCGCAAAATTCGCCGGGGCGTTGCTGAGGCGCTACCCGATAGCACTGCACTCACGCCAATAACGTCATGGGCTGCTGCGCCTCCGGCGATGACATCATCACCGTGCACGGCTGTCCCCTTAGCACCCCGCAGCAGAAATTCGGCTGTGCCCTGCGGGCGGTGTCAGCGCCAGCCTCGCGGGTCGCAAACCGGGCCTACCTCCACTCACGGGGCGGTAGTTTAGGGGGAGGTGTGGCCGCGACTCGTGCCGCCATTTTCTTTTTTTGGCTGGCCTCCAGGTCAGCCCTCCGTGGCGTGATCCTGGCCGCCATCGCGCAGCCTGGCACCGCGTCTCGGTGCCAGGCTGCTGGCATGGCACCATGCCGCCCTGGTGGTCTAGTGTGGGCCATCGGAGGTCCTGCAGAGTGTGCGCCGGCCCTCAACTTTAACTGAAGGGGAGAGGCGTTGAAACACGGCATCACTCCGCTAACTTAGAGAGGATAAAACCTCTGGTCCAGATGGATTGCATCCATGCATATAAAAGTTAGGGAAGAGATAGCAGAGGCACTATTACATATATATAACAATTCATTAGAAAAGGGAATAGTGCCAGAGGACTGGCGGACTGCTAATGTGATTCCTATATTTAAAAAAGGGAGATAGGACAAGTCCAGGGAATTATAGACCAATTAACTTAACGTTAGTGATAGGAAAGATAATGGAATCTTTACTCAATATATGTAATAGAAAAATATCTAGAAACCAAGGGCTAGAAATTCGGTTCCTTTGCGCCTGCCGTTAGCCCCTCTGGGGGGCACTAACGGGGCATAAAAGGCTTATCGCCCGAGGGGCGGGAAGAAAAAAGCGCCTCCTGAGAAATTCGACAGGGCGTTGCTGAGGCACTACCCGATAGCGCCACAGAAATTTGGCTGTGCCCTGCGAGGCTGCCGCAGGCGATGTCAGCACCAGCCTTGCGGGTCGCGAGCCGGGCCGACCTATGCGTGCCGGGTGATATTTAAAGGGGAGGTGTGGCAGCGACCCACGCCGCCATTTCTTTTTTTGGCCGACCTCCAGGTTGGCCCTCCGTGATGTGCCGTGGCGTGGTCCTGGCCGCCATCGCGCAGCCCAGCACCACGTCTCAGTAATGTGCATTGTTGTGGTCTCCATTATTATAAAAGGGATATAGAGGCATTGGAAAAGGTGCAGAAAAGATTCACAAGGATGATACCAGATCTGTGAGGTTATAAGTATCATGAAAGATTGAACAGGCAGGGGTTCTTTTCTCTAGAAAAACATAAGGCTTAGCGGGTGACCTGATAGAGCTCTTTAAGATAATAAAAGGTTTTGATAGAGTAGATGTGGAGAAAATGTTTCCACTTGTAGGGGAGACAACAACTAAAGGCCACAAATGTAAGATAGTCAATAACAAATCCAATAAGGAATCCAAGAGAAGCTTCTTAACCCAAAGGTTAGAATGTAGCACTCGCTACCACAAGGAGTAGTTGAGGCAAATAGCATAGATGCATTTAAGGGAATGCTGGATAAGCACATGAGGGAGAAAGGAATAGAAGGATATGTTGATGGGGTTAGATGAAGAGGGGTGGGAGGAGGCTCATGTGGCGCATAAATACCAGCATAGACAGTTGGGTTAAATGGCCTGTTTCTGTGCTGTAGACTCGATGTAACACTGTAACCTGCCCGTTGGGAAACTGACCCAATCGGGTGCAACACTGTTTGTACATCCCGTCCAATTTTACTCTCCATTGAAGTCAACAGAGTAATATTGGGCGGGGTGTAATTCCGGCGTTCCCCCGTTCTTGTCAGTTTCCCTACTGGCAGTTTATGTTAAAATGACCCCCTTTATATCTAATAGCTCGTTGACTACCTGTCCAGATTTTATTCTTGGCTGCTTTTCCTTTCTGTAGCACCTCAAACGCTTACTCCCATTGCTCCACCACCTAGTTTTGATTTGTTGGGACACAGCATATCCTGCATGCAATCTTGAACAGCAACCATTCTTGATCAACAGATGACTCTCTTCTAATTTGCTACTAATTTAAAGCGATTGTCTTCAGTTAAGAAAAGTCCCTGACTGCCCACAGTCAGGGGTATATCTAAGGCATGTCTTATTTTGCAGAGTCTTTATAGTCTAGCTACATTTAGTCTGATGTTTCATGGCTGCTTCTATTCTGCTCCCTTGTACATCCTATATCATAGATACTATCCCTTCATTTTGCACTAAGAAGGAAGTGGTTTATCTGGTTGAATGCACATTGAAATTGCAGTGAAGACTGACTTCCTGCCCTCGTTTGCCAGCAATGCTGAAGCTGACACATCTACGTGTAATTCACGATAACCAGGCAAATCTGAAGTTAAGTGTACGAGCATCAAAATGGAAGCAGGATAATAAACACGACTTGGTTCTTACAGCTGTGTGAAATTAAAAATCATCATCAAAGAACAACTCATCCATGGTTACATGAATTCAATCTTGCTGGCTGTGGATTAATTTTAATGGATTCGGCAAATTTCATTGCATTTCTATTCTACCTGGTAAGAAATTGAGCAATTATCAGTGTTTGAATTCTAAAGAAAATTTATTGTACCGAATAAGTGAGGAATGATTCAGGGACTAATGTATTTCCTCTGTATTCTCCACCTGTTTAGATCATCTATTTCTACTCTAATGTGTTGCACTTTGAATTGATTTTTTAAAAAACTTTCTTCCTGTTGCACGCAAGGAATTGGAAAGGTCAACTTTAAATTTAATATAGAGAAATATAGCTGCCTGCAAAACCTCTTCACATTTCCCCAGCAAAGGTTTAACTTTAAATAAGCAGACTTTTAAAGAGCTTGATTTCTGAGTCTCTAACAAGATTCTTATCCTAGCGCAATCCTTATAGTCCTCCTAAATTTGTCCCAAAAATATATTAAAGACAATTTCCAGTGCAACGGAGCTACAATCGGAGCCCGAGGTCTTTGTTGCAATGTTGAAGAATTAGAGAAACAGAGCTGACACTAGGAAAGAAAAACTTGGAAATGGAAAGCAATCTTTATTTATATCAAATATAAATGAAGAATTTCTGAGATCAAAACGAATCTTGTATGAAAGGCAAAATAATTAAAATCTTAGCTATGTGGAGGATGTCTCATAAAAGAGACAAGTTGGACTCGGCAGGCAGCAGTTCTGTTTAATTAAACAGAGAATCCCACAAACCTAATTCTATTTTTCACATTCTTGTCACAAAATAATGTAACTCATTCCAAGACAGTGACAGAGTACAATTCAACTGATTGGCCTAGAAATTCGGGTGGCCGGCTTGCCGCGGGGGTAAGGATCGCGCGCGCTCTTACCCACCGCGCCTGCCGTTGTGTTTCGGGCCCACAGGAACTTCGGGTCCCGGGCCTCTCCCAAGAGCCGGCGTGCAGTGCTTGCGTGTTCCAGGGGCGCAGTTAGTGCGATGCGACCCCTGGGATCACGTGGGCCATGGAGAGCCAATGGCAGCAGACCATCTTTCATTCATAGATTTGACAAACCTGTCAAATCTGTGAATTGAAATCGGCCCCAAAAGAACAGCTAAACCTCAAATAAATTTTTAAAAAGCCCCATCACATTAATAAAATAACTATAGTTAAATAAATTAACCACTTTAAACAAAAATTTAAATTTTTGAAAAAATTAAAATACTTTTTAAAAGTTATAAAAATAAACTTACCTTTCTTTAAAGTCTCTAAAAAAGATAAACCTGTTGAAAAAAAATTAAAATTATACTTAATTAACTACTTACCTTGTTCAAAAGGGGTCTTACGCCTCCTTTTTACTAGCGTAGAATCTTCAATACTTACCCTCGCGTTGAAACCTGAAAAAAAACCCGAAGTGTGCTGCGTGCGCGCAGCCTCTAGTGCGCACGCGGTTCACCTAGGAACCGCCCCCTTCACCATACCGGAAGTGCCGGTTTCCCGCGCAGTCGCAGTGCATGCAGGAAACCGGCACTTCGGGAACGAATACGGGTGAGTACACAGTCTGTACTCACCCGAGAACGGCCAAATTTTTGGGCCATTGTCTAGATTCTTAGTAACCCTCACCACAGCATACACTTACAAAGATTATGGGCAGACATAGCGCAGATAAAATTTAATGCAGAGAAGTATGAAGTGATGCATTTTGGGAAGAATGAGAAAGTCAATATGAACTATATTTTAACATTTTAAAGGGGGTGCAAGAACAGAAAGACCTGAGGGTTCGCATACACCAGTCTTTGAAGGTGGCAGGACAAGTTGATAAAGTTGTAAAAAAGCATACGGGATCCTTGGCTTTATAAATAGAGGCATAAAGTACAAAGCAAGGCAGTTATGGTAAACCTTTATAAACCACTGGTTAGACCTCAGCTAGAGTACTGTGTCCAATTCTGGGTACCACACTTTAGAAAGGGTGTTAAGGCTTTGCAGAGAGTGCAGAAGAGATTTACTAGAATGATATGAGGGATGAGGGACTTCCGTTATGTGGAGAGACTGGACAAGCTGTGATTGTTCTCCTTAGAGCAGAGAAGTTTAAGGGGAAATTTAATAGAGATGTTCAAAACTATGAAGGGTTTTTAGAGGAGATAGGGAGAAACGGTTTCCAGTGGCAAAACGGTTGGTAACCAGAGGACACAGATTTAAGATAATTGTCTTAATAGGGGACAGAAAGAAAAATGTTTTACTCAGCGAGTTGTTATAATCTGGAATGCATTGACTGAAAGGGTGGTGGAAGCAGATTCAATAGTAACTTTCAAAAGGGAATTGGATAAATACTTAAAAAGGAAACACTTGCAGGGCTATGGGGAAAGAGCAAGGGGGAGTGGGACTAATTGGGAGCTCTTTCAAAGATACGATGGGTGGGTTTCCAATTTAAAGCTATTTCACAGGTATGAGGGGCAGAATGGCCTCCTTCTGTGCTGTATCATTCAATGATTCTATATAAATTGTTTTTGCCTGCATAATAACAGTAACTACACTTGAAAACAAATCTCCGACATAAGATAAGTGCTGGAGGGTTGGGGGCGGGGGAAGAGAGGGAATTGCAGAATTGATGCCGGTTGAGCGAGGGAGAAGCAAGGCCAGTCTGGGGAGCTCTTGGTCCACAATAAGTTGACAAAAATATTTTTTAAAAACTTGCCTTGATCTTTTCTTTACTCTCTGTGACTGCCTCCATGATTCAACTGTCAGGGTTGGCCCCATGGTGACCTCCTGAATGCCGAAGTTAAAATGAGGTCACGGCACTAATGATGTAATTGGGCCAAGACTTTTAGATTTAAATTAGGACCTGAGCTGCCTGCAGCGGGAACTTCTGACAACTTCAAAGTTGGTGAAGATAAAAGGTTGCCGAGCAGGAACAGTGGGTCCTCAAGCCAGTACGTGGGCTCGGATGATTTTAACCCTTCCCATGCACCTTTCCAGCTGAGTGGGGGAGGGGGTCAAAGTCAACTCCCATGATTTCAAATGCCCAATTTCCTGCTGTTCACCAGTCTGCCTGCATTTTAAATGGGGCAAATTCAGCAGAAGGAGAAACTTGTACAATTACTCAACTGCTTCCACTTGATTCCCTTTCAATAATGTAAAAGGTACAAAATTCTATGTCCGTTTAAACTTATTAAATACTCTTCTCTGGTTTCGTGATGCTGTATTCTCAATGTGGAGTTTAAACTACATTCCCATCCTAATCTGTGGATTCTGGATTATGCTGAGGTTACGAGTTATCCCTCCCACTACTAGTACTCTAGATTGCTCAGAAATGACCGAGTTAAAAGGTTTAATGGGGCTTTATAAGATGCTTTGGTGTAAATTGTACCAGCAACCATTTTTGTGCTCATCAGGGTGAGGGATGTTCATTCTGGGGAATGGATTCAATGGGGGGAATTTTAACAGCAAGGGAGTGAGTGGGTTTGGGAGCGAGTGGGTGGTTAAATGCACTGAAATTGACTGTGTCGGGAAGCCGGCTCCAACCCGCCGACTTCCACATTTCACTCGCGCACGTTCGGCTGCGTACGAGAAACCCCCTCGGGAGAGGTGGGTTTCCAATTTAAAGCTATTAAGAGGTAGTTAAGAGATAATAAACAGGTTTTTTAACAGGAGTTTTCAACTTTCACTGTGAGTGCGTACATTTCCTGGGCTTCCTGGACCTTGCCAGTGAAAGCCAGGCGAGAGCACAGTGGGAATTGAAGGGGCTGAACAAATGACAGGCAAAATTTTGCATAGGTACTGAGATCTCACACCGGCATCCTTGCCTAAGTAAAAGGCTTTTGCTCACAGCACCTGCTCTGAGAGTTTGCTTTCAGTACTTTGGAGGTGATTTCTACTATTTTGGAGGTGATATTCATTACCTTGAGGGTCACTCTCACGAATTTGGAAGATTGTGTGACTGATCTCCATTTTATATCTGTCATATATTAGATCTGATGCGGAGATGCCGGTGTTGGACTGGGGTGGACAAAAGTGAGAAGTCGCACAACACCAGGTTATAGTCCAACAGCTTTATTTGAAATCACAAGCTTTCGGAGCACTGCTCCTTCGTCAGGTGAAGTGAAGAAATACATGTGGGCACAGCATATATAGTCAGAGAACAATGCCAGACGACTACAGTTAATCTTTCTAACTGCCCTTTATCACACCTCGGCAGAGAGACAATCACGGCAATCAAAGGTGTGGATGGTGTCCAACCAGGTCAGTCAGGAAGACATTACATCAAAGACAATAGCAAAATACAACAAAGACAATGAGGTGGGGTCACAAGGGGTCAAATGTGGCAGATGCTGGAGTCTGTATGGAAAACAAAAAAAAGTTTTACTTTTTTTGCTGGAAATTACAGCAGGCCGCATCTGTGTAGAGAGCCGTCGCTGGCTTGTTCTCTCTACGCAGATGCGGCCGGACCTGCTGTAATTTCCAGCAAAAAAAGTAAAACTTTTTTTGTTTTCCATACAGACTCCAGCATCTGCCACATTTGACCCCTTGTGACCCCACCTCATTGTCTTTGTTGTATTTTGCTATCGTCTTTGATGTAATGTCTTCCTGACGGACCTGGTTGGACACCATCCACACCTTTGATTGCTGTGATTGTCTCTCTGCCGAGGTGTGATAAAGGGCAGTTAGAAAGATTAACTGTAGTCGTCTGGCATTGTTCTCTGACTATATATGCTGTGCCCACATGTATTTCTTCACTTCACCTGACGAAGGAGCAGTGCTCCGAAAGCTTGTGATTTCAAATAAAGCTGTTGGACTATAACCTGGTGTTGTGCGACTTCTCACATATATTAGATCAGCATGGGTGCCACTGTTTCACCTTGGACCTCAGATGAGGACCAAGATGAGCGCCAGCAGGAGCAGCACCAGCCTTCTCCTCACAAACCTGCCGCTCCACAGGAGAGAGGGGATGAGCACAGAGGTGCATCTCACAGGAGGCGATACCTGCAACACAGGGTTTACAGGCAGAGGATTAGCTTCTGAACACCAGCGCCTCAGGAGGCTCAGGGTATCACGTCAGGTTGTGGCAGACACTTTCACCCTGCTGGAACAAGACCTGTTGCCAACTGGACCTGGTGGACATGCTTTACCAGTGGCTGTCAAAGTGAGCACCGTCCTCAACTTCTTCGCCTCAGGCTCTTTCCAGGGATCTGCAGGATGGCGTTTACAGGATTTGGGAGTCGGCCACCCACCAACGCATCACAGAGGTGACCGATGCCATGTTTGCCAGGGCTGGCAATTATATACACTGCCACTAATGAAGCCAGTCAGAATGAGCAGGTGCTCGGGTTTGCGGCTCTGGCTGGCTTCCCACAGGTGCAGGGCGTTATCGACTGTACACAAGTGGCAATCAAGGCGCCCCCAGATCACCCAGGAGTGTTCGTGAACCGTAAGGGCTTCCACTCCATCAACGTGCAGCTGGTCTGAAACCACAAAAAGATCATTATGCAGGTGTGTGCAAGATTCCCAGGGAACTGTCATGATGCATTTGTCCTGCGGCAGTCCTCCCTCCCTGATCTCTTCGCCCCTTCGAACAGACTTAATGGCTGTCTGCTTGGAGACAAGGTCGATCCACTTAAGAATTGGCTGATGACACCCATGAGCAGCCCTAGCAATGAGGCCCAAGAGCACTACAATCAAAGCATATGATGAGCTGTCATTGAGCAAGCAATCGCGATGCTGAAGATGCGCTTCAGGTGCCTGGACAGATCTGGAGGCGCCCTTCAATACGCACCAGCCAGGGTCTCCAGAATGATTGTGATTTGCTGCGCTTTGCACAACATAGTGCAGCAGTGAGGATTGGAGCTGCAGGAGAAGCAAAGCACAGACCACATTGCCTCTTCAGAGGTGTACGATAAAAGGAGGAGGAGGAGGAACAGGAACGTTGTGGCCATGGCACCAGCAGAGGCACACATTGCTGCCCGGGATGGACTCAATGGCAATATCTAGTTAGGTTGCACCACTGTACACATTTGGCAGTCACATGCTGAACCAAATTGTCACACCCCACCTGCTCCCAACCATAAAGCAGTCTGCAATCAAAAAAGCATCCCTTTCACAGACACCCATTGTTCAGATTTAAGTCTCGTCTTCCCATTCATCAGAACTGAGAAGGCCAGTTGCCAGGCTGCATGCAAAAATGGACAGGACTGGAAAGTGGTGCAAAGAAATAATTTTATATGTGGCTCAAATCTTATGTATTTACTTATCAGTGTAACATGTCTAACAAACCTTATGCATACCCGTGTGTAACTACTAATCTTTCATCTTCCTTTGCCTACAACTCCTATGTCGTGCAACCCCTGTGGCTTCAGCAGAGGTAGAGGCAGGCTGCTCACGTCACTGCTCTGACTGCTGAGATGCTCTTGGCCGACATACTCTAGGTTTTGGAGCCTGTGAAGGCCCCGCCAAAGCCTGCTCCCCCTGCACCTGTGCAGGGGCAGATTCAGAAATCGGGACACAATGCAGTACCTGGGGCATTGACTGAGGTGGTGGAGAGGTGGTGGGGGGGGGGGGGTGTGGTGTGTGCAATGGGTGAGAAATGGAATTGCTTTGTGCAATTCTATTGAGCACTTCCCACTTCTATGTCCCCTTCTCCATCTTCCCTCTCATGGCCCACCCACACTTCCCTGCTAGCAATGAGCCAGAGAGTAATTTATAAAGAAGATGGCCACGGATTTGGAAGGCAACAGCACTTCAAGGACTTGAGAGGAAAGAGAGGTTGGAGATGGGGATCAGTGTATCAGATTCGCAGGCTGCCTGATCAACATGGATGGACAATCGTGTAATTTGTGATTCAGATGTGCTGGCCTCTCAGCCCAAATTCCCAATATGTGTTCCCATTGAGTGAAACTCTGCATCAGCAGTGTTAAATTATAAAATGCACCCCTCATTGTGTGGAATCTTTCGCAGAGGGAAGTATGTTAGTAGCCCAAGGGAGATTCCCAACTCGATATAGCACATAGGAATAATGCACAAAACTATGGCTGCGAAAGTCGGCAGCGCTCCGTTTCAGGGCAGTAATGCTGGCGAGGCAGGACATCCTGCGTCCGGCGAGGAAGTCCCGCCCCGGCCGCAAAATTCGCCTTACCGCCCTGCCCAGGAAGTGGAGTGCCATGTCGCGTGCGCCACTTCCTGGTGGGGTGGTAACCGAGGCGATGTCGGGGCGCGATCGGCAGCACTTCACGGAGGCTCCTGCTTCACTTCACGGAGGCGTTTTAACCTTCAGTTAAAAGGGAGGGCCGCTGTGCATTCTGCAGGGCCTCCGCCGGCCCCAACTAGGCCACCAGGGCGGCGTGGTGCCATGGCAGCAGCCCGGCGCTGAGACGTGGTGCCGGGCTGCGCGATGGCGGCCACGACCATGCCATGGCCCACCACGGAGGTCGGCCAGAAAACGAAAGTGGCGGCGCGGGTCGTGGCCGTGCCTCCCCTTTAACTACCGCCCCGCGAGCGGAGGTCGGCCCGGCTCGTGACCCGCGAAGCAGGCGCTGACACTGCTTGTGGCAGCCTCGCAGGGCGCAGCCGAATTTCTGCCATGGGGCGGGCAGGGGAGCGGCACTATCGACTAGTGCCTCAGCAATGCCCTGCCGAATTTCACGGGAGGCGCTTTTTTCACCCCCCCGCGATAACCCCTTTGCGCCCGTTAGCGCCCCCTGGAGGCGCTAACGGCAGGCAATAAGGAGCTGAATTTCACCCCCTATAGATTTAAATTTACTAAGAGGTGAACTTTGGAGACTGCAGAAATCTCAGCAGCTCAAGCAAAAGGCTCTGACAACTTTAATACCACCTTCATTTAGACTGCTGAAGTGATAGTTCTCCTGTGAGATACACCTCCAGCCTAACCATGAGGCAAGATCAAATTCACTGTTTGAAAATACTCCCATCCAACATTTACGTGACAACACAGAGCACTTAACCCTCACCAATGACACAAAACAGAAAATGACTCATATGGAGGACAGACAACGACACAGTGCATTGGAGTATTAACAAATCTCGCTATGGAATGGTAGGATGTGAGTTTTCACTCTCAATTCCCCAAATAGTGATATCCTAATCTAAGCCTGGCCATCTAGCCTCCTCCTATCTTTCCATCTACTTGCTGCCCCTCTGTGACTAGAGGAAAGGGAAAAAATCAGAAAACAAGCTCTCCTTGACCATTTTCAGGCACCTCATTAAACATTCACCTGCTGTATCATAAGCTTTCCCAGGACCTCAAAATCTTTTACGGCAGTCTTCCCTTCCTCCTACAGCCTTTGGACTTTTCCAAGCTCAGCATCACATCATATGTACTTCCTGATTTACGCTGTCTTGTCTTTTAAATTTTTTACTCAGACATCCTGCATACTGAACCCTGACCCTGTATTTTGTTTACTCAATAAAAAAAAGGGAGTGATTTACCAAATGGCCAGTTTACCGAACTTCATCAGTGTAGTGCTGCAGAAAGTGTCAGGACACTACTTTTTTTAAAAATTCATTCATGGGATGTGGGCGTCACTGGCAAGGCCAGCATTTATTGCCCATCCCTAATTGCCCTCGAGAAGGTGGTGGTGAGCCACCTTCTTAAACCGCTGCAGTCTGTGCGGTGAAGGTACTCCCACAGTGCTGATAGGGAGGGAGTTCCAGGATTTTGACCCAGCAACGATTATATATTTCCAAGTCAGGATGGTGTGTGACTTGAAGGGGGACTTGGAGGTGATGGTGTTCCCATGCTGCCCTTGTCCTTCTAGGTGGTAGAGGTCACGGGTTTGGAACATTTTGGCACAAGTCCCCATATGTTAGTGAGGAGGACTTTGCAGGGTTGACTGGGTTGCCTTTGTTGTGTCCGGTGCCTAGGTCGATGCCGGGTGGACCGTCCAGTTTTATTCTTAGTATACTTCTTTGTAGCAATTTGGTACAACTGAGTAACTTGCTTGGCCATTTCAGAGGGCAGTTAAGAGTCAACCGTCCTGGGTCTTGAGTCACATGTAGGCCAGTCCGGTAAGGACAGCAGATTTCCTTCCCTAAAGGACATTAGTGAACCAGATTGTTTTTATGACAAGCTTCCTGCTTTTTATACCAGAAATTCCCCAGCTGCCATGGTGGGATTTGAACTCATGTCTCCAGATCATTAGTCCAGGCTTCTGGATTATTAATCCAGTAACATAACCACTATGCTAGTCCAGTGGATTGGAATCAGAAATTGGTAGGCAAAACAGTAATTGAACAATGGGAGGCCTTCAAAGAGGAGATGCTTCGGGTACAGAGTAGACACATTCCCATCAGGTGGAAAGGACGGGCATCAAAGCACAAGCTCCCTGGATGATTAACGCCTGGAGTTTCCGCTTTGGGCGCAATCGGCGAACCAGGTGCAAATTGCACGCAAAACTACGCTAGTTTTGAGAAGTGTTTTTCTTTCTCAAGTTTGTGCTCAAACTCATTTGCATATTGCCGAATGCAAAATTTGCCATGAACCAGCACAATTGGGCAACGTTTCCGAACATTATTTTTTTGAAAAAAATTTTGCTTTCAAAAATATTCCTTAATATATTTAACATATTGGTGCAGTTTGATTAATACAGCTGAAAATGGGTTTATCAACAAAATAAATGAGCATTTTAATCAGTGTCTAGTCCACCACCTGTGAGTAGTCTGATTTTAAATAATTGAAAATTACTTTAAAAACACTACACAGAACCATTTGCTAGTTACATTGGTGTACAGTAGTCAGTTTCTTATTAAATTAAAAAATAATGGGCTGTATTTTGCGACCCCTACGGGTCCATAGGGGTTACGCAAGTTCCGGGTTTAGGTATGCGAAGCGCATGCGCTAAAACCCAGAACTTGCGATCGGTCAAGAATCTTCTTGACAGATCCTCCGCATCCCCGGGAGAAGGGCCTCTGCGGGTGGAGAGTTGCGCTACTTGCTCAACTTCCGCCCGCTGAATGCCCGTGAAATTCTCACGTCTGGTAAAAGGAGGCGCAAGGCCTGCTTTTTACCAGCATAAGAGTTTTTAAAAAATAGAAAAATAAAATTTTATCACTCATTATACATTAAAAACCCTGTCCAATAAGGTAAGTTTATTTTAGCCCCGTTAAAACATATTCTTTTTTTCAAAAAATGAATTTTTTGTTTAAAATATTTAATTAAATGGCATTTTAAATATGTAATTAAAATTTTTTTTTATTTCATGTGTTTGTGTATTTTTTAAGTGATCCCTATTCATACTTATGGGAGTTCCGTATGTACGGAACTCCCATAAGTATGAATGGGGATTCCCTTCTTTTATTGGTTGGGCCGGCCCATGTGATCCCAGGGTCACCTGCGAACCGCAGGCGCCCCTGTGATATGTGGGCCTCTGCCTGGAGAGGCCCAGGATCGCAAGTCTCCGTATCTCCCGGGCCACCAGGTAAATGCGTAGATATTTTACAGGTCAGAGGCATCCGCCCGCGGGAAGCTCCGATCGCAAATGTTGGGCCAATAATATTCAAAAGTTTTTAAAACGAGCCTATTAGTGTCCTTGCATCTAAAAAAACCTTAATTTTTAGAGCCATTTCGAAGGCCCACAATGAGTGCAATTAGTCGAAACTCCCAATGGTGATTAACTCGATCTGGGGGTGTGGCCATATTTGTGGACAGGGCTGGCTTTTAGCGTGATGTTTTTAAACTAATGCAAAAGATCGAGGAACTTGAGTTCCACTGAACATAATTTGTGTTTAAAATTGCGTGATCTTTTTCGCTGGTTTGGCCAAGTTCGGGCTGAATTTTGTGGAAAAAACCCACTGCAACCTAGCAGGAACTCCAGACCATAGAGGTTAAAATGTGACAGGAAAAAGAGGCTTATGACAATTGTAAAGTTCATAACACAGTATAGAACCCAAGCTGAACATAGCAAGTAAAGAGGAGATCTAAAAAAAGGGAGTAAGAAGGGCAAAGAGAGTATAAGAATAGATTAGCGGTTAACATAAAACAGAGCCCAAAGGAATTTTATAAACATATAAATTGTAAAAGGGTAGCCAAAGGAAAGGTGGGGCCCATTAGGAACCAAAAAGAAGACCTTGTGGAGGCAAAAGGCAGTGCTGAGGTGCTAAATGAGTACTTTGCACCTGTCTTCACTAATGAAGAGGATGCTGTAGAATTCGCAATATATCGCGATTTTATTAATAAGGAGAAAACACAAAGTTTCGTTCAAACAGCTTTTATTTCAGTAGAATGCTGGCAGGTTTAAAGTGGACACAAGCAGCCTGTAAAATGGCCACCGCACCTCGTGACAGAACATTCTAGACTTTTCAACAGGCAGACAAGATGGCGTTTCCAATAAACATTTGTGCAAGATCGATTAAGATTCAGCACAGTGAAGATAATACACGAGACATTATGGGTTTGCAGTATACACATAGATACTGAAATCGGTCTCCCAGGTACAAAGGAAAGCCATTGTACCGAGGAATCAAGGGCCCATCCAAAAGACATTAATATGTAAAATCCCAACGACTCTACGATGAGAGAGCCGTTAGCAGGTAGTTATACAGGACACTTGGAAGCCCCAAACCCCTCCAGGGAGAACACCGACCGATTTAACAATGGGAGAAATATTAACAGGTACTCAGACATTTACGAGTAGCCCCGAAACCCATTAAGAACGGAGATCACCCATACAAGACATTTGGGCGCCAAACCCTAAACAAAAGAATGGACATTATAGTTGGGCGGGAAACGGAAGATTTTGCACTATAATTGCAGGCTCCAAACCGTCCATTCGCTCTCTTGCTCTCTTGCTCCTGTGCTTTTATCCGGTCGATTCGTAACCTCGTGGCTGCTCCTGTGTACTCGTAGTTGGGCTCGCTCCTGCTTGCCTGTTGCCTCTTCTGAAAAGACTGTTGAACTTTCTGATCCGTTCGGATCTACCTCGTGTCGCGTAACGAAGACCTATGTTGGTAACTGGCAGCGGAACCGAAGGCCCGAGATGAGATGAGATGAGATGAGATGAGATGAGAAGAGAGGAAGACCATATCCATCGCCACGGTCAGTAAATCCCGACCGCGCCTGTAGGTCGATTAGCCAAGTTTTCCTCGCCAGGAAGACTTCTTTTGAACTTGCAAGGAAACATATCGTATCGACGATATCGATAACTGTGCTCGAAGAGTACCTGTTAAACCAACCAACACAGGTCTTCATCACAGCAGACGGTCCAGCCTGCTAGCCGGAGCAGTAAAAGCAAGTAAACAAGTGGGACCAGGAGATCTCCTGACCGACACGTGGGTGCTGCGGTGAAAAACATCCGATCAGCTATTCGGAATTTCTCCGAGTTATCACGAGTGGTGAGCATGAGTCTCGAAATCCTACGAATCTAGTTTAGGATAGATATTGATAGGGGAGGGTTTAAGGATTAAGGATATTTGTAATGTGTGCCCCTATTTATTTTGTGCCGTTCGTTCCTCGTTTCCCTAAGATCGACTATATAACTGTTTGTAAGATTGTACTGTCATTAATCTGTGCTTATGACATGTATTTCATAATCTTAAGTATCATGCAATAAAGATTTTCCATTTCGTACCATTCAAACCAAGTCTACATGAGTTTTATCTCCATTACTGCTCTCGCATCTAAGTCCAGTGTCTAGAACCGTAAGGGAGAGTGATTCGAACCACTCACAGGTGTGTCTAGTGTTCCCAGACTGGCTGGAGACCAGAACAGGCAACAAGGCCTAGACCCGCACTGACATACAGGCTGCACAGAGCCGCGTGAATCTCACAGGCTGCGAGACACGCAGAGTCAGGAATCCCTTACAGAAAATGGCGACCGCGGCAGGACACTGGCAGCGAGAGGGTAGTGTGTTAGATTTTGGAATGACTGTACGAAATGTTATGCAGGAAAAGATAGCGGATTATGTGTTTGGAAAGGTTAATCTAACTAAGAAATGGATAAGTGAATTGTTAGCGGATAAGAGCCCACTAGAGGCAGCTGAAAGGTGGACAGATAGTAAAGAACATAGAAAGACACTTGAGAAAGCAGTCTGGCTTATGTGTTACAAAAGGCAGGTTCAGATTTCAAACCAGACCATTACAGCGCTAGTAGCTCGAATCAGTCATTTAGAGGGAGAAATGGAGGAGAAGGTTTCTGGAGGGGAGGTGCTCATTAAGAATTTAAATGAGTTACACCAAGAAAGCCAGGAAGTCTCCAGTCACCTTAAAACAAGGATAGATTATCTCGAGTGCCAGGTCACTGAGGCAAAATTGAATGAGAGCAGGTTAAAGGAAAGATGTAACCGCCAAGCTGCCCAGATAAGAACTCAAGAAGAGAGCTTAATGGGGGTTAGGGCGGCATATAAGTTGGCCCTTGAGGATAAGTTTCAGGGAGCCGATCATAGCGCCTGCCAAAGGGAGATAGAGCACCTCAAAAAGGCCGTGAACAATGCGAACGGCATGGTGTGCCTTATCAATCCGTCGGCGCACCAGCCGCTAGTAAATGAGAGATTTAGAAAATCCCCACCAAGTAAAGCAGAAGAAGTAGTAGCCACTGCGCCCTCCGCGCCACCCAGCTATTCAGAAACCTGGGTTAGGGAGGAAGCAATGGAAGAAACAAAAGAGCCCATTGAAAAGGAAGTAGAAAAGGGATCGTTGTATCCAGTAACGGGTATTAAAAGGGGCCCAAGCAGAAACGGTGGGGAAGAACCGGGGGATCTCCTCGGACAGCTGGTGTTGCCTCACAGTTCACATCAGCTGAGAGCTATGATAAATCACGTACGGAAGCTGACCGAGGCAGACGACCCTTCCGTACATTTCAGAGAAGTTGAGCAAGCCGCAGCCATTAACGGCTGCGATGATGGGGAGACAGCAAAAATGCTGCTGTTCTCATTAGACAGCTCGGTCCTTCAGTGTCTCTCAGGCGAGAGCAAGAGGGGAACCAAGAGTTATGAGGAATTAAAGAATGAGGTCCTGGAAGTGTTGGGGGCGAACGACGAAGGTCCGTTTGCTAGAGTGGGACAGACAGTGCAGATGGAGGGAGAACCCCCGAAGGTTTTTGCCGACAGGCTGTGGCCAGTATATGAGCGCAGCTGTCTAGGTGCGCCCGAGCGCGAAGATGTGGAAGGTTTAGCTTTAACTCATTGGCTTAGGTGCATAATAGCCAACAGTTTACCAGCCGTCAGAGAGCAGGCAAAAGCATGGTTTGATCCCAATGACCCCAACATTACGGAAGAGTCGGTCTTGAATCGACTCACGTTAGGTTATCGCAATATAAGGGGTATGGCAACACGTCCCCTTAAGGGAAGAGTACATGAGGTACGACCCGCAGCCCCGTATCAAAGAGAGTGGCATCAGGAGGGTAATCGCGCCCCACAGGCAAGTAATGCTTGTTACGGGTGTGGGAAGACAGGGCACTGGCGCAAGCATTGCAGGAACCCTTGGAAGGATTCCAAGGATAAAAATCCCGCGGTCCGAGCCCAGGCGCCTGTCCCGGCTAAGGAAGCCAAGGCACCCACCCCTCCCGACGACCTCGAAGCAGTGTTAGGAGCCATGCGCAAGCTGGTCTTGAATGCGCGTGGACAGGTGGCGGTCGCAACCGGCCCCGTAGGTGCCGCAGGACCGTCTAATAGTACCCAATGACTAGAGCCCACGCAGCCTGCCTACCTGTGTCCTTTTAAAAGACACGCACAGGAGGGGGTCTGCGGTGAGGAGGCCAGGTTAAAAGAGCAGGCCTTGCGGGAGGAGAACGCCCGCTTAATAGGGAAAATAGATGGGCTGGAAGGGCAGCTTAGAGAGCAGGCCCTGCGGGAGGAGAACGCCCGATCAATGGGAAAGTTAGACGTGCTCAGGCTAGAAGCGCAGCTTAGTGAGATAAAAGCAGCCTACAGGGTAGCCAAAAGCCGGGAGTATGAGGATGTAAACCAATGCAAACTGTACCAGCCAGGTGCGCAAGGGAAAACTACAGGGGTAAATCCCGCCAATGGGAAAGCACAGCCCCAGGTAGGACCACAAGGCACACAGGCAGGCATAGCAGCTTGCATCAGGGGAAGGGACATCCCGGACGATCATGCAGCGTTTTTCTGGAATTGGGGGTTAGATGAGGAAGAATTCAGGGTACCCGGGTCAGATGAGGATAGTGCAGATGAGGATAGTGATGACGACGGGTGGTTTCGGAGGAACGGTCCCTTTTACGATATGGAGGGGACGGGGGCTGCAGGTAGAGATCCACACAGGGTGGACACACAAGCTGCAGGTCCCGAGGACAGGAGGGAGGAGCTAGAGGAGGCAGGGCCAGCCGCTATGGGAGCACAGAGAGTACCGGTGTGGCTCCCAGAGATGTGGCCGCCCGCTTTGAACGTCCAGTCCTCAGGGGAGGCAGAGATCACGAGTGAAGGGCCGCCTGCTGGGCCGAGCAGGGCGGAGCCACGAACTGCCAGCCCCGAGGTTAGGGAGGCGGAGTCAGCGGAGGCGGAGCCAGCGACTGTGATGGAACCCCAGGTCATCCCGATGGAAGTCTCGGAACCCGGTCCGTCCGTCACGGAAACCCCGCCCATAGCAACTCCCCGTAGGTCAAGTAGAGAACCCCAGCCCAGGAGGATGTGGTCATGTCCCCAGACTGCCCCAAGGCGAAAATTTAAGGTTAAGATAACCCAGATACAGACCGGCCACATCGCAGCAGTAACAGGCTGCGGCAGATCAGAGGGAAGGGTCAGTGCCCTCCCACCGTCGGGAAGAGCTCGCAGCAGCCTTCTCAGAATTTAAAGGGGCCGCCCTGAGAACGGGCGGCACTGTAAAGTTATAGTTTTAAGTTTTAAGCTTATAGTTCAAGGCTAAGTTTTAAGTTTATAGTTCAAGGTTAAGTTTATAGTTTTTTAATAAGGTTAAGTTTGTAGTGTTTTTAACAAAAAACGATAAAATGATGGGAGCTTTAAAGATAGGTTTAGTTGAAGTTTATTCAGCGAACGTTGAAGTTTACGTGAGGCGAGGTCAGGGGACCCGCTCACCCTTCACAAAAGCCAGAGACTCTTGCGAGGCTGGCTACCTCATTCTATCTGATCACAGGAACCAAGGAAGGATGGAACGAATTCTAGTATTGCTCGTGGCAATCGGATGTGGATTGGCCTATCGAGGCCGCACCAAGGATGTCGTGGTGTTTGGATGTTCCGGGGACACGGCCCCCATCGCGGTGGATGGGACCGGAAGACGGGAGGCAGAGGAGACCAGCACCTATTTCCACAAGGGAAGGTGGCCAGGATGGCTGGGAACGAACTCAACGGAGTATTCCAGCACATCGGGGTTTGCCTACAAAGAGACTTCTTTACTGTGCCCCAAAGTAAGGATCATCGCACCCAGGATCAGCGTCACCGTCGGCAAACGGATTTGTTTGACTTGTAGTGGGAAGGTCCCATTGAGCCGATGGTGGTGGCTGCGAAAGCTGAGCAAAACTATGAGGAACTCTTCGGTCGAGTGGGAACGACTGGGTAATAATACCCATCGGACAATTACGGGGACAGACGGACAAGTGAAAGTCTGTTGGGACAAATGGTGGGAACCGGATGAGGGAATTTATGTATGTATGTGGGGGTCAAAGTACGTTTGCCCCAAAGGCATCTCCATATTTTTTATTAATCAATGGCAGGATAACGGACAGGGGATGAGGTGGGATGCGAGCACCAGGGGGTGCGGAGCCCCATTCTCCCCGATCCCGGTAAATGCCACTGAGCTCATTACGCGCCCACGCAAAGCCCCGCCCACGATTCCGGTGGTTCTAGCTGAGGAAGAAGGGTGCCCTAAAACTAGTAAGGGACCCGGGAATGGTTTGGTACTGGTCCCCACAGACCAGATACTATTTCAGGGGGTACATTACGCGGTGGCCTCGGTGATTTTAAATCTCACTGAGGTACGGTTACCAGAGTGGTGCCCCAAAAAGACGGAACAGTTGTATCAGGTCCTGTTGACCAAGATGTTCAGACAATTTTTACGAATTCGATTTCGCGGAAATTGATAAAACAAGTTTGTACACCGCGCCACAGGAAGTTTTGGATCAAGTAGGGAGGCAAAGAAGGGGTTTGGTGAACGATGCGTTCACTGCTTTTAACACAGGTACATCTGTGGTCAACGCTCTAGACAGTGTGGAGCTGCAGACCCAGATTAATGGTTTAAAGACACAATTAAAGGACATTCTAACAGATGAGAATAAAGTGGTAGGGTCGGGTCTACACGAGGACCAAGCCATGACCCTCCATTTAAAGGAAATTATAGCAGAGTTGGAGAAACATGCAAAGACGGTAAATGCCCTGATTAGGGAAGATCGGAATGCATCCGATCAAGCTGCGCAGAACGAGGTGTGCGTGCTTTACGGGGCGTGGTTACTGGGCGAGGGCCGCAGTAATTTGGAGGATTTAAAACAAGGTTTGGTTCCGTCCTGGATAAGTAACAAACACCTACGGGCGCTCCACCCTTTTCAGAACGCATTAAGCCCGTGCCAGCTCAGGCTAGCTTCAGAAGCATACCCAGTCCCCGTGGACTGCGGACGATCGAACCATACCATCATGGGTATAGTTTTACGTATGCCGGTTTTGGGCGACACAGCAAAGCCCGCCCCGGTATATCGGGTAGAGAACATCGGTGTCATTCAGGGGGGAGCCCACATTCGTTATGCAGCGGTTCCACCTTACGTCATCCGCTGGGAGCAAACGATGACAGGTACAGATCTCTCTGGTTGTCGTGGCAGGGGAGCACACATAATACTGTGCCCCCAGCACTTGAATGCCTTTTTAACACCACAGTGCGGGTTCAGAACGACTGGCGCCAAGTCCATGAATTGCACCATGGAGGCAATGGCACAAGATCATGTGCCTCCGCAGGTAGCATACATCGGGGGTGGAACATATTGTGTTACCACTGCAGCGCAACACTACCAGCATGGAAACCGTAGCCGGTGTCCGGTGAGTGACAGCAGTTTCTGTTTTAAACCCAGGGCGGAAGTTCAAGTAGCACAACAGCGAATTATCCCAATCCCTGAACCATCCACTGTTCATCTCACAGTAAAAGAGAATTTCACCGACTTGCAGCGATTCGTCGCGCATTTTGGATACCTCATTCCCCCTCTCCCTGAACACCTCACCAAGCTTTTAAAAGCCGTCGCGGTATCACAGAAACACTTTTACACATTAGAGCAGAAAACTGTCGAAATAGGAACAGACATTCTGGATATAGTAGTTCCACCGTGGTGGAATCTGTTCACCAATATTGAAGTACCTTCATGGATCAGAATAGCCTCCCACATTTTAGTCGTATGCCAAGTTTTCATTGTAGTGTACCTATTGGTTGTACATTGTAAAAGAGACAAACGCCTCACCAAGCATGAAAACACGGGAGAGTGGCGAGAACGTTACGTGCGCGTGCACGATGAGAGCACCGTGTAATCGGAAAATGGCGTCACTCCCGCTCGCCGCGTGCGCCGCGGAAGTTTGTACTCATATAAGATTTTCAGAGATTGTAAATACGTTGGGAACTCGACATGTTTTAAGAGTTGGTGTTGATTTATTTTGGTGATGGTGTTACAGTTAAAAATGATTGTTTGGTTTTGGGTTTTGTTTCTCCTTTCCCTAAATAAAAGATGAATATACAGGTGATACGAGAGGCATCGGCCTGGTTACGCCGGGAAGGAAAACAAGTGGTGTAAGTTTAAGGGCAAATAATGCCTACGGTGATATAAAATGTAATCTTCTTGGGAAATGAGGACGACACAGAGACCCTAGCTAAGTTAAAATTATGGGATTAATTTACTGGATTCGGAGAGAAATCGAGATAATATTGCTCACCACTATGATTTTTGATACGATAAGCGGAGTTATTCGCATCAACAGGAGGGACTGTAGAATTCGCAATATATCGCGATTTTATTAATAAGGAGAAAACACAAAGTTTCGTTCAAACAGCTTTTATTTCAGTAGAATGCTGGCAGGTTTAAAGTGGACACAAGCAGCCTGTAAAATGGCCACCGCACCTCGTGACAGAACATTCTAGACTTTTCAACAGGCAGACAAGATGGCGTTTCCAATAAACATTTGTGCAAGATCGATTAAGATTCAGCACAGTGAAGATAATACACGAGACATTATGGGTTTGCAGTATACACATAGATACTGAAATCGGTCTCCCAGGTACAAAGGAAAGCCATTGTACCGAGGAATCAAGGGCCCATCCAAAAGACATTAATATGTAAAATCCCAACGACTCTACGATGAGAGAGCCGTTAGCAGGTAGTTATACAGGACACTTGGAAGCCCCAAACCCCTCCAGGGAGAACACCGACCGATTTAACAATGGGAGAAATATTAACAGGTACTCAGACATTTACGAGTAGCCCCGAAACCCATTAAGAACGGAGATCACCCATACAAGACATTTGGGCGCCAAACCCTAAACAAAAGAATGGACATTATAGTTGGGCGGGAAACGGAAGATTTTGCACTATAATTGCAGGCTCCAAACCGTCCATTCGCTCTCTTGCTCTCTTGCTCCTGTGCTTTTATCCGGTCGATTCGTAACCTCGTGGCTGCTCCTGTGTACTCGTAGTTGGGCTCGCTCCTGCTTGCCTGTTGCCTCTTCTGAAAAGACTGTTGAACTTTCTGATCCGTTCGGATCTACCTCGTGTCGCGTAACGAAGACCTATGTTGGTAACTGGCAGCGGAACCGAAGGCCCGAGATGAGATGAGATGAGATGAGATGAGATGAGAAGAGAGGAAGACCATATCCATCGCCACGGTCAGTAAATCCCGACCGCGCCTGTAGGTCGATTAGCCAAGTTTTCCTCGCCAGGAAGACTTCTTTTGAACTTGCAAGGAAACATATCGTATCGACGATATCGATAACTGTGCTCGAAGAGTACCTGTTAAACCAACCAACACAGGTCTTCATCACAGCAGACGGTCCAGCCTGCTAGCCGGAGCAGTAAAAGCAAGTAAACAAGTGGGACCAGGAGATCTCCTGACCGACACGTGGGTGCTGCGGTGAAAAACATCCGATCAGCTATTCGGAATTTCTCCGAGTTATCACGAGTGGTGAGCATGAGTCTCGAAATCCTACGAATCTAGTTTAGGATAGATATTGATAGGGGAGGGTTTAAGGATTAAGGATATTTGTAATGTGTGCCCCTATTTATTTTGTGCCGTTCGTTCCTCGTTTCCCTAAGATCGACTATATAACTGTTTGTAAGATTGTACTGTCATTAATCTGTGCTTATGACATGTATTTCATAATCTTAAGTATCATGCAATAAAGATTTTCCATTTCGTACCATTCAAACCAAGTCTACATGAGTTTTATCTCCATTACTGCTCTCGCATCTAAGTCCAGTGTCTAGAACCGTAAGGGAGAGTGATTCGAACCACTCACAGGTGTGTCTAGTGTTCCCAGACTGGCTGGAGACCAGAACAGGCAACAAGGCCTAGACCCGCACTGACATACAGGCTGCACAGAGCCGCGTGAATCTCACAGGCTGCGAGACACGCAGAGTCAGGAATCCCTTACAATGCTGCCAATGCAGCAGTAAAGGAGGAGGCAGTAGCAATATTGGATAGGATAAAAATAGATAAAGAGGATGTACTTAAAAGGTTAGCAGTCCTCAAAGTAGAAAAGTCACCCGGTCCGGATGGGATGCATCCTAGGTTACGGAGGGAAGTAAGGGGGAAAATTGTAGATGCTCTGGCCACAATCTTCCAATCCTCCTTTGATATGGGGATGGTGTGCCAAAGGACTGGTGGATTGCAAATGTTACACCCTTGTTTAAAAATTGGGGAGCTTAACATCAGTACGATAGCAAAAGGTGATGGGTAAACTTTTAGAGGCAATAATCCGGGACAAAATTAATTGGCATTTGAAAAAGTATGGGCTAATAAATGAAAGTCAGCATGGATTTGTTAAAGGCAAATCGTCTTTGACTAACTTGATTGAGTTATTTTATGAAGAAATGGAGAGGGTTGATGAGGGTAGTGCTGTTGGTGTTGTGTATATGGACTTTCAAAAGGTATTTGACAAAGTACCACATAATAGACTCTTTAGCAAAATTAAAGACTATGGAATTAAAGGGACAGTGGCAGTATGGATACAAAATTGGCTAAGGGACAGAAAGCAGAGAGTAGTGGTGAACAGTTGTTTTTCCAGACTGGAGGGTATACAGTGGTGTTCTCCAAGGGTCAGTATTAGGACCACTGCTCTTTTAGATATATATTATTGAACTGGACTTGGGTATACAGGGCATAATTTCAAAGTTTGCAAAAGATCCGAAACTCGAAAATGTAGTAAACAATGAGGAGGATAGTAACAGAATTCAAGAATACATAGACAGACTGGTGAAATGGGCAGACAAGTGGCAGATAAAATTTAACGCAGAGAAGTGTGAAGTGATACATTTTGGTAGGAAGAATGAGGAGCGGCAATGTGAACTAAATGGTACAATTTTAAAGAGGGTGCATGAAGAGAGAGACCTGGAGATGTATGTACACAAATCTTTGATGGTGGCAGGACAAGTTGAGAAGGCTGTTAAAAAAAGCATATGGGATCCTTGGCTTTATTAATAGAGGAAGAGAGTACAAAAGCAAGGAAGTTATGCTAAACCTTTATAAAACACTGAGTAGGCCTCAGCTGGAGTATTATGTTCAGTTCTGGGCACGACACTTTAGGAAGGGTGTCAAGCCTTGAAGAGGGTGCAGAGGAGATTTACTAGAATGGAACCAGGGATGAGGGACTTCAGTTCTGTGGCGAGACTGGAGAATCTGGAGTTGTTCTCCTTAGAGCAGAGAAGGTAAAGAGGAGATCTGATATAAATGTTCAAAATCATGAATAGTTTCCAGTGGTTGAAGGGTCGGTAACCAGAGCACATGGATTTAAGATGATTAGCAAAAGAACCAGAGGCAACATGGGGAAACTTTTTTTTATACAGCGAGTTGTTGTGATCTGGAATGCACTGCCTGAAAGGGTAGTGGAAGCGGATTCAATAATAACATTCAAAAGAGAATTGGATAAATACTTGAAGGGAAAAGATTTACAGGGCTATGGGGAAAGCAGGGGAGCGGGATTAATTGGATAGCTCTACCAAAGAGCCAGCACAGGCACGATGGGCCGAATGGCCTCCTTCTGTGCGGTATCATTCTATAATAATTATATTCTATAATATGATATTGCATCAGTTTGTGATTTGGGCACTAGTGCATGATAGAAGATAAATCAGTCACAAAGAGATTAGTTCCTTCAACAGTTCCTACAACGGTGACCACACTCCAAAAAAAGTACTTCATTGGCTGTAAAGCGCTTTGAGACGTCCGGTTGTCGTGAAAGGCGCAATATAAATGCAAGTCTTTCTTCATGAAAATTAAGCCAATGTTTGGTCACCTGTACAGGAAATGTTTTATGCAGCAGGCAGGAAATGATGCTCAGATCCTCTGGGCACAGCTGCATTGCCATGTCTAGTCTTTCATCTTGAAAAATCCCCCTAAACTCATTGCAATTTTTGTCATGTAGTCCAGAAAAAAATATATTTGATGTGAAGGATGCAGTATTCAGCCAAACAACAAAGAATTAGCTTTCCATAGCAGCCTATTAAAAATACATTTCCCTTTGAACTTCCCAAATACCATAAAATCTAGTATATAAATCATATCTTTAAGCAATCTTGCAGTACACCTTAGTTACTGGGTTTAGCAACCTCTTACTCCCTGATTGTCCAGCAACTTCTATTAAAATACTAAGTCGACAGTTAATGTTTAATGCAGTCCTCTGCTTTAAACAGATACCATGGCTCAATTTAACTGCTGGGCAAGAACATACCAAAGTGAGCTGCATGCCAGTCCGGAAGCAGCAGCAGACAGGCTCGGGCGATTTTAACGGCCGGGCCTCATTAACATGCTGCTTGCCGACTTCCCGACCAAAAAGCTATTAACGTCGGGCAGCTGGAGGCCACCACCGGGAACCCATGGGAACGGTCCCAGGCACAAGGGAAGTGTTACAAGGAGAGAATTCCGGTCATGGTGTGGGGAAAGTCAGAGCTGCAGAGGCCCGAGGTTTCCTTGTGGGGCTCGAAGGAGCACTCCTGCTCCTGTTCTTCCTGACCCACAAGAAAACTAAAAACAAATTTAAAAACTTACCACGTTGGGCCTCTTCGAGCCCTGGTTGCTGCTCCTGGCGGGGAAGCCATCACTGGCCCCCTGCTCAGGCCTCAGGTTGAAATAGTAGATGATATTATCGGAGCCCGATATATATATATATATATATATATATATATATATATATAAAAAGAGGGCCCAACCAGCTTGGGGCAGATTTCCTTGCAATCTGCAATTTAATATTGGAGTCGGCCAGATTGGGGTGGGAAAGGAGTGGGCAAGTCCCATGCTCCATTTTAACTGCTCCCCCCACCTAGTTTCCACCAGCCAAGGGGAGTTAAAATGAAGTCCACCGTGTCAGGTATAGACCAGGTGGAGGTAGTTAAAATCAACCCCAATGATTCAATTAGATGAATCGGCAACAGGTAGGAAAGTTTAATATTGATCTTGATTGGATCCTCGTCAACAGATCTGTTTACAACAGGAATTTTTTTTAAAAAGCATATTAAGAGAGTCTGATTTCGGGTGGTAGTAAAATATAAGATTAAAAAATGCAAACTCTTTAATTACATATACGGAGATAGCAAGGCTATTTTTCAAAAATGCAAATGGTACCAGTTCACTAAAGGCACCTCTGAAAGTGTATGAGCTTTTGATATTCTAAATCTTTTCATCAGTGTTCTGAGCAGTTACAAAATTGTGAAAGCGCATTTCATTTGGCACGTTCTTAAACTGACATTTTCACTGTTCTCCTGTTCAATGAACCATTATGCTGCTGTCATTTGTAGTCCTGTAATAATCTGTTAAAAGTGTTTACAGTGTGCATTTTATAGGCTGGTGGTTAGCTTATTAATCGATCATGTCTCTCCAGAGGGAAGAAGACAGTAATCCACGAGCGTCAGGAAGCGAAGGAGAATTAAGAGCGGATCAAGTGGATTATTGCTTGTATGACTTGGCTAAATCTTACTGTCTGCTGTTTCATCACATATTCATTAGAAATTGCATGAATAGTGACATCTGCTTAATATGGATTATAGCATGGGTAAAGGAAATCTAATAAATACAATATACAATGGGAAACAGTATGATGTCCACTTCATTCCATGAGTAAGGAAGGTCTGATAGCCACTTATAGAAGAAATCTTTGGAGAAATCTCTTAAATTCAGCAGATTTGTTCTCGACTGAAATCGGCTCAGATATTTAGGCCGTGATTTTGCTGACCTTGGTGGATCCATGGCGGGTGATGTCGGTGGCGGGTCGCGACCCCACTGCTGGCTCCATCCCGCTGCTAAAATTAATTTCCCTTGATTGGGCTTGTTAAGCCCGCCCAGCGCACTTCCTGGCCAATTAGAGGAAGCGGGTCTGGTGATGTCATTTGACGACGCGTCATCAGCCGGTTTCCTTAAAGGGACCATGGCCAACTTTATTTTGACATTTGTGTTGTCAGTGTTCTACAAGCATTGAGATGCTGCAAACACTGACAATGACTGCAAAAAGGCACACGGCTGCACCCAGGTTCTCCCATGACTCCCTCCATATGCTTATGAAGGGAGTCACAGCACGCAGGGAGGTCCTCTTCCCTGCCCATGGGCGGAAGAGACTTTCCCAGGAGACCAAGGCAGCCTGGTTGCACATTGCAGAGGAGGGCAAAAGCAGGGATGTGGTCAGGAGGACCTGGGTACAGTGCCGCAAATGTTTCAATGATCTCAGTAGATCATGAAACGTTAGTACATAGCCACACTCAACCTCATCCTGCTGTGCCTCTCATCACATTCCCATCACTCTGCCTTTCCTACCCTACTCCTGCACATCCTTATTCACACCAACTTACCTTGCACCTCCACCCATCCCTCTCTATCTACATTATCACATCCCCATCTCACTAGCCATCCCTCACACTCACCCTCATCCTAGTGCAATCATACCAACTAACAACACACAAGGGTAGCCACTTGGGTGTTTTATGCAATGTTCATGTAAAGTTTCTGTTAATGGGGTGTCAAACTTTGAAACCTTTATTTTCAGCGCTTTGCATTCTTGGACAGATTTGTGTGCACCTTTGGAAGTGGCTTAGTAAGTTGCAGTGAATGATGAGACATAACGGTACCCCCTGCAATGGTGATGAGTGTGAAAGAATGGCTTGGGCATTGTAGCGATACTTTATGGTGTTGGTGTGGCTTGGTGCCAACCTGGTGCCTCTTGTGGCAGCCAGGGTGTACAGCCTCAAGTGAAGTAAATCAGGCCATGGTGAGGCCATGCCTGGCCTCCCGGGCAGCAATGTGGTTGGGTGCTGATGCCCTCTGTCCTGTGCAGCATCAGTTGATTGTGGAGAAGGTTGGTGTTATTGTTGGTGCTGCTGGTGTGCCTGGTGCTGCTGGTGTTGGGACTGATCGTGGTCAGATTCTGAGGACCAAGGTGAGAGAGCATAAAGGGCACGGTTGCTGATGGAATAGATGGCAGGTGAAGTAGAGACGACAGAAGCGATCTGTCAACGGTGAGTGAGTAAATGAGGTCAGACTGGTTGGAGACTTGTGTAAAGACTTGCAGCATTCTGAATCTGTTGCGGAAATGCTGTGAGGAACAGCTTGTGGCTGAGGGAAGATATCTCTGTAAGGTGGGAGCTTTTACTTTACATTTGAAGCTGTCAACTCAACAACTGATTCAGTGGCCACTGAACTCCCGCCTCAGCTTGACAGACGTGGTCCATGACCAGCATAGACCCCGTGAGCGAGCTGCCAAATGCAAAAGATAAGCTGAAAATCATTCTTAAGTGGCTCTCAACAAGCCACTAATTACCTGAATTGGGTCGCCCGCCGGGCCTGCTCAGCGCTGACAGACTCGACATCGGGAAAGATGCGTGGAAACGAGTTAAGGGACCCGCTGTCAAAAATATCAAATTTCCCACCCGACCCACCACCAATCCCTCCCACTGATCCCCCCGGAAAATTCCGGCCTTAGTGACAGTTTTCCCACAATACTACATGGTGGAATTTGTAAAAACTAAACTGGGCTGAGAGCTGAGCCAGTTAACTGGGTGCTCTGAAAACACAGACGCTGGTATTCATTTTCCTTCTGAGATGTCTCTCCAAAGCAGTAATTTATTCTCTAACCCAGTACCGAGTTTTAGAATCGATCTGTATTCCAAATTGGCTTGCAATGAGAAAAGGGTGTTATGGGGTAAAGTTCCTCTGTGCACTATTATTAACAACAACATGCATTTATATAGTGCCTTTAATGTCAAAATACATCCTGAGTTGCTTCACAGAGTTGTAAGGAAAAATGAATGCTAAAGAAGGAGATATTAGGAAGAGTGACCAACAGCTTGTTCAAAGATATGGGTTATAAGGAAAATCTTAAAGGAGGAGAGGGAGTTGTAGAAGTTTTGGAGAGAGGGAATTGTGGAGCATGTGGCTGAAGGCACAGCTGTCAATGATGAGGTGAAGCGAGGGGACATGCACTGATAGGGGTGATGGGTGAGCAGGACTTGGTGTGAGATAGGATATGAGCAGCAGAGTTTTGGATGAGCTGAAGTTTACAGAAGGTGGACAACGCGAGGCTGTCCGGGAAAGCATTGGAATATTTGAGTGTTGGGGTGACAAAAGCATGGATAAATGTTTCAGCAGCAGATGGCTGAGGCTGGGGCAGAGATGGGCGATATTACGGAGGTGGAAGTAGGTGGTCATTGTAATGGAGAAGATATAGGCCTAGAAATTCGGTACCACCACGGCCGGATGTGAACTGCTGCCGAAAATGGTGGCGCTGGCAAGACCGAAAAATTGCCGCTGGGGACTAATTATCATTAGCCCAGCACTTAGCTCACCGTGTAACGCTGTCCTGGTGGCATTCGTCCCGGCAGGAGGCTCCAATGTAGCCTGGCCCAAACGCTGTTGCTGCTAGAACAGCCTCTCTGAAAGCAAGGCTGTGAGTTCAGAAAGCATTGTCAGTCTCTTAAAGGGGCAATGCCTTCTGAAATGAAAAAAAATAAAAATGATATAAAAATATGCAGTTCAACTGCCTTCTGAAAAATAAATTAACATTAAAAAGAATTCCCAAATGGGAGTCTTCAGCTCTTAAAGCTGAATTCCCTTCCACACCAAAAAAAAAATGAGAGAAATGCTTCAGCACTAACACAAATGGCTTAGCAAGCCAGGGAAGGGGCACCCAGGGTCTCGCACGCAGCACTCCAGCTTGGTGCAGGAGGTCAACACTGCAAGAGAGTTCCTCTACCCACAGGGGGCAGGAGGCCCTCCAGAAAGAATGATGTGGGACCACATCACTGAGGCCGTCATTGCCAGCAGTGTCGGCCCCAGGACCTGGCTCCAGTGCCCAAAGAAGCTTCAGGACCTCAGACGAGTGGCCAAGGTCAGTGAAAGCATCTTCAAAAGCCGTCTCCTACCAACTGCACCACTAGTCTCACACACTGTTCAATGCACGACTCACCCCCCCCCCGCTTCCCCACTCCAGCCCCCACCAATCACTCACCTACCAACATTCTGTACCTAACACGAGGCACACCTCCCATTCCTAACCTCACCTCACCCCCTTGGAGGAGACGGTGCTGGCCATTCTTGGCAGGGGCATGGCTGAGCCCTTGGGCAGCAGTGGTGCTGAAAGGATACAAGATGCTGGTATCCTCATACATTATCCTCCTTCTGGGAAGAAGAAGAAGAATCACTCGATTTGACACTGCCAGCCACCAGCTCCTCAAGGTCGACCAGCAAGGTCATGTGCAGTGTTGCCCACTGGGGTAGCACTGCATCACATCAGTAGGATAGGCAAAGGCACACACAAGACAGACACTAAGGGAATACATAAGGGTGATGAGTTGACTTCTTCATGTCATATTGTATGGATAGATGTATAAAGTTGGATTGGAAAGTTTGCTTTGTGGTGGCTTTTATTTTAGCATTGTGGCCAAGAGGACGCTGTGATGATCAGTAACAGAGGGGAGGTAAATGTAGGACAAATGTTGAAAGGGGAATTGGGGTTGTGGTCACTGGTACCGCAGGCGGATGATTCTATCCTGGATATCCTGGCCAGAAAGGGTCTGTCTGGGTTGCATCCTTCCTTCTGCTTCCTCCTCTTCTGCGTCTTCCTCGTCCCTCTGCGAGCAAATGCTGTAAAACTGAAATAAAAGCAAAAAATGCTGGAAGTCAGGCAGCATCTCGACCTGAGACGTGAACTCTGTTTCTCTCTCCACGGATGCTGCTTGACCTGCTGAGTATTTTGCAGCCTTTTCTATCTTCTCAGAGGCCTTCCTTTACCATCCAAGGCTACGGACCAAAAGCTGGAAAGTGAGATTAGGCTGGATTGCTCTTTTTGGGCCAACACAAACGATGGGTCGAATGGCCTCCTTCTGTGCCATAAATTTCTATGATTCTATGAAACTCCCAGCTACCGTGGTGAGATTCAAATTCATGTCTCCAGATCAACTAGGCCAGGCCTCTGGATTACTAGTAACGTAACTACTATGCTAGCGTCCCCTAATTGCCTAATATTGTTGTTGTTCATCAAACCTGTGTGAAATATTGAATTTTCACTTTTAATTTTAACACATAAAGCAACACTTGCAAGCCAAAAATTAATCACCTGAATGATTAGAAGTAGGTCATTTTGTAATGTTGTTACTCATGTATATTAACAAGGGCACTGTAAACAGAAACTAACGAACACATGTCTATACAAATCTTAATATATTCCTCCTACTGATTTAACAACTTTACATAAATGAAGCTATACTTCACTGCAGCACTGCATTGAATTAAAAGACCTGTTTTGTGATGCCATACATTTGAGGGATTTGAGACCTTCAAGAGAAAAATATTGTTTCTCCTGGTTCTTAACTGGTTTAATATCACATTTGTCTGTCACTGACAGCTCTAGTTATTAATTTGTCCCATCTCACACTGAAGGAGAATGGTAGTAATAAATCAATTCTATCAATGTTGATTATTTGCCTTTAGTCATCAGCTGCCTCGGTTCGAATCTTTAGATCTGCCTTCCTAAACTTCTCACCATCGCCTTTAAAAACCTTCTCAAAACCCTTCTAATCTCCCCCTTCCTGATTTGGAGTCTGTTTCCTTATGCCTATTTTTGAAGCACCTTGGGATATTTATTTATATTAAAGGTACAATATAACAACAACAACTTGTATTTAGATCGCACTTTTAACATAGAATAACGTCCCAAGGTGCTTTACAGTGCTGTGAGGGGAAAAAACGGCTGATGAGCCAAAGAAGGAGAGATTAGGAGGGGTGACTAAAAGTTTGGTCAAAAGGATAGATGTTAAGGAGGGACTTAAAGGAGGTGAGGAATGTGGAGAAGTTTTGAGGAGGGAATTCCAGACAGTGAGAGCTAAGCGGCTGAAAGCATGGATGCCGATGGTGGTGCGAAAGGTGCTGGACATGCACAAGGAGCTGGAGTCAAAGGAATAGAAAGTTTGGTGTGAGGTGGTTGTAGGGTTGCAGGAGGTTGCAGAGATGGTGGGTGGAGGACAAGGCCATGGGGCAGTTAAGCACAAGGATGAGTGTTTTAGATTTTGGGGAACAGAAGCCAATGTTCAATTGGGGCTTCTTTCATTATAACAATTCAGATTACAGTGTGATATGACAGAAAGGATGTGACAGGGTAGATAAGAGCAGAATGTTTCCAATAGTCGAGGGGTCTAGAATGAGAGGCCATAGACATAAGAGTAAATGTAGGAGATTTAGAACGGGGAGCAAGAGAATTTCTCAATGCAGAGACTGTAGACTTCACATCCAGGGTTAGTGGGCATGAGGATGTGAAAGGTACTATATAAATACAAGTCTACTTTATCTTTTCTGTTTGATACACTTCCTGGGAAAAGAAGTCGGACCACGCACCTAAAGTTTGGTTACCTTTCCTTAACATTGTAAATACAAGGTATTGTTACATCTCACATATTGGCAGTTCTCATGGAATAGTGGCAGTAAACTTCTAGTCTCACCTAAGTTTTATTCAGAATAGTAACACATTTCAAAGTTTTATTTTAATTCATTCTGAGATGTGGGCATCACATAAAGGCCAGCATTTATTGCCCATCCCTAGATGCCCTTGAAAAGGTGGTGGTGAGCCTTCTTCTTGAACCACTGAAGTCCGTGTGGCGAAGGTACTCCCACAATGCTGTTAAGTAGGGATTTGTAGGATTTTGACCCAGCGACGATGAAGAAACAGCGATACATGTCCATGTCAGGATGATGTGTGACTTGGACAGAAACTTGGCGATGATGGTGTTCCCATGCACCTCCTACCCTTGTCCCAGGTAGTGGAGGTGACGGGTTTGGGAGGTACTGCCGAATTGCTGCTGTGCATCTTGTAGATGGTACATATTGCAGCAATGGTACACCAATGGTGGAGGGAGTGGATGTTTAAGCTGGTAGATGGGCTGCCGATCAAGTGAATTGCTTTGTCCTGGATAGTGTACAGCTTCTTGAGTAACTTTGCAGCTGCACCCATTCAGGCAAGTGACGTGTATTCCATCACACTCCTGAGTTGTGCCTTTTAGGTGGTGAGGATGCTTTAGGGAGTCAGGGGGTGAGCCACTTGGCACAGAATCCCTAGCCTCTGACCTGCTCTGGTAGCCACGACATTTATATGACTGATTCAGTTCAGTTTCTGGTCAATAGTAACCCCAGGACGTTGATGGTGGAATTCGACAATTCCCCCAATTCAGCACCATGCCAATCCATTCCCCCGACCCTGAACCTGCCAACCCATTCCCCCCGACCCTGAGCCTGCCAATCCATTCCCCCAACCCTGAGTCTGCCAATCCATTCCCCCAACCCTGAGCCTGCCAATCCATCCCCCCCGACCCTGAGCCTGCCAATCCATTCCCCCAACCCTGAGCCTGCCAATCCATTCCCCCGACCCTGAGTCTGCCAATCCATAACCCCAACCCTGAGCCTGCCAATCCATTCCCCCCGACCCTGAGTCTGCCAACCCATTCCCCCCGACCCTGAGTCTGCCAATCCATTCCCCCCGACCCTGAGTCTGCCAACCCATTCCCCCCGACCCTGAGTCTGCCAACCCATTCCCCCCGACCCTGAGTCTGCCAACCCATTCCCCCCGACCCTGAGTCTGCCAATCCATTCCCCCTGACCCCGAGCCTGCCAATCCATTCCCCCCGACCCCTAGTCTGCCAATCCATTCCCCCGACCCCGAGTCTGCCAATCCATTCCCCCCGACCCTGAGTCTGCCAATCCATTCCCCCCGACCCTGAGTCTGCCAATCCATTCCCCCTGACCCCGAGCCTGCCAATCCATTCCCCCCGACCCCTAGTCTGCCAATCCATTCCCCCCGACCCTGAGTCTGCCAATCCATTCCCCCGACCCTGAGTCTGCCAACCCATTCCCCCCGACCCTGAGCCTGCCAATCCATTCCTGCCAACCCTGAGTCTGCCAACCCATTCCCCCCGACCCCGAGCCTGCCAATCCATTCCCCCTGACCCTGAGCCTGCCAACCCATTCCCGCCAATCGTGAGCCTGACCACCCTGAGCCTGCCAACTCAAATCCTGCTCAACTCTAGAACCTATACCTAGTGGTTAAAGTCTTAACAAATTTATCATCATGGAAAACTAAATAAATTAAATTAATTGGCTTTATTAACCTATTATGTTTACATATTACATCACTGAAGTTAACCAACAGACACCACATGGCCACGCATAGTCCTGTCTCCATTCAACTTCACTCTCTCTTGTCCCCAGAGTACTTTTCTTTTGAAAGAAATATTAACCTAGACATTACCATTTGAGATGTCAGTGGATGAAATGTTAACACTAAATTTCATGGTGTATACATCTGTACAGATAATAAAGGAGTTTTAAACATCAATATTGTGAGCAGTGGTTTCAAGGCTATAAATCAGAATATTTTGACATTTACAGTGTTAGCATCTCTGCAGCTATGGTTACAAACATCCAGTATTGACAACACCAAGATATGAACTATGATTCAAAGACATCTTTTCAAAACGAGCAGATTCATAGATCGTTCTGCATCAAGAACACATGAAGTACCGAAGTGGGCTGGGCTGGGTTGACCTATGACTCCATTGGTATCCAAAAATGTACCTTAATGTGAGTGACTCAAGAAGATACCACGGCCTGGAATTTTCACTCGGTTGCGCTGGTTTTTTTCAGCGTACTTCGCCTGAAATCAGCCAAACCAGCGCAAAATTTTAAGCGCAAATTACGGTCAGCGCAACTCAAGATTCCACGATCTTTTAAAGTAGTTTAAAAAACATTGTGCTAGAAGCCGGCCCGCCCACAAAACTGAACACGCCCCAGATCGATTTAATCACCATGGCGAATTTCCGCTAATTGGGCTCGTTTGTAGGCCTTCGAGGAGTCTCTAAAAATTAAGCTGGTTCTTTTGGGCCCAAGGACACTAATAGGCACATTTTAAAAGCTTTTGAACATAATTTTTTTTTATTTAATAAGTAACTGACTACTGCATCCCAATATAACTAGCAAATGGTTCTGTATAGTTTTTTTTTTAGTCATTTTCAGTTATTTAAAATTGGGTTACTCACAGACTAGACACTGTGATTAAAATGCTTATTTTTTTGTGATTAAACCCATTTTCAGCTGTATTAATCAAACTGCACCAGGTTACCACTGTTAAATATATCAAGGAACATCTTTTAAAGCAAACATTTAAAAAAAATTACTTTCTGAAACGCTGCCTGATCGCGCTGATTCATGGCAGATTTTCCGATCGGAGACACGCAAATGAGATTGAGTGGAAACTTGAGGGGAAAATAACACTTGTTAAAGCTAGCACAATTTTGGGCGCAATCTACGTCCGGGCTACCGATTGCACCCAAATTGGAAACTCTACCCCAACAACTTAAAAAAATCAATTTGTTGAAAAGAATTAAGACCAGCTTTGATGTTGCTTTGAAATTTTCTACCATTTCTCTTGATTTAATAAAAGTATTTAGATAAACTCAGTAAATGTTTGTCACTTGATACTGCAGACATTGATTTCTAGGCTCAGGTGTCTAAATATGGAATGTCTTTCATTAGGAATCTTCTACAGTTTGACAGGGTGCCATGACATAGTGGCTGAGGAGCTCAGCAATATATTTCAAAATTTGGCACAGCAGCCAATCCATGGCCAAGTATAATATAAGAAACCTATTTTGAGCCTATGGCTCTCTGTGATCTCTGAAATCTAACTCTCTAATTTAGTTAAAAAAATGTGAATTTGGAACTTCTAATCAAAGTGCATGAAAAGGGAAGGAGGGGCAAGTTGTCTTTTACTTTCATTTCTTATTTTCTTGTTTTTTCCTCTTTGCAAATCTCCAGGCCCAAATAATTCAATCAGAAGACCAAGACATGTTAGTATCAGCAACTTGAGATATCTGCAAATGGAAACAAGGATTTAAACCTCTGTAATGTGGCCCCTCAGATTCCATGGCACACACTATGTGGTCCACAAGAAGAAAAACATTGGAGCAGAAGCAGCAGAATCTCCAAAGGGAAGCCATGCTCTGTCCTGACATCACTGGAAGTTTATGTTAAACATAGCATTGGCCCGGATTTTCCGATTGGAGGCTTCCTGCGTGTGGATGCCTCCAATCTGGAAAAAATCTATGAACTTACCTGCTGGCTCCGTAGGTCCCGACATTTCCGCTCCTGGGCCTCTCCTGGTGCGCGCGAGCAGAGGCTCAGGTATCCCAGGGGCGCAGGCAGTTTGCAAGCGTCCCTGGGATCACGAGGGCCATAGGGAACCTTCATTCCTTCTAATGAAAGAAGGGAATCCCCCTTCACACTTTTGACAGGTCTCTCTGGTAGACCTGTCAAATGTATGAATGGGGGTCACTCAAAAAACACACTAAAATATTAAATACATTTTTTTTAAATCACGTATTTAAAATTAGTTAAAATTACATTAAATATTTTAAACAAATTTAATTTTTTGAAAAAAAGAATTAAAGTTTTTTACAGGGCTAAAAATAAGCTTACGTTTTTTAAAAGTATTTTAAAATTATAAATGAGTGAAACAAAAAATATTTTTTTACTTTTTTAAACTCTTATGCTGGTAAAAGCAGGCCTTATGCCTGCTTTTACCAAGCGTAAGATTTTTAAAGGTTTTCAGCGGGCGGAGGTTCTGCAGAAAGCGGAACTCTCCCCCCCGCAGAGGCCCTTCTCCAGGGCAGGTGGATGATCTGTCAAGAGGATTCTTGGCAGATCGGAAGTGCCGGTTTTCAGTGCATGTGCTTTGCATGCCTGAAACCGGCACTTACAAGGCCCCTACGGGTGTGTACACAGCTCGTACACACCCATAGGCATCGGAAAATACGTTTCTGTTAAAAAGAACTGTGCAGCTGAACTGGAAATCTTCTGTTCCCCCTCTTGCATTGAATGCTGTGTTGAACATGGTTGTTCCTGGCCTATTGGGTAATGGAACTGTCATACCAAGGAAGATAGTCAGACAACAACAACTTGCATTTAAAGAACGCCTTTAAGATAGTAAAATGTTCCAAGATGTTTCACAGGAACGTTATCAGACAAAATTTGACACTGAGCCACATAAGGAGATATTAGGACAGGTGACCAAATGCTTGGTCAAAGAGATAGGTTTTAAGGAGCATCTTAAAGAAGGAGAGAGAGGTAGAGAGACAGAAAGGTTTACAAAGGGAATTCCAGAGCTTAGGGCTTAGATAACTGAAGTCACAACTGCTAACTTTGGGGCAAAGGGAATTGGAAATGCACAAGAGGCCAGAATTGGAGGGGAGCAGAGAACTCGGTGAGTTAGAGGGCTGGAGGACATTATAGATATAGGGAGGGGCGAGGCCCTGGAGGGATTTGAACACAAGGATGAGAATTTTAAAATTGAGGCATTGCTGGACCGGGAGCCAATTTAGGTCAACGACCATGGGGGTGATGGGTGAATTGGTCTTGGTGCGAGTTCGGATACGAGCAGCAGAGTTTATGATGAGCTGGAAGATGGCAAGGACGGCCAGAGGAGTATTAGAATATTCAAGCCTGGAGGTAACAAAAGCATGGATAAAGGTTTCAGCAGCAGATGGGCTGAGGCAGGAGCTCAGATGGGCGATATTACAGAGGCGGAAGTAGGACCTCTTGGTGATGGAGAGGATTATGAGGTCGGAAGCTCAGCTCAAGGTTAAATAGGATGCTGAGTTTGCGAACAGTCTGGTTCAGCCTCAGACAGTGGCCAGGGAGGGGAATGGAATTGATGGCTGGGGAACGAAGGTCTTGGTGGGCGCTGAGGACAATGACAAGGTTGAATACTGCTGGATGTAAGGTTAGATAGAAACTCTGGAGCTTTGCTTGGTTTACCTTTGTGGTGATAGTGAGTCTTGCAGGACTTTTCTGTCTGTTGATTAAATGGGTTGGGTTTAGTTGATGTAAGGAACAATGGCCTGTAATTTGCGGTCAGTGGCGAAGTAAAAGGTGCTCGTCGTTGGCCCCGAAGAAAGCTGCCCACACAGATTTTGCTAGCTCTTGGGCAAGAAGTTTGCCTTTTTCGACGTTCAGTTGATTGCAGTGCAGTAAATAGGGGATTCATATGGCGATGCTGCAGTGATGTCGACAAGCTGTCTAAGCAGCCAATCACATTGAAGAATTCTCACAGACAGGAAACCAGGAAATGAGAAGCTGCTTTTATCCAGACTTTTTAAAAATGTTACAAGGACTGAAATAAAGATTGGGAATTTCACAAAGGGATGAGGTAGAAGCTGCAATAATCATGAACAAAGAATTTTTTTTAAATTTTTTTTATCATAATGGAGAAATTTGATACTCCACACGTATAAAAATTAGTTTTTCAGGGCCAGAACACTTGTTTACCAGTCAATACAGTGTTAAAACCCCAGTTACACTTATTCCAAAAAGGCTTAACATTTAATGGGGTATTTAACAACAATATTACCGTGGAAAAGCCCAGGTTTTCGTCAGTTTCACTGATTTCACTGATTACGTTGATTGCCGGTTATGGGGTGGGGGTTCCACAGCTCAGCCAGTGTCGGAGCAGTGAATGACTGACCGCAACTTCAGGGTTTTCGCGTTTAGAGGCGCATGCGCTAAATCCTGAAGTTGCGGTCAGTTTCATAGGGTAATGATGGCGAATGCTGGTAGTTCGCCGTCATTATCCACTGCAATATCCGGGGCAATGCGTTTTTACGGAAAGGACAGATTATTTCTTGCTTGACTCTTTGGAGGTGAATCTCTGCATCGTCCGACGTTATAGGGGACAAGTGGGAGAATCCCTGCTGTAATTCACCTTCCTTATGTTCAAGAATAACATTTTGGATGAAAGTTTACTTAGAAATTGTGTCTTTGGATCAATGAACTTACTTTGTCAGTAAAAAACATCTTTAAAAAAAAGATATGATTCCCTCTTTCCCCATTGCTTAGGTTTTTTCAGGGTTACTGAACTGAATTTGCCCATATGTCTGCAACACTCCTTTCTGTCCTCTAATTGGCTAAGAGTTTCTGGGGGGAAAATTTGGTTGCTTTGCGCCTCCTGTTAGCGCCCTCTTAGGGCGCTAACGGGGGCACAAAGCAACAAGCGCCCGAGCGCAGCGCCACCAACGCCTCCTGCGAAATTCAGCGGGAGATTAGTGGCAGCGCTAACCATTAACGCCCTGCGGCGCTGAGCCGCCGGCAATGACGTCATCGCCGTGCTCGCACCCCGGCCGCGATCTTCGGTAGCGCCCCCTGACTTACCGCCGGATGCTATGTCCGACGGGGTCAGGGGGGCCTACCTGCAGCCAGGGCAGCGCTATTTAAAGGCGAAGTGCTGGGCGGCCATTTTTGTTGCTGGCCGCCTGCCAGCACCTGCCTCCGCTCCCGTCCCCAGCCTCCTGACCTGCCCCCCCCCCCCCCCCATGGAGTGCCGGCTGCGCTCCATGAGCCCGGCACTTCTCTTGAGTGCCGGGCTCTTTTGCCGGCACTCCGATCCCCGGTGGCCCAGTTGGGTCCCGGGTCGTGCTGCTCAAGGCCCCTCCCCTTTAAGAAGGAGAGGAAGGCCTGCAATACCGCGGTGCGACGTGCCGCAGCTCGCTACCACTCAATTTCGGCCGCGGGGGCGCTAATTTTTCCGGGGCGCGACTCAATTTCTCCCCCTTTAGGTCTGTAATGGCCAGTGTTAGCCAATTGTGTTGATCCTTTCTGTTCTATCTCTTTGCCTTCCCTTCCCTCAGAGGAAGGGGCTCTGAATCAGCTGTAATCAGCCCAGTTTGCCACTGCTGTTTCTGACCTTGTTAGACATGTAGTTTGACATGGCTGGTTCCTGTTGTTCATTTTCCCTTTGTCATCCTGTTCATTTCTTCTGAAAAATCATTGATTATTCAATAAGTGTCAGTGGTTCTGTTAAATCTCATATGCTCCTGTGAGGAATGGTAGTATCTTCATTCTATTAACAGTCTGCTCTTATTTTGAACAATTTAAAACATCCACGTGTTTTTGAAGGTATTTTAATTGTAAGGCAACAATATATTTACTGACAATGAAATTGCCTGAACAAACACAGCACAGTGTGTGGTCGATTCCTGCACTCCTAAAGTGACAGGAAGAATATTGGAAAACAGACAGTGTACCGAAGATTGAGCATCCCTTTAAGTTACTCAAAGGCAACATTTGAAACAAAAGCTGCATTTTATCTTCAGTAACAACTATTTCACTTTTATATAGTATTGAAAAATATTAATACTTAACCTTTTCTACACATTGGGAAAAAAGAATTCAAATGTATATTCTGAAGTTTCATGTGATTTTCTTTTTATGTGACTGGACCTTCATCGAGGACGAATTCTAGAAAATGTTTTAAACTGTTTAACCCGTCCGTTGCCAAGATCCATATTTAAGTTTGAACAATCGAAGGTTCACCAGACTGGTTCCTGGGATGGGTGGATTGACCTTTGAGGAGAGATTGAGTAGACTACATAGAAACATAGAAACATAGAAGATAGGAGCAGGAGTAGGCCATTCGGCCCCTCGAGCCTGCTCCACCATTTAATGAGATCATGGCTGATCATCCAAATTCAGTACCCTGTCCCTGCTTTCTCCCCATATCCCTTGATACCTTTAGCCTTAAGAAATATATCTAACTCCTTCTTGAATATATTTAATGAATTGGCCTCAACTGCCTTCTGAGGTAGAGAATTCCACAGGTTCACCACTCTCTGGGTGAAGAAATTCCTCCTCATCTCAGTCCTAAATGGCTTACCCCTTATCCTTAGACTGTGACCCCTGGTTCTGGACTCCCTGACCATTGGGAACATCCTTCCTGCATTAGTTTGTCCTGTCCTGTCAGAATTTTACAAGTTTCAATGAGATCCCCTCTCATTCTTCTAAACTCTAGCGAATACAAGCCCAATCGTCCCAATCTCTCTTCATGCATCATTCCTGCCATCCCAGGTATCAGTCTGGTGAATCTTCGCTGCACTCCCTCCGTGGCAAGAACATCCTTCCTCAGATAAGGTGACCAAAACGGCACACAATACTCAAGGTGTGGTCTCACCAAGGCCCTGTACAACTGCAGCAAGACATCCTTGCTCCTGTACTCGAATCCTCTCGCTATGAAGGCCAACATACCATTTGCCTTCTTAACCGCCTGCTGCACCTGCATGCTTACCTTCAACGACTGGTGCACAAGTTCTCCCAGGTCTTGTTGCACTTCCCCTTTTCCCAATCTATTGCTGTTGAGATAATAATCTGCCTTCCTGTTTTTGCCACCAAAGTGGATAACCGCGCATTTATCCACATTATACTGCATCTGCCATGCATCTGCCCAATCACCCAACTTGTCCAAATCATACTAGAGTTTCTCTGCATCCTCCTCACAACACACACGCCCACCCAGCTTTGTGTCATCTGCAAACTTGGAGATATTACATCTAGTTCCCTCGTCTAGATGATTTATATATATTGTGAATAACTGGGGTCCTAGCACCGATCCCTGCGGTACCCCACTAGTCACTGCCTGCCACTCGGAAAAAGACCCGTGGTGGCATAGTGGTTAGCACTGGTGCCTCACAGCGCCAGAGACCCGGGTTCGAATCTGACCTCGGGTGACTGTCTGTGTGGAGTTTGCACATTCTCCCCGTGTCTGCGTGGGTTTCCTCCGGGTGCTCCGGTTTCCTCCCACTGTCCAAAAATGTGCGGGTTAGGTTGATTTGGCTATGATAAATTGACCCTTAGTGTTAGGGGGGGATTAAATATGTGGGGTTATGGGGATAGGATGGGATATGTTAGGGGGAATTAAATACGTGGGGTTACGGAGGTCGGGTGGGATATGTGTACTGTGGGGATTAAAGCAGGGACAGGGTACTGGATTTGAATGATCAGCCATGATCGTATTGAATGGTGGTGCAGGCTCGACGGGCCGAATGGCCTACTCCTGCTCCTAGATTCTATGTTTCTATGTTTCTATTCCAACTCTTTGCTTCCTGTCTGACAACCAGTTCTCTATCCAAGTCAGTACCTTACCCCCAATCCCATGTGCTTTAAATTTGCACGCCAATCTCTTATGCGGGACCTTATCGAAAGCCTTCTGAAAGACGAAATACACCACATCCACTGGTTCTCCCTTATCTATTCTACCAGTTACATCCTCAAAAAGTTCCAGTAGATTAGTCAAGCATGATTTACCTTTTGTAAATCCATGTTGACTTTGTCCGATCCTGTCACTGTTTTCCAAGTGCTCTGCTATTACATCTTTTATAATGGACTCTAGCATTTTCCCCACTACCGATGTCAGGCTTACCGGTCTATAATTCCCCATTTTCTCTCTCCCACCTTTTTTAAATAGTGGGGTTACATTAGCTACCCTCCAATCCATGGGAACTGTTCCAGAGTCTATAGAATTTTGGAAGATGACCAGCAATGCATCTACTATTTCTAGGGCCACTACCTTAAGTACCCTAGGATGTAGATTATCAGGCCCTGGGGATTTATCGGCCTTCAATCCCGTCAATTTCCCTAACACCATTTCCCTACAAATACTGATTTCATTCAATTCCTCCCTCTCATTAAACCCTATGTTCCCCGACATCTCTGGGAGGTTATTTGTGTCCTCCTTTGTGAAGACAGAACCAAAGTATGTATTTAATTGGTCTGCCATTTCTTTGTTCCCCATTATAAATTTCCCTGATTCTGACTGCAAGGGACTTACGCTTGACTTCACCAATCTTTTTCTCTTCACATATCTATAGAAGCTTTTACAGTCAGTTTTTATGTTCCCTGCAAGCTTACTCTCTTACTCTATTTCCCCCCTCTTAATTAATCCCTTTGTCCTCCTTTGCTGAATCCTAAACTGCTCCCATTCCTCAGGTTTGCTGCTTTTTCTGGCCAATTTATAGGCCTATATTCTCTAGAGTTTAGAAGATGGAGAGGGGATCTCATTGAAACATACAAAATTCTTACAGGGCTTGACAGGGTAGATGCAGGGAGGATGTTTCCCCTGGCTGGGGAGTCTAGAACAAGGGGTCACAGTCTCAGGATAAGGGGTCGGCCATTTAGGATTGAGATGAGGAGAAATTTCTTCACTCAGAGGGTGGTGAATCTTTGGAATTCTTAACCCCAGAGGGCTGTGGAGGCTCAGTCGTTGAGTATATTCAAGACTGAGATCGATAGATTTTTGGATATTAAGAGAATCGAGGGATATGGGGATAGTGGAGGAAAGTGGAGATGAGGTAAAAGATCAGCCATGATCTTATTGAATGGCAGAGCAGGCTCGAAGGGCCAAATGGCCTACTCCTGTTCCTATTTCTTATGTTCTTATGTAATCCACTTTAATCTTGATTTCTAGTACTGCTGCAATTTTTATTTAACAGTAATAGTTCACACCCACATACCATTTTCTGACTGAAATATAAAGTTTTTTTTCATTTGTTCTTGGGATGCGGGCGATGCTGGCAAGGCAGATTTTATTTCTCAGAACTAGTTGACGTGAGGACCCGTAGGTGTGGGACTGGTGTCATGTGTAGGCTGGACCAGATTGGGGTGAGCTCTGAGAGTCTCTGAGCCACCATTAGCAGGAAAGGTCCAACAGTAGGCTGTTCATACATCCTCATTTTCCGGGGACAGTCCCCCGGATTAGGTACTTTGTCCCCTTTAACCACGATTTAGTCTTAATTCTGATGTTGAAATGTTACTGAAATCCTCAAAGGTATATGAAGCTAGAGTGATTGGGTCCAGTGTCAATTACTTTAACCCGCCGACTTCCGCATTTCACTGGAGCACGTTAGGTTGCACGCACTCAACCCCCTCGGGAGAGGCGGTTTCGTCAATTACCATATGGTAATCTCTCAATTAGAGCGATATTAACACAATCCTTTGAGTATAACGTCAGGTCCACAGGTTTCCCGGGCTTCCTTAAACTCGCCAGTGAACAGACGAGTAGACAGCGACAATTGAGGGGGTCGATCTATCTCAGGGAAATATGCCAATAAATACTCAGTACTCACAGCAGCTTTCTTACCTGCTAGTAGGAAAGGGTTTGTTCATGGTACTTTTGCTGAGAGGTTACATTCTACACTATGGAGTTTTGCTCTGTCACATCAGGGTGGGTGCCGCTTATGCTGCCTTAGATTGGTCCTCAGATGAGGACCAAGATGACCAACGATATCACGAGCAACAGCACCTGCAGCCTGCTGGTCACAGACCTGTAGATTCACAGCAGAGAGGCGACCAGCAGAGAGGTGACCAGCAGAGAGGTGACTAGCAGAGAGGTGACCAGCAGAGAGGTGACCAGCAGAGAGGCAACCAGCAGAGAGGTGACCAGCAGAGAGGCAACCAGCAGAGAGGTGACCAGCAGAGAGGCGACCAGCAGAGAGGCGACCAGCAGAGAGGCGACCAGCAGAGAGGCGACCAGCAGAGAGGTGACCAGCAGAGAGGTGACCAGCAGAGAGGCGACCAGCAGAGAGGCGACCAGCAGAGAGGCGACCAGCAGAGAGGTGACCAGCAGAGAGGTGACCAGCAGAGAGGTGCAGCTCGCAGGCGGCACCATCCACGAAACACCATCTACAGTTTCCTTGACATGTTTGAACAGCAGTGTCTCAGAAGGCTCAGGTTGTCACATCAGGTGGTGGCAGACATCTGCAGCCTCCTAGAAGAAGACCTGCTGCCTGCTGGACCTGGTGGCCATGCATTACCAGTGGCTGTCAAAGTCACCACCGGCCTCAACATTTTTGCCTCTGGACCCTTCCAGGGCTCTGCTGCAGACATATCCAGGATCTCCCAGTCGGCTGCCCACAAATGCAGAAGACACTGATGGGTTGTTTGCCAGGGCCGGCAATTATGCCAACTTTCCCTGCGTTGATGCCAGTCAGAATGAGCGGGCACTCAGCTTTACGGCTCTCGCTGGCTTCCCACAGGTGTAGGGCGCCATTGTCTACACACACATGGAAATCCGACACCCTCAGAACAACCAGGAGTATTTGTCAACCACAAAGTCTTCCACTCGATTAATGTTCAGCTGGTGTGCAACCACAAAAAGATATTTATGCAGGTGTGTGCAATATTCCTGGGAAGCTGCCATGATGCTTTCACCCTACAGCAGTCCAAGCTCCTTGATCTCTTTGGACCTGGAAGCAGATTTAATGGGTGGCTGTTAGGCGACAAGGGATACCCACTTCAAACATGACTCATGACAACTGTGAGAAACCCGACCACTGAAGCCCAACAGCGCTAGAATGAATGCCATATCACCACCAGATTGAATAGGCCATTGGCATGATGAAGATGCGCTTCAGGTGCCTGGACAGATCTGGAGGCACCCTTCAGTACGCACCAGCCAGGGTCTCCAACATGGTCGTGGTTTGCTGTGCTCTGCAAAACATTGCGCAATAGCGAGGCGTGGACCTGCAGGAGGAACAAGGCGATGGGCTCAGATCCTCCTCGGATGATTCAGAGGGGGAGCAGGAAGAAGAAGAGGAGGAGGGTGATGAGGGCAATGCATCCCCAGCTGCTCACATTGCTGCCTAGGATGCCAGGGATGCCCTTATTAATGCATGGTTCACTTAGGTTGCACCAGTGCACCCATGACACCAAAACATGCAACGGCCATTTTTACCCCCACCCCCAATGCCACTGACACAAATCAATCCTGCAATCAAGAAACCATCCCTTGACCATCACCCCATTGGTCCCCATCAATTCATGTCTTCTCATTCATCATCAAACAAGTTAGAAGGCCACTTATCACCCAACAACCAAGAATGGAGAAGATGGGAAAGTGGTGAAAAGAAATTCCATTTATTTGACATAAATAAACAACATTTTCTCAGACACCCATGTGCATACCCATGTGCAACTACAAAGCCTTACTCCTCCTTTTTCTGCTACTCCTACGTGTTACAACCTGTGTGGCTTCAGCAGAGGTAGAGGCCGGCTGCTCACATCCCTGCTCTGACTGCTGAGATGCTCGTGGCCGACATACTCTAGGTTTTGGAGCCCGTGAGGGCCACTCCAAAGACTGTTCCACCTGCACCTGTGCAGAGGCAGACTCAGCCATCGGGAGACAAGGCAACATGTTGGGTACTGGCTGAGAGGTGGGCTGTGGGTGAGAAGTGGAAGCGCTTTGAGTGGAGTCCCCACTTCCATGATCCCTTTTGCCATCATCCCTCTGTTGGCCCAACCACATTTCACTGCTATCACTGTGCTGGAGAACACTTTGGTGCAGATCAGTGCAGCCCTGTAAGACCAAGGCTACAGTATCTTTCAACCTATTTAAGGTGGCAGACATTTTGGCATCCAAAGTCTGCACGGTGGTGTTGAAGGCTTGCATGAACTAATATGATTGGGTTGTATGACGGTCCATAGCGCAGGCCACTCTATCCATGGAAGATGAGATCATCTCAGTGGCCTGTGACATCACACCCCGCCCTCCCCATGCTTGAAGTGGACTCCTCCAATCTCTCTGCAATCGTGGTGAGTCCACTTTGAAGGCCTGTCAGTGCATCGCACATTGTCTGCTGCTGCTCAATGCTTCTACTCTTCATCGACAACCCCCCCGGGGTACAGCATCTGTGTCCAGCTGAGCAGAGCTTGGAGAGGGCTGCGACCCCGACGTGGACTCTCCACTGCTGTCCCTGCTACCACCATCTGCTCTTGCTAACTTGTGAAGTGTGAGTCACCAGGTGAAAACTCAACTATCTGCCTTACTGGTCCCACAAAAGTGTGAGTATCTGAGCTGGTGCATGGTCTGCATGAGTCCTGTGATGGTGCACCTTCGGAGGACTCAGCTCCTCTGAGGACTCGTCGCCCGCCACGTCCACCGAATTGTGCTGCACCTGTGGGAGATAAAAGACACAAATTAGTTGTGGCAAGGTAAGAATGTCGCAAGTTATCATTATGAAGATGATCATATTTCACTTGCTGTTGCAACCAAGTCAACATGACCGAGTACTGTATGGCATGTGGGTGTCTTTTATTTAATTGTGTCACCAGGTAGCTGCAAGCTTCTCCTCTCCCCATCTCCGACAGCCAGGGACACCGAAACTCCACTTATTTCCAGTGCCTCTTCCTCTGCAGTTCTGAGCTGCGTGATCTGTGGAGGGCCCCCTCCGGTTCTCTCCCTCTCCCTGATGTTCTGTGCTCCCTTCTCCTGAAAGGAGGGAAAGAACAGACCTATGAGTGAGTGTAATGGCATGTGTTCATCCAATGAATGGAGTGCATTTGGTGAGGTTGACTATGAGGAAGAGGCATTGCATAAGAATGAGGGTGAGTGGAAGTGGTAGATGGATAGGTGGGGATGTGAGGAAGTGCATAGAAAGAGAAGGATGGGTGCACCTGCAAGGTAAGGTGTGAAGAGTGATGTGATGGAGTAGGCTTGAGAAGGCAGAGTGAGGAGGTGGGATGATGCGTGCGCACAGCAGGATGTAGGTGAATATGCCACTGTACTCACCTTTCCTGACCCGCTTAGGTCATTAAAGTGCTTTTGCACTGAATCCAGGAGCGTGGCACTACGCTCCTGCTGCTGACCTCCTCCACTACCTCCAACCATGCCTTCTTGGTCTCAGCTGCAAGCTTCTTCTTCCCGTTGGTAGGGAGGAGTATCTCTCCCTGACTCCTCACAGCCCCCAGGGAGGTGTCATTGAAATGAGGCACAGCCTTTGCCCGTCTGGACTCCATTCTGCCACTTGCTTCTCTTTTCTTCCCAACTCCAAACTCCTTTAACTTGCTTGTTTGAAGTATCCCTTTAAACACTGGAGTTGAGATCGTGTCACGCCCGCTGCCACTGCTTGGACACGAAACCCGGAATTAAAATTATAATGAGGTGGCTGAGCTAAAAAGCCACATATAGACGCACTGCACTAACATCTGGGTTTCCCGCGCGCTATCCATCCCTCCCCCCCACCCCCCGACCCCTGTGTGCCGTTGGTCTCCCCCGACACCCCCACCCCACTTCCCCACCAGAGCGCAGCACGTCGCCAACTTAAAATCGGGGCCATAGAGTCTACAGCACAGAAAGAGGCCATCTGCCCCAAATGATCAATGCCAGCATTTATGCTCCACTCGAGCCTCCTCCCGTCTTCTTCTAACCCTATCAGCAGCGCAGCATAATATTGCACGAATAGTACAGTACATTCCTCCATATTGGATTAATGCATTTTGATTATGCATGGATGTGCAAACATTCAGTTTTAAATCAAAAGAATTAGTTAATTGATGTTTACATTTTTATGCAAAGAGCCAGCTATGTGCACGATATCTTCAAATATTCTGGGAGGGTAGGTAGACAAATAGTGCATCACCTTGTAAAGTATTTAAAAGAGGTTTAGCACCCAACAAAAGAACGAACTTGGATTTATATAGGACTTGTTATTTCCACAGGGCATCCCAAAGCATTTCACAGCCAAAAAATTACTTTTTGAAATCCTTGTCGTTATGTCGGCAAATGTGGTAACAACTTGCACCCAGCAAGGCCTTACAAACAACTATTATATAAATGACCAATTCATTTGTTTTCAAGGTGTTAGTTGAAGGATAAATGTTGGCCAGGACCGTGGGAGAACTCCTTGTTCCTCTTTGATAGTGCCATGGGATCTTTTACGTCCACCTGAACAGGCAGATGGTGCCTCAGTTTGATATCTCATATCAAAGACAGCATCTCTGACAGTGCAGCACTCCCTCAGGACTGCATTGATGTTTCAGCCTAGATTATGCGCTCATTCCTGGATTGGAGCTTGGACACACAACTTGTGATTTAGAGGCAACAGCTGAGCCAAGTTAACTCTCAAAAACAGTTAAGACTATTTCTTGGATCAGTAACCTACAACAAAAAAAACACAAGAACAGAGGTAAAATCCTTCACAACGCAAAACTGTGATGGAAAAATGAATTGTTACCTGTAGAATTAAAGTATGATTTTATCAGCCTATTATTTTTACTTGTGCCTAGAAATTGGAGTACGCCATAAATCTGCTGGTGCCACCATGGGCCGAAGTTAACGGCCGCCCGAAATAATAGCACAGGCAGTATTTTGGTGCAGTCAGCTAATTTAAATTAGCCCAGCGCTAAACCTATCGTGCAAGACTGGCTTTCCAGCGGTACTCTCAGCAGGAGGCCCAATTTAGCATAGCCGTAGCATCCCTGGAGCAAGAGCAACGTTATGTTAAAGCAAATCTGTCATTTTAGAAAGCAGTGTCAGTCCCTTAAAGGGGAATTGTCTTCTAAAATGAAAAAAATAAAAATAATTTAAAAATAGGCAGTCTTTAGCCCTTAGAGCTCAACTGCATTCTGAAAAAAATAAACATTAAAAATAATTCCCAACTGGCAGTCTTCAGCTCTTAAAGCTGAACTGCCTTCCACACCTAAAAAAATGGTAAAAAATGCTTCAGCACTAACACAAATGGCTCAACAAGCCAGGGAAGCGGCACCCAGCAGCTTGCACACAGCACTCCAGCTTTGTGCAGGGGGTCAACAGTACAATACTGGCCCTCTACCCACAGGGGCCAGGAGGCCCTCCAGAAAGAAGGATGTGGGACCAGATCACTGAGGCTGTCACTGCTAACAATGTTGCCAAAAGGTCTTGGCTCCAGTGCCCAAAGAAGCTTCTTAACCTCAGACCAGTGGTCAAGGTCAGTGAATGCATCTTCAAAAGCCGTCACCTACCAACTGTACCACTAGCTCATTGCAAGACCGCCCCCCCGCCGCCCCCCCCCCCCCTCCAGCCCTGCCATCACTCACCAATAATCTGTGACAAACCCGAGGCACACCTCACATTCCTAGCTTCACCTCACTCCTTTGGAGGAGACGGTGCTGGCAATTCTTGGCAGGGGCATGGCTGAGTCCTTGGCCAGCAACGGGACTGAAAGGATACAAGATGCTGTTATCCTCATACGTAATCCTCCTTCTCACATCCCACTTCTCCCCCATCCCATAATATCTTCTGATTTACAAGGTGCACATGGTTTAGGCATGCAGCTCTTGCTTTCCCACCCTCCCCTCGCTACAACTTGTGCCTTCTTCATTTCAGACACCCAAGAAATCCAGCCTGCCCAGCCAGTGATTGACCAAGAAGAGGGCGAGGAGAGAGAAGAAGAAGAAGAAATAGAAGAAGAAGACAAAGAAGAAGAAGAAAAAAAGAAAAGACACTATTACTCGATTTCATACTCCCAGCCACCAGCTCCTCAAGGTCGTCCTGCAAGACCATCTGCAGTTTCCCCACTGAAAGTCAGAAGCCTTCCACCAGCCATGCTGCAGCCGTTGGGATAGCACTATGTGACATCAGTAGGACAGGCTAAGGCACACACAAGATAGTCAATAAGGGAATGCCAAAGGGTGATTAGTTGATTTCTTGATGTCATATTGGATGGATAGATGTATAAAGTTGGATTGGCAAGTTTGCTTTGTGGTGGCTCTTATTTCAGCATTGTGGCCAAGAGGATGCTGTGATGGTCAGTAACAGAGGGAAGGTAAGGTGTGGGACAAATGTTGAAAGGGGAATTGGGGTTGTGGTCACTGGTACCGCAGGCAGATGATTCCATCCCGGATATCCCAGCCTGAAAGGGGCTGTCTGGGTTGCATCCTTCCTTCCGCTTCCTCCTCTTCTGGTTCTTCCTCTTCTGTGTCTTCCTCTTCTGGTTCTTCCTCTTCTGGTTCTTCCTCTTCTGGTTCTTCCTCTTCTGGTTCTTCCTCTTCTGCGTCTTCCTCTTCCCTCTGCGTGTGGATGCTGTAAATCTGAAATAAAAGCATAAAATGCTGGAAATACTCAGCAGGTCAGGCAGCATCTCGACCTGAGACATGGGGCTCGATTTTGCCAGGCCCGAAGAGGCGGGATTGGAGGCGTGTGAGTTGTTAAAATCACCAAACATGGCGGGCGGGCCCGATCCCGTCTCCATCCCGCCTCCGAGCAATATACCCACATGCGTGTTTTCTGACACCGTTTCCATCCCGCCTCCAAGAGGCGGGATAGGCCCTTAAGGCCCTTAACAACCAGTTAAGTGCCTCTATAATCCCATTTTGAGAGGCCTTTCTGATTTTACCACTTTTCCCACGTCCTGCACGTCTCCTCTGGAACACGCCAGTGAATCCTGGCGGCCTCACAAGTGGACTGCTTACTAACAGCTGCAGCTCCACCATTAAAAAGGAGTTTTCAGCAATCATCGTTTGCAGGTGGCAGAACTTTGTTGTCTCAGGTCTGGGGGAACTTTTAGCAGGCCTACTCATTGTTGTGGATGTTTGGAGCCTGACACCCATCTCCAGTGTGACCTCCTGGGAAACCCCTCTCCCCACCTTGACTGAGCGCTTCCTCAACTGAGGCATATACCAGAAGCATGGGAACCATTTATTTCCTTTCCTCCTGGACATCAGATTCGGACGCAGAGCAACCGCGGCAGCAGCAGAACCCTGAACAACAGCACCACCAACAGCAGCAACAACAACAGGAGCACCAAGCTGCTGCTCACCCACCTGAAGCTGCACAGGCCAGAAGGCGCCAGCGTGCGACCACATTGCTGCCTGGGATGCAAGGGACGCACTCATCTTGGCCAGATTTGCTTAGCCTGCACAATCAAACACTTTTGCCTCGCACCTTCTTATCAGACCATCGACAATGGCCAAGAACCTGCGGATTCCTATCACTCTGACCACCATACTGACAATTGCAAGTTGCTCTAAGCCCTCAATGTGGAAGTCCCATTAGCGAAATGACACACGCCACAACTGCAACAGTTTGCCATCAGAATTTTTTATGACAATAAGCAACTGATGGCTTTTCAAAATTAAACACAACATTACACCCAAGTGACTACCCTTGTGACTACTTGTGCATTATCTTCCTCTTACGCATGCTCGTACATGGTGCTTCCCCTGTGGCTTCAGCAGATGTGGAGGCCCCTTGCTCACTCTCTTGCTGCTCCTGCTTCGACACCTTTGGCGGGCGTCCTCTGGGTTTGCGAGCCTGTGAGGGCTCGGCAACAGTCTGCTGCTCCTGCGGTAATGCAGGGGTTGAGACGCCGATCTCAGTTGGGTGTGGACTCTGGTGGGGCTCTGAACGAGGGCTCTGCAGTGGCATGGTCATGTGAGTGCTTGGAGAGGAGCCCCCACTTCCTTGTTGTCTGCCACCAACATCCCTCTCATGGGTCAGCCCCACTTCAGAGCTAGCAAGTGGCTGGACAGCACCTTGCTGCACTGCAGGGGGGCCATGAGGACTCGTTTCTGCACTGGAAGTCCGACTCCAGAGGACTTCCATGAAGGTCTGGTTTCTATGCTCAATAGCTGACCATCGCTCCTCAAGAGATGCCAGTCTATTTTGAACAATTACATGTTTTCTACACTCTGGCGACTTAGCTCCTCCATGGCCGTAGCCATCCTCTCCTCTACTGTAGCCATCCTTTCCATGGAGGTTGCCATCTTTTCCACGGAGGTTGCCATCCTTTCCGTGGTGATGCGTTCATGCGCCAATGCCTCTACAAAGGCTCTGCTCATGTTTGCGCTGGACTCCTCCATTCGCTCGACACTCGCTGCAACCCTGAAGACAAAACCTGACAGAGACTCCTGCACCTGTTCCGGGAGTTCCAGCACCGCTCTCCTTCTGGATGGACCCGGAGGCACAAGGTCGACATGCAGCTGAGCCAAGCTGGCAGAGTCCTGCGCCCTCTGACGAGGACTCTCCACTGCTGACCCTGTCTCCACCATCTGCTGATGCTCACTTGTGAGCTGTGATACACCAGGTGACAACTCTACTCTATGTCCCAAAGGTCCCACTGAGGTGTGAGTGTCTGCGCTGGTGATGTGTGCACTTAATTCTGGTGACGGAGCGCCCTCAGAGGTTGCAGCTTCCTCTGAGGAGTCTGGAAGCTCAGGCTCTTCCTCATGGACAGTGGGGATGGGGGCTTTCGATGGTCCTGTGGGGGAGTAAAGGAAAGAGTTAGAGCTGTGAGGTCAAGTTTACATGCACAATGAATAGTGTAGATGATCATAAGTCAATGTGTTAGAGCATCAGATTCATTATCAGTGACTCATGCAATTTCAATGAGAGAGATGCCAAACTATTCTGTCACCAGCTTGCTGTGATGCGCCCGCCTGTCCGTCCCCCACTTGGGAATCCTCCTCGATCCCGGCGATTTCCAGGGCCGCCTCCTCCGAAATGGTGAGCTGGGCTACTGAGGGTGGCCCTCCTCCTGTCCTCGCTCTTTCCCTCTTATTGTGGGCTCTCTTTTCCTGCAATGAGGGACAGAAGTGGAGTTTGAGTGAGAATGAAGAAGTGAGTGAAGAGAATCCATAGCATAGATGCTTAGAAGGAGACAAAGGGCACTCCCTGTGTGCTGTAAGTTGTTGTCATTGCATCACAGTGATAGAGAGTGTGAGGGCTGCATGGTCGAATAGTTAAGTGAATGTGACCATAGAGAGAGAGGGAATGGGTAAGGGTGCAGGGATGTCAGTGTCAAGTAGGATGTGGAGGAAGAGGTTGGCAAAGCAGAGTGCTGGTGAGGAGAGGCGATGGGGATGAGATTGAGGGTGATGAGAAAGTCATACTCAGTTTTCCTGTGCGGAGAAGGTCATGAAACCTCTTTCTGCACTGCAGCCAGGTTCTGCGGAACATAGAGATGGCATTGACCTCCCGGGCCACTTGCAGCCACACAGCTTTAGTTTGTTGTGGTGGCTTTTTTCTCCCTGAGGAAGGGAAGAGCACCTCCTTATTGGTTCTTGCTCCCTCCACCAGAGCTTGGAGGGAGGGCTCATCAAATCGTGGAGCACATTTTTGCCTGCTGGTGGACATATTCATACAATAAATTCCTCAGTACAATCAGCATAAAGATTGCAGTCTCCAGAAGAAGCAAAGCTGCTTGCAGGCCTTAAAAGCAGCAGCACTGATGACGTCATCGGAGGCGACTTTCTGGATGGAGAGACTAATTGGGCCAAGGGTTCCCACACGCTGGAACTCAAGTGCCCAATTAGGGGAAATTCACACTTTTTTTCCCACATCACATCGGAGTCGGGGTCCTGACAGGGAAACCACCTGAAACGCCCCAGCCCGCCAACACTGGCAAAATCCAGCCCATGAACTCTGTTTCTCTCTCCACGGATGCTGCCTGACCTGTCGAGTATTTCCAGCATTTTCAGTCTTCTCAGAGGCCTTTCTTTACCATCTGAAGCCTTGCAAGCATCCAGCAGCACTCTCTGCACACTTTAAAAACTTTTAACATCTATTGCACCAAGCCACTACTTCAATAAAATATAAAAATAGCCCAAAACCTTAAATCCAAACTTACCTGAAGATGTGTTTGTCCCTTTAAGAAGCGCCGACAGCATCCCTGCAAGGCTGCTTCATGCTCGCTTTTCTGAGTGTGCTTAGGACCCGGTGATAAACAGAGCAAAAAGGTCACACTCTGCTCACTTAGATTTCAGGGGCCAGCGTTGCCAACGGCAGCGCTATAGCCCTTACCAAAATGATGGCTGCCATGTCCCGCGCTGGAGGCGGGCGGAAGTGAGGTGGCCACCAATTTTTTTCTGAAACGGGCCTTAATGGCCAACGCAAACAGTGCAAATTTCTAGGTCTTGATATGGTGTGCAAAATGATAAAAAATACTTTATTTGCCAACTTTATGACAGTTGCTTCAAATTTATTATTTAATTAATCAACACCTTCCAATATTTTTGCACCTTGTTATTATGTCTGTTACAATATTTAATTGTTTATAAATGTTTGCCAATCACTTGAAATTTTTATTTGCATCATTAGCATTTACATGAATTCTGGTGCATTTTATCAAAAAGACATTTTTCCTTCCAATATTTTAACCTTCCCTGTGCTGCCCGATCACCTTAGAGGAGCATATGGATAATTTGTTGCCAATGTCATTTGTAAACAACCACAAGGCGGGATGCAAGAGCACCCCAGGCTGTGTCACCTCCCAATTATCCCTCCTTCCCTGTGAGGGGAGAGCAGAGGGGAGGAATGCACGGCTTCAGTTTACTGCCCTTTATTCGACTGAGATCAGAAAATCATGGTGTAGGGAGCTCTGACACAGACCAGCGTCCTACCACTCTCGGCCATGGCAAATTGTGCTGCATATAATACTATAACTGTCATACACCAAGCTGTCTCTCATAATGAGAAAATTCAATTCAATTAACAATATCACTCCATGTGTTATCCAATGATAAAATGTGTTAATGAAGTAACTGTAATGGAAAATCTAATTAACATGGAAGGATAATGTGCTGTGACTCTTACAGCTTTAGCGATAGTTTATGAACATGCCTAAAAGTGAGGAAACTCCTAATACACAGGATTATTTAACTTTATGTTGAGCAATAGATCACTGACATTAAATTAACAACATTGTAACTGAGGTTCAACTGTTCGCAATTTTAGCACCCTAGGACTGGTATTATTTTATTAATTAACAGTTTCATTATATAGAACGGCAAATACTTCTCAAATATGGCTGGTTTATAACATTATTTTATTTCTTCTCTTTCATTTGCTCCCCTTGTCCTCTTCTCAAGGTCCTTCAGGGAAGGGAACCTGCCACTCCTACCCAGCCTGGCCTACATGTGGGTCCAGTCCCACACATTTGGCCCCGATTTTACTTCAAGTAGATTCCCTGCTCAGGCCTGAGGTAAAATTACAATCAGGTCTCAATGATGTCATCGGGCCACAACATGCTTATGTAAAGAAGGACCCTGTTGACTCTGGGCGCGTGTCCTTGCTGCCTGCTCAGGAGAGCAGGTTAACATTGCAGATGTTGTGATCATGGCAGCTTTCGGACAGGTAAGAACCAGGGCAATTTTAAACCTGCCCACCCGCCAGGTTTCTGCTGAGCGAGTAGGGTTAAAATTGCCCCCATATATGTGGTTGACTCTCAATGCCTTCAGGGCAACTAGCAATGGGCAATAAATGCTGTCCTCCCAGTGTCGCCCACACCCCAGGAACAAATAAAATAAATGTAAAATCCTTGCTGGATTACAGTCCCTGAGAATGCTCATCTACTGCTACTTTACCCCAATTGACCATTCTTCATATGGGAGTTTTGAATATCAGTAGCCCAGCCATCTGTGGAGGGCATCACAGCTGAGCCCAACCCTGTTCTCGCCCACACCTTTGGTCACTGGCCAGCAATGTAGAAGGTAGCTCGAGTCGATTTTTGCCTCTCAAGCCCAAGGGCACAGAGACCAACTGTAGCACACCAACCGTCTCACTGGTTGAGATTAACTAACTCAGCATGAACCTGATCAAACCAAGAACCTTCCTGGTGTGTGTGGCTCTGCTACTCACTGCGTGAACTCCCGGAGCTATCAGGGAATATTGTACTTATTTGAACAGAGTACAATATTTGTGACTAACTCTTTGAAGACTCCATCAAGTGTTTCTTGTCTAAATAAAGATGCTGATATGATTAACAAATTCTGATTTCCTTAAAATGAGTTTGACCAGCCTCAATCCAGTTTCTAATGGGTACAAGCAAACTGCCCATAACTAGCAATCTTATTCAGACTGCAATCTGGCCGGTCTGAAAAAAAAATGGAAATAAAAGTGTTGCATTGGTGCAGTAGGGGAGGGTGGCTCTTCTGAAGTGTGGGCTAAGGCAGAGCAGAGGAACTTTACTCCGCATGTAACCATACCTGAGGTGGGAGTGCTTGATACCAACACTGGGGTACCAAAATGGTATGTCTTCCATTCCCTTGCACCAACATCCCTTATCTTGGGCACCAAATTCCCAAGAAAAAGCCAAACAGATTTTAGTAGAAATGTTTATGCTGCTGATACATTCTGGCAGTTTTACCTTAATAGAAGAAAAGTATTTGTTATGAAACTAGTCAGGTTTTAGAAGTATTTGGCCTTCTATATAATTAAATTCTGTTAATTAATAAAGCAAAATTAATCTTACAGTGTAAAAAATAGCGGACAGTGAAACCTGACCAGTTGACAGGGTTAATTTCATGTCAGTGAAAGTTAAAATAATCCCATGTTTCGTGACTTTCTTTTTACTGTTGTGCTACTTTTAGATAAGCAATACCACCAAAATCTTTTGAATGTTGAAAAAAGGTTTTTAGACCACAAAGCATTTGTCAGCGACTGTGCTTTTCTTGTGGCTGTAAGTAAGGATATGCCAGTCCTTTTTATGGAATAGAGGATGGAAAAAAATTAAAGCACTAGATGCTGGACCGGATTTTGTGGTCATCGGCGAACAAACAGTGGCCATAGACTTTTTATGGACTTCTGGATTGGAAATTCCTCTAAACCAACTATTGAAACAGCCCAGCATCCTCTACAGGGCATCTAGGGCAAGCAACTGTATATTTCCTTATTGAAACGTATAAAATTCTGACAGGGCTAGACAGACTGGATGCAGGGAGAATGTTTCCCCTGGCTGGGGGGTCTAGAACGAGGGGTCAGTCTCAGGATACGTGGTAGGACATTTAGGACTGAGATGAGGAGAAATTTCTTCACTCAGAGGGTGGTGAACCTGTGGAATTCTCGACCACAGAAGGCTGTGGAGGCCAAATCACTGAATATATTTAAGAAGGAGATAGATAGATTTCTAGACACAAAAGGCATCAAGGGGTATGGGGAGAGAGTGGGAATATGGTATTGAGATAGAGGATCAGCCATGATCATATTGAATGGCGGAGCAGGCTCAAAGGGCTGAATGGCCTACTCCTGCTCCTATTTTTCTATGTTTCTTAATCAATCAGATTGAAGAATTGTTAATGAGCAGCGCAGAGTCTAAACCAGGAAGTGTAAGTTAGAATGTTTAATTCAGTGTCAAATCATGCACAGAAAGTGAAATAAAGAGAGGGAAAGAAATATTCTATTAAGATAGATAGATAAAAGAGACAGAAAGAAAAAGTAAAAAAATATATACTTTTTATTTTTTTAAATCCCCAACAATAAATCAAATCTGAAGGAATGAGACTCCACACTTGTTAAGGTTGATTTTCAGTGCCAGAGAGGTTGTTTGGCAGTAATTAATACTTATCACGCCATTAAAAATTTACTTACCCTGGATGAACAACCCCAATTTTCCTGACGAGTTTTGTGTATATATATCAGCTAGGTACAGCAACTTCTCATCATTCCATATATTTCAATGGCGAGCCTCTCAGTGAGATACCATTCTCACCCAGCTTTTGGAGGAGCAGGGCGTCTCAGACAGCAATTTCCTGATTTAACTATCTGTACGTTGCTCAAATTAAATTTAATTTTTAGTGCCTACCTAATGATTCTTTATGTGGTCCTAGAACCTATGCAAATTGTAGATTTTCTCAAAAGTAACTGGGCACCTCAGCTGCCGACCTGAGGTGCCCAAGTGTGTCAGTAATATAGATGCCATGTTATGAGGCTATAACAAGTTCTGTGCCAGCCTTTGATTTCAGCACTTGTAACCTCAGCCTATTGAGTCAGCTTCCACATGAGACCCACCTCTTCCTCTCCACTACCTCTCTCGAACCATCCACTTCCTGTGTGCTGTCATACTGCTTGTCCGACATCCAGTCTTGAATGAGTTGTAATCTCCTCCAGCTAAACAATGGGAAGACCAAAGCCATTGTCTTCAGCCTTCGCCAAACTCCATTCCCTTCCCAGCCTCAGTCTCACACTGAACCAGATTGTTTGCAACCTCAGCATTCTACTTGACCCCGATATAACTTACTTGGTGTTTTGTAGGACACCATTTTCTTTTATCTCACTTTAAATAAAGGATGGGCAATAAATGCTGGCCTTGCCAGGATTGTCTGTATCCCAAGAATGAATTAAAACATGAAATATGTTAATGCATGTGTGCTGGCTGGTAACAGGTTAAATTGAGAATGTAGATATTCAGATTAAACTCTATGGCAGGGGATAACATAGAGCAACAAACCACTAATTCTAAATACACAAGGTAGTGTCTCTAAGGCTCTATCCTCCAGGATGGGCAACATTCTCCCTTAACGCTGGGAAATATGGTGCATGGGGTGCGGAGGGGCTCTGAATATTTTTGATGCTTGGAGCCTTGAGAATTTTTAATTTGGCGCTGCTGACGTGTCATTTTTGCTCCTCCTCGATTTACAGTCATTATTTTAAAAAGTGCCGCTGCCTTTCAATTTACTAGTATCGGCAACAGAGTATAACAAATATAATCACTGACACAATGGCCTCGGCACTTTCATCACCTCCTGTCGGTATTTTTATAAACATTTATGAAAGACAAAAGGTTGCTGATGTCGGCCAGGTTGGTGGTGGAGACTCTACAGAGGACTCAGTGCCCCTTCACTGCCGAGGGGGGAAAAAACCAGGCTCATACTTCACATTGCAATTCAGTAACTCTTGCTGGAAAGTGTCTGTACGTGAACGTTGGAAGAAAACGAGATCAGACTAAACTCTGATGAAAGGTCACCAACCTGAAATGTTAACTTTGCTTCTCTCTCCACAGGCACTGCCTGACCCACTGAGTGATTCCAGCATTTGCTGTTTTTATTTCCGATTTCCAGCATATGCAGTATTTTGCTTTTGTGTCAGACTAAACTCTGATGCCGGCTCTCCACCATGGTTATTTTCTGTGCATCTCTCTTTGTCTCCTTCTCATTCTCTCAACTTTTCTGTAAGTCTCTCTTCGTCTCTATCACCTCTCTTTCTCCATATGCCTCTCAACACTTCCCTTCCTTTATCACACTCTTTTTGTTCTACATGCCTTCCATTCTCTCCTTTTCCTCTCACCTGTCATGGAGATCTGGAATCAGACTTGAGGCCAAAAGTTTCTAATAGCAGCATCTTCAGCCCAACCATTTTTAGGTGCTTTATTAATCATCTTCCCTCCATCATCAGATCAGCGGATTTTCTCCGATAATTCCACTGTGTTCAGCTCCATTCACAACTCCTCCAATAATGAAGCAGACTTAAGCAGGACTTGGACAACATCCAGGCTTGAGCTGACAAGTGGCAGGCAACATTTGGAATGCATAAATGACAAGCACACTTCAAAAGCATCTCTCAGCCCAGTGACCTCTAGCACCAAGTACAAAAGCAGCAAAATCATGGGAACACCTCTCTTCTCTCCAAGACACACACCATCCTGAGCTGGATGGGTAATCCCCATTCCTTTACTGTCACTGGATAAAAATCGTGGAAGTCCTTCCTTAACAAATTTACTGGAACACCATCACGGGTGGTTCAAGGAAGAGCCCCACCACCACCTTCTCAGGGCAACTCTAGATGGGCAATAAGCATGGCCTTGCCAGCATCACCCATGTTTCAAGGACAAATAAGAATGGATGAAATATTCCAATATTATAAATTGTTACATACATATTTACTAGAACAATAAATATTTTTAATTATTAAATACCTAATAAATGCATAATTCCAGTGTTCTAAATTATTTTAAAGTTACTCAACATATATTATAAATTGTTACAGAAACGTCCAATATATGTTTCCAATACCGTAAATACAAAACAGTGTGAAAGAGAATGGGGGGGCAGATGCAGGCCAGGGACCAGTACAATAAAAGGAAGGAGAGGTCAGGCCAGGCCCACACATTGGGCAGGGGTCAAGAATTCAGGTCTGCCGATGGGTACTGGAGAAGAGGGAAGCTAGAGCACAGGAAATGGCTGCAGTGGAGGGTTTGGGGAGTGCAGGTATAAAATACTTTGGGGTAAAAATTCAGTTGGTTGCGCCTCCCGTTAGCACCTTAAGAGGGCGCTAATGGGGCGCAAAGCCGCTAACGCCCGGGCGCAGCGATGTTTGCGCCGCTCGGGAACTTAACTTGACATTGTGCGGCGGCGCTAAACTTTACACTGCGACCACCTGCACGCGCAGATTGTGACGTCATTCCATGGTGCAACGCCCTTGTGGCGCCCCGGAGCGGAAATTGAGTGGCGCCCCCTGCCTTACCGCCTGACGCTAGCAACGACAGGTTGAGGGGAGCGTTCTGCAGTCATGAAGGGAAAGGGGGAGCGCTATTTAAAGGTGACCGCTTCCTGCCTTTTATTGTTGGTGGCATTTTTGAACTACGCATTCTGAGAGAGAGAGGGAGAGACTTCTGGAGAGATTCAACGTTGTGTGAAGGAGTTTTGGGTAGTGAGCAGCACTTTGCAGGTTCATTTTGATTTGCCATTCCTTGTATCGATTTAGCAGAGACTGTGGGAGCTGCACTCTGAGCTCTTTGCCTGGTACTCTCCATTGTTCTTTCCAGCACATTTGATGTGCAAGTCTCTCCAGGCCGAGATTCAAGGCTGCAATGAACAGGATGTGGATGGAAAGCAAGATTAACCATCCCCTTTAAGAACTGGCCCGTGCCATTGTGTGTGTGTTCCATTGCTGACTGACATTACATGAGCTTCGCCAGCGCTGAGTTAGCGCCTCACTCCTTGGCCTTTGCGCCTTAAGACAGGTGTGCAGCGCCTGATTTAGCGCTCCACTCACCTCCCGGGGCGGTAAAAGTGAAGTTTCCAGTCAGTGGCGATAATTAGCGCCAGGCGCTAATATTTGTGTCCAGACGATATTTGCGCCCCAAATGGGGCGCGACCTAATTTTTCCCCCTTTATTCTGTAGGATTAGGATTAGGCTTAATCTCATAGAGGGGTTAGTGAGTGAGAAAAAGATGAAATTAAAAGCAGCAAGGCATTTGTTAAGATACGCGGCTCACTTTTGTGCGCAGAGAAGTGAAAATAGAGTAATTGATATTTTAAAAGAGAAACTGCAGAGTGAAGCAACACATCAACAAGGATTGGAGGATGTATCGGTTGTGGTGGTGCAGTCACAACTGGCAGCTACCACCGCTACAGCCCAAGGGTTAGGGAGTCAGCAGGCAATACAGGGACAGGATATGTTACAAACAGAGAACAGGAGATTAAAACAGGAGTTAGAAGATGCTAGAGGAGCCTTGCGTGAGTTTATGACCCAGCCAATGAGAGCGGTGGATCACACGCAATGTGAATTAAAAATTTATGAATTATAGGGCAAGTTAAGTAGACAGGGAGCTCTGGTCTCTGCTGTCACTTAAGGCAAGGGTCTAAACAGAAAAGCTGGGTGTGATAACAATGATGTAAATTGGGATGATTTGAACCAAGAGGTTACATGCTACCGGAATCACGAGTGTGGTGACGTGAGACCTGGGAAAGTGCTACTGGTATCCTATATTGTTACTACTACTCGACGTGATGCAAGCAGAGTAGTACTAGTGCCTTCTCGGATGATAAACCCTTGTTGGTGCAATACATCGATGCGCTGGTATGCGAGATAGGGGTGATAAAGGATGGGGATAACCCGGTTGATGTCTCGTTGCGCTGTGCGGCCTTTCGGCGGATGCATGGGGAATTGAGCGATGGGGAATATAAGATGGTGCTTAGGGCTGCTTGTGAGGCAGGGCTGCATTCCTCTCTCAATCCCAACATCCACCTTCCACCTGGCACAGGACTGTCATAGCCACCATTTTGACAACCACGATCAGGGGCGTAAAAATGGGCCTATGTAAACAGAACCTCCCCAGTTCAGTGTTCTGGCCTTAGCTAAGATAGCACCACAGGAGTTGGATTTCAGATACATTTGAACCTTACCAATTGGTCAAGGAGTGGCACGCCTCCGGCAAACTGCTGCCTCAGCCTACTCAATGGGCTAAGGATACTAAGGTTACATATACTGTGATGTTTGTCACCCAGGGTGGGCATGTGAGTCAATAACTGTTCAGGTTCTACAAGATTCTCAAACACAAGGCACTCAAGCCCAGGAAACAGTGTACGAGGGGGCCTACTTTACAGAGGGACCCAATGATGAACTGGTGGCTCAAGTCACACTTGAAGTGGTGTACTCGAATGTGCGATATGAAACTGTACCAGTTGTAATTGATTTAACAAGTAGGACATTACCTCAGTGGCTGTGTGATAATCATTATGTAGACTGGGCTCAAGTAATGCTTAAACAAGGATGGTATTGATTCCATAAACATACTGCCGGGAGATATTGGGAGGTGGAGAGAGAGTATAATGTTTCAGCACATTCTCGCCAGAGAAGGTCCATTATGGATTGGGTGGCAGGAGCAGCTGCTGCTGGGGCTGCGTGGAACAGATTAGAAATAGAAAATCAACATTATGAGCGAGGCAAATTAACCAATCAGTTGAAAGGGTTAGTGGGAGGTTTAAACTCCAGTATGAACAATTAAAAATGGTAGGGTTGTTGCATTGTAAGTGAGGGATCAGAAAGTGGTTTCTTTATCCTCAAAGAGGGGAACTGTAAGATACCCTATTCCTATATACATATAGGATTAGGATTTGTTTTAATCTCATATGATTAAAGTTTTTGGTTTCTTTTTACTTATAGATAGCTTGTAGATTTTTACTGTAGCTAGAAATAATGAAATTGTTAAAAGTTGTTAATTCCCAGGTGCTTCAGGATATAATGTGTCAGAGTACAATTTAGATGACTGTGCTGTTTAGTTTTTGTTGGAAGTGCAGGATGTGTGATTCGTGCCTGTTGACTTATTTGTGTGACCAGATTGTGAAACGAGATAACCAAGGCAATCTTGAGAGAGGAAGTGGGACAATGGAGCTCAGAATGATTAGTTACATTCTAAATGTTAAACAAGTTGGCATCTGGTGTTTTGAAGGAAATATTCCATTTCTGGGGGTCTTGTTCACAATAACACTTGTCATGCCATAATGAATCAGCAATGACAGTGTTTGTGAGAGGTGGCCTATAGAGCGAGTCAGGATCGAAAGGACCGACAAAGGTTACCTGTCTACCCCAGGGAAATGTGGTAATATTGTTTATTTCTCAGTGTGTCTATTGCTCAAAGACATGGGCCGTGATTTCCCCTACCTCGGCAGGTCTGGTACGGCTGGGGTCTGTGGCGGGTCCCGACCTCGCTGCTGGCTCCAGCCCGCTCTGTAGAATGATTTTACCCTGATTGGGCTTGTTAAGCCCGCCCAGCGCGTTTCCCAGCCAATTGAAGGAAGTGGGTCTGATGACGTCACTTGATGACGTGTCATCAGCAAGTTTCCTTAAAGGGACCATACGTAAATTTATTTTGACATTTGTGCTGTCAGTGTTCTACAGCATTGAAGTGCTGCAAACACTGACAAGCACTGCACAGAGGTGCGCGGCAGCACTCAGGTTTTCCCATGACTCCCTCCATATGCTTATGGAGGGAGTCACAGCACGCAGGGAAGTCCTCTTCCCTTCCCATGGGCAGAAGAGACCTCCCCAGGAGATCAACACAGCCTGGTTGCACATTGCACAGTAGGACACAAGCAGGGATGTCGTCAGGAGGACCAGGCTGCAGTGCCGCAAACATTTCAATTATGTCAGTAGATCATGAAACGTTAGTACAGAGCCACACTGAACCTCATCCTGTGTGCCTCTCATCACATCCTCATCACTCTGCCTTCCCTACCCTACTCCTGTACCTCCTTACTCACATCAACTTACCTTGCACCTCCACCCATCCCTCTCTATCTACATTATGACTTCCCCATCTCACTAACCAACCCTCACAATCACCCTCATCCTAGTCCAATTATACCAACTAACAACACACAAGGGTAGGCACTTGTGCATTTTAGCCAATGTTCATGTGAAGTTTCTGTTAATGTGCTGTCAAACATTGAAATTTTTATTTTCAACACATTGCATTCTTGGACAGATTTGTGTGCACCTTTGGAAGTGGCTTATTGAGACATAACAGTACTCCCCGCAAAGGTGATGAGTGTGAAAAGAATGGCTTGGGCATTGTAGCGATACTTTATGGTGTTGGTGTGAGGTGGTGCCAACGTGGCGCATCATATGGCAGCAAGGGTGTACAGCCTAAAGTGAAGTAAATCTGGCCATGGCAAGGCCATCCCTGGCCTCCCAGGCAGCAATGTGCTCTGGTGCAGCATCTGTTGATTGCGGAGAAGGTTGGTGTTGTTGTTGGTGCTGCTGGCGTGCCTGGTGCTACTGGTGTTGGGGCTGATCGTGGTGGGATTCTGAGGAACAAGGTGAGATAGTTTCAAGGACACCGATGCTGATGTAATAGATGGCAGGTGAACTTGAGATGATAGAAGCAATCTGTCAATGGTGAGAGAGGCTATTCCAATGAGGTGACACTGGATACAGAGTTTACTCCAAACACTTGCAACCTGCATAAAGCTCAATCTGTCTTCCAAATGCAGTAAGCAATAGCTTCTGAGCTTGGAAAGTGAACAACTATGAGATGGGAGCTTTTATAGCACATTTGCAGCTGTTAAGTAAAGAGATGATTTCATGGTAACACAACTCCTGACCTCCTTACCTGACGTGATCCCTGAGCAGCGTGGACCCGTGGGCGACCTTGTAAAATTTAAAGGTGAGCTCAAAATACTTTTTAAGTGGCTCTTAACAAGGTCATAATGACCTAATTTGCCTCCTCCGCCACTACGAGACGGGTCTGTTCAGCATTGACAGACCCAACATCTGGGAAAGTCGCATGGCAGCGGGTTGACAGTGGGTTCCTGACCCGCTGTCCCGATCCACCACCAAACGCGCCCGCTGACCCCCTGAAAAAGTCCCCCCATGGTGTGTGTCTGGGCTTGGTTGAACACATAATCAGATTTGTTGCAAACCATATTTGGTGTCAGATTCATGTTGTCTTACACAGGCAAGGTGGTGACTCTGGGAGAGTGGGGAAGCCTAGTGTTGCAGCTGGAAGAGAAAGTTGAGGTTGAGGCTCAATAGTGGGAAGGTTGTGGGGACTCGGAGCAGGCAGGAAGTGACAAGATGCTGGAGAGAGCGAGACCAGTGACCCAGATTTCTGAAGGAGGAGATCAGGACAGTGCAAGGTCTGGTACATTCATTTGGCTAATTTTCCTCTTGTAGGAGCAAAAGACAGCCAGCTAGCCAAGAACGAAAATAATAAGAGATCGGCACTTGTGGTGCTGATGTTGGGCTGCAGCTGAGAGGACCATGAAGTTTCGGGAGTGGAAACACCCTAGGTTGGGGATGGTTATTGACGTAAGAAAACTACTAGGCACTTGGTCTAAGCGTTAAACAAAGCTTTAATCAACTGTTTTACAACATGGAGGTCCAGTTGTGGCCTTCACTAGTTCCTGTTAAGAATGTCCTGCGCAAGCTGGGCCCGTGCCCGAGTATTTATACTCTCCCTGGACAGCGCCACCCGCAGGCCACTCAGTATTATTTCATAAGTCATGAATGACAGATTCATGTCAGTTATGATGCACAGCAGGGATCCTTGGGCTGTGCAGGGAATAGAAGTAGCAATGTGATAGCCTATGAATAAGCTTATGATTTTTTTGGAATTGCTAAGTTTTGAGTGTGTGACATTTTATTGATAGGATTATATAGTTGGATGGATGAGGCTGCATGCCATAGTAACAAATGTTTAGGTAGAATATGATTGGTCATTTTTGTGATTGAGCCAAGTAGAAATTACATTAAAATGATGAACCTAAGATACAACTGGTCCTTGGTGTTTGGATCTGATTGGTTAATGGGACAAATCAAAGGCACAGTGATGTCTGGGATATGTTTGGCCAAAGTTCTGATATGTAATTGATTGAAGGTACAATGGTGTCTGGCTCTGCAATCTGATTGATCAAAGTGGCACAACAGTAAGTATTACATTTGCATGGACACAAACATTTAATAATATAGATAACATTCAGTATACCATCTTAAAAAAAATGTCAGCCACTTTGCTCCCCATCTAACTTAATTTCCAAACTATGTTTAATATATTTGATATTATGGGAGTGAAATTGGATCCATTTTTGGGAGCAAAAGGTAACAATGTTGGAGGACTATGTCTCGCGCCCGAATGGTGCAGTACATTTAATGTCATATTGGGTCAAGTAACATTTAGTTGTCCCTGGTGTCTACCTCTAACAGCCATTAGGCGTCTTGCATATGTTAATGAGGGACTTATAATGCCTGATCCGAAATTTGGCAACACTGAATGGAGTATGCGACGGACATGCTCAGTTTAGTTTTTTGGGTTCTTCTGCGGCCTAACCAACAGTTCTTAAAGGGTCTGCTGGAGACCAACAATAAAATGGTAAAGTTTTGTTTATAACTTACCTTAATTTGGAGCAGCAGTGCAACATTGCAGACAATTGCCAGCCTACGCTCGCACCCCGCCTCCCATTTGCCTTCCACCCTGGACCTACCTGAGGGCCGCTGCCGGTACCGTAGCCGGTTCAAATGAGTCTGGAGCTGGCGAGCTGCCTCGAGGCACCCGATTAGTGTCCGCTGCTCACCAGATTTATGGTGATGAGGCCTGAGGCTCAATCTGGGACAAGCTTCGGGCCTCCAGCTTCTGGCGTGTGTATCAAACACATTGCCGATCTCAAGCCTGAAAATGGGCCTAAAACCAATTTTCTCACGTATATGTTTAATATATTTGATGCTGAACCTTGGTTGAATTCCAACTTTAGTGCAACCTAGAAGGATAGTACGATAGCAAAGCTAATTTTTCAGAGGTCGTTGGAAGAGAAAGTCAAAGCAATTTCTGTACTTTAAAAAGAAAATCAAATGAATAATGCTATTATTTACTTTTCTATACCGAAGCATCCAGGTTCACTTCAGAATCTGTGTTTCTGTTCCCTCATAAAATTGCTATCAGTCAACCTGAACTGACACAGGGCACGTTACATAGTGCACAAAAATTGGTCACCAAATGGTGATTCTATGTACGCTAAACAACTTAATTTGCTAAAGAGGTCAGTTAGAGGAAGGTTTTCTCAAACCATGCTCTCTTTTGATACAGCATGTAAATTGCATCGCTATTTGCAGACCTGTAGAAAATATAATGCAGAATAATTTTTTTTTAAATTCATTCATGGGATCTGGACGTCGCTGGCAAGGCCAGCATTTATTGCCCATCCCTAATTGCCCTTGAGAAGGTGGTGGTGAGCCGCCTTCTTGAACCGCTGCAGTCTGTGTGGTGATGGTACTCCCACAGTGCTGTTCGGGAGGGAGTTCCAGGATTTTGACCCAGCGATGATGAAGGAACGGCGATATACTTCCAAGTCAGGATGGTGTGTGACTTGGATGGGAACTTGGAGGTGGTGGTGTTCCCATGCGCCTGCTGCCCCTGTACTTCTAGGTGGTAGAGGTCACAGGTTTGGGAGGTGCTGTCAAAGGAGCCTTGGTGAGTTGTGCAGTGCATTTTGTAGATGGTACACACTGCAGCCACGGAACGACGGTGGTGGAGGGAGTGAATGTTTAAGGTGGTGGATGGGGTGCCAATCAAGCGGGCTGCTTTGTCCTGGATGGTGTCGACCTTCTTGAGTGTTGTTGGAGCTGCACTCATCCAGGCATTGGGAACGATACCATAGTGGTACAGTCACTGAGCTAGTAATCCAGTAGGCCTGGACTAATGATCCGGAGACGAGAGTTCAAATCCCACCACGGCAACTGGAGAATTTAAATACAGTTAATTAAATAAATCTGGAATAAAAAGCTAGTATCAGTAATGGTGACCATGAAACTATCAGATTGTAATAAAAACCCATCTGGTTCACTAATGTCCTTTACGGAAGAAAATCTGCGGTTGTTGCCTCTTAACTGCCCTCTGAAATGGCCAACCAAGCCACTCAGTTGTAACAAACCGCTACAAAACACAATAATAAGAATGAAACTGGACAGACCACCTGGCATCGACCTCGGCACCGGCTATGGACACGGCAATGGCACACCCACCCTGCAAAGACCTCATCACCAACATCTGGGGACTTTTTGGGAGAGCTGTCCCACAGACGAGTCAAGCAACCTGCCTGACATAATCATACAATGTACCAAACTCCTCCATCACCATCCCACCGGCAGGACAGGCCGACCAGGTGTGGCGGCATAGTGGTAAACAGTCGGGAAGGAGTGGCTTTAGGAGTCCTCAACGTTGACTCTGGACCTCATGAAGTCTCATGGGCAAGGAAACCTCCTGCTGATTACCACCTACCACCCTCTCTCAGCTGATGAATCAGTACTCCTCCATGTTGAGAAGCACTGAGAGTAACAAAGGCACAGAATATACTCTGGGTGGGGGACTTCAATGTCCATCACCAAGAGTGGCTCGGTAGCACCACTACTGGCCGACTCCTGAAGGACATAGCTGCCAGTCTGGGCCGGTGAGAGAACCAACAGAGAGGAAAAACCTACTTGACCTCGTCCTCACCAGTCGCAGATGTATCTGTCCATGACAGCAGTGACCACCGCACAGTCATTGTGGAGACGAAGTCCCGTCTTCACACTGAGGACACCCTCCAGCGTGTTGTGTGGCACTAAATGGGATAGATTCAGAACAGATCTAGCAGCTCAAAACTGGGCATCCATGAGGCGCTGTGGGCCATTAGCAGCAACAGAATTGTATTCCACCACAATCTGTAACCTCATGGCCTGGCATATCCCTCACTCTACCATTACCATCAAGCCAGGGGACCAACCCTGGTTCAATAAGGAGTGTAGAAGAGCATGCCAGGAGTAGCACCAGGTGTACCTAAAAATGAGGTGCCAACCTGGGGAAGCTGCAACACAGGACTACATGCATGCTAAAAAGTGGAAGCAGCGTGCTATAGACAGAGCTAAGCGATCCCACAATCAACGGATCAGATGAAAGCTCTGCAGTCGTGAATGGTGGTGGACCATTAAACAACTAACGGGAGGAGGAGGCTCCAAGAATATCCCCATCCTCAATGATGGTGGAGCCCAGCACGTGAGTGCAAAAGACAAGGCTGAAGCATTTGCAGCCAGAAGTGTCGAGTGGATGATCCATATCGGCCTACTCCTGAGGTCCCCACCATCACAGAAGCCAGTCTTCAGCCAATTCAATTCACTCCACGTGATATCAAGAAACGGCTGAGCGCACTGGATACAGCAAAGGCTATGGGCCCCGACAACATCCCGGCTATCGTGCTGAAGACATGTGCTCCAGAACTAGCCGCGCCTCTAGCCAAGCTGTTCCAGTACAGCTACAACACTGGCATTTATCCGACAATGTGGAAAACTGCCCAGGTATGTCCTGTCCACAAAAAGCAGGACAAATCCTGCCCGGCTAATTACTGCCCCATCAGTCTACTCTCAATCATCAGCAAAGTGATGGAAGGTGTCATCGACAGTGCTATCAAGCGGCACTTACTCACCAATAACCTGCTCACTGATGCCCAGTTTGAGTTCCGCCAGGACCACTCGGCTCCCGACCTCATTACAGCCTTGGTCCAAACATGGACAAAGGAGCTGATTCCAGACGTGAGGTGAGAGTGACTGCCCTTGACATCAAGGCAGCATTTGATCGAGTGTGGCATCAAGGATCCCTAGTAAAACTGAAGTCAATGGGAATCTGGGGGAAAACTCTCCACTGGCTGGAGTCATACCTAGCACAAAGGAAGATTGTTGTGGTGGTTGAAGGTCAATCATCACAGCCCCAGGACATCGCTGCAGGAGTTCCTCAGGGCAGTGTCCAAGGCCCAACCATCTTCAGCTGCTTCATCAATGACCTTCCCTCTAACATAAGGTCAGAAATGGGGATGTTCGCTGATGATTGGACAGTGTTCAGTGCCATTCACAACTCCTCAGATAATGAAGCAGTCCATGTCCGCATGCAACAAGACCTGGATGACGTTCAGGCTTGGACTGATAAGTGGCAGGTAACAATCGCGCCACACAAGTGCCAGGCAATGACTATCTCCAACAAGAGAGAGTCTAACCACCGCCCCTTGACATTCAATGGCATTACCATCGCTGAATCTCCCACCATCAACATCCTGGGGGTCACCATTGACCAGAAACTTAACTGGACCAGCCACATAAATACTGTGGCCACAAGAGCAGGTCAGAGGCTGGGTATTCTGCGGCGAGTGTCTCACCTCCTGACTCCCCAAAGCCTTTCCACCAACTACAAGGCACTGATTTTTTTAATTAACTGAATTTAAATTCCCCAGCTGCCTTGGTGGAATTTGAATTCATGTCTCTGGATCATTAGTCCAGGCCTCTGGATTACTGGTCCAGTAACATAACCACTATGCTACCGTTCCCATATAGTAGTTTTAAACCAGTTAATTTGAATGGATGAGCATTTCTAAGTAACTGAACCAGCAGTATGGTAGGTATGGATTATGACGGTCTGCTCCTTGGGGCTCGGAAGTTATTGCTGGGTTGTGGGCAGGGGAAGCTCACTTACAGCTCTGATGGATGATGAGCCTGCACTGCATCTACTAGGGGCCATAAATAAATCAATCCGCACCAAATTAAATACATGACTTCAGCTCGCCAAATCAGTATCTGGTATATCATTATTTTTTCTGTCAGGGTTTAATAGCCTTTCTTTTTATCATGTGTCCTTAATTGATATGTTATCCTGCATTTTGTAAACTCACTCCCAATAAATGGTGCAAAGATTACATCACAGCTTCCGTCCCTGCTCTCTTGCGAATTATAAATTCAGCAAACGAGGACCAAGAAATTGTAAGGAACGAGAAAAAAGAACAAGAGAGTAAATTAGCAAGAGACATAAAAACAGATTGTAAACATTTCTGTATGTTTGTAAATAGGAAGAGATTAGTGAAAGTAAACGTGGGCCCATTCGAGGCAGAGACAGGGGAAATTATAATGGGCAATAAGGAAATGGCAGAAGCATTAAACAAATACTTTGGAGGGAATTTTCCGGGGGATCAGCTGGCGCGATCGGTGGTGGGTCGGGTGGGAAAATTGATTTTTTTGACAGTGGTTCGGGACCCCACTGTCACCCATCTTTCCCAAATGTCGCGTCAGTCAGTGCTGAGCAGACCCGACACGCAGCGGTGGGGGAGGCAATTAAGCTCATTATCACCTTGTTAACAGAGCATTAAGAACTATTTTGAGCTCACCTTCAGAGCTTACCAGGTCGCCCATGGGGTCCACGCTGCTTGGGGATCACGTCAGGTAAGCAGGGCAGGAGTTGTAGGACCATGGAATCATCTTATTACTTGACAGCTGCAAATGTGCTATAAAAGCTCCCGTCTCACAACTGTTCACTTTCCACACTCAGAAGCTGTTGCTTACTGCATTTGGAAGACAGATTGAGCTTTATGCAGGTTGCAACTATTTGGAGCAAACTCTATCCAGTGTCACCTCATTGGAACAACCTCTCTCACCATTGACAGATTGCTTCTGTCATCTCAAGTTCACCTGCCATCTATCAAATCAGAATGGGTCTGTCTCACCTTGGTCCTCAGAATCCCACCATGATCAGCCCCAACACCAACAGCACCAGGCACACCAACAACAACACCAACCTTCTCCTCAATCAACTGATGCTGCACAGGACAGAGGGCATCAGCACCCAAGCACATTTCTGCCCGGAGGCCAAGGATGGCCTCACCATGTCCAGATTTACTTCACTTGATGTTGTACACCCTGGCTGCCACATGATGCGCCAGGTTCGCACCACCCCACACCAACACCATAAAGCATCCCGACAATGCCCAAGCCATTCCTTTCATACTCATCACCATTGCGAGGGGTTCGGTTATGTCTCACCATTCACTGCAACTGACTAAACCACTTCCAAAGGTGCACACAAATCTGTCCAAGAACGTAAAGTGTTCAAAATAAAGATTTCAATGTTTGACACCCATTAACAGAAACTTTACATGAACATTGGATAAAATACCCAAGTGCCTACCCTTGTGTTGTGTTAGTTGATATGATTGCACTAGGATGAGGGTGATTGTGAGCGGTGGCTGGTGAGATGGGGAAGTGATAATGCAGATAGAGAGGGATGGGTGGAGGTGCAAGGTAATTTGGTATGAGTAAGGATGTGCAGGAGTAGGGTAGGGTAGGGAAGGCAGAGTGCTGGGGATGTGATGAGTGGCACAGCAAGATGAGGTTGAGTGTGGCTTTGTACTAAAGTTTCGTGATCTACTGAGATCATTGAACGGTTTGCGTCACTGCAGCCTGGTCCTCCTGACGACATCCCTGCTTGTGTCTTCCTGTGCAATGTGCAACCAGCTGGCGTTAGTCTCCTGGGGAGGTCTTTTCCGCCCATCGGAAGGAAAGAGAACCTCCCTGCATGCTGTGACTCCCTCCATAAGCATATGGAGGGAGTCATGGGAGAGCCTGGGTGCAGCCGTGCACCTCTGTGCAGTGCTTGTCAGTGTTTGCAGCACCTCAATGCTGTAGAATACTGACAGCAGAACTGTCAAATTCAATTTGCGCATGGTCCCTTTAAGGAAACCGCATGATGACGTATCATCAAATGATGTCATCAGACCCGCTTCCTTCAATTGGCTGGGAAATATGCTGGGTGGGCTTAACAAGGCCAATCAGGGGAAAATCATTTGGGACAGCGGGCTGGAGCCAGCAGCGAGGCCGGGTCCCACCACCGACGTCACCCACCACAGACCCACTGAGTTTGGTAAAATCCAGCCCTTTGTATCTGTCTTCATGGTAGAAGACACAAAAAATATTCTGGAAATAATAGGGAACCAAGGGTCTAGAGAGATTGAGGAACTTAAAGATATCAGTATAAGTAAAGACATAGTACTGAAGAAATTAATGGGACTAAGTGGCGACAAATCCCCAGGACCTGATGACCTGCATCCTAGGGTTTGAGAAAAAGAGGTAGCTGCAGAGATGGTGGATACACTGGTATTAATTATCCAGAATTTCCTAAATTCTAGAACAGTCCCCAAGGATTGGAAGGTAGCAAGCACAACTCCACTATTTAAGAAAGGAGGAAGAGAAAAAATGGGGAACTATAGGCCAGTTAGCCTGACATCAGTAGTAGGCAAAATGCTAGAATCTATTATTAGGGACGTGGTAACAGGGCACTTAGAAAATCATAATATGATTAGGCAGAGTCAACATGGTTTTATGAAAGGGAAATCATGTTTGACAAATCTGTTAGAGTTTTTTGAAGATGTAACTAATAGGATGGATAAGGGTGATCCAGTGGATGTAGTGTATTTGGATTTTCAAAAAGCATTCGATAAGGTGCCACACGAGAGGTTATTACACAAAATTAGGACCCATGGTATTGGGGGTAAAGTATTAGCATGGATTGAGGATTAGTTAATGGACAGAAAACAGAGAGTAGGAATAAATGGGACTTTTTCAGGTTGGCAGGCTGTAACTAATGGGGTACCGCAAGGCTCAGTGCTTGGGCCTCAGCTATTTACAATCTATATTAATGACTTAGATGAAGGGACTGAGTGTAACGTATCCAAGTTTGCTGATGATACAAAGTTAGGTGGGAAAGTAAGCTGTGAGGAGGACGCAAAGAGGCTGCAGAGAGATATAGACAGGTTGACTGAGTGGGCAAGAACATGACAAATGGAATACAATGTGGGGAAGTGTGAATAACCCACTTTGGTAGGAAAAACAAAAAAGCAGAATATTTTTTGAATGGTAAGAGATTGGGAAATGTTTGCACTCAGAGGGACCTGGGCGTCCTTGTACATGAATCACAGAACGTTGACATGCAGGTACAGCAAGCAATTAGGAAAGCAAATGGTATGTTAGCTTTTGTTACAAAGGGATTAGAGTATAAGAGTAAAGAAGTCTTACTACAATTATACAGGGCATTGGTGAGGCCACACCTGGAGTACTGTGTATAGTTCTGGTCCCCTTACCTAAGGAAAGACATATTTGCTTCAGAGGGAGTGCAACGAAGGTTCACTAGACTGGTTCCTGGGATGAGGGGATTGCCCTATGAAGAGAGATTGAGGAGACTAGGCCTATATTCCTAAGAGTTTAAAAGAATGAGAGGTGATCTAATTTAAATATTTAGGGGGAAAAATTCAGTTGCTTAAGAGGGCGCTAACGGGGCGCAAAGCAACTAGCGCCCAGGCGCGGCGCCGCCAACGCCTCCCGCAAAATTCAGCAGGAGGTTAGCAGCGGCGGTAACTGTTAGCGCCCTACGGCGCTGCGCCACCGCCGATGACGTAATCGCCGTGCACAGCGCCCCGCTCTCGCCCCGGCCGCGATCTTCGGTAGCGCCCCCTGACTTACTGCCGGACGCTATGTCTGACGGGGTCAGGGGTCCACCTGAGGCCAGGGCAGTACTAATTAAAGGCGAGGTGCTGGGTGGTCATTTTTGTTGCTGGCCGCCTGCCAGCACCTGCCCCTGTTGCCGTCCCTGGCCTCCTGAGCAACCCCCCCTCCCCCGCGGAGTGCCGGCTGCGCTCTGTGAGCCCGGCACTTGAGTGCCGGGCTCTTTTGCCGGCACTCTGATCCCTGGTGGCCCAGCTGGGCCCTGGGTCACGCAGCGCAAGGCCCCTCCTCTTTAAAAAGGGGAGGAAGGCCTGCAGTACCGCGGCGCGATGTGCCGCAGCACCACATCATGCCGCGATATTCCCTCGCAGCGCCCCAAGAGGGAGGCGGCGTGCTTCCAGTAGAGCCCCGCTTCCCTCTTGGGGCGCTACCGATGAACTTCGGCCGTTGGGGCGCTAATTTTTTCAGGCAAAGTTAGCGCCCCAAAGGGGGCGTGACTCAATTTTCCCCCCATAAATTCTTATGGGGCTTGACAGTGTTAATGCTGGGAAAATGTTTCCCCTGGCTGGGGAATCTAGAATATGGGGTCACATTCTCAGAATAAGGGATAGGCCATTTAGGACTGAGATGAGGAGAAATTTCTTCACTCAGAGGGTGGTGACTCTTTGGAATTCTCTACCCAGAGGGCTGTGGAGGCTCAGTCATTGAGTATATTCAAGACAGAGGTTGATAAATTTTTGGGAACAAAGGGAATTAAGGGATACGGGGATAGTGCGGGAAGGTGGCGTTGAGGTAAAAGATCAGCCATGATCTTGATGAATGGTGGAGCCGGCTCGAAGGGCCAAATGGCCTACTCCAGCTCTTGTTTCTTATGTTCTTAAAAGCTACACCGTGATTAGAAGATGCTGAGTGCTGTGCCCAGATGTGTTGACACTGAAAACGTCTTCTCAAATGATATTTGGCAAGATTTAACTTTTGCTCCTTTTTAGTAGTATCTCAGTCAATCCCTGCTGAAGTAAGACCTGATCAATATTGCACTAATTGCTCCATTAATCCTCAGTCTCTCTCATCTTTACAGACGTCTGTTGACTGTTGTTCCCTTGGAACAGATAATTGATTTTTCAAGGTAATAACTGCAGAAGCGTATCAGAGTGTAATTTTTCCTATTAGGTCCCTATGAAAGTCAGAAATGGGACCTCACTTCTTTATTTTTATGTAATTATAGATAATTTACATAATGCTTTTAATGTAGAAAAACGTCCCATGGTGCTTCACAGGAGCATAATCAGACAAGAATTGACACAAAGCCAAAAAAGGAGATATTAGGACAGGTAACTAAAAGCTTGTTCAACAAGGTAGGTCTTAAGGAGGGTCTTAAAGGCTGTAGGCTACTTCTTTGGAAGATATGGCGTTCGTCTTAGAGACTAATTTATCGAGAAAAAGACAGTGAGATAATAGTAAAGGAGTTTCTGCCATTCAAGTCAGACTTAGGAAAAGGCTTATTTTCAAAGAATAATTTTAGAAGAACAACTTGCTTTTGTATATTCACATTGTCAGGACATGCCAAAGCATGTCACAACCAATGAAGTGCTTTTCAAGTGCAATCACTATGATTATGTAGGCAAGCGTGGTAGCTAGTTTTTGCACAGCAAGGTCCCACAAACAACAATGAGGCAATGTTTTAGTAATGCTGGCTGAGGGATAAATATTGGCCAGGATACCAAGAGAACTCCACTGCTCTTCTTCAATAGTGCCATGTGATCTTTTATGTCCACCTGAGAGGACAGACAATACCTCAGTTTAACTTCTCATCCGAAAAATGACACCACAGTGCAGTACTGAGAGAGTATCAGCATTTCTGGAGGGGGTCTTGAACCCATGACCCACTGATTTGGAGGCGAGTATGGTACCACTGAGCCAAGGGTGACATTTCAAAATTTTGATCTGTATGTGAGTGGTAGATGGTACTATCTGGCAACAGTGCATTAAATCCAGAAGAGGCTGCTGGTAACTGCTTCTTGTAACTAAACTTAGTTAAGACATCAAACAAGTTAAATACATTATCTTTCACAATACACAACTGTATTTTTACTGAGGCCTGAAGAGACTTGTGACTAAGCTGCTTCTGTCCAACTACCACTGTATCTGTAACTAGCTCACCTACCTGGTGCATTAATCCTCAGTGCAGGTAATTTAAAACAAAATGATGAGATTGATTTTGGTAGATAGTAGTGATATCTATAATTTTTCAAGGAGTAAGGTTTAGCACTGATGTGAAATTAATAGGGTAGTGGTGATAGGAGCAGAAGCGACTGTGCTTGGTCATCACAATAGCAGCATCAATACACCAATGACTGTGTTGGTGAGCTAACATGAAGGGATGATGCGGCGATGCCGGTGTTGGACTGGGGTGGACAAAAATGAGAAGTCGCACAACACCAGGTTATAGTCCAACAGTTTTATTTGAAATTACGAGCTTTTGGAGCTCTGCTCCTTCTTCAGGTACAGTGAGGGAATATAAATCGATTACACAGTACAGGAAACTTTCGTTTATCCGGCATCGACGGGACCAGCGTGGTGCCGGTTTATCGAAAGTACCGGATAACGGAGAGTTATATCTACCGAGGCTATTTTTAACAAAGAGACTCCAGGCAGCGCGGGAGAATCTACTCATGCTACTGTAATATTTCGGACTTGCGACAGCGCCAGGAGGCCGAGTAGTGGCACTTTTGAAAAGTACCCCTACTGACTAAATCGGCGTTCGCGGACTCGGACTCGGACTCGGGATCGGCAACATTGCCGGTTATTTGAGAGGATTTTTCGGAGCACTCGCCGTTCGCGGAGACTCGACTGCGACTCGGCAACATTGCCGGTTATTTGAGAGGAGTTTTCGGAGGATGATTTTTGCTGGTTAAGCAAGAATTCCGGATATTTGGGTGCCGGATAAACGAAAGTTTCCTGTATATATAGACAGGGAACTTTTTTTAAAAAACTGGGAAACCAGATAACGATGTCGAGTCATGTTCTGTACCGTGACATGAACCCAAGATCCCGGTTGAGGCCATCCTCATGGGTGCGGAACTTGGCTATCAGTTTCTGCTCGATGATTTTGCGTTGTCGTGTGTCTCGAAGGCCGCGGTACAGAACGTGACTCGACATCGTTGTCTGGTTTCCCAGTTTAAAAAAAAAGTTAAAAGCCTAACTGCAGACTGCAGCATTTGACACGTTGGACCCCCTGTGACCCACCTCATTGTCTTAGCTGTACTCTGATGTGTCTTTGATGTAATGCCTCCCTGACGGATTGTATCTCTGCAGACACATTGTTCTCTGTCTATATATACTGTGTAATCGATTTATATTCCCTCACTGTACCTGAAGAAGGAACAGAGCTCAGAAAGCTCGTAATTTCAAATAAAACTGTTGGACTATAACCTGGTGTTGTGCGACTTCTCATGAAGGGATGAGGCTGAATGATGGAGGAAAACAAACTAATGGATTGTGGTATTAGTAACACGATAGAAAGATAGACTGGAGAAAAAGTAAATAAGGACAAACTCCAATGAGAAGAGAATTTGCATTTGCATTGTCCCTTAACTTATCCCTGAGCATTGCACTGTCATTGAATTACTTTTGAAATTCATTCACTGTTATGTAGGTAAAGGTGGCAGCCAATTGGTGCGCAGCAAGATCTCACAAACTGCAAATGAATGAATAATCTGTTTTTGGCAATGTTGGTTGAGGGAGGAGTGTTGACCAGGAAACTGGGAGAATTCCTTGCTCTTCTTCAAAAAAGGGCAATGGGATTTTTTTATGTCTACCTAAACAGGCAGACAACGATTTAGTTGAACTTTTTCATCCAAAAGACAGCACCTCAACCAATCCAGCACTCCTGAACTGACATGTCAGCCTGGATCATGCACTAAAGACAATGCTGACACTTGAAGCCACAACCTTGTACCTAAAAGGTACCAACTGATCTCAGCTGACACTCAAAGAGTAGAGACATAGGCCCCGATCTTAACTTCGGAGCGCATTCGGTACTGGGGGTGGAGTTATGGACGGGAAAACCCGGAAGTAAAGGTTTCCCGAACGTCCTGTAGTTTTTAACTGATGGAGGTCTTTTAATTATTTTCTGTAGGTTTCCAGCCTGACAGCCAGCCTGATTGATGGGCAGCCGCATTAAAATATTTAAATGACCAACCCCAATCCTGAGAGCGGATCGGTCGCCCACCCCTCGTCCCACCTCCGTTAAAACCGGAATTGGGCGGGTTTGAGGCGGGTTGGGTTCTTGTTTCAGATTTTTAGCTTTTTAACCTCCCATCCGAACCCAACCCACCCATTTTGGGGGGTTAAAATGACCCCCACAAAGTGCTATATGAAGAGAAAACAGAAGAAACCAAGGAATAAAAATATAGGAACCAAGAGAAAAGTAGAGAAAGCAGGCTCAAGATTAAATAGTAAGAGGTAGATAGAAGAAATGAGGATGCAAGTGAAGATGGAGGACAAACTAATACTGCTCCATCCCAACAACATTTTATAGAAACAATGAACAAGTATATTTTGCACAACACAGGTGCTCTATATCCAACTATTTTACAGGTTAAGAAGCCTAATGCTTTGTTAATCACATAAATTTTACATACCATCCTTCATTCATACCATTTTGTTTTATGCTGTATTCTGGAGTTTTGCTTGATTTACCTTTGGGAAGCAGTAAGAAAAGTTTCAGAATTTTTCTTGAGGAGATTAAATGCAGATACATAAAACCATCAGCTTACTGCTTTAAACCATATGTCAGCTTGTCTGCGTTTTACAAGAAAAATCAACCTTTTTCATTGGGGTTGGCAGTAACCAGTTAAATTGGTTAGGACTAAAAGCTCTTAGAAATATTAATCAGAGGTTACATAAGAACATAAGACGTAGGAGCAGGAGTAGGTTATTTGGCCCCTCGAGCCTGCTCCGCCATTCAATAAGATCATGGCTGATCTGATCTTGGCCTCAACTCCACTTCCCTGCCCACTCCCCATAACCCTTGACTCCCTTACCATTCAAATATCTGTCTATCTCCACCTTAAATATATTCAATGACCCAGCCTCCACAGCTCTCTGGGGAAGAGAATTCCAAAAATTCACGACCCTCGGAGAGAAGAAATTTCTCCTCATTTCCGTTTTAAATGGGTGCCTCCTTATTCTGAAATTATGCCCCCTAGTTCTAGATTCTCCCACAAGGGGAAACATCCTCTCTGCATTTAACCTGTCAAGCCCCTTCAGAATCTTATATGTTTCAATAAGATCCCCTCTCATTCTTCTAAACTCCAATGAGTATAGGCCCAACCTGTTCAACCTTTCTTCATAAGACAACCCCTTCATCTCCAGACTCAACCTTGTGAACCTTCTCTGAACTGCCTCCAAGGCAAATATATCCTTCCTTAAATAAGGAGACCAAAGCTGTACGCAATACTCCAGGTGTGGTCTCACCAACGCCCTGTACAGTTGTAACAGGACTTCCCTACTTTTATACTCCATTCCCTTTGCAATAAAGGCCAACATTCCATTTGCGTTCCTAATTACTTGCTGTACCTGCATGCTAACTTTTTGTGATTAATGTACAAGGACCCCCAGATCCCTCTGTACCTCAGCATTATGTAGTCTCTATTTTTTATTTTTCCTACTAAAGTGGATAACCTCGCATTTTCCCACATTATACTCCATCTGCCAGATTCCTACCTACTCACTTAGCCTATCTATATCCCTTTGGAGATTATTTGCGCCCTCCACACAATTTGCTTTCCCACCTATCTTTGTATCATCAGCAAATTTGGCTACATTACACTAGGTTCCTTCATCCAAGTCATTAATATAGATTGTAAATAGTTGAGGCCCCAGCACTGATCCCTGCAACACCCCACTAGTTACAGTTTGCCAACCTGAAAATGACCCATTTATCCCGACTCTCTGTTTTCTGTTAGTTAGCCAATCCTCTATCCATGCTAATATATTACCCCCAACCTTGTGCAGTAACCTTTTATGTGGCACCTTATCGAATGCCTTCTGGAAATCCAAATACACAACATCTACTGGATCCCCTTTATCCACCCTGCTCGTTACATCCTCAAAGAACTCCAGCAAATTTGTCAAACATGGTTTCCCTTTCATAAAACCATGCTGACTCTGCTTGACTTATTATGATTTTCTAAATGTCCTGCTACCACTTCAGCATTTTCACAATGACAGATGTTAGGCTAACTGGTCTATAGTTGCCTGCTTTCTGTCTCCCTCCTTTCTTAAATAGGGGCGTTACATTTGCAGTTTTCCAGTCCGCTGGGACCTCTGGGACCTCTCCAGAATCCAGGGAATTTTGGTAGATTAAAACCAATGCATCCACTATCTCTGCAGCCACCTCTTTTAAGACCCTAGGATGCAGGCCATCAGTTCCATTAGTTTGCCTAGTACTTTTTCTCTAGTGATAGTGATTGTTTTAAGTCCCCCCCCCCACCCCACCCCAATAGCCCCTTGATTATCCATTATTGGTATGCTTTTAGTGTCTTCTACCGTGAAGACCGATACAAAATATTTGTTCAAAGTCTCCGCCATTTCCCTGTTTCCCATTATTAATTCCTCAGACTCATCCTCTAGGGGACCAACATTTACTTTAGCTACTCTCTTCCTTTTTATATACCTGTAGAAGCTCTTACTTAGATTACCTTCACTAACTGTTAGTTACACACGAACTTGAGGCACAAATGATATCAGATGAGCTGATGGTTTCTGAGTTGCAATTATAGTTCTGTTTATTTAGTATTTGTTCCCAAAGTTAGATCTAAAAAGTAAGCTATTAAAATGCACCTTAAAAAAATTCCTCAATAGAACTTTCTGAAAAATGCCTCACATCCCATGTGAAGAATAATTTTCTTCAAGATTAGCAGCAGAAACTTTTCAGACATAAGAAAAAGTTGTACCTGCTGTGAATACATTAACTGGCTTTATTTGAGCATTCCTGTCACTGTGCTTGCAGAATTGCCAAGGGTTGCAAATGAAAAAGAGAATGAGATCGGGTGAGTTGCAATGCCCGACTATGTGCTGTAACTTTAAAAGTGGTGTTCAGTTTGTTGACATGTTTGTTGAACAGGTCCCTTTGTCATTGTAGTAATCAGGGAGTGAGTCTGCACTGTCCATCTCAGGGCAGTCAACATTGATAGGCAAAAGTGACATTAATAATCAGTTAATAATGTTAGTTACATGGAACAGTCTATATGGATTTTAGCAAGGCCTTTGACAAGGTCTCACATGGCAGACTGATCAGAAAAGTAAAAGCCCATGGGATCCAAGGGAAAGTGGCAAGTTGGATCCAAAATTGGCTCAGTGGCAAGAAGCAAAGGGTAATGGTCGATGGGTGTTTTTGTGACTAGAAGGCTGTTTCCAGTGACATTCCCACAGGGCTCAGTACTAGGTCTCTTGCTTTTTGTGGTATGTATCAATGATTTAGACTTCAATGTAGGGGGCATGATTAAGAAGTTTGCAGACAATACAAAAGTTCGCTGTGTGGTTAATAATGAGGCAGAAAGCTCTAGACTGCAGGAAGATATCAATGGATGGTCAGGTGGGTAGAAAAGTGGCAAATGGAATTCAATCTGGAGAAATGTGAGGTTATGCATTTGTGGAGGGCTAATGAGGCAATAACTGGTAGGATACTGAGAAGTATAGAGGAACAGAGGGACCTTGGAGTGCATGTCCACAGATCCCTGAAGGTAGCAGGACAGGTAGATAAGGAAGTTAAAAAGGCATACAGGATACTTTCCTTTATTAGCTGAGGAATAGAATATAAGAGCAGGGAGGTTATGCTTGAACTGTATAAAACATTAGTTAGGCCACAGCTAGAGTACTGAGTACAGTTCTGGTCACCACATTATAGGTAAGATGTGATTGCACTAGAGAGGGTACAGTGGGGATTTACGAGGATGTTGCCAGGCCTGGAGAATTTTAGCTATGAGGAAAGATTGGATAGGCTGGGGTTGTTTTCTTTGGAACAGAGGAGGTTGAGGGGAGACTTGATTGAGGTGTATAAAATTATGAGGGGCCTACAAAGAGTGGATAAGAAGGACCTATTTCCCTTAGCAGAGAGGTCAATAACTTGGGGGCATAGAATTAAAGTAATTGGTAGAGGATTAGAGGGGAGTTGAGGAGAATTTTTTTCACCCAGAGGGTGGTGGGGCTCTGGAACTCACTGCCTGAAAGGGTGGTAGAGGCAGAAACCCTCCACATTTAAGAAGTACTTGGATATACACTTGAAGTGCTGTAACCTACAAGGCTACGGACCAAGAGCCGAAAAGTAGGATTAGGCTGGATAGCTCTTTTTCAGCTGGCATGGACACAATGGGTTGGATTTTGATACTGGGGCGGGCTGGGGTCGTGTCATCCACTTTTCGTGTTATCCACCCGACTGCAATTGGATGTGGGAGATTGATGCGATTTTAACCTATTGGGCAATTGAGTTCCAGCATGTGGGAACCCATGAACCAATTAGTGTTTTCAGTCTGAAAGTCGCCTCTGATGATGTCATCATTGCTGCTGCATTAAAGGTCTGCAAAGACTGCCTGGCCTTTGCTGTGAGAGGACCTGGATGCAAAATGAGCAGCAGCAGCCCTAAGTCTGCTCCCAGATATTATTATTATTATTATTCCTCCTCCTCCTCCTCCTCCTTCCTCCTCCTTCCTCCTCTCTATTGTAATAGTGGACCTGCAGCTATCCAAATGTGCTCCTGCCAGGTTTCACATTCGTGGTTCAGAACAGGCGTGCTTCACGTAGAAAAAAGGTTAAAATCACAAAGGCCTTTCAAAATGGCATTATAGAGGCAATTTAGTGCTTGTTAAGGGCCTTAACAGCCTATCCCGCCTCTTAGAGGCGAAACAGAGTCGGGACCAGCAGACACGATTTAATGAAAATTGCGTGGAGGCGGAATGGAGGCGGGCTTGTGCCCGCCCGCCAGTTTTTGCAATTTTAACCCCCCACACGCCTCCAAACCCACCTCCACGGGTCAATGAAAATCCAGCCCAATGGGTCAAATGGCCTCCTTCTGTGCCGTAAATTTCTCTGATTCTCTGATTCTTTGAATCAGTAACAGTAAAGTAGATTGCAAACCCTAGACTGGAGGCAGTCAGGCAGGTAGTCAGCTCTACCCAAGACTGCATGAGGAAGGAATTATGGAGTGAGCATTTTTGTGCACAAATGGTGAGGTCCGAGCAGCCCTGCATATTGGGCCTCGGGCCTCATTACACTGATGATGATGCTGCGGGAGGAGGCCGCACAGGTTGGTACTCAGGTCTTCAGGTTTGGGATCGCAGAGCTTGGGAAGGAGCAATTGGGCCTCCGGGTTAGGAAGATTGAGCTCTGTGGGGGGGGGTAGCAGGAAAGCCAGGGGTTGGAGGATCGGGCCTCGGGGGGAAGAAGTTTGGGGGAAGGGGGAGGGAGAACAGGCCTCAGGGGGAGGACAATCAGGGGTCGGGGGCCTTGGAAGTTGGGGTCAGGGGACGAGGAACATTGGAGGTTCAGGACAGGGCCTGGAGGTCGGGGATCTCAGAACTGAAAGCAGTAGCGATCGGGATAGTGATTGTGGTAAGTACTTACTTTTTTTTTATATAGGCGATGTTTAGGGTTGGTTTTCCCTGCTGGGTGCCTCAGGGCAAGTCAATGTTGGAGTGGGGACCTGAAGTAGACGTTAGGTTCCTTATTTGCATTTGTAAATGGCCGAATGCCTGCTTCAGGCGTGGGTAAAGGATGCCTTTTGCTTTTCCTTACCCAATATTGTGGGTGGTGCACTTCTGGTCGGAATTGTGCATGCATTTCCTGCCCATCATTCAAAGGCCCGTAGTGCCTGAAAGATGGGCGCTAGTGGCCCAGTTTAACCCCCCATGTGTTTTAATTCTTTGTTAATGGTTGCAGTATACAATGATTTTTATTTCCAGTACAAGAAAACAAACCTTTTGGACAGAGATAAAATAACAATACAGGCCCAAAATTACTGTTGGTGAATGCTTAACATGTTCAAATGCCTTTCCTCTGTCCACTATTTTAATGAAGGGCATTTTAAATCGGTTATTTTAAATAGGTTAACCACTCTGTTAAAATAGAAGACAGAGGGAAAGTCATATGAGCACGTTTAACATTAGTCGGCCATATCACCAATAGTAATTTCTGGCCTTTTGTTTTTGGAAAAAATTTGAAATGTATGTTGATCAGCATCTAAAAGAGGAAAGCATTTAGAGACAACCTTCATCAAAACTCTCTTCTACAGCTTTGTTCCAATGATACTGACTCACTCTCACTCATCCTGAAGGTACAGAAAAATAAAAATTGTTTATTTAAAATACTTAAATCATCAAGGCCTCAATTGATGTCATCATATGCCTGCCTCTGGCTTTCCATAGGGAGAAGGCAGATGCGATAGTGAGACAGTCTTGTTTTATGCATGTAGAATGCACTGCCGCTTGGGATTATTGTAGGTTTGTGCTATAAAGATTTCAGTTATCTTAATATGATGTATCTGAGGTCATATCTATTGGACCCTGTAAAGTTGAACTGAGGTCCATACAACTACTTTTATTTCATATTTGAAGTATGTGTAACCCTTCCAGGAGAAATTATTTTTAGCTTGCAAAGCAGAATTGCAGTAGGTTCCAAAATGTGTCAAATGAAGTTGCAAAACAACATTTTCTGGGGATTCCCCAGGTCCCACTCGAAAATAAATCTTGTGCTTTCAGCACTCACATCTTTCCTCAGTAATTTCTAAATCCACCACTGCTGCAAACTGTCTTTTTGTGTACTTTAGTTTTTTTCTCCCTCAACAATAAAAGTGATGGAATGTTGGTTATATCTGTTGCTTGAAATTACAATAAGCCTGTGGCTCACTGCACTTCCAGTTTAATTTCTCATTTTCACGAGTCAGTGGGCCCATATTTAGGGCTGTTCTTGGTGTGTCAGCTTTTTGAGAGCTCTATCAGTCTCATTAAAATGTTTGTTAGCTTTGGCAGTTTCCTGGATATAGCGCCATAGAATGAGTTGTACATGGTCTGTGAATGCAACAGGTTTGATGTACCAAATTACCCTTTCTCATTCTATGCTTTCTTATGTCTTAATGGGGGAGAAATTCCCTACCTTAGCGCCACCGGTTAGCACGGCATTAAGTCAAGAAAGCGGCGGCCGCCGCATTACCGCCAGCTGGTGGGATCCTGCGGCATCCTCCATTTTAGAAGTCCCGGTAGCCCTGCCGTTCTGAAGTAGCGCCCTGCAAAAAAAAAGCCGCAGTGGCAACGTCAGTCGGCGTACAACACCGACTTAACGTCACCATGGTGAACTTCGACTCCAGCACTGAGTTCAGCGCTGGGTCCTAAGCACACCAGGTAAACCCAGCATGCAGGCAGACTGACAGAGACGCTGTCAGCACCTCTTAAAGGGACACACACATCTTTCAGATAAGTTTGCATTCAAATTTTTGGACTGGCTTTTTTTTTAGTTTATTTAAGTAGTGGTTTGCTGCAACAGATGTTAAAAGGTTTTAAGTCTGTCGGGAATGCTGCTAGATGCTTGCAAGGCCTCGGATGGTAAAAGAAAGCCTCTGAGATGACTGAAAATGCTACAAATACTCAGCAGGTCAGGCAACATCCATGGAGAGAGAAACAGAGTTCACGACTCAGGTCAAGATGCTGCCTGACCAGCTGAGTATTTCCAGCATTTTATGTTGTCATTTCAAATTTACAGCATCTGCTCGCTGAGGGAAGAGGAAGACACAGAAGAGGAAGACGCAGAAGAGGGAGGGGCAGAAGAGGAGGAAGCAGAAGAGGAGGAAGCAGAAGGAAGGATGCAACCCAGACAGCCCCTTTCTGGCCGGGATATCCGGGATGGAATCATCCGCCTGCGGTGCCAGTGACCACAACCTCTTTCAACATTAATCCCACACCTTACCTTTCCTCTGTTATTGACCATCACAGCGTCCTCTTGGCCAGAATGCTGAAATAAAAGTCACCATAAAGCAAACTTTCCAATCCAATTTTATACATCTATCCATCCAATATGACATCAAGAAATCAACTCATCACCCTTATGCATTCTCTTAGTGACTATCTTGTGTGTGCCTTTGCCTGTCCTACTGATGTCATGCAGTGCCACCCCAGTGTCTGCAGCATGGCTTGTGGAAGGCTGATGACTTTCAGTGGGGGACACTGCAAATGGCCTTGCTGGTTGACCTTGAGGAACTGGTGGCTGGGAGTGTCAAATCAGTCTTCTTTTCCTTCGTCTTCTTTTTCTTCTTCTTCTTCTTCTTCTGTCTCCTCTCCCTCT